>JANZLQ010000079.1:25856667-25877819 GCA_026212715.1 Elanus axillaris | reverse complement strand
TCAGGTCAGCTGCCCCGGCTGTGCCCCCTCCCAGGTCCCTGTGAAAATTAACTCTATCCCAGCTGAACCCAGGACAATAGCAATGATACTTGAGGTTTTTTTCCCCTTTGTTTATCCCCTTTGTTCAGCTGGCAGCAATGGAAAGTCAGAATCTGATCTAACCAACTACTGGCCCATATTCTCTTAGTTACACAGCTTCAGTTAGCATGGGTGAAGCCAACTGGAGCTAACTTATGAACACTGGTGTAACTAAGTGGGGAATTTGGACTACACCATTGGTATGAACTTTGGATTATTGCAGATACAGGAACAGCGAGGTAAAGTAAGGGGTGGGAATGCAGCTGTAGTTGAAAATACATCCTTTTCCTTTCTCCCTGCTAGTCACTGCTTCTCAAAAACCACACATTCAATGATGCGCCGTGCTGTCTCTCCCAAGACTAATGGTAGTGCTATCAGAGCTGCATTGCAAACATCCACAGATTATTTATTCCATTAAGTGACTTTGGTCACATTTGCTTACTTAAAGGGTGATCAGTTAATCACTCACATCCCCTAGTTGCTGTTGATGTGAGCTCTGAGAAAATTCAATGTTAATGCCAAAGGCATTGGCTGGGTAAACTTCAGTTCTGGAAGCCAAAGGGTCAAAGCCAAAACAATTGAGCAGCTGTTCCTACTGGAACAACAGAAAAAAAATATGAATCACAATGACTTGAAATGTCTTTCTTCATGAAAATCATGTCTGTGTGGTGTGTTTTCCTTATTGAAGAGTCTGAATCATTAAAAGATACACTTACTTTATGTAATAAAGTCTTCTGAGAATTTCAGAAGTTCTCTATCCTCATATCAGTTGATTTACCCTGTTTAGAGTAATGAAGCTGACTGAAAAAAAAAGTGACTTTCTATCCAGATGAGGGATAGGCAAACTCTTATTGGGGACACTAATGTACTTCTAGTTACAGCCAAAAATAAGAATTTATTTAATTTAGGTGACAGCTCAAGCTTACTGCTGGTACATAAATATCAGACTGCATGTGATATCATTGTAAATCTGTACCACAAAATCAGTCATGAAGTGAAACAAACTTTCCTGAAGAAAACTGTTCTTATGGTTCATGGACACATGAATATTTAGGGGACTACTCAGCTTTCCTTGAACAAAATGTGGATTTAGAATTTAAGTTGCTCTCAATAATATTTGCAAACTATTCTGTGAATTTTTCAACTATACTAAACCATTACTCTTTTTTCCATTTTATTACACTCTGTGCTTTCTGTTTGAATGTATAATGAAATGTTACATTGTCCTATAAAACCTGAGACTACCTCAAAGTATTAGAGAGTGAAGGAAAGGAGGAGCAAGAAGATAGGAAGAAGGAATCCAGTCATATATGCATAATTTTATAAGGCTTATTTCATTCCAGCAGGCTTTGTGAAACAATTTTGTTTTTTCAATAGCTAACCGAGACTAATATATAAGATTTGTTTCATATTTTTAATCTATAGGTATTAATGTATAATTACAGTGGATTCCAACTTTAAATTATAACTTGATGACTTAGAATTTTGCTTCTTCCTCTCACTTAATAGCTTTGAGTAAAATTTGCACATGGTTGGATTACACTTCTCTGAAGAGAACTTTTCAGTTCAGTAACTGAAGTGGCTGCAAAATAGCATGCCTAGATAAATCTTTGCTGCACTCAGCAGCAAAACTCTTGATGACTTCAAAAGTGTTGAGGTTCATCCCCTGGTGAGAGGTCAGTGCCTGATATTTTTTTGGTGATATACTTGAAAATACTTCTGAAGCTACTACTCAGTACATTTTGTTTTTTTCCAGAGCTGCTCACAACTTACTTTCCACACCTACCCTGGAGTGCAGCACTGACAGTGTGAGCAGAACTGGTCTGCTTCAGCATGACACAGGTCAGTTTATATCACAGCAGAAATAGCAATCACTTCCAGTGGAGGGGACAGAAGCTAACATCAGTGGAGCAAATCAATTGCAACCATTTGTTTAACTGTAACCAGCTCACACTCTTGATTACAATACCTCCACTGAGAGGGCAGCAACTCACAGCTCAGTGACAGTAATTTCTTTTAAAAATTCTTAATTTCTTAGAATTTCTTAAAATACTAAGAATGTAAGTAGTCTGTGTGATTTTGTAAAAGGCTGCAAATGAGGTTCGGCAGACAGTCATTTCTTATGGTTCAAGCAGTCATTCAAATAGAACCATACATGAATGTCCTCTGTCTCAGCTGGATCCACAAATGATGAATTTTGGCATATTCACTAGTAATATACTGATTTCTTCTCCTCAGGATTTTCTTGCTTATTTCCTAAAAATAAATAAATAAATAATTGTGCCTACTTCCTGGTTAGCTTTACATCTCACCATGTCTTCTAATTTTCTTAAGCAGCTACTCCATTGAGCTGGTTCAGCTGAGTATGATTGGAGGTTATGAACTGGTTCAAGCACAGAAATTTAGCTGAGAAGGGAGACATGCCTGGTAATTTGTTCCAGATGGTTTGTATTTTCTGAAGCAATAATTCACTGAGTGGTGACATACTAATAGAGAGGTGTCATGAAATCTTGAGGGCATCATTCTTAAATCAATACCAAATTTTTTCCAGGATTATGCTTGTCTTCAAACTCCACTAATTACTTCTTGTTTCCACCACCTTCTTGCTCCAGTCACTCACTGTTTTGTAGCCATTTCCTCAGCTTTGAACCACTCATCTTTGAGTAAATCCTGTTCTCTCTCCATATACAAATTTGAGAATAAAATACAGTCCTTAAAATCTGACGCAACCCTACTGTGAGTCCAGATCTTAAGACAGTTTAAATAATGGTCTTACTCACTGAAGATTTCACAAATTTGCTGGCTTGAGACACCTTTATTCTCACAGGTTATAATATAATATTTCAACAGTAAATTTCAGTTTCCTAGATTTTAGAGTTTATGACCATTATGATAATTTTGGTTGTAATACCAATTACTAGCATGCACAAGTAATTGCAAGTATGCAAGAAGCACAGTGGTTTTGTCTCATAAACAGTGGGAGATAGATGCAGATCTGCACTTTAAATATCTCTCTTAATGAGAACTGCTATTGCTTAATATAGATTCAGTAGTATTTTATTATATAAAATGTTGCATTAAAAGAACTGATACTGTTCATGTGTAGAGTTATGCATAAGCAACATGGCTGAAGGTAGCAGAGTCTGATTTTGATTTATCTTCTTGAATAGTTGCTTGAATTTAGAAAAGCAAATTCAGGACACTAATTTCTTTTGGAATTAAATCAAAATAACTTACCACTTGGGCAATGATTCCCATTAAGTTTCCAACAGATTAGGTGCCAAATGTCAATATTTTTCTCTCTTGCTGAATATTATGACCAAAACCTAAACCTAGCATTAATTCATATGATAATGAATTAATTTTAAAGTCAAATACGTGGTTCATTTGCTTTATGTGGGTGAAATAACCCATCACATGATTAGACATGACACATAAGAATGAATCAATAAGTCCTCAATACTGTTAATACTGCACAATGCTAGAAAAAAATAAATTAAAAATTAACAGTTCAATCTGTTCTTGTCCTTGATGTGTCCTAATTTCTGAGATGAACTATTTTTCCATACTTGAAATGCAAAATCAGACTCTATCTGTTTATTAAATATAGGTTTTATATAAGGTCAACATTAGCTAAGAATGGATTTCTTTTTTTTTTTAGTTGTTTAAAAATATTTAATCAAAAAAATAGCATTCAGGCACTGGGAATTTTTATACTATAAACTTTCTTTTATCTACTTTACTACAGTCAGACATCAATTAGAAATCATGAGGTCTACTTAAAATTGCTGGTAGTTCAGATCATCGACTTCCTAATTTTTTCTTGTATATTTCTCTGTGAGGTGAGCTATGCCTACACAGGACAAAAAGCCACTGGTACAGAATATGGATGTGTGAAGTGTGCAGTTGCAAAATGGCATGTAAAAGAGAAAGTGTTGGATATACAGCAACTTCAGAGGCACCTGCTTCAGTCTCCTGATTCTCCAGGTGCAAAATTAACCTTGTGATGTATATACCTCTTGCAGTTTCTACTAAATGTATAATCTACATTACAACTGTCTTATCATTTTTTTCAGGCATTGTTAAATTGAGATCATTAGTATCTTCTTAAGACATTTTAAAAGTTTGCTTAAATTCTGAGCTAGCAAAGCAGCAACAAGTCTTTTTTATTAGTCAAACAAGTAGAAGAAAAAAATCCCAGTCTTTCTCTGCCTGGAAAACACTGAACATTTGAACCTTAAATATCATTCTTCTAAAACAAATGCATCTTTTGCAAGAAGCCATCTCAATAGGACAAAGTACATATTTCCCTTGCTAGGACAGACAGAGACAAACTTTTACAAATTAATTTATTTGTCTGTTACTATTATCTCCTGCTCCTGCCTAACTGCAAAATAAAGCAGCCAAAACAGATAAAATAGGCAGGCTATTCTTTTTACTTTTTTAACACTAGACTCACGCTAAAGATACTTAATCACAAGGGCTTCCACGGACCAGCTTTGCAGAAATGAATGCAAAGTATTGCAGTGCTGGACTCTGTCAACAGAGCAGACAATCAGGCATAAGTCTCAGCCTCATCTTCATCTGGGCCCTTTGGACAACAAAAGTAGATTCAAGTACGTATGTTTCATTCTTTCCCATATTCATTACTACTTTGTTCTCTCTTAACTTTGTTATGATATTTTTCTGTTTCTCAGTCTAATAATATCCTCACTTTGTCCTTTGCTGCTTCTATAACTGCCCACATTACATAAAACAACTCATGAATGCATTTTTTTGCCAGTCTTCATAACAGAGAGGTGTTAGAGCTATCGAACCATTTTCTGTCCTGTGGACATACCTCTTCCTGAAACACCTTAAACTATTGTTTCCATATATCTTTTGTAGCTAAGCTTACATACTGACAATGAAGTGGGTCTTTGATCTGAAAGCTTTAGGAGTAGCTTGGCCTCTAATTGTAATTGAGAAAGCATTATTTAAGCAAAACTACTGGCATTATTTATTATTATGTTGAATAATAAATATAGCTTCCCAAGGTTTTTTTCATGGGAATGATCAAGATTTGTGCCTGACTTTGAATCAAACTAGACTCACACTTTATTTTTAGCAACTTTCTTGTTTACCTTTGGCTTCCATTTCAAAGATTTGGCTTTATTTGCTGGTCTCCCTGCTTCTATTGACCTGGGCTTTTTATGTGCCAACACATATTCTGAGGAATTCAGATCTCTTGATCTTGAGGCATAACAAAGGTAAACCTAGAAGTTAGACCAGATGAAGGCAATCCAAGGCTCTAGTCACAGTACAGCTATATACACATGCACTACTGTAACTGCAATTTATGATCCATCTTATAATAGTAACAAGTTTTGGTGCTCTCCAGCCACAGATAGAGAAGATTTTTCAAAATGAGATTCTGTCAAGTCCCTCCTCCCTGTTGAGGAAATTGAGATTGTCAAAGAGACTTCTTATCCCTTTGAGTACATATTTCACTAGTAGGAATGTATTCCCCTGGTTACATGGGTAGATTTCCTTTTGCTAAGACACTGTGATACTCACAGGTTTTTGTGAGTTCTCAGAGTACCAATAGGGACACTTTGTTTCAAGTGTTGCTCACACTTACTTTTTGTGTGTCTGTGTAAACTCTGCCAGATACTTCTCTTGTGTTTTATGTCTGTTTTGTTTGCAAGCTTTCTTTTGACATATATATAAAGTAGAAACTTTGATTCTGATATTGCACTTGATGAGGAATAAAGACCTAGTAATATATGTCTTCACTGGTGTTCCTTAAGCTAGCATTGACAAAAGGTGCCCATACATGCAGCTATCTGTTTAGATGGGTTATGTGTTTCAGCTTTTGAGGCTATGTATTTCATGAAGAAGGCAAATAGTAATCTGGTGTGTAATAGCAGAAATTAAATCCCTGAACTGAATAGGTAAACTCTACATGTATAAAGACTTCTGAATCATAGCCGATACTGTCTAAAGAGTAAAATAATGCTGCTGTTCTTATTGCTTGAGCATCATCAGTGTGATTCTCATTGTTCCTCAGAATAAAATAATTGAAGCAATTTATCCTCAAGACATATGCTATATAACTCTATCCATTATTGTTGTACTGAGGTATGGCAAATAAGGCTTTGTGCTAGTTTCAATAGCACAGTCCAGTACGTAGGGGCATACTGAAAAATATGATACTTCTGAGAGTAAGGATCTCATTCTGCCCAGAAATGCTTTTTGGCTTATCTGTTTATCCTGTAAACCAAAGTGTTCAACTAAGATCAGGCTGGCTAGACCATATAATGTAAAGCAGACGACTTATGTAAACCACTTTTTCTTTTACTGTATGACTTTATCTTAGTGGAAGGGATTAAATTAACTTTTCAACGATGTAGGGATATTTGGGTATTTGGTCCAGAATGTGAATGCATTAACAAGGGAATTACTTCACTAGTTTATTGCTTTTAAACCGTATCTGGAAGCTGGAACCATACATTATCTTTTACACACAATAAAATTCAAAAAGGAGAGAAAACCAATTTTGTCATTACTGTTATTTTAGTTCTATCTGTCCCTTTTTTAGTTCTATCAGGCCTGAATCAATTTGACCAAGATGGTTGTGGGTGAAAAGAACAAAGAGGTTTGTTGACAAAGTGGGGGGAACTGAATGGATCAGGAGGTGAGATGGGGTGATAGAGCAGCAACTTGAGAAAATGGGAAAAATCATTAGGATGTTGAAAATGTATGTGCACTCAGGGATATGAGCAGGATTGATTGGGTGAGAGGAGGAAGGTAGGACAGAAGAAGAAGTCAGGGGGTAATAGAGGGCAATAAATTGTTTCTATTTTAATGGTGTGTAAGAAGAAAGGAGGCTCAAGTGAAATAGCAATCTGGGGAATCACGTGCAGCTGTCAGTATCATGAGTTTTGTGAATACAAAATATATTGCTTGCTATCATAGGTATTGTTGTTTGAAGCCTGTGCAGTTTGCACACATGAATTGTTCATATGAAAATCACTGGTATGCATAAGATATTCTGTGAACTATAAATGCAGATGTGATGCTGAAAAAGCACATACTGAAGTTCACATGGGCACATATGGAGGTATTGTTGAAAGCACATCCTATACTAACACTAGGAATTTATCATATTCACTTGCCCATCCAAAACTGGTTGCAGAACTGAATTTTTACACAGGACAGAGACTTAATAGACTCCCTGCTGTTACCTTCACTAATGGCAAGGTGGTTGGTTATTGGTGCTAATCTTTGATGTGAACAGCTCAAATACTGTCTCTGTAAGTATTGATATCAACATATCTGTAGGATCAAAGAACAGAATCTTAGATAAGAATTTCTCTGCAGAATGAAACAAAAGAAGGGTGTTAGACCTGAAAGTTGAAATCTCCCAACACATCAAGAAATCGGGGAGGTGAAACAGTTGTGTCAGTCTTCAGTGAAAGAGACTAGGTAACACATAGCCTGCAGAAAAACATGTTGAGAAATACTTTCAGGGACACAGAATACTGAAGTATGGTAATTATTCTGTTTTGTTGCTATTTTAGACCCATGTAAATGGAACATTGGAAGCAGAGGAATAGTGCACTGTTACATCTGAGTCATGCTATGAGAAAGACAATTAAAATAAAAATATTTCTGTATACAGGTGATTTGAAAGAGGGACATGGATATAATTACCAACCTACTCTTTCAATATTTTTGTGGATTTATTTTACTGTTGAGGCTACTTATGGTTTGGGTTTTTTTTGCAAGTAGTTATTTCACAATCCAGCTTCTCTTCTGCAAAATTGTGTTCATGTATTTTTGAATTTATAACACATATTCTTGCCAAGAGAAACACAATATTCTAATTTTATTTATTTATCTACTGCAAGAGCAATTGGCTGGAGAAAGCCATCTTCTCTACTTGAAAAGCGGATAGTTTGGGTAGTTAACAAACATTGGTCTTGGAAGTCAAACCAAACTTCTGAATTTGAATAGCTGAATTACAACTAAAATCTGCATCAACAACTCAGTGAGAAAGTGAAACTTTTCCATAAGTAAACCAATATAACTAGCATGCTAGGAGATTATATTTTTGTTTGTCTGAACTGGAGATTTTCATGTTGTGAAAAATGTCCTTAAAATTTCAAGACCTTTCTCTCTTTCTCTTCTTTTCTCCTTCTTTGGCTCTTTCAGTCTCTCTCTTCTCCTTCCTTACTCTTCTCCCTCTTTCTCACTTTCATTTTTCCTTATTGTCATTGCTTAGCCAAGTGGCTCGGGATGCTCCCACTGAAAATTGTGATTTGGGCTGAAAGAGCTGAGGGTGAATGCAGCACAAAGAGGAAGAGAAACTGTCATGAGAATGTGTTCCTCCTATTGAAAACACATGGGTAAAGCAGATGGAAGAATGAAGCAGGAGCTTGAAGGGCTGCAGCTGTAGGAGTAAAGAAAGGATAAGAAATTACAGAAGTTTACCTGGCAAGAAAGTAGTGATTCTTGTATATTAAAACCCTATGTGTTGTTGCTCCTCCAGTCTCTATGGTAACAATAACACAGACAGAAGAGAAACATTAAGGTAAGGCTGATGGAAACAAAGCGCACTTACATTTTCTAAAATGGCTGGGAATCTGAGTTTTGGGTGACTTGACTAAAACAAAGAAGTTTCATTTTCTATCTCTGCTTAGCATTCAGCTTCTGCAAAGGGAGCTCTTCTGAGGTATCTAAAGTGGATGTAAAGTAACATGGATCCCATAAAGCCACTAATAAGGGAAAAACTATCACACTTAATGGTCGTTTGCTGACACTTCTCAGCCTTACGTTGGATTCCTGGAAGGAAAAGCCCCACATTTTATGCAACACTGCAAACAAATGAACAAACCTCTTTTCTTTGATGCATGAATAAATCAGGAAACAATTGACTTGATTAGTATTATGGAAACACAAGTAAGACGTTTATTGGGTTTTGGGTGGGTGTGCTTGAAGGCTGGCCTGGATTCCTCTACAGATACAGGTGACAATCTATTCATAAAAATCAGATTCAAATTTGACATCTGGACTCACATTTTTTATATATACACAAGTAATTTAATTTTCAGTGTTGCTAAGCACATCACACCCTGCAACTTCCACAAACAGCAGTGTCATTTACATACTTAGAAAAGTTTTACTTATAAAAAATTAAGACTGACGTAAAAGAACATTCTTGTGAAACACTTTCTCTTTTATCTTTTTTAGATTTTCTGCAGATGTTTTTACGTGCCTGAGAGCTGTCATACAACACACTTTTGGTACACCAGAAATTATGTAGCAGTTGCTCAAAATGAACCCAGAACAGAGGTTAAAAGTGCAGCAGCTGAACAAGGCCAGTAAGCAAGGAAGCACAGGAGTAATCAGTACTGTGAAGGACAGAATTATTCATAGAAAATGCCAACTGGTTTCGGTCTCATTGACATATCTTAAACTGCTATTACACCACTGATATGATGGAGAAGGACATCTCTGAGTAATTTTTTACAATTTATGTAAAGTTCAAATTACTTAACTTGAAGATAGGTGAATTGAAAACCTTTTGCCTGAAAGACCAGAATGGGGGCTACTAATGAAGCACCTCTTCGCCAATATGAAGTAGCTTGATTTAAAAAAAAAAAAAAAAAGGCTAGTGAAGAACAAAATGTGCTTTCTTTTCTATAGCAGATACAAGACTGTTGCAAAAATAATTTAAAAAAAAAAATCCTTCATCCTTCAACTTTGCATGTCTGTATGTCTGTATTGAAAGTTTCTCGTTTTCATTACTGAGTTACATGGAAGCCTAGCAATTCTGGAAATGCATGAATAACATTTTTATCATCGGTGCTAAAATATCCCCTCAAGTCCTACATATTTCTGGTATCGAAGAATAAAATCAATCCCTTCATTTACAGCCCAATCCTCAGAGGTTGAACCCTCTCAGCTGTGATTTGGGGTGTATATAAGAGTTCTAAGAGTTTGTCATCACTGCAGATTTGATCTTAGCTGCTGCATTATATAAAGCAGCCATGCATAATTAGAAAAATAGGCTTTGCACAGGAGATGTGAATTTCATATTACCCACACATTGTCAGCATAACAGTAAGAACAGTTAAATAATCTGTGCATTTATTGATGGCATGATGCTTCAGTTGAAACACTCTTTGCTTTGCTTCTTAAGGGAAAATAGATCATCCTATTACAGCAGAAATCCACAAAATTAGGGGATAGTCCTCAAATTTTACTGACAGGTCTAGCTAATACATACCACATCAATTCTTGAAGAAAGAAAAATGAGATAGATAATAAAAAAAGAGAAAATAAATAAGAAAAAAAAATCAAAAAGAAAAAAGGATATAAGCATTTGAAAAGTCTCTATAGAGTAAGTAATAGAAAACATAGAATTTAAATATGTCCTCTGATTGGAAATCATTAATTATCAAGAGATCATTCAGTTGGAAATCTGTGTTATGCAAGCTTCTAATACTTTATCCAATAGACTTTAGTTAGCTGCTATAAAATGAAACCATTCTGCTAACAATTTAATTAAAAAGAGCTAATGTAAACATGCTTATTATTTCTCCTGACAAACATTTCTACTGATTATTATACCATTATTAACCAATCAGTTTTTGTTTCCCAAATGTGATTTAGAGCATGTGCTTATT
The DNA here is from genome assembly GCA_026212715.1 of Elanus axillaris. Lineage (NCBI taxonomy): Eukaryota > Metazoa > Chordata > Aves > Accipitriformes > Accipitridae > Elanus > Elanus axillaris. The sequence goes on along the minus strand of JANZLQ010000079.1, from coordinate 25,867,068 downwards.
GGACTTTCAATTATATTCCAAAATTTTGTGTATTAAACATCACTTAGCTTTTTTCAAATAAATCATAATTGAGCTTTATATATTTTTGGATTGAAATAATGAGTGTGCAACACCTATTTGGAACACAGCCACCTTCAGTAATGAAACAGAGTAGACACTGTGCTGTCAGCTTAACAGAGGCATCAGAAAATATTTTCTTTTCTGCTTTTGGTAGTATGTACAGATATGTCATTGTTCCAAATAGGAAAACAAACTGCTGTCTTTAACTGTTTCTTATGAATTTGGAGAAAAGCATGGTCTGAATTCCAATTTTCTGTCTAGGTAGAATCTCTCTTGTCCAGATAATTTACTTCATTCTTTCACCTTCTTTTACTGTTTTTCTATATGTGATGATCTATCAATTCATTGAGAAAAGTCAGTAGAGAATTGAAATGTCTGTATATTGCACACATTTTCAGTTTTTTCTCCAGAATTTAAATGTGTTCTTAATTTGAATTTCTTCAGCTGTGAGATACATAAGCAGGAACAACCTCTCTACAATCGAGTAGTACTATTAAGTGATGTGATAACATAGATAAGAAATTATATATTACATACAACATTAGAGTATCTATGAGAAAAGTAAACACCAAGTTAGAACTTCCTTATATAACATAATTTCTTCTATCACACTAGCAAATCTGCTACAAGTAATGCCATTATCTGATGAATAGATATTTACCCATAAAGGACCACTAGATCATAAAGAGATACATGAACCTAAGCCTGAAATTTCATTAACTCCACAGGTACTGTACTTTGGCCACGGTGTGGTTCATCAGGTACCTACAGCTGCATTTCCATTCATCTGTAAATCTGCTACTGTCCTGGCTAGAGCAAACGTCAGTATTTCACTCATACATAAGCTAGGACACAACCTAGAAATGAGACTATCTTATATCAGAATTCTATGAGCAGAGTTCATGCAGAGCCAGCACGGTGGATTTGTTCACCATAACATATTTTAAGTTAAATGGTCATTGAGTAAAATATAGAAAATTCTGAAAGTACAGAGAAGAGTCAATATTCTTCTTTTTTTACAAGTAGTTTATCACTAGGCTTTAGGGAGACTTTCTTTTGTCATGATCAATCTGGATTTTCTTCACAGGCACATGCATCCAACAGAAGAGGCTAGATTATAGACCCTATTTATAGCCTATAGCAGTGTAGTTAGGGAGTTTTATCTTAGATGATTTAAACTCCATTCAATAATGGAGAAAATTGTACAATTTTTTTTTTATTTGGATCTCATGTAATTAGACTTAAAATGAAGGAAGAGGTGTGCCAGGAAACAGCTTCCCATTTAGCAATCATATTTAAAAAGAATGGAATGAAAACTAAATTTCTTGAGGGAAATAATCTATATGGCTATATTCGTAAGTGCTCACAGTGTTCTTTATTGTGGACAAAGGCTACTGTCTGCATCCCAGTTAGATTTCCATTCTGGCCTTACTCTCATTTCCTAAAGGTTCTAGAGAGCCATATGCTGAATATACATCATTGACATAAACTTTGGTGCTAAGGTCCTTGAAAAATGGTATTAGTGTATCAGCCTGGTCTTCCATATATTTAACCTACCTTACAGCAATCTGGACTCCATTTACTACATGTCTGAGTGTGCCCAGTGAGGGTAGTGAACACTGTTCTAACCACATATACTCTTCTGAGATGCATCTACACTGTCCATTAGCTCCCCATTTTGTTTTCAGGTCTCCTGTTTATTAACATGACCTTTATTTTTTTTTTTTTCCCCAGGACTGTATCTGGATGAAACTAAGTAATTAACTCTGAGATTAAACTGAGGAAGGGTTATGGGGATAGTTTCACCTGCCCCCTACACGCTCTAATAGCATTATGTATTACAGTCACAAGCTCATTAAGCTCCTTCCTCCATCCAAACCAGTGTGCTGTCTCTACATTGTGTACTGGGAATGGCATCTGACCCATACTGTCTTCAAAAGCAGTCCATAGCATTGCCCAGCATGGACCAAAACCATAACAAGGGAGTACTGTGGTTGAAATGCTTCAGTGTGTGTGCTGGTCCCCCATAGTTTCTTATATGTGAGAGCTAGGGGACAACATACGAATACAGTAGGAAATTTGGAGAAAACAGAATGTGGCACAGATGCAGCCACACTGGAGACATTTAGCCTTCATGGGCAAAAATGTGAGTTTGTATCATACAGCCAATGGGCCACATGTTATACCCCCAAATGCATGTCTTCAGCAGAATAACCTATGTTATATGCCTATGGATACACTACAGAAATTATGAATCGGAAGGAAGTGATTTTCACTTCTTATATTTCAGCATCAGGAAGGGACAACATAGGCCTTTCCTACAAAAGTTGCTCATTTTTGTTCTGTTCTGATCAAGCTGCTACCAAAACCTCTTCTTACACAGACCTCTAATTGATCCTCAGTCATTTGTATACTGGCAGAAAAGATCCTCTACCAGATCTATCCTGAAAGGAGAAGGACATAAGAAAAGCAGGCCAATTACCCTAATGTATTTCCAGAAACTGGAATGCCATCCCACTGAGATGAGTGCTTGCACTGTTAAGTAAAATTCACTATGAACCTTTTCCTAATGAAAGTAACTCTATATGCTGAGTGAACTGTGGAAACAGAATTTTACTTCTTTAGTTTCAGATACTCTTCTTCACTGTCACAGTCACAGTGCAGTTCCTGGAATTTGTCTCAATAAACAATTTCTTATATTCATGTTTTTCAAGAAATATTTACAAAAGATAAAAATAAATGGGTTTTCTTGTTCATTTCATCAAACATGCTTACACATGCAAAGGTTAAATGTAATGGCCAGATGTTCCAGCTAGCTTGAAAACTTTTGAATTAGTTCTAGGCTTTTAAAATGCTGGGGTGCAGAGAGAACGAAACCATTAAAGCACATTCTTTTTCTCCCTCTGGACTTGAGAATTCTACAGAGCAATGACTCAGAACAACAAACAAACTGGAAAGCAGCCGGACTGTCATGACTGCCATCCTATCATCATAAATTTGATCCCCCTTGGAATATTATTTTTAGGGACTGGAAAGACAACAGACTAAATTCTGCTCTCAGTTACAGTGGAGCAACTACAATTTTACTCAGTTTCTTCACAATAGTGAGGACATATTTTATTCCTGAGGAAAACTTTGTTTACAGAGTTTATAGGCAATACTACAGAAAAAATACAATATACACAGCAGGTCTAATTTGCTGTTCCTACTCTGCAGCAGTGGATGTAGGAAGTAGGATGAATGGCTGCAATCACACAACTAAGAACATTATTTTTGAACAATGCATGTCAGCAGCTGAAAGGAATTGTGAGAGTTAATTATTTTTTTCTTTACATTTGATATGACATTCATGGAATATGAGTTACATAAATACATAATTTATTGCTCCTTTCCTTTCTTTTACTGTGCATAAATTCAATTTACCAAAGTCCCTGTTCTTTATCCTTGGTACACATGTACTTTGCACAGTGGATCATGCTGCTAAATGGTGTATTAATTACTGCACAGCAAATATGTGGAAATTATACTCCAGTTCATGAGAGTTCCTGTGCTTCCATTTGCTGCAATGATCAAGAATCAAAGTGGAGTCTATCCAGCTATCTGTCTATGGCCCAGCTGAATGTCCTTTACATAAGAATTTCATATAAGTAACAAAGTTTCTCCAGAGTCACACCTGACCCTCCTTTCCCTCTACTGCTAATTGTATCCTTGGCTATGGTAGCAAATTTGAGGAGGAAACAAAATAGAAGACATGCATGCCATTACATATAAAAGACTTAGCTGAACCTTCCTGACCACATCTTGAAGTGTTTTTTTCTCCTCCTATGTGTAATTTCTCATCAGAAAATTTTCCACCCTCATCTGTTAAATGTTTCATTCTGGCTCAGTGACCTGCACTGTAGCAGAAAAAAAAAAAAAAAAAAAAAAGCAGCTGTTAAAGTTATTTAAAGGTCAGAAGTCAGTCTTTAATGCAGCCAGACTCATCCATTAATTGCTTTAAAAAGTAGGCCTTGTGTTGGCAAAGAAAGATGATCTTAATTAAAGGGAATAGAACCTGATGTGTTTATGATCTCTAGAACATGGAGAAGGTGATAGATGCCATTTGTACCAGCTGGAATTCGTAAAATCTTGACACACAGATTCAGAGGCACTGACCTAGAGTCATCTAATCTGGGGATAGCAGGATCCTCTCCATAGGGGGAAGATTAAAACTTCCCAGCAAACTGAAAGCAGAGGAATACACTGGAAGTTAAATGAAAATGAGTCTTCTCATTTAATTGTGCTTAAAGAGGATTCAAAGAAGAACCCAATGAGTTGGGTCACTTGGTTGTTGTGGAGACTATTTGCTTGCCCTGGAAAGTGAAAGAAATGTCATAGTTAGTTCTTCAAAGCAATTTCTTTTCTAATTAAAATTATTTCATTCTTCAAACAGATTTTCTTTATTCATAACTATATTCTATTAAAGGTCTTGACACTTTGTCAGCAGCAGTGGATGGAAATTAGGCATATTTTAGCATCAGACCAATTTGCAATAAAGATCTTAAAAGATCATTTTTTGTTAGTGTCTGGTTAAGGAAATCTGAAGTTAGTCAGCTACAATTTGATCTTCACTACAGTCTTGAAGAACAAATCAATTTATTTTTTTTCCTCGTATAATTTTAGTGAATCTCTGATCATTCTTGTTTCTCTTCAGTGAATTGTCTTCACTAACATGTCATTTTTGAAGAGCAGAACCTTTTAAGCAGGATGCTTTTTTTTTTTTTTTTTAATTTCCCCTTTAACATGGTCTACCTTGATGATTTACTTTTATAGCTTCCAGGTAACTTTTTAAAAAACTGTTACAGCCAGTTACTCTCCAGCCTATTTTGATGCTGATTCCTATGCATTTATCAGTATAAAATAAGCACTTATCATCACCCAATGTATTTTCTTTGAGAAATTCTCAAATTTATAAAAACAGTTTTTAATTTTAATTCACTCTTCCAAAGTACTTAGACTCTTCCAAATAGATGTAATAATCATCTTTTCTGTGAAAGTATGTAGGTATTTAAATCTTGTTCCTACTTTAGAGCAAGTTCATCTAAATGATTCTTCATAAAAAACCCTACTAAAATAAAGGTGTAATACATATCCTAACCGCCTCTATTTAAAAGACCTTTTACTTTAATAGAGTAGGATATAAGATGGGAAAACCACTACTTTTTCTTGAAATTTTCGAATTTTTGATGAACTCATTCCTGTGTCTCGATACTTAGCTACCTGCCTGTATTCAGTTTACATGGTGAGGTTTTGTTACCAGGGGGTCTACAGGGTTGGCTTCTGTGAGAAGATGTCAGAAGTTTCCTCCATGTCCAACAGACCCTGTGCTAGACAGCTCCAGGATGGACCCACTACTGGCCAAAGCTGAGCCAACCAGTGACATTGGTAGTGCCTTTGTGATAACGAATTTAAGAAGGGGTAAAAACTTCTGCGCATCAGCAACTGGAAGAAAGGAGTGAGAATATGTGAGAGAAACTACTATGCAATCACCGAGGTCAGTGAAGAGGGGAGGCCAGGTGCTAGAGCAGAGATTCCCCTGCAGCCCATGGGGAAGACCACGGTGAGGCAGGCTGTCCCCCTGCACCCCAGGGAGGTCCATAGTAGAGCAGATCTCCACCTGCAGCCCAGGGACTACCCTGCATAGGAGCAGATGGATGTGGCCTGAAGGAATCTGTGACCCTATGGAAAGCCTGTGCTAGAGCAGGCTTCTGTGACCCCATGGGGGACCTACGCTGGAGCAGTCTGTCCCTGAAGGACTGCTCCCCATGGAAAGGACCCACACTGGAGCAGAACATGAAGGACTACAGCCTGTGGCAAGGACTCACATTGGAGAAGTTTGTGGAGGACTATATCCCATGGGACAGACTCCATGCTGGAACAGGGGAGAGCATGAGGAGGAATGAGAGATGCAGACAAAGTGCTATGAACTGATTACAACCTCCATTTCCCATCCCTCTGCACCACTCAGGGAGAGGAGATAGAGAAGTTAAGAGTGAAGTTGAGCCCAGGAAGAAGGGAGGGGTGCAGGGAAGTTGGTTTTAGATTTGTTTTTATTTCTCATTATCCTACTCTGATTTTATTGGCAATAAATTTAATCAGTTTCCACAGGTTGAGTCTGTTTTGCCTGTGACGGTAATTGCTGAGTGATGTCCTGTCCTTATCTTGACCCATGAGGTTTTTGTCATATTTTTTCTCCCCTGTCCAGCTGAGGAAGGGGAGTGATAGAGCAGTTTGGTGGGTACCAGCCAAGGTCAACCCACTTCACTGCCCTAGTAACTTTTTCTTCTGTACAAAGTTAAGCTGATGTACAGCTTGCTCTAGTCCCCTTATTAAAGAAAGTATTATATTCCACTTTCTCTAGCTGGCAACTCATTTTCTACAAGCTCTCAGTGAAAACCACTGCTATTCTCAGAGTGTTTTAGTAAACTCTCTTAAGTATTTTAAAATAAAATTTACTTGTCTCAGAAAATCTAAAAAAGTTAGTTGTCCTAAAATCCCATTAATTTATTGTTTCCCAGGCCAAAATCTGATTCCCTTGCCACCATTTTTAATTATTTTAGGTACCTGATTACTAATGATTTTTTTATTGGAAGCCAGCAATAATTGGTGCACAGCTAGCTGAACACTATCATCATGAAGTTATAGGTTGAAGTGATATCCCCCCTGTATATCTGCTTCTCTCTTGTAGCTGAAGGGGGTGTGGCATGGCATGGCATGGCATGGATTTTTAAATACCATGGAAAATCTTTAAAGGTGAGGTATCCTTTCTAGTTTTTACATCTTTGTGTTGAGAGCTTGTGGTACTAGGTTGTCTGTTCCTGACAGGTAGGTCATGTAGGAGTGATACTCCTGCTCTGTGATTTACTGTGTCAAAGACTGCAGATAGGTTTGGCAGTATTATCTCAATCTCTGGCCATGGTCACTTTCAGTATTAGTAGATCAATCTGTGAGCTGTGCCCTGGTGTGACACTGACAATGCAAGATCCAATTTCTAGCTGATACAATAGTTTCTTGATATAATAGTTTGTTAGTACTTCCTTAGAGCCTTCATCCATGGGGTGTACTTAGAGACATATTCCAAGCTGGTTGGTCACAGGTGAATTGGATGACCTCCTACATTTTTAAATTTTAGGTTCTCAAGGTCAGTACCTAGAAAGCTACTTGTACTGTCAGTTGTTTCTAAGCAGTCAGACAGAGCTGTCAGGAAACTGAATACAAAAATGAACCTGCATGACTTCTATTTTTTATGAACTTTATTTATAAATTTGGATTAGATTATCTTCATATATAGACTACCAAGCAGAGATATACCCATATGGCATTTGAAATTCATTCTTACTTCCTTTGAAACCTCTTTGATACAAGCCAGCATGTTTCCAGTCTTAGATTTTAAATACAAAAGTAGACAAATTGTTTTTGAGAGTTTGGCAATAGGCAGTCCAGACAACAGTGAGTTTTGGGGTCTTCCCCCCCTCCCCCCATAGGAGATGTTTTGTTTGAATTTAAAATGCATGAAAAATCTTTCTTTTTTTTTTTTCCCTGTACTTTTGGAGAGCTGGTGTGTGGGAAAACTGTAAAATGAATTTAGATGTAGAAAGTTTTAATTTTTAAGGAGTAGGGCTCTATGTCGTCTTCTCTACTTGCCAGCCAACAAAGCCAGATATCTGCAATGACTTTAACTCCAGGTGAACACAGCATAGCCACTAAATTACTAGAGAAGAATAACTCACTTTGTTCCCTGAACAATAAAAACAGCCAAAGGTAGACTTGGAGGTGTTCAGCTGTATATATATTTATATATACATGGCTTTCTATTTTTTATATATTGAATATATCTTATTTATATGCATATAAAATATATATACCTTATATATCTATGATAATGCATTTATGCATCAGATACATTCTTGGACACCTTTTCCAGCCTATGGAGAGACTTTGGTTACTAATAAGATATTTTTTACCTGTGATAATTTGGATTAGCTATACTTCCTTCTTTACTTTAATAGGAAAAAGTATATAACAATTTAAAATAAAGACTATATATCTTCTGTGATGTACATCTAAATTGAGTTCATGTAAACCTACGAGAGAATTTGTAGGCTACACACTATTCGTTTTCAGTAGGTTTTTAACAATATTTCTGGCTATAATCTTTGAGCAACTCTGACAACAGTCATTTTATATAGTTGTGGTAGGTTGACCCTGGCTGGGTGCCAGGTACCCACCAAAGCCACTCTATCACTCCCCCTCCTCAGCTGAACAGGGGGGAGAAAATATAACAATAGGCTCGTGGGTCAAGGTAAGAACAGTTTAATAGGGTGAAAGCAAAGGTTGCATGCAAAAGCAAAGAGAAACAAATGATGTTATTCTCTACTTCCCATCAGCAGGCGATGTCTGGCCACTTCCCGGGAAGCAGGGCTCCAACACACGTAGTGGTAGCTCCAGAAGATGGAAAATGTCCCCCCTTCCATCTCTCTTTACTTAGCGTTTATACCTGAGCTGAGGTCATATGGTATGGAATATCTGTTTGGTTAGTTCAGGTCAGCTCTCCTAGTTGCGTCCCCTCCCAAGATCTTGCCCAGACCCAGCCTGCCATTGATGGGGGCAGAAACATTGGAGAGACAGCCTTGGTGCTGTGCCAGCTCTGCTCAGCAGTAGCCAAAACACTGGTGTGTTATCAACACCTTTCTAGCTACCAGTGCAGAACACAGCATTATGAGGGCTGCTATGGGGAGAAGTAATTCCATCTCAGCCAGACACAATACAATAGTTTACAACATAATAATTCCTACCTGAAGGACAAAATGCCATCTACCAAAAATATAAAGTGGTGGACTCTTATCTTGAATTAAAAAAAAATATAATTTTTTTTTCATTCAACAGTGTCTCAGTTGAAAAACAGTGACAAAACAGATCATGTCATTGTATTCAAATACACTGCACACAGGTTGCACCTGAACTGGCCAAAGGACTGCTGTTTTTCAATATTGTAGTAACTAGCTAATAACTTATGGCATCTGAATTAAGAAAATATTTTTTGCTGTAACAGTGCTACTAAGTCAAAGGTAGAAAAACTGTCCTTGAATCACTGTCATGTAATCTGATTAGGAAAAGTATGGAAAAATATGAAATACAGCAAATGGGGTTTTATATGCGACAAATGCTTTGAACTGTATTACTACGAATTCAGCTTAAAAAAAACCCCAACGAACAATTCATGGCTTCTAAATGTTAATTTTATGACTATTCTACTTTGTTATTATCCTTTCCAGCCAAACACTTTAAAGGTAATGAAGATAATGCATAGTTGTAATTTAGACCACAGCAGTTCCAGTATCAAGTCTTATAAAACAGATCTTTATTAAAATTGGCAAGAAGAAAGAAAAAAAAGATTTCTAACTAAAGTTAAGTGAGTGAACAGAGGTAATTTTACCATTTTACCCTTTTTTCCACATAAAATACTGTGTGGCAGAGTGTTTTGCAAAAAGGTGCAGTGCGTAATGGAATACTGGAAATAGCCAGATTCAAAATTAGTGTTAGAGGAGTGCTCACACAAGGACTTTTAATCTTACAATGACTGTCTGGTGTTTGAGCACACATACTGACATGAAAACATGATGAAAAGAGAGGACATCTTGGTCACTATCATGAGAACAATCTGTGTATGTGAATAGCAATAATAAACTTAATTTCTGAATTGCCTTATTTTAGTTCTGCCACGTGCAGCTTTTAACTTTGCAGTGAGTTAAATTCATTATAGGAGAACAGAAGGAAACAGCCTGTCAAGATGACTAGTAAAGGATCTGCACTGGTTAATATGTGTTTTGAATATGTGGCTTTAGACAATGATGAGAAAGGGTGTTCATTTTTGAAAAAATTTTTAAATCCTTTTGTCTGCCAACAAATTTGCACAACCAGTTCTATTCTTATGGAAACATTTCTATTTATGCTAATTTCTTTAAGGACATTCTATCAAGTACTATTAGCATTACCCATCCTTCAAGATTACAGTCACATGCTTCTTAATATGAAAATATTTATATTTTTAGAGCTCTTTATTTGTTGCACTTTACAGGGTTGCAATTTACGCCTCTTGAGATGCTGCAGAATACACAACACAAAAAAGAATTTAAGACAAAAAGCACATTTTTTAGACAACAAGGGAGATGCAATACTAGGGTTGCAATAGTATGTAGCCATGACCTCTGCTGAGCAAAGCTGGACTGTCTTCTCCCTTACATTGACATCTGAGGCCTGTAAAATTAATTCACAAAGATTTTAGAGATTAATGGCAAAAAA
>JANZLQ010000079.1:25836436-25847923 GCA_026212715.1 Elanus axillaris | reverse complement strand
GTGGGAGAGCAGACTTGAGAAGGGGAACCAGTAGTGAGCAGGGGGATTGGAATGTGAGAGGATCCCCTGTGCAGACAGTGAGGTCAGTGAGGAAGGAGGGGAGGAGGAGCGGGGCAGGAGGGGATGCCCCTGCAGCCTGTGGGGAGACGTCAGGCTGTCCCCCCCCAGCCCGTGGAGGGGAGCGGGGGAGCAGATGCCCCCCAGGATGGCCGTGACTCCATGGGTAAGCCCACACTGGAGCAGTCTGTGACTGAAGATCAGCCCACATAAAGGACCCACGCCAGGGCAGTTTGTGAGGAACTGCAGCCTGTGGAAAGGACCCATGCCAGGGCAGTTTGTGAGGGACTGCAGCCCATGGGAAGGACTCAGGTGAAGTTCATGAAGGAGTGTCTCCCATGGGAGGGACCCCACGGAGGAGTGAGGAGTTCTGCCCCTGAGGAGGAAGGAGCGTCAGAGACCAGGTGTGGGGAGCTGACCCCAATCCCCACCCCTGTTCCCCTGCGCTGCTGGGGGAGGAGGGAGAGAAAACCAGGAGTGAATTGAGGAGGGAAGGAGGGAGGGTTGGGGGTAAGGTGTTCTAAGGTTTGGTCTTACTTTCTAATATCCTTGTTTTGTTTTGATTTTTAGTAAATTAAATTGATTTTGTTTCTTCCCCAAGTTGAGTCTGTCTTTTGCCCGTGACCATAAGTGAGTGGTGAGTGATCCCTCCCTCTTCTTGTCCTGACCCACAAGCATGCTTTTATATTTTCTCTTCATGCAACTGTGGACGGCGGCAGGGTGGGGCGGGTGTGTGAGCGAGCAGCTGGCTGGTGCTTTGTTACTGGCTGGGCTGAAACCACAACATGTGGATAGTGTGCTTGAGGAGGCTGACAATGATGATCTGAGCTACATGAGACAGAGAGGGCAATTGCATAGATCTATACTATACTATAGTACACTAGATTATAGAACTATAAAGGAGAGGAGGCAAAACAAGGAAGCTTTGTAATTTTTAAGGAAAATAAAATTGCATAGCTAAGAATTAATCTCTCCTTATTCCAAAGTAAAACTTCGTGGCCCTAAATAGTGAATAGATAGGATACCAAGGATGCCTGAATAAAGACTCTAAGCTCCCAAATAGAACAAAGTTTCAGAAACATTTCTTATTGACTAGCTTTAGCCAAAAGTAAATCTAATATTCTTTGAGATTCTTTTGTTCTTGGTTTAATCCTATTCTTGTTTGTCTTGGTTTAATCCTATTCTGAGATGCCTCATTTTCCTAGTGCCCAGACAGTCCAACGTTACAGATTCTCTCAGAGAATAAGCAGTTATTTTCCAGTGCTGGGACTCCAAAAGTAAGCTTTGTTGCATCTAACAGACTGATTTCTATATTTTCTTCTTGATCTAGCTTCATTCCAGTTTTTACCACATGCATTAATTTTGTTGAAATGAATGTGATTAAAGCACATACTTAAATGGCTTGTTGAACAGAGTAAGTCCTAATTGATGCATATGCTTAAATGTTCTTTAGAAACTCTAAAAATAGGTAACTCTAAAGTATTGTCATGAAAGAAAGATGAATTACACAGAGATTTGTCTCTTAATGTATGGAATAAAAAAAGGAAAAATTCACAAGGTGCTAGGAAAATTAGTAAACCCAAATATTTTTACCTCAGAGAAACTCTGATTATTTTTTTTCTAAAACTGTTATGGATGAACAAATAACCAAATCCAACAGAAGTTAAAGCTCAGGTTTATTCTTCAGTGAGAGTTGGTTAGAAGTCCAGTAACATTTTATAAAACCACAGGCACAATGGTGTAAGAGGAATTAGTACTGCACAGGCAACTTAAGAATCCCTGAGATCTAAAATGGTGGCTCAAAATGCGCGTATCCCTCCCCTACAAGCTGAGGGCTCTCTCCCTCAGGAGTGACCTTGGGCGGTCCCGGCCCGAGGGGGAGTCCCTGACTGCAGACCCGCTGCTCCCAGGAGGACGGATTCCAACATGTCCTCAGGCAGGAACCCGTTTTATACCGCTGTCAAATCTGACCTGTGGTCATTAATCCCTATTGGCCGAGACAGTCCCCTCAGTGTACCTGGCACGTCTCCATTGGTTCAACCTGCAGCCTCCAGGGTTTCCTTCCCCCTTCTCTCTGCCTGGAGGAGTTTTGTTTCCTGCCAGCAGGATCAGGGAAGGGGCGCGGGGGGAAACACACACACTGCCACAAAAAACCAGCCTTTTTTTCTGCAGTTAAATAACCTATAGCATTTAATAATCAGTTTTATAAATGACCATATTAGTTCCCCAAAATAAATTTCAAAATTTATCAATCTTTACCTCTGTTTTACCAAAATATAAAATTTATTCAATTACCATGGTATATTACTTATATGTAACTTTATGTATTTTCCCTTATATATTAACAAAATATAATAGATGAAAAATATTGGCATGGCAGGATACTATAGTAGAAATAGAATATGTATCTATAGGTGTATATTGACTTCTGTAACCAAATAGATAGTAGGGGGTCTACATTTGTTAGTGATGGTAGAAACAGTCCTGTGACAGCAATAGTCTCAGTAATTTCATATATCCAGATCAATAGTGGAGGAAATAGGTATTTACTTCTTGGTTGCAGGAAAAAATATGCTTCAAAGCATAGTAGTAGAATCATAGAATGGTTTGGGTTGGACGGCACCTACAAAGACCATCTAATCCAACTCCCCTCCATGGGCAGAGACAACTTCCACTAGATCAGGTTGCTCAAAGACCCATCCAACCTGACCTTGAGAACTGCCAATGATGGGTATCCACAGCTTCTTCAGGCAACCTGTTTTACTGTCTCACTACCCTCATAGTGAAGAATTTCTTCCTTATATTCAATCTAAATTGATGCTGTTGAAGTTTAAAAGCATTGCCCCTTAGTAAAAGGCCTTCCTCTATCTTTCTTAAAGGCCCCTTTATATTTTGAAAGTCTGTAATAAGGTCTCCCCAGAGCCTTCTCTTCTCCAGGCTGAACGACCCCAACTCTCTCAGCCTCTCTTCATAGGAGAACTCTTCCAGTCCTCTGGTCATTTTTGTGAACCTCCTCTGAACCCAGTCTAACTGGTCCATATCTTCCTTGTACTGGGACCACACAGCTGAACACAGTACTCCAGGTGGGGGTCTCACGAGAGCAGTGTATGGGGGAGAATTACCTCCTTTGACCTGTTGGCCACAATTCTTTTGATGCAGCCCAGGATACAATTGGCTTTCTGGGCTGCTAGAACACATTGCCAACTTGTATTCAATATTTTTTCCACCAATATTCCTAAATCCTTATCTGTAGGGCTTCTCCCAATGAATTCATCCCCTAGTTTGTATTGATGTGGGGAATTGCCTTGATCCATGTGCAAGACCTTGCACTTGGCTTTATTAAACCTAATGAAGTTCACATGGGCTCACTCTTCAAGCATTTCAAGGTCCCTCTGGATGGCATCCCATCCCCCTATCATATTCTTTTTGAAGATTTTGTCTCTAAAACCTTGGCAGTGGACATTTTAGTAGAGAGAATAGAAATGCAGGTGAACTGGTGAATCTCCAGCAACTGACCAACAACAACTATGTTGTCTCTTTGTTAAAGACAAACATTCTGTGCATTCATTTTGATAGTTACAGTAATGGAAAGGGCAGAAATTTATTAATACATTTTTCTACAGAGGTGAAAGAAAAGCTGCTCTCTGTGTCAGTTACAGAGCTAATACTTTTTTTTCTGAGAAGAAAGTCTGCTACCAAAATGTAGTTTAACTTCTCAGCTCATGCTATTTAATTCCAGAAACTTTATAGTAGATTGGTATCACAGATTTTTAACAGGAGCCATCAGGCTTTGATCTGCTATTGTTTATAGAATATAAAAGCGTCCATATATCTGGATCTGCAATGGGTCCTAGATATCCTCATTCATTAAGCAAGAGGTTTAGGCATAACCCAAAAATATTGTTTTCATAGTAGTAATGCAACAACAGCTGTAAAGGATGATCATTTCCATATAGTGCTGCAGTAATGGTAACTATAATTACTGTACGAAAAAGAAATCTTAACATTATATGTTCCTAAAATTAACATTCAAAAACGTGATAAGTAAATCATCACCATGTCTGAATTACGGCTTTTGTGTATGATTTACCAGGAAATAAGGAGACCAGAGCTGGAATGAATGTGGTATATACAGAACTAGACAAACTAATGAGACATAGAGAAGCCAAAAAGGAGATGAGAGGATGAGATTAAAGCTGGAATGTGAAAACACAATTCTAAATACATATTGTAAAGACACTTCCATTGGTAGATCAAGGCAGACTACAGTTGATTGGAGAACAAATAAATTCTAATTAAAGTGCAATAGCAGAAATAATAATAAAAAAGACTTAAGAAAACTCTCTGTGAATAAAATTACTGACAGTAATTTTATTGTGAATTACTGTGGCTAAAATTACTGACAGCCTATTTGATAAAACTGTCAATGAAGATCCTGTGTTATGTTGGGAAATTTCATATATGTTAGCTTGAATTTAATTTCCTGAATGTACTACACATTTTGTTTGTAATTTGTTATTATCATCAGTTGTTATTAATCAACTTAACTTGTGTCAGAAAAACTAAAATACTTAAAAGTATCACTTAAATTAAAAAAAACCCTACTGTTTCATAAGTAACCTGAAGGATTATAAGTTTGTCTTTGGGATCCACTTGCAAATTAAAGCAAGCTTTGAAGAGTATTAGCAATTTGAAGAAAATTAGATCAGAAGGTCTAGTAATCTGTATTTTGGAATGAATTATCTGAGTTTCCCTACTTACTTTTCCAAGCAAAATTGTAGGCAATATGAAAGAACTACACTTATTTCAATTTTTATTGTAAATAGGCAAGAAATAAAATGAAAAATGATGAGACAAAATAGAAAAATATATTTACATTTCCAGTTCACTAAAATCTCTCCCCTTATATTTTGGGAAAGAGAGAAGGACATTGCTGAAACCAAGAAGAGTACAGTACTTAAGATAGAAAATTACCACATTTATTTTTAGAGCTTATATCTGCAAATAAATAAACAAGCACAAAGCCCCATCTGCCTACACAAGCAAATAACGTGATGTTTTTATTTCTGAGCATTAGTCACAAGAGAATAAACTAGATTTAGATGACAAAATAGTTGACAAAGAGAGCCAGAGAGAGAGGTATTGAGAAAAAGAATATTTAATTTTACTCCAGATAATACAGAGATCTAAAACGCAGAACCAGTTGAAGAATATCTAAAAACTGTATTTCATTAAAGTGACAATTCATTGAAAACATAACTATTTATGACTAGAAATTTTGCAATTAATAAATTATTTAAAAGACCTTTTGGCAAACCTATGAAGAGTTTGTTCATGAGCTGATATTTCATTCTGGTAAACTAAAACTTACTTGAAAAAGTAAAACAAACAAAAAATAATTACTTTGTAAGTTCTGAAAGCTTTTCATTTATGAACCATCTCATTTTAGAAGCCAGATCATCTAGTCTTCTTCCCTTCTTCTCTCAGTAAACCCATAGAAATTGTCAAGATTCTAGCTGTTAATTTAGCCTAAGAAAGGAAAACATGCTGCTATCTTGAGGGGATATCCTGCCTAGCCCTACTTTCCTAGATTAAGATGAATGACATGTTCACTGAAGACTAATTATGAGGATATTGGTAGCCCATGTTTACAGACATACAAAGAGATAGGAAAAGCAAAATGTGGATTTTGCACTAGCAGAAGTGCAGAATTCACATTAGGTTTATATAGAAGTGAAAATGACACAAGAAAATCACTCACATCCCTTACTTTCTGTTCTTGATCACACACATCCCAGAATAGATAAAGTTTATCTGTTTGCTCCAGGCAACCCAATATATTTATTTAGTCCCTAGGGCTATTCTCATGGCTTTTTTGGCTAAGAACACAGTGTTTTTAAAAATTTTGTTCTTTGATTTTTTCGAGTCAGTGTGCTGTGGGTGAAAATGAAAAAGTAGATTTAGGAATATAAAGGGAAGAAACATCCTGTTTAAATTACTTTTCCTCAGTGTTTTACTAATTTTTTTTTTTTTTATATCTGAACCTTCAAAAACAACTGTAGTGTAATGAGGCACATACAAAAACAGTCAGAGGTAGTATAAGTTTAATGAACTCTTTCTCATCTGAACGTGGTACTGTGTTCAGTCCAGAGTAAGGAGCTGGTCCTCACTCCTGCACCTCACCATGGCTTGGAAAGGTGTGAGGATGGCACAGCTGCTCACCTTTCAGGTGGCATGGGAAGGCAATGGGCAAACTGGCACCTCCTGATCCAGATATTGCCACTGAGGTACAGCTTAGCTCTGAAGCCAAAAATTGAAGCCTTTCTTTGGGGTTAATTGTCCCAGGCACAAAGCTAGCTGGCTATAGATCCCCTTTCTTAGGGTCTGAGCAGCTCTCTCCATATGGCCCCTGTCTGCAGCCTCAGCTGCTCAAGCCTGGAAGGGGCTACAGGGGGTTTCTCACTGGCCTACCCTCCGGCCGCACCACTGCGGGGGCTCAGGTCCATGTCTTGTGTCACCTTATAGAAATTTAATATTTTCTGGACATGCTCCAAATGATGGGCTAGAAATAAAAAATACACTAGAAGGACCCAGAATTTATGACCTGTAGTGAAAGGCTGTGGTACTAGTCTTGTGGCAGTTTAGCTCCCACAAAAACCTAGGGGACTGTCTTATGAAAGTCTTTCAGAAAGATGTGTCAGTATAAAAGAGCTGGGCATTTGATGAGAAAACTGTAACAAGAAATGGTATGTGCTCTATTTCTAAAAAAGTATTACTGGGCTACACTATTTTTTTTCAAAATAAACTAGAAAATGTGTATTTTGTTCATACACAAATTGCTAATGAATAATTGTGTTTTTTCTCTCTAGCATTATGATGATTACTGAAGGACTTTTACTAAACTGATACAACTGCTACCTTGTCATACATTGTTAAAAAAATTCAGCAGTGGAAGATAACCACAGGGGCATATAAATAAGAATACAGAAATTTCTGAATATTAATAATAAAGTTATCAAGTCCCTATAACTATTAAATTTTCAATTTCACTGGATTATAATAATAATTTATAATTATAGTTCAACGTTATTAAATTGAGTAATCTATGCAATTTTTTTTTAATGGTACTTAGTAATGGAACACTCAAATTCAATGTATTTTACTAAAAAAAGGACTACATATCTGTCCAACATACAAGGCATAATCTATGCTTTAAAGGACGTGAAAGACAACAGTAACTTTACTAAAAATAAATAATTTTCTAGAATTCCTATATTTGCTAGTTTCATTTCTCTCTTTGTTTAGGCAAAGTAGCTGTACTACTTCCTCTCTAAACAAAACAAGGACAACATGTCATTCAAGTTATGGAGTTGTCACATATTAAGTACTTGTGTTCATGAAACACTATGCTATATTTATAGCTAGTTATGACCATCTTGTGCTATTTCCCTTTGCCACTCTCCAATCCTTCCTGGAAATAAAGCTTGGGGATGACATTTTGATGAGCAATAGAATTTTGATGCTGTGCTCATCTTTGATGACAGCAGATCTGAACTGAGATTAAAGGAATGACTTTATCTCATGGATTATGAAGCTAATTCTTATGAAAGCCCCCTTACTTATGGGAAATTAGAGTCTATTTTTTAAGTAACTTTGTTAATAGAAGGTAATTGTCACATTTTGTGCTTTGGCTTGCGTTAGTTTATTACTTCAGAGGAGTGACTTATTATGGCTAGTATGAGTATTGTTTTACTTTGACCTCATCAATCTCATGCAGCCCTTTGCATTTCGTGCTATCTATACACACCTAAACTTGGAATCTGGTGAGGACACCTTAACCATTCACTCTGAAGCAGCTCTGCAATAACCCTGGGTTTAACTCCTTCTCAAGAGACATCTATTTCTTGAAGAAAAGAAGTAGTAATTAATATATCATGACTCTTTTGATATTATTGGTACAAGTGTAGCTCTTCTGAAGAATAATTAGGCAGTGCTTTCCTTTTCCTAACAAATTCTTCTGCTTTTCCTAGTTGTTTTCATCTTAGATGTGCTGAACAGTGGCAGTATCTCTCCCTTAGAGGCATTTGCTGTGTAGTTGTTTTAATAATGTTATATATCCATTGACATTCTGGAGATTTTTTTTTTTTCATTCATGTAGATTAGATGTGCTATACTGGATTAAGTTAAGTTCAATCACTACTGAAACACACAAGTTCCTTGATTACATCTCAGTGAAACCTATTAACTCCTGTAAAATATCTAAGTACTCAATAGTCTAAAGTAAAAAATGGAAAGGAGATAAAATTTCATCGTGATCTGGATAAAATTATGTGTTTAAGAAGGAAGATTGTGTATTATGAAACACAAGTGTGATTACACATTCTACTCTTGTTCTACAATTTGCTTATGTTCCTTCTTCTCTTACTATTTCTTCTCATTCCCTACATAAGCTATTACAATCATGTTAAGATCCTTTGTTATAAGAACTCTCCACTAGTCTCATTTTCCTCTTTAAACCATTTCTATTTCTGTTATGCTTTATTATTTTTTTTTACTGTGAGGTGACCAGAACTGAACCTTGTATTCAAAAAAACCATTTAGAAGAATAGTTGATTAAATTTTCATGAGCCATGCTGTTTTTCAAGGTAAATTTATAGATGTTCATATCCCCTCATTATAAGACATGAATTTTTATGAACACAAGGTAATATGTTTCTGAAGATTTACCTGTGTCATGGTTTAACCCCAGCTAGCAACTAAGCACTACACAGCTGCTCACTCACTTTCCCCCCACCCAGTGGGATGGGGGAGAGAATCAAAAAAAAAAGTAAAACTCATGGGTTCAGATAAGAACAGTTTAATAGAACAGAGAAGAAGAAACTAATAATGATAATGATAATAATAACAAAATGAAAATAATAATAATAAAAGTATTAGAATATACAAGTGATGCAGAATGCAATTGCTCACCCCTCGCCAACCAACATCCAGTTATTCCCAAGCAGCAATCCACCCCCAAGACATCCCCCTCCAATGTATATGCTAGACATGACGTGACATGGTATGGAATACCCCATTGGCCATTTGGGTCAGCTGCCCTGCCTGTGTCCCCTCCCAACTTCTTGTGCTCCTCCAGCCTTCTTGCTAGCTGGGCATGAAAAAATCCTTGACTTAGTCTAAACACTTCTTAGCAACAACAGAAAACATTAGTGTGTTATCAACTTTCTTCTCATGCTGAATGCAAAACATAGGACTATACCAGCTACTAGGAAGACAATTAACTCTATCCCATCTGAAACCAGGACACCTATCATCAGTTAATGAACTATACATTACTATTATAAGATGGCACTTCAGCACTGTTCTCATGGCACTGGCAGTATAACTCACATTAACATTAATGTTATGAGTATTGTGCCACAAACATCTCTCTATTTGAACTTTTTTATATACATGGTATCACAGAATCATAGAACATCTCAAGTTGGAAAGGACCCATAAGGATCATCAAGTTCAACTCCCTGCTCCTTGCAGGACTATCTATAACTAAACCATATGACTAAGAGCATCATCCAGACAGTCCTTGAAGTCTGACTGACGTGGTGCCATGACCACTTCCCTGGGGAGCCTGTTCCAGTGACCAACCACCCTCTCAGTGGAGAACCTTTTCCAAATGTCTGATCTGAACTTCCTCTGACACAGTTTCATTCCATTTTCTCATGTCCTATTGCTGGTGACCAGAGAGAGGACATCAGCAGCTCCCCTCCACTGCCCCCCTTGAGGAAGTTCTAGACTGTGATGAGGTCACCCTCAGCCTTCTCTCCTCCAGGCTGAATAAACCCAAGTGACCTCAGCCACTCCCCATAAGCCTTGCCCTCAAGGTCTTTCAGTATCTTAGAATTAGAGAGTCACAGAATCATAGAATAGTTTGGGTTGGAAGGCACCTTTAAAAGTCAACTAGTCCAACCTCCCTGCAATGAACAGTGACATATTCCACTGGATCAGGATGCTCAGAGCCCCATCCTACCTGAACTTGGACATTTCCAGGCATGGGGCATCTACCACATCTCTGGGCAACCTGTTTCAGTGTTTCACCACCTTCATCATAAAAAATATCCTCCTTATGTCCAGTCTAAATCTACCCTTTTTTAGTTTAAAACCATTACCCCTTGTCCTATCACAACAGGGCCTACTAAAGAGTCTGTCCTCATCTTTCTTGCAAGCCTCCTTTAAGTATTGAAAGGCTGCAACAAGGTTTCTCCCGAGCCTTCTCTTCTCCAGGCTGAACAACCCCAACTCCCTCAGTCTCTCTTCACAGGAGAACTCTTCCAGTCCTCTGATCATTTTTGTGGACCTTCTCAGGACCCACTCCAAAAGGTCCATATCTTTCTTGTATTGAGGGCTCGAGCTGGACACAGTACTCCAGGTGGGGGTCTCACCAGACCAGAGTAGAGGGATAGAATCACCTCCCTTGACCTGCTGTCCACGCTTCTGATGCAGCCCAAGTTACAGTTGGCTTTATGAGCTCTGAGTGTCCATTGCCAGCTCACGTCCAGCTTTTCATCCACCAGTACCCCAAGACCTTCTCCACAGGGCTGCTCTCAATCCCTTTATCTGCCAGCCTGCATTGTTTCTGGGGGTTGCCCTGACCCATGTGCAGTAACTTACACTTGGCCTTCTTGAGCCTGGGTCCAATTCTTGAACTTGTCCAGGTCCCTCTGGATGCTACCCTGTCCCTCAGGCTTGTCAACTGCACCACTCAGGTTAGTGTCACATGCAAAATTGCTGAGGGTGCACTTGATCCCACTGTCTATGTCATTGATGAAGACATTAAACAGTACTGGTCCCAACACAGATTCCTGAGGGACATCACTTGTCACTGATCTCCTTCCAGGCACTGAGCCGTTGACCACTACTCTCTGGATGACACCATTCTGACAATTCCTTATCCACCGAGTAGTCCATCTATCAAAGCTGTATCTCATATTCAATTTAGAGAAGGATGCTGTTGGAGATGATGTCAAAGACCTTAGAGAAGTCCAGATAGATGACATCTGTAGCTCTTCCCTTGTCCACTGATTTAGTCACTTCATCATAGAAGGCCACTAGGCTGGTCAGGCAAGACTTGCCCTTGGTGAAGCCATTCTGGCTGTCTTGAATCACCTCCCTGTCCTCCATGTGCCTTAGCATAGCTTCCAGGAGTATCTTTTCCATGATCTTCCCAGGCACAGAGCTGAGGCTGACAGGTCTGTAGTTCCCAGGGTTCTCCTTTGTCGTGGTTTAACCCAAGCCAGCAACTAAACACCACACAGTCACTCACTCACTCCCCCCTCCCCCTAAGTGGGATGGGGAAAAAATTGGGAAAAGAAGTAAAACTCCTGGGTTGAGATAAGAACGGTTTAATAGAACAGAAAAGAAGAAACTAATAAT
>JANZLQ010000079.1:25817275-25830539 GCA_026212715.1 Elanus axillaris | reverse complement strand
GAGAGGGATGTTTGGATTGATGGCATTTGTCTTCCCAAGTAACCATTACATGTGATGGAGCCCTGCTTTCCTGGAGATGGCTGAACAGCTGCCTGCCGATGGGAAGTGGCGAATGAATTCCTTGTTTTCCTTTGCTTGCATGTGCATTGCTTTTGCTTTACCTATTAAACTGTGTTTATCTCAGCCCGTGAGTTTTCTCATTTTTACCCTTCTGATTCTCTCCTCCAACCCACTGTGGGGAGTAAGTGAGTGGCTGTGTTGGGCTTAGTAGCTGGCTGGGTTTAAACCATATAAAAGCCTGTTTTACCTTTATTCATGCTGGTACAATTTAGAAGTAACCTAGCGGGTATTATCAGAATTACCCTAATGCACATGACAGGGTACAGATACTGTAGTTGTCCATTGAGTAACAACCTGTTTTATCAGCTGACATAATGAAACAAATTAAAAATTTAACAGGATTAGATACAATTAGTAGCACGTGTCTTTTCAGGTGCTGGAATTTTTATATATCTTCAGAATTACTGATACTTTGAAATAGTGTTTTTTCTAATAACTCATCTTTGAGAGACTGATCCTTTATAATCACTTTCAGATCAGTTCTTCTGAAGTGAGTATACTGAGTGAACTATGGAATTATTTGTTCCTTATATATTAAAGATACATAATAATTTTAATAATTTAACTTTAATAATTGTACAAAGGTTATTAAAAACCAATATGTGGCCATGTCAATATGAAAAGTAGGATGCATTGTATCATTTTATGTATGAAAAATTATATGATATTCCATTGTGTAAAGCAAGGTATGAAAGAATGAGTATATATCCAAAATAAAATAAATAAAATCCTCACAATACATTGAACAAGTACATATTTGGAGGCAGTTAAAAAAGAATTTATAAGGAAAGAAAAGATCTAAATTATCTCCACCCTTTCTAGAGTCTAGTTAATCTGGTGAAGATTGAAACAAAAGCCTTTGTGCATTTGGCACATTTTTTCCTCAGATTTTAGACACACGTGAAGAAATCACTCATCCTGAACAGGAAATTCAATGGCAAAACAATTAAATTTTATTAATTTTGGTTAGATAGACTAAGGCAAAGAGCTGTATTTTCCTTGGTTAAGAGCACTCAAATACCCTGCTCCCATCTATGAGAGAATTGCCGTTGCCACTGAATGACAGAATAGACATGCTACTTCATCAAGGCTGTGATATTAGAAATATTGCATTCATTTAACCAGAAAGAAAGGAAACACAGTGGAACAAGACTCAGCAATGTAGTATTTGTTGAGATCAGTAATACAATAATCTGCTAAGGGCCAGGATGCCATCCAGGGCTCTTGCTTGTCTTGGTTGTAGTTATTACTTTCAAGACTATCAGTGCATTTCTACCAAGCTAGAAGCTAATGTAAAATGCATCAAGATTTTTGCAAAGCTTACTTAGAACCCACTGCTCCCTGTTCACCCTTTAAAGAAAGTAGGAAGCCTATACTATGTAGATACAATCTCTTTTGGTCCCTCTCTCTGGGATAGTGACTCATAATTTTGTCCAAATAGCTACTGTGTATCCTAATTGATCAGCTAGTGTGAGGATGTGAATTTCCTCTAGGTATCTTTGATTTCTCAGTGTAGACTAATCATTGGGTATAAAAAAAATGGGCATTGATATTTATATTTACAGCTGTGTTTGACCTTAAATCATTTACCTGTGCTTTGCAGACATCCTTGTCTTTAGGATTAATGTCAGTTTTGATCAAAGAACACCTGGTCAAATATAAACTTCAGGAGAAGGAGATTGTAGAATATGACTTGGATTAAATCTCTTCTGCATTTAGGCAAAAGAAAGAAGATGCACTATAAGTGGATCAAGGCAGTAGTATGAATACACTGAAGCAAATTCTGGTCTCCTAGGGCATATTTTTTAGAGAAATGTCTATGAATTTTAGTACTTGAGGATTTGTATAGCAATTAAATGGAGCTGAGATTTGGGATTTTGGGGAGTGTTAGTGTTCTGAGCTAAAATGATCTAGTTTAGAGTCACCTTCTTCTCATCCTGCTTTAAATTGCATACCAAAGTTTCTAGAACCTTCTCTCACCTGATTCTGTATGACACAGAAAAAGGTAACAGTTACACTCTACATGAACATTACAAACTCAGTGCTAGTCTTAAACTAGCTAGTCCTGATTCAGAGATAGCAGAACACTGGCTCAGTATGCTACCTGTTTCTATATGGCTCCTGGGAAATTCACAGTGGTAGCAAAATATGTTCATATCTTTCTGAAATGTGACTTGAAATTATCCTTTCAGGTGAATCTTTTCTGGTTTGTTGGGTCAGGTCAAGTCTGCACAATTCTGTGAATGCAACAGAACAAGAAAACAAGCAAGAATCATTAAATTTCCCAATACAATGGACAATCAAGGACTATCATGCTCCCTGATATCGCTTAGAATAACCTCAGTGTGGATCTCAATTGCTCATTGACTGCTATGTTCATTTCCCAATCAGTGCTTAAGTTATCAGTGCCCTTTTAACATGGTCATTATCCTGTTGGGGTCAGGTTTACTCCATCTGAGGTCTCTCCTGCATTCCCGCAGTTGCAGTTTAAGCCAATAACAAAGTATCTTTTGGCTGTTGGAGTAGTAAAAAGGCATTGCAGAAATCAAGATTCAAATTAGTTTCAGATAGCGATGAGGCAAGCACACAACACGAAATGCAATAACAATGAACAATATGAGAGACAGAAAAGGAATCTTAAAAAGCTTGTGAGCACTGGATCTGCCAGCTTTATGAAATTAAAGCATTTGGAAAGAAATGGTATTGCATAGTGTATTATGACTGCTGCTAGCATGGCTTAGTCCGGTGTCACGAGGGAGATGTTTGGGAAGGTATTTGTTTCTGAACAGAGTTTTTTAAATGGTGTGCTATTACAAAAAAAGAAGCAGCAATACTGTTAGTAAGATAGTAACTTTAGTAGCATCAGCCAAATTGTTGTCCTTTGCCCAGCCTCCCATAACAGAAACTGCAAACCTCTGCTATACAGGCATAACAGATCTAGTGTTGTGTGTATGGCTATATATATTTGGAGCCTGTTCCATAATACCAGCACCTCAGCTGTGTTCACAGAGAAGGTAGGTATGCCACAATGTGACACCAAAGAAGGGGAGTGCAATGTGTCCCCTTTCTCTTCTTACTCATGCTTAGATTCTTTGCAAATGACTTTTTTTTTTCTAAAGCCATATACTTCTTGAATCTAAAAGACAGGTCTCCTGTGTCTGTCAAACCAGACCAAGAAAAGTACCTTTAGCTGATGTTGCATGTCATAGAGGCTTACATGTACATAGTCAAGAAATTGAACACAAGACTTTTTGAGTGTCATTGTCAAATTGACATCTACCTAGCTATTTAAATGCAGGTTACAAGCTGATGGCTTCAGCTGCTGTGCCTGTTTTGTTGTCAGTTTTCCTGCATTTTCTGATTTTTGATCGTGCTTTCCTCCCATACTGTCATGTAGAAGATCTACACTAATGATCAGGAAACTAACTAATTTACTCATCCATGGAGGCAGTGAAATGGGCTATAAAAGTCACAGCATGACCCACAGATTTCAAAATGGTCTGTATAAACCATAGGGGTCCACTTGTGCACATTTTACAATGTGACTGTACCTCAGTAAATTCAAATTAAACTTAATGATAGAAGGAAGAGATGAGAGTGAAGTCTCCTGTATACAGAATGCATTTGGACTTTGACCTTTAGGTAACTAGGAATGTGAATGACTTTCTCTAGTACCCCAAAGAGGAGAGCGAAAGATCAGATATGTTCAGGCTCATGTTCTACAAACCCAACAAATTTCGTGGCTGGTTTGCTTTAAAACTCAAACTTCTGGAAATGCAAGGAACAGGAGCCAAATGGGCATCAATTCCATTCAAAGTGTCCATCTGCTGCTGCAAAACCTGCATGAATTGTTACATAGCAACCTGTATTTCCTCTTGTAGCTGGAATCCCTGGGTTATTGTTGTTTGCTCTGTAAGTGTGTTGTCCTTGATAGAGACACAGTAAATCCTGTTGTGATGCCAAAGCTTTGCCCAGTAAATGTTAGAGCTCATTGTACAATGTGCTTAGATAAATGCTATTTTGCAGATGGTTATGACATAGAAAATGTGGTTGTACCTGAATATAACATCTCTTTCCTCCTCCCCATTTTCCACTCAGTATGAACCACTGATTAGCATCTACTTTTTCATTTACAATGTTTAACCATTTGGTATGAAATGATAGCTTAGGAAACTACAGCTTTTATTAAAAAATATTGGGTATGTGATGAGTGTAAATATTTCAGTTTATGGTACATGGAGAGACTAGTTTAAGTGGCAGTATATGTTGTTGCAACTCATTTTGCAATAACTGTAATGTAGGGCAGTCTAATGGCTGATTATAGGCTTTTACATAGGTATTCTTCTAAACAGCTGTTAACAACAGTATGGGACCTGATATTGATGGACTGTATCAATAGAAAAACTATAGAGCTTTGTTTGTAATAACCATACTCATCTTGTTTGGTTTTTTTTTCCTTTTCATTTTGCTATTTTTAACAACTGGTAAATATTATGTATTTAAAGTTCTTATTTATGAATTACAACAATGAATAGAGAAAGATTATTAAAGCTGCTTGTTAACGGAGAAGCTAAATAGTTATTTCTTAGTATCATTGTGTAGTAAAGTTTTTAGGACTTACAATTCCATCTGGAAATGGGGAAGGCCTGTTCTTGGTCTCACTCTTCCTTTCTCTCTCTCTCGATGAGATTTCAATATTGTTTAATACAATTTGCCTTTCCTTGTAAATTCTTCTGTTCTTGACCTTGTTCTTCACCTTGACAAACATGGTGATCTTAAAGCAAAGGGATTGCATATCAACTGTGGCTCATTCTTACTAAGAAATATTCATCCATCACTGATACCCAGTGTCCTAATTTACAAATTTTAAGGAATAGTCAGAATTAAGTTCTTCTGTCTCTCATAAGTTACTTATTCTATGGGTTCCAACCTTCTTTGTCAAAAATGCCAACAAGTTTCCAGTATAGACTCAGAACTTACTAACTTGGATAACACTGAAGTCTTTTAATATAATGGTTTTCTTTGACTATTTTATTCATGCTTTGATATTATCTCTAAATATGATTTATATGTATAATACTAATGTTACTAATTTGTTTATTGATATAATTCAATAAGGATTCTGCTGATATAAATTATTTTAACATATTTGTATGAAACATTTTGACTTAGAGGAAACTATTTTTAGCAGAAAAGTGTTTAGTGAAAATGTTTTTTTACCAGCATTACATTATACCATTAGCTTTTAAATATTAATATTTTTTTACTACCAGTAAGACCTCTGACCTTCCTTATTCCTAACATATTTTCAAATTATACTGCCCTTGAGCAGTAGACATTTTAGATAAACTTGACAACGTGGAAAGATCAACAAATTACAATCTTGTCTGATAAAACAGCAGCATATTAATATTTAAGTATCATTAATTTTCATTTGAAATGTGATTTGATTTATTTGCTTAGATAGTTAAAACTACATCTAAAATATTCTTTGATACAACTTGTTTTTCAGAACTGATATATTTGGTGAACAATGGTAGCATAAATTTTTTTCCTTTGTATTTCCATAACAATATATCTTTGTATGTGTCCAAAGAACACTTTCGTATAAGAGACAAATCTCTGAGAAGACATATAAAAGAGAGAAGATATATCTATAGGTCTATTAAATTAGTAATTTTTTAGAGAAGATGAATGAGAAATATTCTTTTCCTGTTTCAAAAAATATTAAAAATATATCATTGGGTACATAAGTGACAAACTTTTTTATGGAACAAGTAATTGAATATAGGAAACATTGCTACCTTGTGGCACTGGTACAAATGAGAAGGCCAAAGAAATAAGAGAGATAAAACAGGGACTAGGCCAATTTGAGAAATATGGGTTCACTGGTACCTATCAAACAGGATGACTCTATATCAAGGCTTCCTTAACTCAATCATTGACAGAAGGATG
Organism: Elanus axillaris; assembly: GCA_026212715.1. NCBI lineage: Eukaryota > Metazoa > Chordata > Aves > Accipitriformes > Accipitridae > Elanus > Elanus axillaris. The sequence goes on along the minus strand of JANZLQ010000079.1, from coordinate 25,824,464 downwards.
CGTCAGAGGAAATTTACTTCATGCATGTCATCTTAATTTTTTTTTTCCCAAGTATCTGTTACCAATAATTTATGAGAATCATGATCTGGATGGATATTCCAAGTGAAAAGTATAACAAATCTTAGGATTTATAAACTGAAAAGAGATTACAATAAAAGAAATATCTGGTTGAATAACAGCTGAATCAGACAGAAATTTGAACCAATTTATATATATTTATGGTTTGTTTTTTTAAAAAAAAATAAAAGCTAGTTTAACTTCAACATGTTTCCCAAACAGACAATCCATAAGGAAAATCTTTTTAGTCAGGTAATGACAGATTAGTTACCTGTGCATGGAGGGGAAAAAAAATCATCTTTATGAAAAAGATTTTCTTTTCAGTGAAAACAAAATAAAACTAACCAACACCAAAGTCCAAATGTATTCTGATATAATCTGAGACAGGAAATTCCAGTGTCTTGGGAAACTGAAGGGCCAATGAGATCATGGCATGAAAAGCTAATGAGAAAAAAAGCTGTAGAATTGAGAGTAGAATCTATATTTTTTAAGGTCCAATTTAATTAGATTTTTTCTTTCCTGTAATACCTAGTAAACAATGGTAACACAGAGCTTTATTAATATTTCCTCTATATTACTGTATGAGAAAGAAGTCCTCTCCAGAGCATCCCCCCAAAACAAACAAACAAACAAACAAACAAAGAAACAAACAAACTCACAAACATACAAAAACGTATAAGACCAAACTTACCTGGGGCTGACATTTCCAGTTCTGTTGAGATTGGGGAAAGAAGTGAAAGAGTATGTCTTAAGATCCAACTCTTTTAACATCTTTAAAGAAGCAGAGAAGAACATAACAGTCTAGAGTAGATCGCTTCAATGTAAAAACAGTATCCAGAGTTACCATTCATTAGTATATCTCACAACCACACCCACATATATGTGGGCTTAGTAGTTAAATAATGCATTATGTGCTTTTTTTTACAATTATTCTGAATGTCATTTTTAATTTAATGAGTAGCTAATATGAGAAGGAGGTAATGAAGGTGTTTAGCTAAAATTGTATCAATCAATCTTTATCCAAAATGTGAATCAAAGGTAGATGAATGTTCTCCTCTAAGTTAAAATAAATGTTTTATTATTCCTGCTCTTATTTTTTGTTTTATATTTCTGGATTGCAGGTAGAAGAAAGAATGAAACATAGAACTTTAGGTGCTATTCAAAGAAGTCTGGGGACTGGAAAAGTCTTCTTTTTAACATTAATTTTTAACCTGGCTTTTAGGATCACAAAGTTCAGATAACATTGTGCAGTAAAATTAATCATCATTTTTTCTGTGTTATTGTCAGACTCAAATTCAGCTCCTTCATTTTTTATGTTCACTTTTGATTACCCTCAGCTGCAATTATCAACAGTCCCTGTTAAACAACAGCTACAACACCCAATAATGTGAATTTTTTGTTTTAACTTCTGGACAAAATATCGCCTCAGTCTGAAGAAATGACCGAGCCTCAGCGGCATGAATTATATGTGCTGAACCCAAAGCAAACATTAGTTGACTAGTTAGGTTACTGCTTTGTAAAATACTGTAATTTTTTACATTTCTAACAAGACTTCAAACAAAAGAGTTGATTTATTAGTGAGTTGTACTTGTATGAAATTTGGGAGGGATGGTTCTGGTATAATAAAACCTTACCATCAGATTTACTAAGATAACTATGAGTAAAAAAAACAAGAACTGCCCCAAATCAATGGCTAATTTATACTCTGTGGAAAAAGTAAATTGTTGATGTGTTCACAACCATCCTGGGTTTTGAGGGGATTGTTTTCCTCAGATCAGTAGTACAACAATTACTGGATGCAGTTAAAAAGGATAAAAAGGTCAAAGCCATAGCTTACATACCTCTGATGTTTATGAAGTCTTTATCTAGTTCCAAAAACTTTTTTTAAAACTGTCAAACAATTAATACTTATTCTGTGTTCTGAATATGAGATTTGCTGTGTAAGTTTTCTTTATGAATGCAAGTTCTATCAGAATACTATCACTGAGAAGCTATATTCTACTGGTAAATAGGGCCAAAAAGTTTATGTGGATCAAGGCATACCTGAATGTTTTCCTGACCAACTGTCATCAATTCCACCATCAAGGAAAAACAAAAGAAAGCACCTCCCCTCAACAAACAAACAAACAAACAAACAAACAAACAAACAAACAAACAAACAAACAAACCTCAAACAACCCAAAATCAGAAAGACAAAAATTGGTAGCTGCTTACACCACATTTAAAAGCAGGAGAGTATCACTCTTGAGACTCTTTCTGAGTATATGTCAGCAAAGAAGATGTAGCTGGAAGTATACCTTTGCAAGTGTGATTAACAGTTTGGCAATTTTATTATCCAGCTCAAGAGCTATTTGATTCTACTTCTGAATAGGAGAGCAAGCCATAGTATTTCTCCCAGGCAACCAGTTCACTTAATGCCAGTTAGAGAGCTATTTTTCTTTTTCCTTAGCAAAGTACAGCATTATTAGACTAATTAGCTTTACCAATATGATTTGTCAACACCCTAGGCAGTTCTTTTGTGTAGCAATTTCACCTCCCTGAAGGTTTCAAAAAATTCAAGAAATGCAGATAATACAGTACATCTTTGTTTCTCAAATTTGAGTGCTCCATCAACCTGGCAACCACTGTGGACTGGCTTGAGAGATCTATATTACTGTCAAGCAACAAATTTTGCTTTGGGCAATGGTAAAGAGGATTTTTTTTTTTGTGCATATTTTGTATTTTATTTAAATGGTTGAGTAGAAATAAGAAAGGTTTGACTAAAAAGAATGCTTTCTGGGTAAAGCAAGCATGGAATAATTGTATTGGCACCTAATTTTGCGATGCTTGTGCTTATTTGGTGTCTTTTCACCATTCCTTTTGCAATGAGCATTAAGACAAATGAACTAAATCCAGACACTATCTAAAAGTTGCTGCCCTTGCATCTCAGCTGGTTTACACCTCATGCTGTCTGGCTACATAATATCAACTGGCAAGGCTGCTGACTGACCTCAGGTGCAGATACATGAAAAGGCAAGTGTCCAGCACCATTTGCTTGTCTTTGGTTCAGTGATCTATTCCTGTGGTGATTTCCACATGGTGTATAAGAAGGAAGGTCACATTATTTTTCACCAACTGATCTAATAGTCTAAATGTGTGGGGTTGAAAATTATATTGTAAGTTAATGGTGTCATTTGACACTAAAAAAGAAAAAAATGTTTCAAGAGTGAGCTGGACTGAAGATCCTTCACTGCAGAAGAAGTTGCTGCCTTGAGGAAATTGGAACACAGTGCTTCAATGACAGCATTAAGTTTTTTAACAGACAGCAAAATATGCCAGTGATTGGCATACAACTCAACATCAAATACATGGATGAGTAATGATACTATGTGTCTGGAAAACAGACAATCTGAAATGCCCATGCAGGACTCCAAATTATTTTTTTTTCTTTCATTCCACTTTTAAAGGAGTTAGGATTTCCAATTCCTTACAGCTTCCATTGACTATGAATACATCCACTTCTGTGTTACCTTTAAACACTTAGGAAAAAACACATAACCTCAAAAGTGAAACATATAACCTCAAAAAATAAAACAGAGCAAATGAAATTGTTACATCATAAAGCAGAACCTATCGGAACTGAAATAAAATACAGCATAAGGATAGCTTTAATTATGACAGTCATCAGAAAAAGTACAGAAAAATCAGTTACAGAAAAAATCCCTCTATCATTCTTATGTCATAAAAGTACACGGTCTGTTTACAGACAGATGTACAGACTTCATTGAGTTAATGGGAATTTTAAAAAAGAAGACATGTGGGGAAATGGTACAGGCATAACCCATCAGCAGCCGCCTTACCATCTGACAGACATGTTAGTCCTAAGCTGCCAGTTGTCTACAGAACCTGCCAAGAGGCCAGATGCTACCATGGGTTAACATACATCAGAAATTGCTGCCCTAAGTAAAAAACAGATTAGCATAAAGTTCTACTGGCTAAATAAAATATAATAATAATAAAAAAACCTTCTTAGTGTTGAAAACTAAGGATTTATTAAGAAGCTCAATAACTAATAGGAGCTGAAGATGAAGTCCTAAATTTTAGGTGAAATTACGAGTTTCATGAGACTTTCAAAGAGCTCTGGACTGTCTGGTACTCTTTCTTGCAAAACACAAAACCCCTTTGGATTTTATGGCTAGATTGTAATTTAATTTATTGATTTATGGATTTGAATAGTAATTTTTTAAATTAAGGTATCAGGAATTTGGAAAATTAGAAATAAATCATAGAGAAGTTGGTAAATGTTCAGAAGTATTTAGGAAGGTCGATGAGAGGCTGGTGTAATTAAATACCTAGTTGCATAATTTAACACAAAGAATGTATGCATAACACGTATGTTTCTAGTGTGTATATGTATATGTAGCAATATACACACTCAAAACACTATAAACGTAATTCAGAACAGCTCTTTTAATGAGTAGTATGTTATAAATACTCATTAAGCACTTTATTGAAGTATATTTTACCTATAGGGAAAGTGTGGCATAGATTATGTATGGCCAGGATTAGGTCTGCTAAGAACCATTACTTCCTTATATTGTCTAAGAAAATTCTGTAATCTTCCTCCTGCACTGTTGTTTCTAACTGCTGTCAGCTGAAGGCACTGGACAGCACTAAGTGGAACTGGGAATAAAATTATTCACTAGGTTGCCAGACCTGATGGTTCATCCTCCCAGTTTAGCAAGGAAATCAGGAATTTTTTTTCCAATTTACAAATACCTTTCTTCTCTGCTAAACAGCTATGGCACCTGAAATTACTCCAGCTAAAAGTCTATCTCCTGTTTTTATTTCCTTCCAGGTCCACAGTGACATCCAGTGGGATTGTGATGAGGAGAAAGAGGGGACATACGGAGCACCAGAATTTGGTGGATCAGGCCACAGACAGGATCATTACCCAGCAACTCTGTTTTTTCAGGATCTTCTCAGGTTCATGGTTGTCTGACATAATGAAAGTGCTTTGGTCTCCCATAAAACCTTCATTTTGTAATTAGGAGAGACAGAAATTGTTTTCTAAAAGAAAACACAGATTCTGACCAGACCCAAACTGTAAGAGGGAACCCAGGCACAGGTAGAAAGCCCTTATGAAGCCAATCATGCTTGATGCTAGCTAGATTAGGAGCATTCCCTTCCTATTTACAGAGACTAGTGACAAAGTTGTCTCTGTCAGCCACTGACCATGGCAGAACATGATCAAAGATGAGCTGCTGAGTAATGTCCTGCCAAATAGAATAAAAAGAAATTCTGACTGGCAAGTTTCTTAATCAGGTTGCCTATTTCTACATGTAAGCAGAAGGCACTCATTTTTTTAACTGCAGCTTGGGGGAAAAAATTATAATGGTAATAAAGATGTGGATATAATGTACTGTGTAGAGCAGTTCTATAGTTTTCCTAATATAATATGGCAGGTTAATGTAATCAGGGATCAAGAGGTAGGAAGGGAATGGGAGAATGCATTGGCATGGGAAGCCTGCATGGAAGGCAGTCTGTATTTTTGGTGTTGTAGGACCAGTCATCAATACATACAAGAGGGATATCCAAAACTATCTCTTATCTTGCTTGTGCACCACAGGGTAAAATGGGTGTGGGTGGAACTGTAAGCCCTTCCTCCAGTGAAGGGATAGAGAGGTGTCCTGGGTTCAGCTGGGACAGAGTTAATTTTCACAGGAACCTGGAAGGGGGACAGCCGGGACAGCTGACCTGAACTAGCCAAGGAGCTATTCCATACCACGTGCCATCATGCTCAGTATATAAATGCGGAGCGGGCTGGGGCGGTCTCGGCTTTCAGTGGGGGAAGTGGCAGAGCGTCGGGTTCTGGGTGGTGAGCAGTTGCACTGGGCATCACTCATTTTGTATGCTCTTTTATTTGTATTCTTATTGTTCTAACTTGTCTTTTTGTGTTGCCCCAGTAAATTGTCCTTTATCTCAACCCTCAAGGTTCTGGTTTTTTTTTTTTCTTTTCTCTTTCTGATTCTCCTCCCCATCCCACCGGAGGGTGGGTGGAGTGGGGAAGTGAAGGAGTGGCTGAGTGGGCCTTAGTTACCGGCTGGGCTGAAAACACAACAAGAGGTTACTGTTTCTGGAATGGGAAACAGGCCATCCAGCTTTTTCATATGGACAGCAGTATATTATTTTTGCATTGTTATTGGGTAATAATAATTGTTATGGTGCTAAGATTACACTTATATAACTACTCTGAGGATAAGAAGAACATGTGGCTGACGATACTTAAAAGTTATGATCAGACAATTTTTCTGATTTCTGATATGGTAGACAATAACAATGCCTGATTCCATCAACAGAGGAAAGAATTTCCACAGAATCCAAAGTTCCTGAAAAAAGGTCAAAATTTTGTGTTATTGGCATATTTTTTTCACAGGAGGCAAAAAAGTGGAAAGTGCTGGACACTACAGAGTACTCACAAGCCTAATATAAGTGTGGAGCAAAGAGGCAAAGGATATGAGCCCTCCCATTATACTGGATCACAATGGAGGTTCTGCATAGTCCTAGACCATGCCTTGCTCTTCTAGGGTCCCAGGAGTCCAGCTAGGAGTCTGAAGAATGGAGGAGATTAGAGCCAGTTTCTTTTAAATCCTCTTGGTCATGTCTGATCACAGTAAGTTATATCATAAGGCAAAGTAGCTCAGGAAAAAAAAAAAACCAAAAAGAGCAACTGTTCCATTTTTAGCCAAAGCAAATGATTTTGCAGTCATAGATTAATGTGCTTTGATAAGAAATTCTCCCACTCAGATTCAGATGGGAGAGAGCACTTCTGGCCTTGAAAGTACTGCTTTCGTTCAATAAAGGCAACAATGCCCCTTTCCAGTCTCTCAAGCTAAAATGAATTTTTCAGTGCATTTTGAATAGTAGATTTTCACCCTGGATAAGCTAGATCTTGTTTAACACAGGTGTTTCTCTAGGTACATTCAATAGAAAGTTTTGAGCATAGCCCATCATGCTGGTTTTGGCTGGGGTAGAGTTCATTTTCTTCATAGTAGCTGGTATGGGGCTGTGTTTTGGGTTTGTGCTGAAAACAGTGTTGATAATACAGAGATGTTTCTATCACTGCTGAGCAGTGCCTACACAGAGTCAAGGC
>JANZLQ010000079.1:25802031-25817111 GCA_026212715.1 Elanus axillaris | reverse complement strand
GAGAGGGATGTTTGGATTGATGGCATTTGTCTTCCCAAGTAACCATTACATGTGATGGAGCCCTGCTTTCCTGGAGACGGCTGAACACCTGCCTGCCGATGGGAAGTGGTGAATGAATTCCTTGTTTTCCTTTGCTTGCATGTGCATTGCATTTGCTTTACCTATTAAACTGTGTTTATCTCAGCCCGTGAGTTTTCTCATTTTTACCCTTCTGATTCTCTCCTCCATCTCACTGTGAGGGAGATATGAGCGAGCAGCTGTGTGGGGCTTAGTTGCCAGCTGGTGTTAAACCATGACACCCATGAAAGCTACTTGTTGTTGGCATCACACTTTGTGTGTGTTGCTGACTGTATGCCAATTGTTACAGCAGTTCATGCAAGCATCTGCTTGACTGGACAGCCACATGGATGTGGTATGTCAGCAAGTAAATGCTGGGCCAGATTCTCTCCTGTGCTGAAATATGCTTTAGGCAGTCTCTTCTGTGTCACTGGCAAATGACCCTCTTTGATATTCCTGGTCCCCTATGGATGTAAAATCGTAAGACACAGGAGCTGAGGTGACCTTTTTTTTCTGAAGAGTGATGTATTCAATTCTGCCTTTTTCTCCCTCATGCAGAATACCTAATGTTGAGGTTTTAATGCACACTTTGTGGCACCTGAGGCCTCCTGGTGTGATGGAATTCCACTGGTCAAGAAGACAGATTCCAGCCTGTGCATGCAATCTCCAGGATCCCTTCTGTAATAAGCTATAGAATAATCACAAGGATAACAAAGTTGTGGGCTGTTATTTTGTTTTTTCGTTTGGTTTGTTGTTCTTTTTTTAAAGTGAGTTATTTCACATATAACTGGTGATCTAATCCCTTATCCAGAACTGACCCTGAACTACACTGAAGTCTGAAAGGACTGATCATTTTTTAATCACCTGTCATTCTGCCTTCCTGCTTTGTCATACTGAACTGATTTTATCCTAGAATTAACCTATTCTGCTTGTCCATTACGGTTCAGAGACTTAGTTGTCTTCTTCTACCCTTAGTTTTGAAGGAAAAACATTCTAGTGCACCTTTCCCAGCTCCTAATTCAGCCTGTTAAAAGGAGTGGAAATATTAGGAGAAAATCTTTCAAATTTCTGGATGAAAGAAGCCCTGGGCAGAAGCCTGGGGCTAAATATTGTCTTCACAGACTTCAGCAGTGTTGTGGTTTAACCCCAGCTGGTAACTAAGCACCACACAGCCGCTCACTCACTTCCCCACACCCTGTGGGATGGGGGAGAGAATCAGAAAAAAACCAAACTCGTGGGTTGAGATAAGAACAGTTTAACAGAACAGAAAAGAAGAATATAATAATAATAATAATAACAATAATAAAATCACAACAGTAATAATAATAAAATAATTATAATATACAAGTGATGCACAATGCAAATTCTCACCACTCACTAACTGATGTCCAGCTAGTGCCTGGGCAGAAATCCCCTGCCCAGGCCATCAACACCCAGTTTATATCGTAGACATGATGTCACATGGTATGGAATATCCTGTTGGCCAGTTTGGGTCAGCTGCCCTGGCTTTGTCCCCTCCCAACTTGTGCCCCTCCAGCCTTCTTGCTGGCTGGGCATCAGGACCTGAAAAATCCTTAACTTGGTCTAAACATAGCTTAGCAACAACTGAAAACATCAGTGTGTCATCATTATTCTCATGCTGAACCCCAAACATAACACTATACCAGCTTCTAGAACACTATACCATGCTTCTAATCTGACTTTACTTATCAATATCAAATAGATTTGAAATTTTGTGGATAACCAATATGATGATGCTTTAGCCTGAGTTTCAAATATACATTCTCTTGAAGGTCTGGAATAGATATTTCATATGTGAGTTTGTCCAAAGAATTCAGGCACTGATGAAGGTTTCCTTCCAGCTAGAAGTTTAGTAGACTTCTCTATGACTAAGAAGTGCTCTGTTTAAAGTTCTTGCCTCACAGCTGACATCTGCAATCAGCAGTTCATGGAGTATTATCTCATTTCTTGGTACTGAGGCTTTGAGCTATCTCACTTGCCCCATCCCAATGTTCAGTGAAGAGCTTCAAGGGCATGTTGTCTTGGAGTATTCTTTTATTTGTTTTCTTCACTTTAGTTCAGCTATAAAAAACTTTAATTTTTTTTCAGAACAGGTAACTCACCCTGAGTACATAGAACCTTTCAGGGCAAGATACTGCAAAAAGCAAAATTCCCAGTCTTTATTGGGTAAACCAAGATAAAGTTGTTGATTGTGTTTGTGGTAAGCAGATCTCACTGCATGAACAGGAATATCTCCCATGGTGGTACATCATGTCCTACTAATAGAATTCCTTCCTATTTATGAATTTCAAGGCCTTGTGGTAAAACTAATTGTGTTTCCCCCTATATCGTAAGTTGGGGAACCCTACTATCACCAAGTATCACAATAAATGCTGGACAATGAAGTACAAGGGGGATACTCTTTTATGGCTACAACTCTAGCAGATAAATTCTGACTCCGCTAGCTAGTGATGGGCCAGTGTCAGCTGTAGTTTGTGAAAGTCCAAATACCTATTTTTATTTATTTCTTCAGATGGATTTGTTTCATGGTTCTGGTCTGTAGCTGAGGAACTAGTTCCAAAGAGACATTCCTCCTGAAATTCCACCCCTACAAATTGTCTTACATTTGTCACTGTGAGATTAGGTTGTCTCATGGTTTGGTTACAGTGTGTTCCTGCATTCAGTGATCACTAATGGCATATGACCACAGAAAAGGTCAGCCTTTCATTCCTGGGCTACTGCCATCACATATGACAAAGTCACACAAGTTAAAAAGGTAGAATTAAATAAAAATAAAATAATAAGTAATAGTAATAATAATAAAATTAAAAGACCACACCAGGTCATTTATGACAGCTATACAAACCACATGTCTAAGAACATTCAGAGATAGGTACATACTTGGTAGCAAAAAAAATGACAGACCTGATCATCATTGTGATCTATTGGTGGCTGCAGAGAGAACAGGATGGTACCTACCTTCTTGCCTTTTGAGGACAAGACTGTTTTCCTTCCACAAATGACTTAAAGTGCCCAATTTGAACATGCAAGCTTGCAAGACTGACTGTCTACACTTAGATATTCAGATTCATAGTAGTTGCTTGTTTGTGTGGTGCTGTTAAGATGTGAATCAACCCTGGTCTGTATTTCCAACTCAGCTGATCATAAGTAATCATGCCACAGCCTCACTTGGGGATGAAGGCTTGTGAAGACTCCTGGCCTTTCAAAATACTTTCCTAGTTTTGCCAATAACACTCAAATCCTCAGCTAGATCTATTGCCAGTAGAAGAGAAATGGCAGTAAATAAGATATGAGAGACACAATATAAAGGAGGGACTCTGTTTTATTCTTAGCATTGTCCTTCACATGACTGGATTCTATGACCGTTTCTTTATCATATTGCAAAAGTACATTTCAGCCTTTCCCTTGATCCTTCAGTGATTTTTCATTCTTTGTACAATAACTTAGAAAACACCCATTTTTTTAAACACACCTGTAATTTTATTTTCCTTTTAATGATCATTTCTGTTAGGTCTATGTTGATTCTATTGGCATGACTTTCATCTGTCCAAGTAGCTATTTAAGATCTATGATGTTCAGTCAATGTTGCAAGACTATTTTTTAAAATTTGACTGAGTTCCTTTTGAGTCAGTATGTGCCTGTTCTAGCTGCCTGAAGGGAGAGCTTCATATTTTGCCAGTTTGGTAGATCCCATATGCTTTCAGACTGTTTCCTTGTCTAGTGTTTTCTCTCTGCTAATTCTGATGTGAAATAGACTAATGCTTCTTTTTTAATATAGATTCTTATGGCCTTTTAAGCTTCTCCATAGGTAATGTGATGATTGTTTCATCTGCCTCCATTTCTGTGGTTTGTACAGAAGCCCAAAACAATTCAGTGGTCTGCTCAGTGTCAATTTCTGTGTTTGTCTATATGCACGCTTTGAAGGTTTGTGATTGTTTAGCTGGCATATGCAAAAGAAGCGCTCAGTATTTTCACACATGGTAAACATTTTCCCCTCTGCTGGATCGCTTTCATTCTGTGCCATTCGCATATCTGCATAGCTCTTATTTTCTGCCATGTTTATCACTTTTCCTTCTTTGTCTTCCCACTTTACCGGAGGTCTCATCTCTCTCATGTTGTGCAGAATAACCTAGTCTGGGAGGTTGGGTGGTTCCCTTCTGTGGCTACTTGTTTGCCAAAAGTGTGCTGCAAGCTATTCCAGGATGGTTTTATCGTGTATTTTCATTTTTTGTCTGGAATCTTGTGCATCCCTAAGGTTCTTAGTGACTTTACTTGTACCTGACTGCACTCAGTTAATAGCTGATACTTTCTATCTCTTTTTGAAGCTTGTTGTACTGATGCTATGTGCACTTATTTTGGTTGTAGATGATCAGTACTCATTATTTAATGTGTCTGTTTACTGGTTACTATTTTTTCATTTTGTCTGCCAAAAAAATAGAATTAGCAACAACAATAATTTTAAAGTTGTAACTTTATTTGGTTCATTTTGTGATTTATGCTTTCATTACAACTTATGCCAACTTTGCAACTATTGACTCAAAGAACCAAGATTTTCTCCAAATACGTGTGTTTCTGTTGAAAGAAATCAAATGTGTTGTTTCACAATGTGCCTTAAATGCTTCTTGTTTGTCTCATTCACTCATTTGCCCCATTAGAGCTTACTGAAGTCAGATAGAAAAGCAAAAACGGTGTTTTGTTACACATCCCAAAAGTGTGCATCTCAGCTTTGTAATGGGCATCCACAGAAAACTACTTCCACATGTGTCCACTGGAAATGGTCGCGTCTTTTCAGATGTAGTGTTAAAGGGCTGACAGTGCTTTTGGACTGCAAGGTATCTTTGACTGAGCTTCCAGTACTCAGATGTCAAAGTAACTACACTGAATTCGCATGTCCTTTTAGTTAAAGAAATTGGTGGGCCTTATCCCTTTCAGTTCAATGAAGCACCTCGATTTCTTTTCAACCTTTGGCTTAAACAACATCAGGGACACTAGATAATTTCTTCCCTCGCCCTCCATACCTGGAGCATATCTGATATATACATTAGTATAGCCATTAGAGTTTCTGTCCGTCTGTCTTCCTCAGATCTTACAAAATTATTCACTGCCAGCTTTGTCCATCTGGCATAATATTTAGAAACATTTTCAGTTTAGGAGTCCATTGGTGGTAAAATCTTCCATTTTAACTAACTGCAAGTCAGTATTCTAACATTAAGCTTTGGCTCCATAAAGCATAATAAAATCAGCTGCCGTTTCTCAAACATATCCCCAGATGAGGTTCTACTAACACAACTGCTTTATTGAAGTGATAGCTGAATACTTATCTCCCAACACAATCTCATATCCTGCTTCAGTGGTCTTACTGTGATATAACCACTGAGGAGGATTTAAAGTGGAGCTGTTTGTTAGAAAACATTTTCTAGCATACTCTAAGATGTCCTTAAATCTTAGTGTAGACAAAACCAACATAGTTTAAGATATGCTAGCTGGTTGAGTTGTACCAAAAGGAGAAGCAGTAAGCAGTGTAGCTACAGGTAAATCCTGAAAAAGTATTTAAATTATTCGTGTCAAAGCATAAAATGATCTTTGAACATTTCAGATAATTATCAATCTTCTCTATCATTAGCAGTGCCACATACAGAATAATATGACAGCATTGTGGGTCAGAAGGTGTCTGAATGATGCCTGGAAAATAACAGGGTGAAAGAGGTTAGCTGGGTTTGTGCCACTGTTTGAGTTAAGAAGATGACAAGGTTTGGACATCTATAGTGCAGATTTTGTTAAAAGAACTTAGGTAATAACAAGATAAGGGACTGTGCATATGCAGAGGTGGCGTTGTGGGTTTTCTTCATCTAGAAGCTACTGAAGTAAAGCTGGGTTTAGCTTGAAAAGAGGCCAAACATTATGAGAGTGTCTGGTGGAAGCAAATTAAGTAGAGATTTGGCCATCTGTCAGAACTAGGGGAAGACATCAGGAATATTTCAAGCTTAGTGAGAAAAGCTATTGGTTGATTCACAGTGAGGGATACTTAGAGTCAATAATAGCTTTTCCATTAATTCTATTCCCAATGTCAGTAGATGTCACTAACATCAGGGGTGTCCACTGGGAGTGAGCTACAGAACGGGCTATAACTGCATCCTTGCTGTGTTCAGTGTTGGTTGCAGGGATATGTGAGAAGAGAGCTGCAGTCTTGTAATGCAAGACACTTCCAGAGAAAAATACGCCACATAAGTATATTAGATCAAAGCCCAGACATTTCTGGTGGTTAGCAGGAATGAAAATAAGTGATAAACAGTCTCAAATCCTTAGGATCACTGATGATGAAAAAAATAATTTAAAAAATTCAAATTGCAAAATAAAATGTATTTAATTTTTAACTCTAATGAGTTAAAACTCTAATTTGTTATATTCAAACACATTGTGCAACTTCAGGACTTAATTTGTGCATGCTGAGCAAGTTTGAATGTAGCTGATGCTGAATGTTATTCCATATTTCAGTTTCAAGAAGGCTATTTCAGTGCTTCAGCAATTCTTGTTCTCTTGCCAGGCAGCCTAAGTTTCTCCTTCCACAACCTCTGTTATAGTCCCACTATCTTCCTAATTTGTATGTGCTCCAGCTTTTTCTCTCAGTGAAGTGCTTTTGTCATGATACTAGGCAACCCCTTTCTCAACCTGTCCTCTCTTACTGCATTCTATGAGGACTGCTGACTCATCTGTATCTCTTTGTAGTTGCAAGACTGAAAATACAGCAGATACTGTTCTTTTTTTTGGTTCTGGAATCATAAACTAGAGATGACTACAGAAACCATAAACATGTAATTTGTCTTTTGGTGTGTCTAATGATAGAATTACTGGGGAGAATTGATATTTCAAATGTTAATAATTCTGTAATGAGCATGTATGCACTGTGAGTATAGTACTTGGGTAGCTGGCAGCTTGACAAAATATGACTCATTTCCCATTTTTGTTTTCTCTCACTTTACAGATACCATATCAGAAATCCAAGCTGGATAAAACTGATCCCACACCAGAGGGAAATATTAATTTGCTTGACCTTGTCTAAGAAAGTTAATAGTGACAGAGGCCCAAGAGTCCCTTGATTTGATTTGAAGAGAGCGCCTCTTTTAGTAGGTGTTACTTGGAAGGAGGCATTTCCTCTCCTTTCACTGTTATTTGTTCTCTCATGATGGTTGTGCTCGAATGTTAAAAATTGTCAATATAGGTAATATTTGGCAATATGTGAACATACAACGTCTGACTGGAATGTTCTGAGCTTTAGACCACAGCATCCTCAAGTGAGTCGTTTATAACTATGTCTCTTTCTTTCTGATGACAGACAGCTTCTGTCTGTCTGTTGTGTTCTACATAATTACCTTAATTTTGTGCAAGCACTCTGTGGGTTAAAAATAGAATAAACTTAACAAGAAACATGTCTTCAGCTGCAGCAGATACAGGGACAAAGCACTACAATAAATTATCTGTATCACATTTTCATTAAGTTCACAGCTTTGAGCCAACATGGGTATTTATGAAGCAAATCACCCAGCTCAGGTTGCATGGATATTTGAAGTTCTCCACTGTTTCATACACAGTTGTATTTTGACAATCCATGCATGATTAAAAGGAGAAGATGGCATTCTGGATCAGATACACTACCACAGCCTGTCAAGCAGAGCACAGCATTGTCAAACAGCACAGCATATCTTCCCCATTAGACCACAGTCCTTTTTTTTTTGTTTTTAGGCTGAGCGTCAGGATAATTTTCCTAACATAAGTACAGCCTTGAAAAGCTCACAGTTATTAGTCGCTCTATCACATTCTTTCTCCCCACACTCATTTCTCATCTAATGGTCCTTTGGTGTTGGCCTTCAGTCATATTCCCCTTTGGAGGAGATAATATTTTCCTTCTTCCATATATGCCTCCTGTGGAATTATCAGTCTGATCCTTTATGCACCTCAGAAAAACAAAGGTGCATGAATAATAACACTTAGGCATGCATAGCCCGTTTGCAGCTTTCTGTGGCTCAACAAGTTCTCAGCTGTCCCAGTATCTTCAGGTAGTAAGGAGTGTCTGTGTAATTTTGGAAATACTATATGAAATGTCTAATTCTGAAGTTTTAAGTGAGCTGAAAATACCAGATTTGGGAAATGGGATTTTAAAAGCAAAGGAAGAGCTACAAATTTACTTGCATAGTATAGAGATGACACTTTGGACACAACTCATTTGTTCTTTTCTCCAAATACACCCGTCCTTTTACATTTCAAATTGACATCTGTCACACTAAAGGCCAAAAGGTTTAAATGAGTGTTTATGATACAAGAAAGGGAATCAAGATGACTTACCAATCTATATTCACATCTGAAAAAAGGACACTAAGACCAAATATAAATAAACTATTTCAGCAAAACCCACAATCAAAGAAACAAACAAAAAAATCATCTTCAGGACCTTTCAGAAACAGTAGCAAATAAAAAAATGATGAAGCATAAATACTCTTCTATAAATTTAGTAACACCAAGAAGCACAGGTGAACTCACTTAGCTTTAACACCTTTAAGGTAATAAAATTAAGAATCTACCCAGCATAGGCCCTTACAATGGTTAAAAAAAATAAAAATCAGAATTTCCTTGAACAATTGTGTCACTTGGAGGAGGGTTAAATCCAGGCCTTTTATCTTAAAAAGCATGTCTAAATCTGTGTCTTAAAGCTCTCAGAATTCTACTAACTGTACTATATGATAATTTTCTTTTAATTACAGTATCTGTCCTTTCTCTCCACATTGTGCGGCTAGGGAAACCATTTTTAGTTCCCTACTTTGCAAGACTCTTCTTTTGCCTTTCTATGTGCTTCTAATCTCATGTGTCCCTCCTCCCCACACCCACACCCATAATAGAAATATATGATCATGGATCACATTCAGTTTCATTCTGCATATAATCAGAGCTTTTCTCCTATTCAATGCGCTGAAAAAGGCTGCATAAGCTTGATAAGAAAGGGTCAACTTGTTTCTCAAAATAGTTATAGTGATCTATGATCCTAAAGCTCCACATTGCAGAAGAGGTCAGAGAGTCAAAAGATTCAGTAATCCTGACACTTTCCAGCCCATTTCACATTAATATTGGTAGAATCTTTTGCAACAAAACATTACTATGGAAGATTTATTTTGATCCAAAATCCCATAGTTCTCATAACTTCTGACAAGCACCAAAAATGAGTAGTGAGAACAAACCAAACAAAAATCCAGGCATGCGTAGAGGCTCCTGGCAGGGCAATGCATCACAGAAAGGCTCCCCAGCATGCTAATCAATGTAACACCAAGCATCCTGATGCTCTTGAACTTTGCTGGCCACCACTGGGAGTAATTTACTAGAGGTAACTGAAGGGAAAAATATATCCTACAGTCTCTCAAGCAGAAGCAGTTTCTCTATCTTTGGTGTACTGCTGAAAAGGCTGCTCCTAGCCTCCTTTTCTATCCCTTGCCACATGCCCTGATCCTCTCTTTTGGTTTGGTTCTGATGGTTGTGGTCGAACTAGGGCTATATTCTGAAGGTTGCTGGGTGGCTGGACATAGGCACTAAGAGCACATACCTAGGATTAAGAGAAGGACTAGACTATTTTTGTCAGCAGTATCACCTTAAGTATTCTTAAACACTGTATACAAAATACAGATGAACTAAACTTGCAGAAACCTTTCATTCACTTACTAGATGGAATATGCACAATTTTTAGCAAATTTAGTTATTTCTACATTAACATGTTCTTATAGACCCCATTTGTGTTTTCAGGTTTTTTCCAATGTTTTCAAGTTTCTCAGTCAGAAATAACTGATGCTGAGAGTAATTGAAGTAGAATATAAAAGAAAGGCATTGCATTGGATCTCAAGAACCCATTGCTGTAGCTCTTAGACCATTCTCAAACATCTGGGAATAGACTTCTCCTGTGAACATAATACAATCTTTTACCCTAATTCTCCATTTCAGAAGGAGAAAATTATTAAAATTATTTATGGATTTCAATCCCATAACTGTTGTGATTATAAGATCCATGCATTTTTGTGAACTATTTTAATCCTTATAAATTGCAGTTTACAGACCACAGTTGTTCAAATGCCAATGGCAGGAAGGGCAAAAGATCAAAGTTAATTTCTAATTGAAAATTACTATTACTAAAAGTGATTAATCTTTTAAATATCTTGATGTGTTTCAGGATTAAATCCTTTGAGAAGTTTTGTTATTTTAAATTATTTTAGAGCATTAAAAAGAGTGAGGTTATTTTTTTATTAGGACTGATCTTATATAAGATATACTCTACAAATTTTTAAATCTAAAGAAATTAAACTAGTAAGAAATGTAAACTAAATTATAATTAAAATAAATTTAACATTATCATAACAAACTCAGGCATGTCTTTAATACAAATCTTTAAATATTATGACTTTAGGGGTACTATAGTAATATCAGAACTGTGAGGTATAATCTTCTGTGCCTATAAAGCACTCAGTGATTTAATCTGTCTTTATAATTTATAATATGAAAATATTAAATTTCACAGTTATGATTGTATTTTGGTTTAGGTAGTTTTTAAAACATGCAAAAAAGAAGTTAAAAATATTTATTTGCATGGTTTTCAGATTATAGTAATTCCACTATTTTTTTTGTCACAATAAAGGAAATTTACAATGGACTACACAGCAGATGAAAAGTCAGGGCTGTATCCCCCATATTGTATCAAAAATCATTTAGATGTGTAGTAGAAAGAGACACATGACTATTTATGACCACTACAGCTTATTTGTGATAGAAGTGGATCACATGGCAAGCAACACTGTCCTCATCGTGACTGGCACAATTAAATGAGATTTTGGTGAAGAGGAATGTTTTACTTTGCCTGGGGTATCGAGAGTAGACATGGTGTAATAAAATCATACTTTAGTTATAAATTAAATTGTATTAGTTGCTCTTCCTATCATTGACACTTGACTGCAATGAGTAACAGTAGTTTATAAATTGCAATCTCTGTCCTGTAGTGAGGGACTCATGTCTGGATGATGTCTAATGATTGCTCAGTGCTTGTAGATGCACAGCCTATCATTCATCTGCAGTAGCATTTAGTCCACTTGGTAAACCTGGTTAGCTATTTAACTAATTACTGAAATATCAGCTGTCCTACAATAACGATTAAGAGAAATTGACTAAGGTGATAAAGTCCTGATTACCTTAGTGTTACTACCATGGTGACTCACTCAGGACTGAGTGGTAAAGCCCTAGAAGGAACAGGCCTATTAACAACTTTTACACAGGTTTTAAACATAACATCAACAAATTCCTGTTGATTAACTATAGAAAAATTGCATTCAGAAAAAACTTAAAGGAGGTATAAAATTAGGTGATTATTTATCCTGAAAGACCAGCCAGATCTGGGTAGGTGGAATTTCCAACTGCAATCAAAGTAGGCCTACTCTTTTGTTTCCATTATTATTTTTACCATCCCCCTTCTGGCAGAGAAACCAGCTAGCTTAAAATACTTGGTAACAGCTTACAAATATTTGAAGGACAAGAAAGAAGAAGAGGAAGAATAATTATTCAGTAAAATTATTAAAGAAAAAAATAAGAAGAAAGATATATGACAACGTGGGGGTATTATAAGAATTTAGGGATTTGTGTTATTTCTATCCAAGGAAAGAGTAGAAACTTCAGAAAAATCCTTGTGCAGTTGTATAGTGAAAGTGGGCCAGGTGAACTCTGCTTCCACACAAGCATATGCCCCATGCAAATCTAAACTGTTTGAATAAACTTAATTTACATGATTAATTTGTCAGTTTTAATCAAAAAGGTCTAGGTTTTAAATGCATTTGTAGTAGTAACTGTTGAAAATGGAGACATTGAATTACATGCATAGGTAAGGCTGAGTCTAATTAAAATCTGACCTTTAAAATGACACAGGATGAAACATTAGTAAAATAGGAAAATATCCTGTCCTGACAGACAAATGGACCAGATATTCTAAAAGGCATTCCACTTGCCTAACAGCTATGATTCTGTACACTTTCATGTTTTCTTTTTTACATGGTGTCTCACACCTGCTCAAAGAAAAAAAAAAAGAGAAAGGGAGAAGGTTGTCAAACATAATTACTGTACTTGACTAAAGAGATAAAATTCATCTACAGCTTTGAACTTAAATGTCCTGCTGATTGTAATAACTCTTACACCAGCAGTCAGTGTAAAACTCAGTGTAACTGTATACAGTTAGATTGTTATATCTGCACAGATACACAAACAACCTTTTCAGAGAGAGATTAACTTTCTTAAGTTAATCCCTTCCCAATATTATTCTTATTCTTAAAATAAAAAAAAAATAATATTGCTTACACTATTGAACTTGTGTTCATTTCTAGACAAGTAATAAAACTAACTTTCTTAATGGCTGTCCTTTTCTTCAGAAGTGTTCATGTGTTGCTCTCAGATTTCCTGTTGGTTGTACTGCAATACCATTCTTCTGTGCTTATGTACAAACCTGAAAGGAGTTGGTTACTGAGGAGCCATATGTGTCTATACTAGTCTTGAGAACATCGTTACCTGTTGAGCAGCAGATGTCCTGAAAAGGAGACAGAGCCCAACTCCTCACAGCTGTGCCTGGTAAGAGGATGGGACAAAACAAGGGTAAATTGAAGTAGAGGAGGTTCCAAATGGATATGGAGGGGGTGGTGGAGGCAATCATTATAAGGATGATTAAGCAGTGGCACAGGTTGGGCAGAGATGCTCTGCTACTTCTTTTCATACTTGGAGGATTTCAAGCCCCAGATGAATGAAGCCCTGAGTAACATAATCTAAATTCAGAACTGACCACATTGTGAGTAGAGGTTGCAACAGAGACCTCATGAGGTCTCTTCCAGTCTATGTGCCTATCATAAATCAGAGCATAGACTTTACCACTTCTATGACAGTTACACTGAAGTGTTAGTCAGTAACTGTGGAAAATGGAACAGTGGGATGGGAGAAAGAAAAAAGCTTGTGTAGATACAGCCTAAGGTAAAAACAAGTAAGAGAAACTTCCAAAGCGCAAATGAAGGCTCAACTTCAACACAAAATAATTTTGCTACTAATGTTTCCACCGACCCCTAGTTGCTCCCTTTTCTGTTCTAGTAAGCCAATTTATACTGTTCAGGAGATGACCCTACATTCCCTCAGGCTAAAAGATCAATCATACAGGCTAAGGACATGTTACACTGTGGTAGAGAGATCTGCATGCAGTGTTTGGGTAAGAGAGTATAAACTTAATTGGTCACAAATTTTTAGGGAGTGATAGAAATTAGGGGGTAGAACTCCTAGACAAGGGTGGTGTTTCCCTCCCCCACCCCAGTTTATTCACTTGGATAGAAAAGGCTCTGCTGCAACAGATAAATTACACATTTGGGAAAACAGACAAGTAGAAAAGTGCATATTCTATTCAATAAAACATTAGAAGTCTTTAAAGTCTCCAGCACCTTTCAGCCTACCAACATGTTTTCTATCTGATAATAACTTGTTGCAATTCGAATTACCATGGTTGGCTGCACCCTATCACACCTTTGGATTAGGAAAGTGGAGTTTAGAAGTATTTGTGAAGTATTTCTTGATTATTCACAAGTTAGCTCCTGATTGAAGTAGGCTGCAGCAAATCACCAAGTTCACCTCTGCATGTAGCAAAAGCTCTAAACCATGCTTCAGGAAATTGACCTTCAGAGATTATTATGACCTTCAAACTATTGCTACATCACTGAAGTGAGTTTTTTGTGGAATTTTATTATAAACCTGTGGATTACTGGGGAACACTATGTCAACACCTTTGATAAGGATTCAAGAAAGAAACATATCTGAAGAAATTATTTCATAAACTAGTACTTCAGAGGAACAACAACAACAAAAAATAGTTCTTCAATGTGCATCAGCTTTCACTGTCAGCATATATCCTCTTGTAAGAATATTTATAGAGCAATAAAATGGAGTAATGTTGGTATTTATTAACAGATACAGGAAAGTACTTGCAAGAATAAACTTTCTGTATTACTAATATTTGCATATTATTATTGTTACTGATGTTATTAATAGCAGTATTAATTCAGTAGTCCTTAAGGGTAACAGTTAGAAACAAGCATTAATTGTACTGGGAACTGTACAAACACAGGATAGGAATAAAAATCAGTCCATGCCTCCTAATAAATTAACATTATGTTTAAGGAAATTTCAATAACTTTTGTATGACTTGTTGCAGAACCATAATCAGTGTTAGAAATGGGGTTTCAGGAGAGTTTATAGAAGATATTATAATCACAACAGAGAGAGGGAGTAAAAAGTTTTGGTATGTAGGCTGGTGTCACAGGAGAAGAATCAAAGGTCATTCAGACAGATCTGATCTAGTAGTTAGTTACTGTGTTTTAATAAATAAATTTAGGTATGTAAAATATTTTAAAAGTACAGATGGATTAGTGGTCAATACTACACTTAAGGTTAGCATGGGATACAAAAATTATTGCTTAAGTTTACCGTATGTATCTTAAATGTTACATGCATGCAAAAAAGTCACTTACCAACCCATCAATGTCTAGTGTTCAGGTAAGGGATTGTCATGTCCCACATTTGGAGTGACTCATGCTCGTGGATTTCCTTTGTCAGAATTAAGGTGAAACGACACCATGGGAGTTCAAATAACAATCAACTTTTATTCAACATAACTAACCTTGCCCACATACGAGTGAACTTATCAATATGAACCTTGTAGCATATTATTAAGGCACTGTTTGAAAAGGGAAGGGAGGTACAGAAAAAAGGAGCAGAAAAAGAAACATGAAACTGTGTCCGGAGAGCCCTCCCATTGAGTCACGAGGCTCAGAGCAGATCCCCTTGTTTTCTGAACTTCTCAAAAAGGAGCTCAGGGGCAGCTGGATCCACTCTTAGTCCCAGACTTTGTCAACAGTTTACGTCTAAAAGGGTGAGGTGTATGGACTTTGGAAAAGAGAGAAGAAAAG
>JANZLQ010000079.1:25777201-25788255 GCA_026212715.1 Elanus axillaris | reverse complement strand
AAAGAGAAAAGTGGCCAGTGCTCTATCTCTATACTGACTCATGGATGGTGGCAAATGCCCTGTGGGGGTGGTTACAGGAATAGAAGAAGAACAACTGGCAGCACAGAGCTAAACCCATTTCGGCTGCCACACTGTGGCAAGATATTGAGTCCCAGCTAGAGAATCTGGCTGTAGAAGTACGTCATGTAGATGCTCACGTACCCAAGAGTCGGGCCACGGAAGAACATCAAAATAATCAACAGGTGGATCAGGCCACCAAGACGGAAGTGGCTAGGGTGGACCTGGACTGGCAACAAAAAGGTGAGCTATTCATGGATCAGTGGGCCCATGATTCCTCAGGCCATCAGGCAAGAGATGCAACATACAGATGGCCTCATGATCGAGGGGTGGACTTGACCATGGACACTATCGCACAGGTTAACCATGAATGTGAAACATGTGCTGCGATCAAGCAAGCCAAGCGGTTAAAGCCCCTGTGGTATAGAGGGCGATGGCTGAAACATAAATATGGGGAAGCCTGGCAGATTGACTATATTACACTCCCATAAACCTGCCAAGACAAGCGCCATATGCTTACAATGGTGGAAACAATCACCACATGGCTGGAAACACATTCTATTCCCCATGTTACCACCCGAAATGCTATCCTGGGCCTTGAAAAGCAAACCTTGTGGTGACATGGCACCCCAGAAGGAGTTGAGTCAGACAATGGGACTCATTTCCGAAACAACCTCATAGACACCTGAGCCAAAGAGCATGGCATTGAGTGGGTGTATCGTATCCCCTATCATGCACCAGCCTGTGGGAAAATCAAACGATATAATGGACTGTTAAAGACCACATGGAGAGTAATGGGGGTGGAACCTTCAAACATTGGGATACACATTTAGCAAAAGCCACCTGATAAGCCAACACCAGAGGATCTGCCAATGGGGGTGGCCCTGCCCAGTCAGAACATCCACATACTGTAGAAGAGGATAAAGTTCCTGTAGTGCACATTAAAAGTATGTTAGGGAAGACAGTCTGGGTTACTCCTGCCTCAGGCAAAGGCAAACCCTCTCATGGGATTGCTTCTGCTGAAGGACCTGGGTGCACTTGGTAGGTGTTGCAAAATGATGGAGAAATCCACTGCGTGCCTGAAGAACTTTTGATTTTGGGTGAGAATAGCCAGAATTAAGTTGTATGATATCAGTTGCTATATAACCCTGCTACTGTATGTTATCATTACTGTAATTCTTATATGATATATTCATAGTACTTACAGTAAAAATCACTTAGATCAAGCAAGAATGAGCTGTGATAAAACTGAGTGAAGTGCAGTAGTGATGGGACCAGAACTGACTCCAGCCTGCAACAATCCAATGGTGCACACCATCCTCCTGCTGCCCCCAATGTCACTTGCTCACCACACCACACTGAAGCCCAATCCTGCTCTACTGACTGAGAGGACTCTCTGCAGTATCCACACTGCCCAGAAAGACTGGTATGACAGATGGAGCCCAGAGTCGGGAACTAAATGAACTCTACAAATATTTTATGAACATGACCCATAAACTAAAGGAATGATATCTGTGTGTGTGTATACGTGTGTGTGTTTATATATATTTATATATAATTGTCTATATATCTCAAAACGACAGAAAAGTTGATGATGATTGACCAGGATGTAACTGAAGGTATGGAAGCTGAGCATGACATCAGTGGTGTAGTATAAGGGGTGGATACTGTCCTGGTTTCAGCTGGGATAAAGTTAATTGTCTTCCTAGTAGCTGATACAGTCCTATGTTTTTGAGTCAGGGATGAGGAGAATGTTGAAAACACTGGTATTTTCAGTTGTTGCTAAGTAATGTTTAGTCTAAAGTCAAGAATTTTTCAGCTTCTCATGCTGAGCCAGCATGAAGGCTGGAGGGCCATGAGAAGATGGGAGAAGACACAGCCAGGGCAGCTAACCCAGACTGGCCAACGAGGTTTTCCATACCATGGGACGTCACATCTAGTATATAAACTGGGGGGAGTGGGGATGGGAGAATGACCGCTCAGGGACTAACTGTGCATTGGTCAGTGAATGGTGAGCAATTGCATTGTGCATTATTTGTGTATTACAATCCTTTTATAATTAATGTTATAATTTTAATAGTGTTACCATCATCATTATTAGTTTCTTCTTTTCTGTTCTATTAAACTGTTCTTATCTCAAACCCTGAGTTTTACTTCTTTTCCTGATTTTCTCCCCCATCCCACTGAATGAGGGGGAAGTGAGTGAGTGGCTGCATGGTGCTGGGATTAAACCGCAACATCCTTCCTTCAGCTTAGATTTCCTAAAGGGGAAGCATGTATTTGTCCAGCAAACAGATTATTAAAAGATGGTTTGTAATGAAATGAGTTAATATTCAAAATAACATCTTTAAAGGTTTCTATCACAGTCAGAAAACCAAACAATGAAAACTACATTTTTTTAAATAAATCTGTAGAGTTGCTCCTTTAAGTAAGTTAAGAGGTGAGTTTTTAAAAATAATAAGGTTTATGTAGGTTGCTTTGCTATTCATATAAATTCTTTCCCACCTGAGATGAAAAGTAGAGTTCATAATGAAAGAATTCCCAGTTGCCGCCACAGTTAAGCATTTTTACAAATTATTGTGAACTTCAAGGATCCCATAAGTCTAATCAAGGTTATTGAGATATAATGATTGTAGAAAACAGTTTGGAAGAATCAGTGTGCTCAGAAGAGTCTTTGTTTTAATACTGTTGTCCTGAAAGTTGATTCGTTTACCTGATGTGCAAGCCAATAACACATAGAGTCCAAGTGCTTTCAAATTAATTTAATTGGTGTGCATGAATGGGTGCCTGTCTCAAGACAGCACACTTTTGCCTCAGAAATTCACACATTCGTATACTTAAGTAACACATGTTCATTATTATTTCCCTTAATGACTGCTTCTTTCTTCTTCACCTCTCATGTAAATTTTTGTGGACACTCTGTCTTCTTCCTTCATTGTCTGCTTTTGAGTAGGTGGTATCATTTGAGTAGGTGGTCAATGAGTCAGTGGTTGTGATCTCTCCCTGTAAGAATTACCTTTTATCTACTTCTTACTGTCTCTTTGCAGTTCCAAGCAGTTCTTCAAGGTCTGTTGATCAGATAACAATCCTTTACCTTTTCTGACATAAACATAAAGCCCCATTGTCTAATAGTTCATAAACCCTGAATCACGTCTAGTTATTGTTTCTCTATTTTAAGTATTAACTGATGGGGGCTCTATATAGGACTTTAGCAGTTTCCTGGTTACTTCAATCATATTGCACATATTGATCAGTAACAATACCACTAGTGAATTCTATTCTGCAGTGAGAAAATTATTTTGGTAAAATTGTTACTCTGTTAAAAGGGTGCATGAAATAAATTAGCAAGTTTGATTACACTAGATAAAACTTGAAAAATGAAATTCATAGATTTAGCTCTGCTAGAGTCTTTTAGCCATTCTGCTTCATTTTAACTGCTTGGACCTGAAAAAGAATTTACATATATATTTAAATTTTACTCACATATTTAAATTCAGCTATATCCTTAATTCCGTCTTGGCTAAATAAGCATAAAACCCAGTAACTTTGTGAAAATTCCTGTGTTAAATTTCAATGCTTAAAACTTGAGGTTTTAGAAAAAATTGTTGTATGCTAATGCAAATCTCATTTTTTTTCTCCTTTAAAACTACAATTTTTATGATAATTTGCCTTGAATCTGTGATTTCTTTGCTTAGGTTTCCTTTTCTGAGCTTCAAAGGGATGTAACAGTGAGATTTAATTCATTCATTCCATGCCTCTCTGGTTTAATGCCATTGTGTTTCCAGATGAAATGTTCTGTAGATTTAAAATGTTTAGGGAACTTGGTGTCTGAGTCCACAGTGATTGAAACTCTCAGGACTTTATGATTACAGAGATGGCCTAAAAATGGGAAATCTCCTGATTATTGCTGAGTCACTGCACACAAAAAAAAGCCCAAACACACAAAAAAAAACCCAAACAAAAAGCAAAAAAAAAAGGTATACTAATTATGAATGAAAGCAACAATCTCAGTTATTTTCAAATATTGTTTTTGTAGTGTTAATGTTTCCATTCTCTTCTAATTTTTGTACTGAATATGGAATCAAACTGCATCTGAGTAGGATGGAGATTACAACTTCATTTGCTAGGTAAGGGACCATGAAGAAACACATTTCTTTATGAAGATTAAGTATTGTAAATTGCTGTAATGCTTGGAACAAAATGTGAATAATAAATTAAAATAGAGATTTTTCTCTTGGTGTTTAATAATTCATTCTGAATTGTAAAAAGAGTTATTTCTTCAGTTGAAATATATGGGGCTATGTTAGGTAGCACTCTTGATTTATTATCCTTGCCCTACAGAAAAATCTTTTACCTTGATATAGGTATAAATTGCATTGAACACCGAAAACCTTAGGTCAGAAAAGGAAATGGAACAGCATTGAGGCTTCCTCCTGAAAGAAATTTACAATGACATTACCAACACTCTCGTGTGTGTTCTTTAAGCAATACCCAGATTCTTGAACATTGAGGTGAAGAAAATTCCTGCAGAGTTCATAACTTTCAGAAAATATGCATTGTTTATTCAAGATCCTATAAGTTAGTATCTTTGTTTCTACTATGCAGGACATTTCTGAAGCTGACTGTGGGTGAGAAAGTGAGTTTTAGTTAGATAAAAGTAAGAATATTATTTTTGCTGTTGTCATACAGATATTTTAGAGATTTGTGGAATGCACATTCAATAAACAACAAAAAAAAGCCATTCACAGGATAATGCTGTAGGTGTGCTTTAGCCACCATCAAGGACAGTGTAGACAAATTTGAGATAATTAGGACCACATTCAGATACAATCCTTAACTCATCTGCTGTGAGTGACTGAACCCCTAGGGATCGAATATGGCTCACTGACCATAACACCGCTGCAACAGAAGAAGTTTCAGAGGAGATGGGCAAGCATAAAGTGCCCATGAAGCTCAGGGAATAACACACGGTGTGACTGACCAAAGCTGTTGCAAAGAAGCTGACTTTATCTCAAAACAAAAGGGACCAGAGGGTGGCCTTTGTTTTAGCTAAACAGCTATCAACAGTAGAGTGGATCAACTGTAGTGTAAATGATTCTTCCGAAGTTCATTAAATGAGCATGAATGTCTCCCTGATTTAGCCAGACCAGTAGGGGTGAGTGAATATGTGGCTCAGCCCAACACAGAGAATAAACCCCAGAAAACCAACAAAAGAATTTCAAAGAGAGCAATGGGCTTGAGCTGGTTCCAACCCACATGTGCCTTCCTGGTGACTGGGGATGACACCCAGAGTTCTGATGGTGAACATGCTGTAGAGACAAGTAATGGGAATCACATTGGTATTGTGACTGAACTGTGTATTGCAATTGCTGTGTTTTGCAGAGTGTAGGTTACATTTTATCATGTTTTCCATATATTTTTTACCACTTTGCGAAGTCAGGAACCCCATTTAACATGAGCTATCTTCAAATAGGTAAATTTGGTATTAATGATTATGCCCTCCACACGTGGAATATCTAAAAGAACCTGGACAGAGATGAACTTCAGTGTTGCTAAATGTAACATAGTTTGGGTTCACATGAATAGTTTGAAGGACTCACACATATTGTTTGTCTTTTATTGTAAGTAATTTAATAGAAGCGCTCAAAGCAGTGTTTTGGTGGACACTACAATGAGCTGTTACTCAGTACAGTCAAAACCATATTTAAAAAACCAGACCAAAAAACCCCAAGATATGGCATATTTGTAGGGCAGAAAAAGTCATGCTAAGTATTATAATTTTATTATTCAGCCCTATAATATAGACTTATCTGAAATGTTTATCCACTTATGTCACTGTCTCAGAAGCATTCAGCAGCTGTAGAGTAGGTACATACAAGTATTACACTGAAATGTGTCTGCTGTATTGCAGTGTTGTTCATGTCCCCATTTTATACAAATGAAGTGCAGTGTTATCCTTGTTCAAGTACTCATACACATATATGAACAAACAGGTATACACATATATGCAATTTTAAACTAGGAAAGCAAAGTAACAACATTTTCCTCTTGTATGCTCTGTAAAAAGTGATTAGTCATAGAGAAGAAACAAAAAAAAAAAACAAGTCCAAAAAATCCTTTTTACAAAGAGACACTGAGATTTGTACAGTTTGCCTGGATCAATATTATCTGAAAACTTACTGTCCTTCCCCTGTCACTCTTTCCTGCCGCTTCTTCCCTATGTACCTGGCAGGACACACATCATGATCAAGTATGTGTATTCCCGAGGTGAGATTAATGACTTTCTGATGAGAATCCTCTAAACTAATTTGTGGGACATTGCCCTGGTTTCAGCTGGGATAGAGTTAATTTTCTTTCTAGTAGCTGGTATAGTGTTATTTTTGGGGTTTAGTATGAGAAGAATGTTGATGACACACTGATGTTTTCTGTTGTTGCCAAGTAATGTTTATACTAAGTCAAGGTTTTTGCAGCTTCTCATGCCCAGCCAGTGAGAAGGCTGGAGGGGCACAAGAAGTTGGGCCTAGGGGACACAGTCAGGGCAGCTGACCCAAACTGGCCAACAGGATATTCCATACCATGGGACGTCACCTCTACTTTATAAACTAGGTGTTGATGGCCTGGGCAGGGGATCGCTGCTGAGGAACTAGCTGGGCATTGTTTAGTGAGTGGTGTGCAATTGCATTGTGCATCACTTGTTTTGTATATTCTAATTCTTTTAATATTATTATTACTGTGGTCATCTTAGTATTGCTATTATTATCATTATTAGTTTCTTCCTTTCTGTTCTATTAAACTGTTCTTATCCCAACCCACAATTTTTACTTTTTTCCCCCCATTTTCTCCCCCATCCCACTGGGTGGGGGGGAAAGTGAGTGAGCAGCTGCTGGTGCTTAGTTGCTGGTTGGGGTTAAACCATGACAGACATCTGGGAAAAGGAGGCTGGGATATATGTTAGAGAGGTGAATGGAGCTATCTGCCTTTTGCTGTGATGAACTATATAGGACACTGCTGCCAGGCGAACCTGTACATTGAGGCACTGAGGTCTCACTGTCAATGACCATAGAAAGGTTTCTTCACACTTAATTATTCTTTTTAAAACTGGGTCAGTTTCCTGATCATGGTTAATGGCCACATAAAAAAGTTAGGGCTGAATAGTCAGACATTAAGGAAAACTGCTTTACCCCACTGGATCTTCACTTTAATTTTACACTGGTATTCAGTCCAGTATATCAGTTGTTAAATGATCATAGAATCATGGAAAGGTTTGGGTTGGAAGTGACCTTTAAAGGTCTTCTAGTCTAAGCCCCCTGCAATGAGCAGGGATATCCTCAACTAGATCAGGTTGCTTAAAACCCTGTCCAGCCTGATCCTGAATGTTTCCAGGGATGGGGCATCTGCCACATCTCTGAGCAACCTGTTCCAGCATTTCATCACCCTCAATGTAAAAAATTTCTTCCTTATATCTAGTCTGAATCAATACTATTTTAGTTTAAAACCATTACACCTTGTCCTATCATTACCTCTTGTCCTATTATATGATGTCCAGTCTCCTTGTGTGGCCTACAATATTCATATTTATTTCACGAAGACTAGATTGTAAGCTTTCAAAATCAGTTTTGGGTATACTGTTCTTTGAAATGTAGAAATACATGAACACAACTAGATCTTTTAAACAAAGAATTATCTTCAAATAAATTAAGGTGGAGATCTCAATATCTGTTTTATTTGTTTAAGAATTTATATAACTGCTAATTTATGTTAAGCACCTGCTTGCCAGAATTTAACATTAAGATGCTATATGCACTTCACATGCTTTCATCATAGGGTCTGAAATTAATTGAAATTAGATCTTCCTCAGAAAGAATCTTTTTTCAGTTTCACTAGATAGTTGCTAAGGACTTACACTGTGCTGAATGTAAGGGAAAAATGGTTCATATATTTCTAGTGTCTCCATATGACTTTAAAGGAAGTTTAATGAAGACTTTGGGAGTTGTTTTAGACTGTTCTTTTTCTGATTAATCTCATATTGTAGAAAATTGTATAAATTAGTTTTTCTTTTCATATACTCTGATATAAAAATATAGTATCTTGCTTTCTTGGCATTAGATCAAGAGGAATAAACACACTCAAGGTTTTGAAATGCTGTTCAGTGCAAGCGTGTTGAGTTAAAAATGTGATGTGTAATGGATTTTCCTTTATTACCGATACAAAATCTTAATGTTGCCATGTGAATCACTGGGATGCGTGTCATGATTTTTTTTTTTGTTGTTGTGTATGCAGATAGTTTTTAGAGTACAAAGCAGGTAACCCATAACAGTGGGTGGTAAGAAAGAAGGTTGTTCTCTGAGCTCTCTTCAGTATAGAAAAGTTAATTCAATACTATATTCCTTTAAGTACACCTCAGGACTAAGACAGTTGTTCTTATCCTCTGCTGATGTAAAGACAGGAGTGAGATCATACACTTTGATGTTGCTAAAAGATATAAACCTATGAAATAACCAGTGTTCCCTTACTTCTACCATTTGTTATGGTCTTATGTAGGCTATACACTTTTCCTTTATTCTCCTGTACTTAGCCACAGAAGACTAAGCCAGAACCTTACTTTATGTAACCATATGATAAATTAATCCAATTATTGTAACGAAAACATTGAAGTATATAACCAAAAGACTAATTGCTATATTTCAAATAAATTAAAAATATAAAATATAGCCTGACATTACAAACACATTTATGACACTTTAATCTTTTATTTTTAATTTTTTAAAGGCTATTTTCTGACTCATTTGTGTTAAAAGACTGCTCAGACCACACATGGTGCCCATTTCTTCCCTGACTTCTCTTTTTAACTCCATTCTATTGATCTGATTACATATTTTTCCCTGAATTTTAAGTTATTTCTTCTTTTTGACATTGGTTTTTATTATTTTTTTCTAGATATATTATCTTCTCCAGTTCACTCACTTGGGAAAGCTATAAATACATAGATTACTTAAATTGTTATTGACACTCCTTTTGTACACCTATGAACTTACTCAGAATGTGTGGCACTTTATTTTTTTTACAAGGTTCCAGGAAGTGAGACAAAATTTCAATACACCTGTACCAGACATGGCAACTTACTGTTTATTCTCAATTATATTTTGTACTTTTGTTATTTACAGAAGTCTATATAATTTCTAGTTCTTTTAAAATAGTTTTTTAATAAAGGAAAGCTAAAGGTAATGTACCTTCTCCTTTTGTGTTTCAGTCTGTCTTTTTACAGGAAAAAAGAGAATGGGATATGTAAAACAAAAATAGCTACCCAAGAAAAAGAGGATTTCATATTGATTGCGCAATGAAGCCTCTCGTTGTTCTTTCTGCACAATTATCCTGAGGCTGTACCATTTACTTTTGGGTGTAAGACTTTTTTCATTTGGTAGAGTAAAATGGGTAGCTTAATACCTGTGGAACACTGCACTGAAGCTGTGTGCACTAGCCAGTGGATCCAAATCACAGCTTGCTGCTCACAATCGCTTTGAGTTTTATTTGTTACTAATGAATAAAATGTTCAGGCTTTCATTAAACATGAAAAATGGTTTACATTTTTCACATGCATATGTATGGACTCTTAATATGAGCATATATACACTACGTGCAGAGAAAGGTAATAACAGAAATGTCTACAGTTTTTATTTATCATATGTATAGTTTATGTAAACTTTTGAGGGAAACATGCAACCTCTAAGATAACCAAGTTCTGTTTTGACTCTTTTTTTTTTTTTTTTCTGCCAAATCCTAATTTATTCTTTTTGAAAATTACTTTTATTGTTCTCTATTGATATTGTTGTATCTGTAAACTTTTAAGTGTCATCTAGGTTTTCTTGTTCAATCAGAAATCATTTTTTATATGTTATTTAACCTTCATTGTTTGCTCTGTGATTTGTTTTTAATCATAATCCTTTACAGAGACTCGTGGAGGATTCTAGAAGCCATTACCCCTTTGTGATTCTATCATGTAATGAACAATATTTGTAACACAATATTTTCCTTAAATCCATGGATATTATTGTTGTATGTATTTTCAAAGACTACTAAAGTGCCTTCATGTAACTGAATTAAATATAGTTTAATTAACTTAAAGCAAATTAAATTACTCATTAGCACTAATAACTTTAAGCTTTAGAATGCATTTGAATTGGGAAAAGGATTTGAATACCTGGCTTAACAGCTCTACTGTGGTACAAAATTAATTAGCATTATACATATCTTAGCTCCTTTCAAGGCATGCACAGATGGGATAACAAAACTAGAAAGATAAGGAGCTCTGAAAATCTGTTTTTTAATTTACTAATTAAAGAAGGTATTTGCTATTGTGAGCAACTGAACTAAAACAAGATTAGCTATTGAAGAAAAAAATGCACCAACCCTACAGAAGTATTAAGGACTGAATCATAAGCTATCTGACAACATTATTTTACTTGAGGTCAAATTATTTTAATTGTAATGAAAGTAGAAGAAGAAAGGGCAATGTTCTTAATCCTAGTGAAAGTCTTTTTTCCAAAGTGATTAAATTATGTGATTAAAATAAAAAAATAAGAAAGAAATGTAGGAAAAGTAAATTTCTAACTTGACCTACTTCCTTAAGATACACCTTTCATTTTGTTAAAGTTATTATCAGGCTTATCTTTACTTTCTCTTTTGAAAATAATGAATTCTAAATTCATAGACTCTTGACCACTGTGTTACCTTATGCTCTTTTTACCTTATGTTTTAACAGCATGATGAAGAAATTGCTGATGAATCTAAAGTGCAGTTAGAATCATAGAATCATTTAGGTTGGAAAAGACCTTCAAGATCATCAAGTCCAACCATCATCCATGCCCAGTAGACTACATCTTGAAGCACCTTGTGTTGCATCCCGAATTTGGAGTGACTCATGTTCGTGGATTTCCTTTGTTAGAATTAAGGTGAAACGACACCAGGGGAGTTCAAATAACAATCAACTTTTATTCAGC
>JANZLQ010000079.1:25745296-25777101 GCA_026212715.1 Elanus axillaris | reverse complement strand
GGCCCCTTCCTCGGGTGCATACGCTGTGCTCCTTCTCCTGGTCACTCAAGATAAGGAACTGTGGCTTTGGAGAAGTGCGGTCCCACCCTACGTGGGGCCCTCTCCTCCGGCCACATTGTCCTGTTCACAAAACTCCAGCATTTTTACAAAGGCTGTTTTCTCCACCAAAGTTCTTTAACGAATGTTCGAGACATTGACTATAATTGTCAAACCGTCACACCTTGTCTATGCACTTTTTGAACACCTCCATGGATGGTGACTCAACCACTTCCCTGGGCAGCCTGTTCCAATGTCTGACAACCCTCTCAGTAAAAAAATTTTTCCTAATATCCAGCCTAATTCTCCCTTGCCGCGACTTGAGGCCATTACCTCTCATCCTGTCATGAGATAGGATGACAGAAGAGACCAGCACCCACCTCAATACAACCCCCTTTCAGGTAGTTGTAGAGGGTGATAAGGTCCCCCTTCAGCCTTCTATTCTCCAGACTAAACAATCCCAGTTCTCTCAGCCGCTCCTCATAAGACTTGTGCTCCAGGCCCCTCACCAGCTTGGTTGCCCTTCTCTGGACACATGCCAGCAACTCGGTGTCTTTCCTGTACTGAGGGGCCCAAAACTGAACACAGCACTCGAGGTGTGGCCTCACCAATGCCCAGTACAGGGGAACAATCACCTCCCTGCTCCTGCTGGCCACAGAATTTCTGATACAGGCCAGGATGCCATTGGCCTTCTTGGCCACCTGGGCACACTGCTAGCTCATATTCAGCCCGCTGTCAACCAGCACCATGAGTTTTTTTCTGCCGGGCAGCTTTCCAGCCACTTTTCCCCAAGCCTGCAGTGCTGCATGGGGTTGCTGTGACCAAAGTGCAGGACCCAGCACTTGGCCTTGTTGAACTTCATACAATTGGCCTTAGCCCATCGACCCATCCTGTCCAGATCCCTCTGCAGAGCCTTCCTACCCTCGAGCAGATCGACCCTTCCTCCCAGCTTGGTGTCATCTGCAAACTTGCTGAGGGTGCTTTCAATGCCCTCGTCTAGATCATTGATAAATATATTAAACAAAACTGGCCCCAGCACCGAGCCCTGGGGAACACGACTTGTGACAGGCTGCCAATTGGATGTAACTCCATTCACCACAACCCTCTGGTTTGTCCATCCAGCCAGTTTTTCACCAGCTTAGAGTACATCTGTCTAAGCCATGAGCTGCCAGCTTCTCAAGGAGTATGCCACGAGAGATGGTGTCAAAAAGTGTTATATCAGATGTCACAAGTAGGGAGGAGCTGAACTACCCTATGAGATTATTCAGCAAGTCATAACAAAATGTAATACTAAAAGAAACCTATAGCAATTTGCTAAAACCTGTTTCCTTTCAGAGGTATTTTTAAATTTTATTTTTAAAAATGAGGCAGGTCACTAAAAACAGCCAAAGATAGTTCAGATTGCCTCAGAGACTCAAGCAAAAACTGCTGTTACTGCTGAAAGTATAAAACTGTAGCGCTAGCAAAAACCAGTAAGTAACACATCAGGCCGGACCAGTGTTGTCTGAGGGTACCACTCACAACAGCTGGAGCAAGACAGTAAAGCACACCCGTTTGCCTGTCAGTGTAAGCATCAGGCTTGCAGCAGAGTCAAATCAGCACCTGTTCACTACTGCATAAAATCACTATTTGCCAGATGATTTTCTACCTAATAGCGTAAGAATACTTGGACTCAAACCAATGAAATTCTCCTATGATAGTTTGTTTACATCTGGACTTAAGTATGTAAGTATATTTTGACATATAAAGAAATATTGAGACAATGGATTTACAAAGGAACATACTGGTTTGTGTAATATGTGTACTGGCAAAACTGAGGTGGAATCTTTACTGGCTGATGTGAAGAAGCAAGCCAATGCTGTTTTTGGAGAGCACTCGGGATCACTTTGGATATAAGATCACTTTGTGAAACAAAGTACAGATTTGGAAGAAAGGGTTCTTACGCGTGTCAAAAGTGAATAGGAGAGGAAGAGGGATTGAGTAGGCACATATTATCCCATCAACAGCAGGATTAAAATTGTCATCAGTGATCAGAACAACACTGTGCACTGATTTTCAACTCAGTCAATTTGAGGAAGACTGTCTCTGTTTTCATATGGAGCAAGATGGTAAATATGTTGAATTAAACAATGAAGTTACCAGATCAAATGCAAGAAGATATTAAGCAGTCACAGGAAACATACTAGAGAAGGGAAAGAGACTGCTAAGAAAGGAGTGGGGAAACTCTTACAAATTTCTTGCCCTCTAGAGAGCTAGGAAGAATTTGCAGGAAGGGAGTAAATGATATAATAGAATGATACAGCAAGAGTATAAAACCACTGTATACCAAGAAACAATTCAGAAGTGTGTGACTGGAAAGGCAAGAAGGGTATCAAATTACAGAGCTCATTTATTTCAGAGATATTCACAAGCTTTGAACAATTGCAGTAATTTCTCAATTTTTAATTCAATATTGTATTTCTGCTTTTCAGTTAATTTATTCATATTAAGAAATCAGAGTCAGGTAGACCATGGGTGTTTAGTTGTACATTCAGTAGTTGTACATTCAATATGTATAGCAAAAAGCCATATTAATTTATTTATTTTTACTTAGGAAGTAAAACTCAAGGAAATAAAAATTTACTAGGACTCAAGCCTTATCAATATTTTGTTCACATAAGAAACTTTATTCAGTGTGAGTAAAGGCTATAGTATCAAGGTCTAAAATTCAGACTTCCGACTTTGGCCCTTCATTAATAGTAATGGCTACTAAGAAAACCCAAAGTCTTCTAGACTTACATTACACATGGCACCATGGCACAATGGATCAATTACTCATTGCCTTTGCAAAGAAAATTGGAATTAGAGTTCCTCAGCTCAGCCTTCTGTCAGTGTTGCTTTTGCTCCTTAGAATGATGTTATTTACCTCTGTTTGCCAGAAAACAGCAGGTTTGAATTTGCAGGATTGGAAGTGAAAGCTCATCTTCTGTATTCCAGCACATCTCTGAGTGAATAAAACAACAAAACTGTACCAAAGAACAGTGATTCTAAGTTTAGTGCACAGCAATCCATATCTCAGAACTGGGGTACTCACTCCGTATGCTGTAACAAATACAGTGAAGTGTTATTCATCAGTGCATAGCATATTGTGTTTATTCCTTCTGTATGAACGAAGCCATAAACTCAAAGATAACTTATATCAGCATGATGTCAATTTAAAAAAAAAAAAAAAACAAACAACAACTTTGAAAAGTTTTGAGACCTAAACTAAATAAAAAATCAGTTTCTGCAACAAAAATAATTCAGAATATATGGCACTCATTTGGAGTCTGATGGAGATGTAGTAGAAATAATGAGAATAATCAGTTGTGAATTAATTGGGTTTGTCCATACTTATTTTTCTGATATACCACAATAAGCAGTAGATTCCATGACAATTATAAAATCACTATTGCATTTTATACCATATTTCCTAGAAAAGTTTTTTTTTTCAAAAAGTTAATAAATAAAGGCACAGAAAATTACCTTTATTACCTAGGAAAAAACAGAAAGAGAATCCAGGAACACAAAACCTGCAACTACCTATAGTTGCAAATAGTCAAAATGACTGAGTTAAAAATAGAGAAAGCTAAATAAATAATTCTTTAATAGAGTTAAATACAACATCCTGAATATATGATGAACATGTGCATACTTGCATAGTTCATGAACAGACCAAGTATGTTCATGTCTCTTGTTTTGTTTTTCCTGATTTTTGTTATGTCAATATATGACATGGGGATAGCATATCAGACTTAAATTCTGGAGTGAGGAAGAGTATATTGGGGGAGCTCACGATATAAAAATTTAAAGACATTTTAAAGACCTCTTAAGCATTTCATGGTGGTTGTAAAATATGATTGCCAACTGTGCAACAGTGCCAAAATGCTTATGCTATATCCCGACAAAAAAAAGACAGCATGGAACAGGGTACTTCATAAAGTTAAGTCTGAATGACACTACACAAAGATAATGAATATCACATGTGGAAAATCTAACTTAAAAAAGAAAACTTGAGAAAAAATACAAGTTCAAGAGTTTTAGAATACTAAGCTAAAAAAAGACACATCCCACTGAAAGATTAAAAGATTATGATAACTTTGTGGATACCAGAGCTCTCTGAATTGTTTCATTATAAATGTGGTCTGGTCCATATAAAGGCATAGAAAGAAAGAAAGCCAAGGAAAGGAATTCTCAATATTTGGTTTTACTGCCTATTTAAGATAATGGATGTTAGTAAATACAGAAAAAAAAGGTTAGAATACCAATAATATAGAAAGCCATGAATATTAGAGTCCAAGTCTTGGTCTCAATCACAGAGTTAGGGATAAAAAACCACCTAAGCTGGTAAAACTTCTGCATACACAGATATGCTGCCAGTAAAAAGTGGTTTGTCGGTTTGGCATATGTGATCAGATGCTGAAACTAAGGACAGAAAAATTCATTCTGCTGGGTGTGCTCTTAGAGGCACTTTGTCAGCATAGTTAAACCATCAGAGCTAACCCAATAAAGGGAACTATATTGTGCTGTAGTAAGGGCATGAAAGAGTGAGAGGTGATCTAAAACAAAACACTTTGTAATGTAAGAGAAGATGTGAATAGAAGGTGGAGTGGATGGAATAGAAAAAGGTAATTATAGATGTACAATATCTAGGGAATACATCTACAGATGGGCAGATTCTGTCACTATTGTCATATCATTGCTGACTCACCCCTCTGCAAGTGCCACTGAACTGTACGAGTCAAGGTGAAGCACTAAGCTGTGCAATTCAGCACAGGACAACCCTGACTACAGTATCAAAAAGAAAAAAGACATTAACCCCTAGTTGAAAGCCAGAGATTACCTGAACTTAAGACAAAGAAAAAATAAAACCTGAGGTGTTAATATCTACCATTAGGAATTTGAGAAGCAAAGGCAGACAGTACAAAATTGAATGGGTACCTATCTTTACTACGGACAGCAACAGACAGAAAGGATGCTGAAGGTGCTCAGAGTGCCTGGCAAAATCACACAGCCCTGGGGGGAACTGTGTGAACAAGCAGGTCAAACTTGAGAGCTGAGATAAAAATATGGTGTGAATAGTCAACAGAAAAACTGTAGTTTGCCTGTGATCCTGCACAGTTCCCAGGAGAGAAGCATGACAAGAAAGACGTTTCTTGTGAGAGGGTAAAGGAACTTGGCCTGAGGCTTTCCCAGAAAGAGCATGGCCCACATACAGCTTTCTTTCTGCTGCCTCTCGGGAGAACTGGCATACGTATATTTTATAAATAAATTAATAATGCTATGAATATATCCTTATTCTGCATGCCTAACTTCTTAATAAATGGAAATAATTTTAGAAGGCTTTGAATCTCAGGTTTTTCTGGCCTAAAATATCAATATACTGCACATACTAGCTATTTCTATGAAGTTTTTCTTTGACAGGAAACAAATATTATCATTAACACTAAATTCCACTCACAGCATTCTTCACATTGTTTCACAGAATATCCTTCTTTGTTCACAAAACTTTAAGAATTACAGATAACCTGGAACATCCAAATTATTTTAATTTTTTAAGCCTTACTGGTGGCTGTTACTCATGACACATGACAACCACTACCCAGAACAAAGGCAAGAGCCTCCTGAGGGAACACTCCTAGAAATATTTTACTCTAGAGGACTCCCTCCTTCCAGTCTCTCTGGCTGACAGATTGAAACATGCCTGCTATTTTGAAATGTAGCCTATTCTTTTACTCTTGACTCACCTTCCTCTCTCTGCTTCTTGTGACTGTGTCCCCCTGTGGACAGTAATGGGCCTTTGGCCAGGCCAAGCACTCTGGCCTGTAGACCCATCCACAATGGCATCCCATGGTTCAGTGTAAAGCATGCAGCCAAACACCTTAATACATTTGGACCTGATGTTGAAACAGAGAGAAGCTTGGTTATACCACTTTTCTACAAACCTTAGCTTCTCTCATGCTGGACACAGCTAGTTCCAGCCAGCTCCAATGGACACACTGCAGGACACAGTTGAGCACGTCAGCCAAGGTAGTGTCACCTTAGTGAAAATGCATCTAAGAAAGAGCAAAAAAATTATGCCTGGCAGTGATCAGTGAGGAAAAAAGTGTGAAAAACAGCCCTGTGAACACCAAGGTCAGAGAAGGAGGTGGACGATGTGTTCCAGGGCAAAGCAGAGATTCCTGAAAGGAGTGACAGCTCATGGAGGACCCAAGATGGAGAATGGAGTGAGAGGGAGCAGTGGAAAGAAACCATGAAGTCATGACTGTAAGGCCACCCAGCACTTCCCATTGCCTTGCTGAAGGGACTCTGTAGCAGATAGCCTTTTCACATAGGGGAGGAGAGGAGGCTGGAGTGAAGGAGTGGAGCTTAGCCTGGGAAAGGCAGGAGGGGGGAAGGTGTTTTCTATAGATGTGCAAATACTTCAGTCTTTTTGGTTTTGTTTCCCGATACCTGAATCAATACTCAAATATTCATGTTTAATGAATAATATTTTAAGTTAAATTCCCTGAGTTGAATCAGTTTTGTCTTTGACAGCAATTGGTAAGCAATCTCTTTTGTACCTAAACCCATAGACTTTCCCACTCCTTCCTATTTTCTCCCCTCCTCCTGCTGGAGCAGGAAGGGGAGTGATTGAACATCATTCTGGGTGCTTGGCTGTCAGCTGAGGCCAACCCATCACATTGCTGTATTTTAATTTGCTACCTTGAAGCTGATGGTACCACAAGTGAAGTGGAGGGAACCCAAAAGACTATAAATGGTGAAACAAGCAGACAAAACTTTTCCTTCCCTGAATATGTTAAAATAAAAACCCAGAATGAATAATGGTAGTTTCAGCAGAACAGAGTTTAGAAAGTTTAAAAGAGAAAAAGAAAAATCAAATCCTAAGGCAAAGATTAAAAGTAATATTCATAGGCTTTAAAATAGTAGTTTATTATTGTAATAACTCTTCAGAAATCTAGGAGCTCTGCTCAGAATTGTGCAATGTACCATAACTGTTATTTTTCTGTCCCTAGTCTCACCACATTGCACTTTTAAGAAGAGAAGTTGTATTTGGTTTATGTCGCAAGGTTTTGGTAGCAGTGTGGCTACAGGGATGGCTTCTGTGAGAAGGTGTCAGAAGTTTCCTCCATGTCCAACAGAACCCATGCCAGATGGCTCCAAGATGGATCCACCACTGGCCAAAGCTGAGCCAACCAGTGATGTTAGTTGTGTCTCTGTGATAACAAATTTAAGAAGGGGTAAAAACTGCTGTGCAACAGCAGCTGGAAGACAGGAGTAAGAATATGTGAGAGAAACTACTATGCAGTCACCGAGGTCAGTGAAGAGGGAGGCCAGCTGCCGGAGCAGAGATTCCCCTGCAGCCTGTGGTGAAGACCATGGTGAGGCAGGCTGTCCCCCTGCAGTCCATGGAGGTCCACGGTGGAGCAGATCTCCACCTGCAGCCTATGGGGGACCCCACACTGAAGCAGGTGTATATGCCCTGTGACCCTCTGGAGAGCCCATGCTGTAGTAGGCTACTGGCAGGACCTGTGACCCCGTGGAGAGAGGAGTCCAAGCTGGAGCAGATTTTCTGGCAGGAAACATGACACCATGGGGTACTCACACTGGAGTAGTCCATTCCTGAAGGACTGCACCCCAAGGAAGGGACTCACACTGGAGCAGTTCATGAAGAGCTGCAGTCCATGGCAAGGACCCACATTGGAGCACTTTGTAAAGGACTGTATCCCATGGGAGACACCCCATGCTGGAGCAGGGAAAGATCATGAGGAAAAAGGAGTAGCAAAGACAACACATAATGAACTGACTGCAACCCCAGTCCCTGTCCCCCTGAGCTGCTCAGGAGGGAGGAGGTAGAGAAAATCAGGAGTAAAGTTTAGCCTGGGAAGAAGGGAGGTGGTATCTCCCTTCCAAAATTTTGTAGCAGAGATGTCCCTCCATGGATTTTTTATGTATGCTGGGGTGAAATTCCATTTGTTTGAAGGTCTCTTTCAGCCCACTGTATTTCCGGTATCTTCTCTTTTTCTGTTCCTGTGTCTTTCCTGGTTTAGGCCAAAAAGTTCTTTTTTCCTCTACCATTTTGCATAGTAAAGTTTTCTTTATGTGAAACTACTATGTAATTCATGTGATCTGAACCTGTTTTCTTGTATAACTCTGCTACTTTGTTTCATCAGTTCATCACAAATCCCAGCTGGAGACACCTTCTTCCTCACCTATTATTTTGGCTTTCCCTCTGTTACTACTTATCTCCAGTTCTGTTATTAATGTTGCAAAGTGCTTGCAAATAGTTTCTATGGAAAAATAATGTAAAGCTGTATTGCATTTTGAATGCTCTATTACTGAGACAACAGTACAATCTCATTTAGGAAAGCACTTGGTTAGCAATTTTAATAATTGCTGTTTGAAAATCTCTGGATTTGCCTCGTGAAAGGCTGAATGACTCTCTACACCATTTATTACTTTGTTTAGCCTTCTCGTATCTGCTTTAATTTCTCCTGTATCTAAATGAAGCAGTCACAATCCTTTCAATCTTTCCATACGTAGAACTAATTTCAAGCCTCTAAAAATTGTTACCTGTTTTGAAGCACCTTGTTTTTCACTACGACATCCTTAAACATAGGTGGTCAAAAGAGACTAAATTCTCTAGTGAAAGAATAACAGCTAGCTGATAACATTAAACTTTTCAATGTTATTTTTTTCATCATACTTTCCATTTGATAGTTAATAATCAGTACATTTTAAGATCTTTGGGAAGTAAAGGTAAAATGCTGAAGTGCATTACTGATTTTTTTTGTTTAATAAACCATACAGCTTATTTTATAAATAAAATATAGTACAAATAAACTTGTTCCAGGGAAAAAAAACCCACAATAATAAAATATTTTTCCTGTATGAAAATTATTAGTTAGCAGGGAGAAAATACAGAAAAAATCATATCAGGCCTGTTGTATTGGAATAGCAAAAAATACTTGAAAGAAAAATCAAGATATTAAAATGTGAGCAGTTTCAAACTGCAACCTGAATTTGCATTTCAACATGAAATGTTATTTTTAATTGCTAGCTGCAAAGCAATTATTAATTGATTATATAATTCCTAAGTAACATTTGTGCATGTCAATTGAAATATTTCCTTCAATGAAGAGAAAAAAAAAGTTCTCATTCAAAACACTAATCATTTGTACATATATTTGTTTCTAGTTCCAAAAAAAAAATTAAAATGGATGAAATGAAATATTTTTCAAAGTTCAGTTTAGATTTCATTACAAAATAGGAAGAAATGTTCAGTGAAGAGAAATATAACAGTGGCCATTTGTGCTTAACAAACTGCTTGTACAGTGTTACATGGCAAAGTCTTTGTGGGGGTGTGTGTGTGCAGGGTGACTTCTTGGAGAAGATACCAGCAACTGCCCCATGTGAGACACAGCCAGTTTCAGTCAGCTACAAGACAGACCTGCTGCCCAAACTGAGCCCAACAGCAATGCTGGTGATGCCTCTGTGATAACATTTAAGAGAGCGTAAAAACCAAGGTGCAACATCTGGGAGAAGGAAGAGTGAGAATGGTGTGACATAAGCACCATTGCAGACATCAAGGTCAGTGAAGAAGGAGGGGGAGGAGAAGCTCCAGGTGCTGGAACAGAGATTCCACTGCAACCCAAGGAGAAGACCATGGTGAAGCAGGTTGTCTCCCTGCAGCCTATGGAGGACCCCATGCCATAGCAGGTAGAGATTTCCTGAAGGAAGATGCAGCACATTGAGAGGCCATGCTGGAGCAGGCTCCTGGCAGGAGCCTTGGCCCATGGATAGGACCTCATGAAAGAGCAGATTTTCTGACAGGAACTGTGGCACATGGAGGACCCAGTTTGGAATATTCTGTTCCTAATGGACTGTACCTCATGGAAAGGACCCATGTTGGAGCAGTGCGTAAAGGACTCTCTCCCGTAGGAGGGACCCCACACTGTAGCAGGGAAACAGCATGAGGAGGAAGGAGCAGCAGAGATGAAGTGTCATGAACTGACAAAAACCCCTGTTCCCCATGTTTTAGAGTGGTTTCAAGGATTCTTCAGAAAGGTAAACACACATACACTGACTACAAGGAAAATGCAACCATTTTATTACCTATAGA
This sequence comes from Elanus axillaris, assembly GCA_026212715.1. NCBI lineage: Eukaryota > Metazoa > Chordata > Aves > Accipitriformes > Accipitridae > Elanus > Elanus axillaris. The sequence continues at coordinate 25,766,924 of JANZLQ010000079.1, read as the reverse complement.
CATGCATTAAACTAAGGGTATTTTTGCAAAGCATTTCAACGTGAGCAAAGTAATTAACATACTGACCCAAGGACCGTGAGGAAGATGAACCCTCTGTACATTCTTGTGCCATCTTGCACTGCAAGCTCAGCCCAGCAGTTGGTAGGTGCTAGCTTTATGTGGGCATCCCCACAGAGGCAACGGTGACCTCGCCATCCACCAGCCCATCACACTTCAGGAAATGCTGGTCTTTACACATTTGCAGAGGAACGGGTGTCAACACTTGTGGCTAATGAGTGCCAAAACATGCCACAGTTGCAATATGGGGAGCCTATGCCATATGTGCTTGCTGGCCAGGCACGCTGCACATGCCATAACCATCCCATCTATTGGTTCATGGGCTTTGTCTATGCAGCATATTACCATAATCTTTAAGTCACATCAACCATGCTCTAGCCAATAACAGGATTTTTACAAGGTAAGAAAACTCTATGCTGTGCCTAGTAGCCTTGAATTCCTCCTTGCTGCACGTCCTCCCCTAATACTGCTCAACTTTCCTACTCCCATGGTCAGCATTTCTAACAATAGACAATAAGCCATCTGTTTCTTGCGCTGACTGTTTTTCAGTTATCTATTTCTTACCTAGTGTTTCATCCATAGAAAAAGATTCCTTCTTTTAACCCTTCCTTACACACCCCATCCCCCTGAATCCACATGGAGGGGAAGAGATTGAAGAAGCCTCATGAGTGAAGTTGAGCCTGGGAAGAAGGGTGGTAGGAAGGTGGGTTTGGTTTTGGTTTTGTTTCTCACTATCCTACTCTATTTTTAATTGGCAATAAATTAGATTACTCTTTCCCAAATTGAGCCTGGTTTGCCCATGAGAGTAGTTAGTGAGCAATCTCCTTGGTCTTATCTTGACCCACAATTTTTTTCATCATATTTTGTCTCTCCTGCTGAGGAGGAGTGAAAGTGACGCTTGGTAGGTACATGCAGCCAGCCAAGGTTAACCTACCACAGTCCTTTGACCTTCCTTGCTTTGTGGCAGATGACAATGATAGTCCACTAGCACACTTTTACCAACACTTTGTAATCGAAATTATGACTGCTTTTTTCATGATTGCAGTGACTTGTTACAATCTCTTCAGGATAATTTGTTAAATGTGTAGTCAGTGCTGAGCTCATTGTAAGAATACTGTGAGAGTCATTCATTAGTTGCATTTAGGTAACTGTTGTTTCAAATGATCATGCTTATCTCTAGTATTTAGCCTTTTTAAAAGGAAAACATCTAGCCAAAAAAGACATCACTGATTTTAATTCAGACCTCATGGACTGGTTTGGAGGCCTGTAGTCCTGTCCTTGTTCAGTTATTAGTCTGACTGTGTGTACCCATAATTTTTATTTTTATTTTTTTACAGACTTTTACTGTGTTTGGGCACCCACTTACACATGTCTAATGTACATTTCAGGTCTGAAGCTCCAAAGCTCAATGTACCATTTAGGTGTGAACAGAAACTGCCACAGTTTCTGTGTCAGCTGTCAAAGAGTCAGAGTGAGTGAAGAATGAAGGTGCCCAATATGAGATGCTAAGGAAATTTAGGCATTGCTGTCCAGAAATGTAATTATCAGAACTCCCTACCACTATGAGTATAAAGACAACTGTCCGTATTTTCTCATGCAGAAGCCCCTAAAGGTTGCGCTTGTCCATATGCTGTTTTTGAGTCTGCAAATGCATATGATGTGTCTTTCATTAGTGTTGGTTCATTAGACAGCAGGTTGAGGAGGTGATCTTTCACCTCTATTCAGTACTGGTGAGACCACACCTGGAGTACTGTGTCCAGTGCTGGGCTCCCCAGTACAAGAGAGTAATGGACATGAGAGAGTCCAATGAAGGGCCACTAAGATGATGAAGGGACTGGAGCATTTCTCCTAAGACTAAAGGCTGAGAGTGTGGGTACTGTTTAGCCGAGAAAAGAGAAGGCTCAGGAGGATCTTACTGATGTATATAAATACCCAAAGGCAGAGTGCAAAGAAGATGGAGTCAGGTTCTTTCCAGGGGTGCCCAGTGACAGGACTAGATGCAATGGGCATGAACTAGAACAGGAAGCTCCCTCTAAACATCAGAAAACACTTTTTTCCCTATGAGGGTAACTGAGCAGTGGCACAGGTTTCCCAGAGAGATTGTGGAGTATCCATCTTTGGAGATATTGAAAAGCCGTCTGGACATGGACATGGGCAACAGGCTCAAGGTGGCTGTGCTTGAGCAGGGGGGTTGGACCAGATGACCTCCAGAGGTCCCTTTCAGCCTGAGTCATTATGTGATTCTTTGCATATGTTATGTTCAAGAAAAGAAAGTTCTGTACTGCAACATCTCACTAAATGATGGACAATTAAGATAAGAAGCTGTTACAGCAATCCTTGGGCTTAATAAAGTTGAATGTTGTAAACAAAGCTAACCTTGAAGTATTGTATTTGGTTTGTGTGGTAAGGTTGTGGTAGTGGGCAGTTTACAAGGGTAGCTTCTGTGAGAAGCTGCTGGAAGCTTCTTCTGTGTCCAACAGAGCCAATACCAGCCGGCTCTAAGACAGACCTGCTGCTCTCCAAGGCCAAGCCAATCAACGATAGTGGTAGTGCCTCTGTAAAAACATATTTAAGAAGGTTTAAAAAGTTGCAACTATCACAGAAATGGCAGCCAGAGAGAGAAGTGAGAACATGTAAGAGAAACAACCCTGCAGACACCAAAGTCAGTGCAGACGAAGGAGGAGGAGGTGCTCCAGGTGCTGGGGTAGAGATACCCCTGCAGCCCGTGGGGAAGATCATGGTGAGGCTGGCTGTCCCCTTGCAGTCCATGGAGGTCCATGGTGGAGTAGATACCCATCTGCAGTCCGTGGAGGACCCCACGCAGGAGCAGGTGGATGCCCAAAGGAGGCTGTGACCCCATGGGGAGCCCGCACTGGAGCAGGTTCCTGGCAGAACCTGCAGATCTGTGGAGAGAGGAGCCATGGAGCAGGTTTTCTGCCAGGACTTGTGACCCTGTGGGGGACCCACCCACACTGGAGAAGTGTGTTCCTGAAGGACTGCCTGCCATGGAATGGACCCATGCTGGAGCAGTTTGTGAAGAACTGAAGCCCATGGGAAGGACCCACGCTGGAGAAGTTCATGGAGGACTGTCTCCCATGGGAGACACCCAGTGGTGGAGCTGGGGAAGAGTGTGGTGAGTCCTGCCCCTGAGGAGGATGAAGCAGCAGAGACAACGTGTGATGAACTGACCATAACGCCCATTCCTCATCCCCCTGTGCCACTGGGGCGGGGGTAGGGAGAGAATCTGGGAGTGAAGCTGCGCCCAGGAAGAAGGGACGGGTGTAGGGAGGGTGTTTTAAGATTTGTTTTTATTTCTCATTACCTTACTCTGGTTGATTTGCAATAAATTAAGTCAATTTTCCCCAAGTTGATTCTGTTTTGCCAGTGATGGTAATTGATTGAGTGACCTCTCCCTGTCCTTATCTCAACGCATGAGCCCTTTGTTATATTTTCTCTCCCCTGTCCAGTTGAGGGGGGTGGTGAGTGATAGAATGGCTTTGGTGAGCACCTGGCATCCAGTCAGGGCTAACCCACCACAAGTATTAAGTTATAAAGTGTCTTACTGGAAAAATATACTTCTACAGAATCTACTTTCCTATGGGCTTTGACAGATAATGTCTCTAGAAATGCAATGAATAGCTCTGTATGAGGTAATTTGGAAGGTGTGACTATAATTCTGTAATTGAACTCACTTCCAAATAGTTAGTGGTGAATACAATGGTGTTTCCCTACAAATACGTAAGTTTATTTCTACTATCCACTCCATTCAGGATAAATAGCATCACGGTAGCCTTAGGGTATTTTGAAGCCTCATTTTGTAAACTTCTTATAACAGTAGTGTGAAGAAATCTAAACCTGAAGCATCACTGGGTCTGTGATTGAAAAACTGGTTCAAAAATTTACCTATACCTTGTAAGAATGATTAAATGAACAAGACTAGTCACAGGAAGCACAAAAGAGGAAATGAGGTGAAACAAAGCTGCATGACTGAATAGGCCTGTAAAACTGCTTTTTCTATTCAGACAAAGTCAGCTGTACAGTTTGATTTGCCACTCTGTACTTTTAACCTTAATACTTTTTTTCTGGTACAAATAGAACATATGGAATTTAAGGATTACACATTCAGAATTTTCATTTTCTACAAATGTCTAACTGTGACACTGAATGAATCATGTGACCACTCTTCTAGATGCAATTCTGAATAAAAATCCTCAGATTCCTTAAGTGAAATTAATCTGAAGAAATGTATATATGTACAATGTGAAAATAGTTCAAGATTGCCTAAGTATAAATCTGAGTAAGAGGTACATTTATGTTCCAGAAAGTGAATTTATTTAAGAAACAAAATAACGTCCCACACACTTTATAAAATGCAGTCAGAGATCACAAATGAAATAATGCTTTCCTTTGTTTATTTTTTTTCTGACTTGAAAGCCTAGAACTTGTCTTAAATAACTTCAGAGGCAAATGGCTTACTTTGGAGAACTTAACTTTTCAGGGTGTTGGGTCATCCAGCCAGCCAGTGCTTTTAAGTTTTAGCTGGGTATCATAAAATAGCATCAAACTTAAATCAGTGATATTTCTATTAAAAAAATATATTCAGGCATTCTTATCTTCTAGGCATTATTCATTCCTGTTTCACAAATATTAAATGTGCATATTCAAAGTCATCAACAGATTACAGAGATTCAAAAGAAAGTTTATTGTATGTGCATACCAGAAAGACATAATACTCAGAACTTCCCTAGTTCCCTTCAAAATAGGCTGGTTTCTTGCACCTTTGTTTTTTAAAATGTGAAAAGAGTCTATGAGTACCATGCCACTGGTGATTTTTTAAAATCATATATGTTAAGAAAGGAATTCTAAAAAAGAATTTTTGAAAGGCATAAATAACAGGAATTTTCAATGAACTAAAATAAGATAAAAACAAGGCTGCATTGCAAGCAATATTGCATGCATTATCCAGAACTTAATAGGTTTTCTTCTTCATTTGATGTACATGATTATCTAATGACATATTTTTATCAACATAAGGAAGGTGATCTGTGCGAGAAGTATTGCACTCAGCAAAAGAATATTGCTTTCTGTCTGCTTGCTGTGTCTGTGACCCATGTGAGGGACTCATTGTTATCATCATATATTGCACGTCAGGACAGAAGTGATTTTTTCTATTTCCACTTACATCAGATTATTAATAAGTAGATGCAAAATGTTCATGGAAGCACCCATTTAGCTAAGGACAGTGTTTCCCCTTTTCTCTTTCTAATCCACTTGATAGAATTTTCATATATGAACAGATTTGACAGACTGAAATAACTTTTACTAGTAATGAATTAGAGGGAGGTGATTTTTAGTTATATGTGCAATTTTGTGAGACACCATCTTTCAGAGAAAACATCTTTTAATAATTCTCTGGCTTTCCCCTTATCTGCCCCCATACTATAGTTTCCTCACTATTCCTCTGCGCTGCAAAAAGCACAGGCTACACAGCAGATCACTGACAAATTTAAATTGAAAACAAACCCAAAGACAACCCCTATTTTTTAAAGGTGGGGAAAAAAAAAGGAGTTGCTATAAACCAATATTAAAATACATTTTAAGAAAACAGGTTGTTGTAGTTTGGAGGCATGCCTCCCACTACAAACTCCCAGAGCAAACAGAAGTGTTAATATACTGCCTTCTCTCCTTCTACCAAAGAAGTAAAAAAGGAAAATATATGTTCTAAAAGAGCTATAAGGTAAGGGAGTTCAAATGAGCTGAGCGGAGAAGTAGGGCAAAAAGTGTTCTAATTTAGCAGTAAAAAAATAATAACTTAGAAAACAAGTTGGATTAAAGAGAAAGTCTTTCAGTAGAACACTGGGAGAATGATCAAAGCCTGAGGGTGTCCTCTAAAATTTTTTTCAGGAAAACTGGTAATGCCTTGTACTACTGTATATTTGCAAAGAGGAAATATTTTCTTACACTTATATTAAAAAAAATAGTGTGGAGTTATGAATAATTTGAAACTTGAATAAAATTATTTTCTGCTAAACCCAGATCTTTTTTTGTGGAAAATTCTTGTGATAGTAGATAATTTTGGTAGATAATTTCTCTATGTCACAACCTACCATTCCTAAGAGCACTGGATCCTCATAATGAGTGCAAGTCCCACATGACAGGCGTGTCGGACACCTAAAATCAGGGCATACACATTGCAGAATGTAGAACAGTGGAATAAAGATGATTGCCAAGATTAGATGTTGTGACTAAGGAATGGGGTTCAACTGTACCTGAAGCAGAGATAAGGTTGGAAAATTACAGTATTAACTATATATACACACGGACGATGGAAAGTGGATAATCTTAAAGAGCCTGATTGCTCAAAAAAAAAGTAAGAAATTGTCTATCAGAAATAATAATTAAATATTAAAGCAAAAATAGAACATACATTCTGATACCAAAGAACAGACTGGGTACATTAAAAAAGAAATGTAGAACAGAGAAGAAAATGAAGTATCAGAAGTGAATATTTAGAAGTGTAAAAGTGAGATTTTTGACAAATTGGTATACACCTGAATAGAATTTTTGATAAAAAGACCAGTGTTTATAGAGATGTGGCTGGTTTGAAAGTGGATGATGAGTAGCTAAAGGAAATACAATAGAAACTCAAGAAGTTTCAAAACCCCACACTGAGATACATAGTCTAGACATATCTAGTTATTGCAGCCTTTAGTCACCAGCATCATGAAGAGGTAATACAGATGTTTAGAGGAGCAGCTCAGGGTTAAGGATGGTTTTGTTTATGCTGTATTGCAAACAGGCAAAGGAAATTGTTGCTCCCACATTATAATTATGAAAGGAATGCTATCACACATACCAAGTCAGTAGAACCCCTTGCTTCCAGTAACTTCTCAGGAAGTCATAAACCAAATTCACATCTATAGTATGTTCACTACAGAACTAAGTAATATGGGAATCAAACCAACCTGACTTTAATGAGGATAAGTAGGGGATAGCAAATTTATGTTTAAATTCTGGAGGTGATAAGAAGTGAATACAGCTGTTAACCACTATAAATCAATGGGAAATTTAGGCTAAAATATATAGCTTGGGAGGATGTATCAGGCCTCAGAATTAAAAGACTTAAGCATGAGATATACCAAACAAAATGTCAGAAGTTGTTATTTTTTTTTTTGTGGGTTGCAGGCAGCGCAACTAAGTAGTGAATGAAAGAAATCAATAAAAAGGGCACTATCAACTTAATATGATAGTATGGCTACAGTCTTTATATCAGAACCATATCATAGACACAAACCAGGAGGGACATCCTTCTGGAAAATGGATGGCTTTTAAAAGCTGGTCTCAGTACAAGATGTCAACAACAACAGTTCTACAGGAAAAAATACCTCAGATCTATCAAGTGAAATACATAGTTTGCAAGAGGAAGACAACAGCATGGACAAAGTACAGAATGACATTCCAAAATGAAAGGAGGAACAGTAAAGCACCAGGATATTGAGGAGTTCAGGAAAAGGATTAATCTCTACAAAGAGCCTTTTTTAAGATTTGAAAAAATCAGAAAGCTTAAAAAAACCCCAAACAAAACCAAAAAAACTCAACAATGAAAGTGAATGCTCTTAGGTGCTCGTTCTTATGTATACATACAAATATCCAGAGGTGAAGCAGGTATTTTGCAACTGATAGGGCTAATTCTGTAGCTGCTATTAAATTGTCTTATAGTCTATTTTGGGGCAAGAATTTATGATGGGAAAATTCTGCACAATATTTCTGCTCTCTTGCCCTTTAGATTTAATAATAAACTAAGCAAATTACTCAGTCTATCATTTGGGAGCTTGGATGAAAGTACTAACAGTTTTTTTCTGGAAAGATTAAACCAAATGCACATAAGAAAAATCGTGGGATATCAATGGGAGGGTGGAGGGTGTTAGAATTGTTTTAAAAATACCTTGCTGACCCTTCTGTTGGGCAGACAATGACAGGAAATGATGTTGTAATGACACAGAGCCTGGTGATAGATTTAGTTAATTTTCAGGCCTGGCTAAAAATGCCTCAGGCTATTACAGTCTTATTCAATCATGCAATTTGTTATTATCAAAAAGATTGGAATGATGATTCTGTCAAAAGATGTCCCAGAGAGTGCATAGCTGTATGCAGCAAAAAGCAAGAGATTTGACAACTCAGAGGCAGTATTATGTATTTATACAGCCTGTGTAAAGCTAGAAGTCTAATTCAAAAAGCAACCCAGATTCCTCTCAGAAACTATCTCAGCAATTTTAGAAGTGTTAATTGACTTGGAGGAACAGGAAGTAATTCACAAATATAATTCAATAACTCACCAGCATAGTAGGTTATAAAAGGCAGATGTCTGATAGAGATTAACAATGATTGTCATGTTTAAACAAAGTAACTCGTCTGCTCTGGTGGTAGCATCCTACTTAGAGGCAGAAGCAGCTACTGGAAACAGGATGAAGCTGTTTTCTATAATAAACATATCCAGTGGATTTTCAGCTGTCTCCTGGCATGAGCAGAATCAGTGTAAGTTTGCCTTAAACATTAGGGAATTAATGTATGTAGCTTCTTGTAGCGGCAGAGAAAGCTTTTGTGTAACACTTCTCATGATTACTAATACCTCAGACATTTTTCAGATTTGTCAACATACTAGCCTTAATTGCAGTCAGTTTTCAACTCTGTTTAATTGCAGTCTGTTTATCTAAATTTTCCAAGAGTTTCAAATTAATGCAGTACTATCCATCCCTTCAATGTATATTAGTGTTTTGTAAAGTCACATACTCCTGCAAAACTTCTGTTTTCTTGACTGAAATGGCTGTATTATAGCAAAGGTAAAAGGAATACCAGAGATCCTTTAAATCTCCTTGTAGGGGTTTTATAAGCTTTAGTTAATATTTGTAGAGTACTTTGAGATCTTGAGGTACCTGGGCACCAGAAGATATTGACTATGTTTTTAATTACAATGAAGATTATTATGTGATAGCAAACCATAAGAGTTTGAGGATGTTACAGTGGAATACAACAATAATTCCCCATGGAGTAACTTTACATGGAAAGTTTTAGATAACAAATTATTTCTCTAGTGCACCTTGTAACACTGTGAATCATTTAGCTACTTTTTTTTTTTTCTTTTACAGTCTGTAGTCAGTGTATGAGTCGATTAAACTGATCTGCAATTATATAAAGAGAGGCATTGAGAAAGAATCATAGAACAAAGTGCCTGCTAACATGTTATATAGCCAATGGCACTTCATGCATCACTATGGTATTTGGTCATAAAGGCACACTTTTACTTTACTATAGACTTTCAGTATATTTTCCTTTCTTCTATCTCCATTATTGAAAAGTATTGTATTTGGGTGGTATGGGAATGATAAAAGATGATAAGCAAATTTCAGGGTTCATTTAAATATTTTACACTTCCTGCCAAATTTGTCTTTCTATTTTTTAATTGATTTTGAGATTTTTTTATTATTTATTTTGTGAGAGACAGAAATTGGAAATCAATATGGCAAATTAAAAACTCAGTTTTAATAAATAGGATAAGAAAACAGTCATAATTCTCAAGTTATACTAGTCACTTATTAATAAAGCTTTCTCTACAATATCTCCTACAGTTTTTGGAAGGAAGTTCAATGGTGTTCCCCAGAGACTCCTGTGTTGTGAGAGCATGTTTCAGCCCCATTAACAATGCATCTAGAAAGGACAAATCTCTTTAAAAATAACTTCTTTTAATTTTAATAGATGTATTTTACATTGGATGTTCAGTATGTAGGATGCAATAGATTTAAAAAAATTGAAGTCTTGCAACTGAATGCCATTAAGCATTTCAAATTTAAATTTTATTTTTCCAGATATGGAAAAAAATGTGGTGAAGGGATGAGGGGTGGGGTGTGTGTGAATTGTCCATTTTTCTTGGTGTTGTGATTTTATTATTTTGATTTTGTTGTGTGGAATTATTTTTGTGATGTAAGTGAAGCTTGTGAAGATTGCAGATTGTGTGATGAATGTATATTTTAATGATAATTCCAGATATTCAGAAATAAAATATAGTACTGGGAGTTCATGTCAGTGCCTTTAAGTACATATAGAGATACTCACAACCTTAAACACACATAGAGATGTTCACAGCCTTAATGCAGCTCATCTGAAAATAATTGTGGTGATATAACCCCAGATGGTTATTGAGTAACACTTCCTTCTGGTCTAGCAGTAAGCTGGAGACACTAAGCACTTATTTCAGTTATCAGTTGAGAACCCCTATTCCAAAAAGTTGTTACTCAGAAAAGATAAGCAGCTTTGGTAGAAAAGAGGCTGTACTGGGATTACATGGTAAATTTTTTGTAGTGGGAGGGGTGCTACAGGTGTGAATTCTCTGAGAAGTCACCAGGAACTGTCCCCATGTCAGACAGCCAGTTTCATCCAGCTCCAAGACAGACCTGCTGCTGCTGCCTGTGGAAAGGAGCTCATGCAGGAACAGGTATTCTGGCAGGAACTGTGGCGCATGGAGGACCCAGTTTGGAATATTCTGTTCCTAATGGACTGTACCTCATGGAAAGGACCCATGTTGGAGCAGTGCGTAAAGGACTCTCTCCCGTAGGAGGGACCCCACACTGTAGCAGGGAAACAGCATGAGGAGGAAGGAGCAGCAGAGATGAAGTGTCATGAACTGACAAAAACCCCTGTTCCCCAGACCTCTGAATCCACTTGGAGGCGAAGATGGTGAAGCCTCATGATGAGTGAAGTTGAGCCTGGGAAGAAGGGTGGTAGGAAGTTGGGTTTGGTTTTGGTTTTGTTTCTCACTATTCTACTCTATTTTTAATTAGCAATAAATTAGATTAATCTTTCCCATGTTGAGCCTGTTTTGCCCATGAGAGTAGTTAGTGAGCAATCTCCTTGGCCTTATCTTGACCTTCAAGCTTTTTCAGCAACAGTCGCATGGCTGCTGCCTGCTTCATTATTTTGGCAAATTCTCAAGAAGTTTGTGACAAGAAAGCACTTCCCCTCATTTCTGTTGCCATCTTCCCACCTGTTTTTAGGTACAGTAAAACTTTGCCTTTTTTTCCAACTAGAGTGCTTTACCCTTTATCATCTTTATATGTCTTCCCACCACATCCAGGTTTCTCTCTCTGTCTGTCAGCCATGGGCTTAAGAGCTTCTCACTCAACCCAGATCAAAACTGGCCATGTTAGTGCAGCCCACCACTGTCACCACTGGAAACAGTTCAGCTGGCTTCCCACAGAGCTTGAATGCAGTGGGTTTCAGCTAATAGAGGAGTTGTTTCGTAGCAAGAAGAGAGGACATGACAGGGACAGTGTCAATGTATTTCTTCTCTCTAGTTGCTTGCACAGTGAATGAAAGCTTAAACCTGCAGGCACAGTATATGATACTGCTTTATAATTGGTATGAAGCTGGGAGCATCTTCCCTAAATTAATCCTCCTATCTAACTCTGAACATTTCTAGCCTCTTGGGATACTGTGATCTCCCAGAAGTGCAAAGAAGGACATAAAAGAATTTAAAGGGCCTGAAATTGCATTTCATAGTTCAATGTTTAAGCAAGAAAAGTTTTTCCTCCTACCCATCAGGTACTGCAAAAGAGGTACAGGATTCATATGAAACTACTGAATATATGTTACTTATGAAGTTCCAAAATTTGTGAAGTAAAACATGCTGGATAAAAGCCATTTTCATTTCTCTTCCATGAAACAGAAAGCTTAATTTTGACAGATTTTTTTTTTTTTTTAATAAATGTAAGTGTAGACTTGCATAGAGGAAAAATAGAATGGTTTATAAGAAAAAAACCATCTCCATTAAATGGATCAAAACCATATCACAAATTACACTTTAAAAATTATAGTCATAAAGCTAGAAATAGCATTTTAAAACATATTCATAAAGAATAATAGGTCAGCAAAAGCCTATTATTTTTATATGCATCGTATGGATTATTATACCACATTTATTTGCTGTAAGAGATTGATTTCTCATGGCAAGTACTGTGTATCTGTCATTTAAAAATTGAATAACGTGAGCAATTCTGGTGAAAAATATACAGATACCTTCATATTTGATCCAATGCCATTTGGGAAATGGCATTAAGTCTTTAAATAAAATCCAGAGAGGCAAAATGCTTATTTACAATGTATTTACAATGAAACATTCATCATTCCCTAGCTATTTTCTATTTGAAACTTTGTGTTATAAGAAAGGGAAAGAAACTTTCACTTTAAACTCTATTAGATAGCTAGTGTAATGTAGTTATTAAAAAAGATTTAAGACGAGATGCTTTGTACCTACTAAAATGGGAAAATAAGATCAATATTTTCATCTCAGCTTCTATTTGATTAGCAACTCATTGACTTTGCAGGAGTTATAGCAGACAAGAAATCATATGTATACTTTTAGCATTCTCAAAGGCATGTATCAAGGAGACAAAAAAAATATAACTGCTTTTATTTTATGACCAGTACAAGAGAAGATGCACTATAATTTGTCCAGATATTAAAAAAAACAAACACATGCTAATATTAGCTATTAAGTTTTGGTTTTTTCTTTACTGGATATTTTTGGAGGCAGTTGTTGTTTCTGGTTTTGTTGAATCGTTAGTTTAAATTTCCTTTTTAATCTATTACATGAGGAAAATACTCTTTTTCATAGACATGGGCTGCTCTCAAGGTGTTTTCAGTTATCAAAATACAGTTGATGGTGTATGATTAACACATATCTGATGTATTTGCAATTAAATTTTTTTTTAGATTAAGAGAAAAAACCTTTTGAAATAATTTTCATGATGGACAGAGATATTAATATTAGCTTCAGCCTTTACTGGGAAAGGATGAAAGAGAGATGAAAAATAAGGAAAAGCTTATAAAGAATACAATGCTTTGAAATTTTGAAATCCATTTTAAATTATCTTTAACTTAAATCAACTTCCAAGTGATACTAAGTGGTATCACAAATACTTTTGTACCAGAAAGATAATTTTGTTCCTTACAAAGGATTTATCAATTACATCTTTCAAAAATGTCAGATAGGTGAGAGCTCAGTCTTATAATGCAGCTCCAAGACCTTGCAGGTCCATGTAAAAATTGATTCTGTACTTTGGTGATATAATGTCTACTGAAATGTTGAGTTATTTGCATCTGATAAGAAGTTCTAAAAAAAAAAAAAGAAACATTAAAGATGACTTGGGTAGGGTAAAGACTACTTAGTTTAATCTTAATTTCTATATTTTTCTGTAGGACTCTTTCATGTTTTAAATCTAGACTTCAATAATTTAAGTAAACATTAACAAAATTTAAGTCACCAAAATCAGGCTTTATTCTGTAGTCCCTAAGTGATAATTACTTCATATTTCAATAGTGCATGATTTTTCACAAATTTCATTAGTACACCATTGATTGCTCATTTTTCAGCTCTCAAAACAATTTAACATAGTCTCTTTCATGCAGAGAATAACATATTCATATTATTTGATTTTTGATGAAACCAAATGACCCTTTAAATTTGCAATAGGGTTCTTTAATTTTGCATGAGTTTCTTTACTGCTGTTCATTTAATTCTCTGTTTCCATTAACCATCTGCAAGCATTTGACTCTATGACAATTATTCAGCTGTGCCACATCATGACTGACATATTTTATAAATGTTTAAAAGAAAAAAAGAGCAAGAAAGGGAGGAAAAAGCCTCACATTCAAACAAAAATGTCACAATTCAGAAGCCTGTATTTTCCATACAGCTGAGACATCTGAATAGTAATTATTGGCTCGATTGTAAATCCAACCTAATTGCATTTTGTCTTCCTTTCTGATGAGTACTTCATGATGATGATGATTACTCCCACTAAAATATGTTCACTCCATTGATATTTCCCCACACTGATAGCCAGGGGGCCCTACAGATAAAAGACTATGCCCACAAATATGCTTTTTTCTGTTTTGATTAATTCAGCTATGACTTTTCAAGTGAGAAGGAATCCCTATGTATTCAAGTGAGAAAGAATCCTGGTTTAGATGTCTATCATTTCCCAGCCTGCCCTCCACATGGGGGGAATTGAGCTAGTAGTGTTCATTAGAAAGCGCTTTAATTAACAAACATAACTGAGAGGCCAAGCCAGGGTAATCAGTGCTGATTAACTAGGCCACCTCTCTGCACAAATTAAGAAAGCTGCCTTTTCCCCTATTTTTAAAAAGCTTTCAATTCAGAAGAATCTCAGTGATTGTTTGGATGGTTTGGATTACTAAAATGTTTAGCCATAATAATTTATTCTTAATTCTTGCATGATTATTGATGAGTTAGGTAGAAACTTTAGGGAAATTCTGTGGCACAAGGAAGACAGTTAACATGTTTTCATCCATCTCTATATTTCACAGGATCCCATTAAGTCAGATTTCCACTGCAAGCTTAAATACACAAGTGGAACCAAATGACTGCAGAATTAGAAGGCTCTTATATGTTTGGCATTTTTATTTGGGTTTTAAAAGTGTGATGAAAGCTCTGACAGAAACATGGAACTCACATTGTCTGGAAGGACATATACCATTGAATATTATAAGAAATAAATAATATTTAAGAGAAAGAATAAAGGAAGAAATAAAGACAAATACTTTTGCATGTTCCCTTTGATGAATATTTTGGTTTGGCATAAATGGATATACAAAAAGAAGAATGTCTTCAGAGGACTTATTGTCATGCCTCCTTGCAGCAGCTTGGATGAATTTCTTCAAAGTTCAAAGGAAAATCAGGCACAGAACAGTCCTTTTCATTATCCAGAGTTCCCAGTTGAAACCAGAGGCCATGCCAAAGATAATAGAACAAAGTCTTTGCTCTCTTTACCAGGGAAGACAAGAGAAAACTTTGGGGACATTTGTAGTAGTGGGAAAAGTATATTAAAGAAAATTAAGTGGATTTTGGAGGTTGTCTAAACTGAAGACATCTGAAGTTTTGCATAGTAAATTCTTGCTTTTTTCTATTGCATAACTAGTCATTAATATTTCTCTCAGATTAAATTTGAAAATACAGATAATTCACCTTACAGTTTGCCTATGATGAAACCCAAAAGCTGTTAAAATAGAGTATAACTTTTCTTCAGGACTATAGTACTACCTGAACATTAAAATCTCATGATTCTTGGATGTGTTACCCTTCCTACAGGAAATATGGAGTTATGCTTGTCCCAGTGACTCCCTGCAATCAAAATATGTACCCAAATCCTTCACATGCTGCAAGTTCATTAGAGATAGAGTACTGAAAAATATCAGCACTTAATATCAAGATTTCCCAGAAGGCCAAAGAATTTAAGCAAAGTTTTCAGTTATTTTGGCTTTTTTATTTAAAAACCCTAAAATGTATGACATTTTTTCATGATCTATTTCAATCAACAGCTTTGTTTTTCCCTCCCCCATCTTAATTCTCTACTGCAGTGAGGTTTTTCTAACTTAAAATGTCTCTTCTAGCTTTTTGTATTCTGATTTCTTTGGTTTAGACTGAAAATTTTAATAAAATCTCACCATACTATGTAACTAGAAAGGAGTGCAATTCTGAATTACATCTTCAAATCATTTCACTGTTATTTGGTTTATCCTCCCTAGAGGGAGAAATACTACAGTTTCACTCTCTGTCAGTTTACATTCTGTGTATATTATGAAGTTATTGTGTGCTCTTGGAGTTCATGATGGAAAACAACTAAGGACTATATTTGATACGATGTGAATTAATGTGTACTTCACAAAGACAAAAATGTAAGTCATCAGTTGTATTCTACTTACTACCTTTGTTTAGCTGATGCTCATTTACTTATATAAAAAGCCTTTTTCCAGGGATCATTACAGTATCACTCCAGGTTTTACATAGGGAATAACTTTTAGTTTTCTGTAATTACCTGACTGTGTCATAGTCTTTACCTGAAAGATATGAAAGACTACAGTTTCATCTAGCTCACTATGTCCTTCCTTAGAACATGGTAGGCTATAAAAATAGCAGTAAGACCAGCACTCTTCATTTGTAAATTACTTACCTGCACTTTTCATTTCCTTTTGAATTAAATATTTTAAATAGCTGTCAACCTGAATGACTTATAGGAATTATAATGTGACAGTCAATTGCTATTTCAAAGGCTGTAAATTTTGATAGGTAACTCGAAGGCAGTCTCTAAGCGCACTCAATATGTATACAGCAGCATCTAACTTTACTTTTTTTCATGGAAATTTTAATATTTTTGAAGAATTCTAACTGTGAAAATGAAGAGAATTTGATGTGAGATGCCTACTTATAGTTAAATATGAGACAGACTAACTTTTGAGGTTAATAATCAGAAAAAGAGTTTCAGCTCCAGCTTTACTTCTCACATATTCATTCTCTTCAATGTAATTATTCTTATTCTTGAATAGTTGTCCTTTCCCTTAGGAGTCTTACTTTTTAAAATTTTGCACAGCTGAAAGAACAAAATTTTGATCCTTCTTTTCAAACTTCTCACGTTTACAATGCTTGCAATTAAGGCTGCAGAATAAATGCTGTTAGTCAACACCAGTGGTATAAAGCAAAGTGCAAATTTATAGAAAGGTAAAGTATTCTATAATCAATATATTTTATGTTATTTAGAAAGAGGATTTTCTGCTAAGGCTGCCAGTATAAATTATTTACTAAGCTGTAAAAAAGCTTGGAAATTGTTCACACTGCATCTTAGCACATCTAAAAATGTACTTACAAAGTTTTTTTAAAAAAATTAAACAGATATAAATGCTCTGCATTAATATTTTCCAGAAGATGGAAAACTTTATATTTGCCACTTCTCTGTTGCTGGGTCATACTAAATTATTGTCTTTATTGATAAAGACATTATCATTTCAGGGCATGTCTGAAAAGAGGAATACCCTCATTTTCCAAAAATTGGAGTAATGAAAGTTCTATGTTAGAGCTCCTAGATCAAAACATTAAATATTTTGTATATACTATATCTATTTTAGTGTGAAGCTTTAAAACATGTTTTCACCTCTTTTGTTTCAGTGTACTGCACAGCAGAATATATAAAAGATACTACATTAGTTTGTTGTTGGTTTTTTTAAAGGAAATTAAGGTCCTAAGTAATTGATCCCCTTAAGGACTCTTTGCCTTGTGGTTTATGAGTTAACACTACAGAAAACCAAAAGAAACATCTTCACATATTTAAAGAATAAAAATATGAAAGATGTGGAAAACTCACATGTCATTCCTCAAAATGTTTGAATGCTTATGCAAATCTCTTAAAAATTAAACACAAAGCTTGAAAGGTCTAGAGAAAAAATTTCTAAGACTTGTGATTCTGTATGAGATGTGAACACCTCTTTCAGTCTGCCTTGACACCATGCATATCTATGTACTTCTCTATATATATGTTCCTCATAAATGTCAGGTAAAGTCATCTGAAGAAAAACAAGACAATGATTAACAAAAATCTGAAATCTCCTAAAAGCCTTCATTTACAGTTATCTTTGTGTTTTCATGAGATTTCATGTCAAGTCTTAACTGATTTGAAGAAGTACTTTTTCTATAGCCAGTTGAGCAAGAATTGTGCAAATTTCAGAAATAAAGATAGTAAGTACTATATTCACTATTGTACGATCATTTGATCAGACATGGTGTATTATTTACTATCTTTAATCTAGCAGTAACATATTTGCCACAGGGACAGAGAAACTACCAGTTATATCAATATTAACTCAATGAATGCATATTATTAAGTTAATCAAATCATATGGGGAAAGCCACCCACTATATATGCTGCAAGAACTGGAAAGGGACTTTGCAAACTCCAATCCTCAGTTCTGTTCAGAGCATGACAGAGAGCTTATCAAAGGATCATATGACTTTCTCCTAAACCCTTCAAGCTCTATGTTTAATTTTCAATAAATTTGGAGTTGGGTTGGAAAGGACATTCAAAGATCATCTAGTCCACACCCCCTGCCGTGGGCAGGGACATATTTCACTAGACCAGGGTGCTCAAAGCCCTGTTCAACCTGACCTTGAACACTAACAATGATGGGGCATCCACATCTTCCCCAGGCAACATTTCTAGTGTCTCACCACCTTCATCATAAAAATTTTCTTCCTTATGTCCCATCTAAATCTACCCTCTTTCAGTTTAAAACCTTAATCCTTCATCCTATCACTACACTCTCTGATAAGAAGTCCCTCTCCAACTTTCTTATAGGCCCCCTTTAAGTACTGGAAGGCTGCTATAAGGTCTCAAGCCTTCTCCTCCTGGCTGAACAACCGCAACCTTCTCAACCTCTCTTCATAGGAGAACTCTCCTAATCCTCTGATCATTTTTGTGGCACTCCTTTGCACCCAGGTTAACTGGCCCATATCTTTCTTGTACTGGGGTACCCCACAGCTGAACACAGTACTCCAGGTGGGGTCTTACAAGAGCAGCGTAGAGGGGGGGAATTACCTCCATCAACCTGCTGGTCATACTCCTTTTGGTGCAGCACAGGATATGATTGGCTTTCTAGGCTGCAAACACTCATTGTGAGTCGTATTCAGTTTTTTATCTGCAATGGCTGTAATAAGGTCTCCCCAGAGCTTTCTCTTCTGCAGGCTGAACAACCCCAACTCTCTCAGCCTCTTTCCATAGGAGAGGTGTTCCATATCTCTGATCATTTTTGTGGCCTTCCTCTTGACTCACTCCACAAGTCCATGTCTTTCCTATACCAAGGGCTCCAGAGTTGGATGCAGTACTCCTGGTGGGGTCTCACAGGAGCAGAGTAGAGGGGGAAAATCACCTCCCTCGACCTGCTGGCTATGCTTTTTTTATGCAGACCAGGATATGATTCTTTCTCCACTTCAGTTGTCACTTTGTTCTCCTGTCTTATTTATTGGGGGGTACATTTTCTTTAATCTTCATTTGCTGATCAATGTACCTCCAGATTCCCTTCTTAGTATTCTTCTTACTAAATTCAACTCTAACTGTGCTTTAGCCTTCCTGATCCCATCCTTACACATCCAAGCAGCACCTCTATATTCTTCCCAGGATTCTATATTTTATTCTATATTTGTCCCTGGTTCCACTGCCTATTACTTTCCTTCTTACACTTCAGTTTGACCAGGAGGTCCTTACTCAGGCATGCTGGCCTACTGCCTTCCTTGCCTGATTTCTCACATGTGGGAATTGAGAACTCTTGTGCTCTAAGAAAAACATCCTTAAAGGGCTGCCAGCTCTGTTCAGCTCCTTAATCCCTAAGGAAAGTTTCCCAGGGGTCCCATCCACTAATTTCATAAATGTCTGAAAGTTCACTCTCCTAAAATTATCTCTCACTGCAGGCTCTTCTTCAACAGTTATTGTTCATCTGGAATACACAGAGAAAGAGACACAGTCATCAAACCATTACTGAAGCCTCAGTTTTGTGTGGAAATCATGATCTAGGTTAATATACTTGCGTATTTAGTGTTGGTAGTATATTTTGCAATCTGGGGCTTCCTGGACTTAGTAGAACAAATAAGATCATCTTTTGGCTTGACTGTTCTGGGAGTTACTTTTTGGGCTAAGAAAGAAAGCATTAAGGATGAAAAAATCATGACAACATCGGTTAAGTAATTATTTTTTCTTAGTTTATGGGTTTTATGTAAGTTTTTACTTTCACTGAATAGACTTCTCCATTTCTGCAAATGTTCCTTCTTGATTAAAGAAAATTATTTTAATCAAATTGTGTCTGACTAATTTCTTCAGAAAAGTTTTCTTTAAAGGTGTATTTCTTTTCTTATTAAAGTCAACAGCATTTTTACTTTTTTTTTTTTTTTTAAATGCCACTCAATTTAGCCTCTGTCAAGGTACTGCAACTGAATTCAAGTGCTACCAATTTGTGCCAAACACAAATTTTGCTCTAGGTGTTTAATGCATTACATTTGGATATCATATATGAAAGGAAACAGTATGGGAAGATATGAAATAAGAAATAACTGAGTTTCATGTTGAAATAGTTTTCTTAATCTTATTCATTAGTTTTCCTGACATGCCTGTAACTTGTTTTATATTAGAATTATGTAATTCACCATTTACCTGTAGATGTTTCTGTGCTTTAACAAGTAAGGTTTGCAGTACAAGTAAATGAAAATAATCTCTTATAAACAGGAGGCTTACAGCTGCTATCAAGAAGACAAGCTGCTTTGCTTCTGTTTCTTAAGGTAAGCATAGGAAAAAGGCTGATTGTCTGGAAAAACATTCATTAACTTTGCTCATAAAGGACTAAAAAATGAAAAATTATCCAAATAATTAAAATAAAACCCTAAATGTGTTTGAATACAAGAAGCTTCACTGAATCTCTGTGGAGGTCTAAACACCAGGAGAAAACAAAGCAGATAATGTTAAACTTTAAAACTTAGTTGTAAATCTTAGGATAGGATTAGGTGTGTTGCTGGTAATAAAGATATAAAAAATTTACTTGAAGAAATAAAAGGGTAAAAATTTGAGAACCCAGGGGAGATTTTAAGGGTTAAGGAGACTCATATTAGAGCTTGTGACAATGTAGTCATACATGAATGCAAAGTGTAGCAATTAGTTGTGTGAATGTCATATTAATTGTTTACATTGAAAAGAGGAATGATTTACTTTGATGTATATATTTCCTGCTTGGCTTGCAAGTCATGAAAACTTTAGAATTAGAAAGCTTAAGGCTACTTCCCTCATACCATCATGATAGTTTTGCATTCTCCCTCTCTTAGTGAACAGGAAAACATCAGTTTATCTGGGAGTGAGTACCTTTGCTTTACGGGAGGCCATGCTGCTGAACATCTTGCTGAACCACAGTAACTTCTCCGGCATTCACAGAGGCTGAGGCTACTCCATCTTTTTTGTTACTGACCCACATGTAGTGTTATGCCCAGTTGACAACAGATCACTACAGCTTTTATTGTAGCCTAGCTTAAAGCCACAGGGAACTCTGGGAAGAAGTTTTACAGTCTTTGGTCTGAAAAAAGCTGAGGTGAAGCTGTCCACTTGCTACCTTCAATACACAACTACTTGTCTTGGAAATAATCTTTCTTGTGGAGAAGTTAGCAAGCAGCAGTTGGAAATGTGCTGCTTATCATGTAGTAGCCTTGAGGCAAGATTCCAAAAAAAAAAAAAGCAGAAGATACCAGACACTGAAAGGAATAAAAGTTGACAGAAGTAAGGAAAGCTGCTGAATTCTGCAGCTTCATTCTTTTCAGTGATGATTGATAAAATATCACCACTATTTTAGTATTACATTCCTTTAACTGCAGTCTGGATTTGTTACATTCTGGGACATGCTGCTACAAGTATGGTCCCTTGTGAGGCTGAAGAGAGAGGGTGAGTACATTTTTGGAGTATTTATTTATAGTACATTCCATGTAATTTAGTGTGAAGGTAGTTGAGTACGGGGATTGTGAAAGCAAGAAAATTCAGAATAAGTAGTGGAAAGGAAAGAACATGAGAAAGAATCAGAAGAATCTAAGCTTTTCTGGGTAAATTCTAATATATCTAGAATTACTTTTTGTAGAAAAACAAAAATTATGCTAGCCTGGCTTAGCCAAAATCAAGTGGTTATTTTTGTTGTTGGTTCGGGGGGG
>JANZLQ010000079.1:25709473-25730238 GCA_026212715.1 Elanus axillaris | reverse complement strand
GTTGTGAGCAAATAAAAATTGAGTTTTGTGAGTTAAAGGATCCCTGGCATCATTTCACCTTAATGCTGACCTGGGAACCAGCAAACCTGAGTCATTGTCCTGGGAAATTGGGACATGACAGTATATAACTTTACATTTGGCTATATCAGACTGCATTTTGCCTGAATGAACCCAAGTCGTAAGCATACGTCTTCATGAGAGAGAATCATTAAAATCATAGACATAATGTGTGAGGCCCAGGTACACCTGAATCTCTGGCACTCTACATGTATGGTAAAACATGAATTTCTGATAATTATTCATGATCAATTCATTAAATAAACTACTTTTAATTCATGAATACACATCCACATATACATCACCATACATACATATTCATATGCAAATATATATATACATATAAGTATTTTACATATAATCATTAATGTATTCCTTTTATGATTAAAAACTGTATGTTGTGGGGTTTTTTCCCAAGCAAGACATTCAGTGGTAGTGATAGCATATTTCCATACATTCTGTACACTATGTCTAAATATGTTTATGGTTTTAATATTTGTACCAGCTGTGGAAACTGGTTTGTTGCTAGATGACTGTAAAAGTGAGATTTGGTAAATAAGTATTAGAAATCTTATACTAACAATATGATTGAAACAATAGATGAAAGTATAGCTAAGCAATTAACTAGCAGAGGTAGTTACTCAAAGTTTTGCAGTTCTTTGCTCTTATGACTAGATATTCCTGTACACTAGATGAGAACAATGTTGAAACTGAATACATGTGATTGAAACTGTGTTAAGCCTCAAGATCAAAGAACAAAGACAAGAACAAAGACTTCAAGGACAGCCAACAGAATCTCAAATGGTCAGTGGTGGTAAAAGCAGCCCTTCAACACAAATGAATTGTTCATTGTGCATGATTGGATGTAGGCAGTATTATGATAATCAGTTACAATAATTTTTATGTACATGTATAGTAATCTGATTAATATGTAGTATTTATTCTATATAACCTGTTTGTGCTGAAGCTGTGGTATGCACACTAGGTGGAATTATCCCCCCATGCATCCAGTGCTGCAGTAAAGAATGCCTGCTTTCTGTAACTCAAAATAAGTCTTAGAGAGTTTCTTTGACTGGCTTTTTGCTATCAGCAGCAATAAGTTTGTAGAATCATTCATTCATTCATGCATTTATTCTTTCAGTATTCAGTAAAGGATGTTAAGATGCCTAACCCAGATCACAAAAGTGAAATACTGAGGTGGAATGATGTTGATACCTTCAGGATCATCAACCAGACCTCCATACGACTGAAAAAGTATATGCATCCCCTTCATTAGCCAAAATATTTGTGAAATTTATGAGTTAGAGTTTTACAGTACTGTAGATCCCTGCCCTTGACTGAAGTAAGTTCTTTACATTTTTGTGTAATTATATTTCTGATAACTTTTTTATCTAGTAAAAAATCTCTTTAATCTATGGCTATGTAATGAATATTTTCCTATTACATGCTTCAATCTTGTTAAAAAAAAACCCACAATACAAGAACAAAATATTTTTTTTTTTAAAAAAGGAAAATGTGCCATAAATCTACCTGGCTATAAATTTACCTGGCTTGTTCTCCAAAGCTTCTGAAGAATTTGCCATCTTGCCCCATCTAGCATTATTTTACTTGCAATTTAACTAAAGCAATTATAGAGGTCAGGTTCAATTCCCTGCTGCACCCCCCCCCGACTTTCTGATGTTTATGTTGTTCAGGAATTTGGGCTACATATTCATGTGACCCCACAGTACTCCACTCTTGGCTTCTGAAAGACTTTTAAAATAAACCATGGACTTGTTGTTTTCAATATATTTTGGTACTTCGTGTGATCATCTAATTTTAACTCTCTATTGATGACTTGCTTGCAGCTATTTCAGTCTGCTCCTTCTTAAAAGGTGTATTTTCCAGCATTATCCTTCTTCTACTTTTTTTCCCTTTCAAATCTTCCTCTCTGTTGTGATCTAATGAGTACACTTTATCTCAGAGATTAACAGAACAAGCACACAAGCTTTAATTGTTCCTCTGACTTTGTTAACTCTCACAGACTGTTTGCTGCAGCTCTATAAAACTGTTCAGCATAATGAAGGGCAAACCAATGGCTAAGAGGGATCACATTCCCATAAGCCATGGAATGCATCACTGTGATTTAGTTTAGCTGCTGTTAACAAAAAAAAGGTATTGATTAGAAAAGTTGCTGATATAGTTCTGACCTCTGTGATTGTCGGCTTTTAACCCAATTTATGTGTCTGATCATTCCTATTGAATTCTAAAGTACCAGTTATGACAAAACAGAATTCATTTTGTTTAAAAAAATATTGCAAGATCGTAAGTGTCAGGAAATTAGTTTTAATTTCCCTTTGTGACTAATTAACTGTTAGCATCTCAGCTCTCTTTATGGATATAAATAATGTTTCTAATATTTTTTTTTCATTGCCTCTGCAGTTGATATTATGGGCTGTGAAAATATTTTTGCCTTTGTCATCAATTATTATTCTTGCTTTTCATGGACAGCTTTAACAAAATCTATTGCTTGATACATCATACTCACGAGGATTCAGTATGTAAATTGTTGAAGGAAGAAAATATGTTGGAAGTATTTCAGTTCTTCAGATTTTTAGTTATTTTTTCTGATTAAAGAAAACTAACAAACTTAAATTGCACATATTCAACACAGTTAGCAAGCTCAGTAAATATAACCAAGGGTTGAAATCAAAGATACAAAAAGGATTTATCTTTCTAATTTCTTCAGACTACAGTCTGGTTAGGCAAATAAACAAATATCTGCTTCATACTGGTTTAAGCTTAATACAACCTAGTGGCATATATGTGCCTTTGGTTAGAAGTCCAAGAAACAAGAATGTCATTAATAAAGAAAACAATTCAGTACTGTTTTATTTTATTATTTTGCATTGCATTGTATGTGTTTCCTAAAATGGGTTTATTAAATCTAAAGACCATTTCAAAACTGCTATGTTGCCATTACATTAGGACAGAAAAAATCCATAGAAATAGGAACCATTTTCAGATTCGGGGTTAAGACATTTATCTTACATATATATAAAGTCTCCTATCTCCATGGATACCAAAATCTCCTGCTAAGACCAGAATTTATCTGTGGAGAGCAACAGCATGGTCTAATTGCTGATATCTTTATCTTCACTGAATAGTCCCTTCCACAGAAGTAATTGCCTTGCCAATAATGAGTTTGCTTGTGTAATAAATTGTTTCTCAATATGGAAAAAAGGTATTTGAATATTGCTGAATCTAACTAAACACTTTATCCATCAGAAATTGCAGAGGAACTTAGACAAATATGATGTTAACATTGAAATGGGAATCTGGCAAGAATGCTAAAATCTAGTACTGATTTTATAGTAAATTCCAGAATATCTTGATGGTTAAATGTGTCCTTGAAGAGTGTGTGTTTTGTATGAGCACTTATTTACACATTAACGAGTTTCTTTCAAAGAGGGCAACTGTGTACAAACTATCTAAGGTATACCAGTCATATAAAAGAAGTGATTTGTACATGTACTTGCAACATTGTCATATGTGAAAATGGAGACAAATGGATACATGTTGACGAAAGCTATGGATTTTTTCCAATTTTGCTTTAACCTGACTTTAACAAGTTCCTTTTGATAGACAGACCTCTAGAATCACAAAATCTATAAATTATCAACCTACAGAAAATAATATAGCACATAACAGATAAATTCACTTTCTTAATGAAGTTCGCTGCTATTTTCCTTGACTGGGAATTTTTCAAGACCATTCATCAGCTTTAATGTATGGACTTTTGGTGAAAGACTGAGATTATAGTGGAAATGTCATGGAAATTAATGGATAATCTTGCTCATTTTCATGCAATAAACTGCTGACTCATTCTTTCAAATTCTGCCCTCAACTTGTGTAGTAAGTGTTTCTCATAATTTTCGTGACGTAGGAGAGATTCTAAGACAATGAAGTAATGAGCACAATTACTATTCCAACATATTCAGACATGTTTATTATCTCTTTTAGTTCTTTTTAGTTTTTAAGCAGAACTCAACAAAAAGAAAGAAAAAAAAATAGAAGTTTAAAAAAAAAAGTGAAAAGGTGCTTTAGTTTATGTTATTGTATCAGGATGGTAAATTACGCACTTTTAGTAGAAACATGATATCAAATACTGTAATACATACAAACTCTGTGCTGCTTTAGAATGAAAGATATTCATATCAACAAGTGTCACTTGATAATGACAAGCTTAGCTCTTGCATGGAATTTGTCCCACATTGCATTGTTTTATCAGGTTTTGAATAATCTTATATAAAAAAGCATGTAACCCACCAGCTTCTTTTGTGCAAGACTTCTACATAAGCTGAAGTATGATGCTGATTCCACAAAGTATTGTGCATAAGTGCTACCAATTCAACTGGGCCAAAACCTACTTGATTCAGAACGCAGAACAACATGTTTTTCTAATTCTGCCTACTTGAATTAATTCATCTTCCTTTGGGAAGCCTATTGTCCCCAAAAATGAAGCAATACAAATGTGAACACATGTTATTTCTGGATATCTCTAGAATACCAGGAAATTGTATGTTTAGGAAGCAGTTTGTTTTCAGCTTCTCCAATGGGTGGATGATTATACATTTTGCGTTTTGTTGCTACAAAGATCATACAGATATAATATGAAGATAGAGTCTGAAAGATTAAGTTTGAAGTTAGAAGTGTAGTTTCTGAAAACCTTTACTGATTCTGCATATATGTTCTTTAATTAAAGGATGCTGGAAATTCAGGTCAGGTTTCTGGCCACAGTGATGTCATTACCCCATACAAGTGTCTCATTCTTCATAGGGTTCCCTGCAAATAACTAAAAGTAAATAACAGGCAAAAATCTAGCAGAAAAAGCAAGCAAACAAGCAAAACCCCAA
Organism: Elanus axillaris; assembly: GCA_026212715.1. NCBI lineage: Eukaryota > Metazoa > Chordata > Aves > Accipitriformes > Accipitridae > Elanus > Elanus axillaris. The sequence continues at coordinate 25,725,286 of JANZLQ010000079.1, read as the reverse complement.
CATAATCACCTTTGTAAAGCATAAAGGAACAGTAAACAGCACAAACACATGTTTTTTCTTTGCAGTTAACTTTAAAATTTTTAAATGAATAGTACAGAATTCCTACAGACTGTGCTTAGCTGTTACAAGCGATGATTTCTTACACAAATAAATGCAATAATTTTCATATTCATTCTCTGTAATAAAAATAAAACTTTCATGCATTTAAAATAAAATAGTAAAAAGTGAGAAGTTGTGCACCCTACATTATATTTTGCAGGGTATAATGTAGACATTAATATTACATAGCTCCATTTTTTTTTAGGTTTCTTGAAGTCATTTACTGACAGAGTACATACAGTTTTTAATCCAAGCCTAGGAATGAATCACTGCTTAGCTGAGGCTGTGTTCTCCTTTTATAAATCTTGTCAGAATATATTCCCATACCGATTGTAAAATGCCTGGAGATTCAGGAAAAAGGACTGGGTCAACATTGCATTGCTTACTCATTTGCTAATCATGCAGTCTATTCATATTTGTGCCTACTTCTTGGCCCTTTATTTGACCTTTACTCTCACGATGGTAGGGGAAAGCTGACTGTAAATAGAACTGAACAGAACCATTAAATTGGAAAAAAGTAATAAAAATATAAGACAGGCATCACATAGTGACAATGCTTTTGTAGATACTAAAGTGTTCAGAAAATGCCAATACTATTTAAAACATAGATATACTTTACTGCAAACTTAACAAAATTTTAGGAAGGCATTTACTTTACACTTAAAGAAATCAACAGTCTTGTTTTCTGACAAAAAATTGTATCTTAAAATCAATTCTAAAATGGCGATTTAAACATTGCTTATTAAGTAAAAAAACCACAACAATAAAACAAAAGAGAAGGTAAACAGACTATTCATACATGCTTTATCTATATGGTACATTGCATCAGCAGCACCTACCTTTGTGAAGCTTAAATTTGTAAAATGGCATTCCATTGTTGAATATGTAGATATATGTAAGACTATAAAAACACCTTTTAAACTAAATGTTTTGAAATTCCAATTTGCATCTTTATCTATGAAATATTCCATAGACACATAGACAAAAATAATCCTGAACTAAATTAGTTTTTCTTAGAAAACAGAGTTTGCTGTCTTTCTCTCTTCTCTTTCTTCTCTCCTTTCAAAGTTAGGGACAAACTCTATGCTCATAGTCTAGAAGATTTTTAAAAGCCCCTCTGATACTGTTCACCTACAAAAATAGTGATCAGCAATTAACTTCATAATTGAGTTCCCATTTTCCACCACTCATCACTGGCAATACTGAGACCTGCTACAAGAAGCAGACAGGACAGTTCAGCAGGTCCGTCAGCTATTTTTCTTTGGGAGAACCACATGTATTTTTTGCAGACACATGACCGCAGTCAGAACCACATAGAGAAGATTTACTTCCTTGACTGTACCTTAAACCAGCATAATCTATTCTATATTTGTTAAAAAACAGTTTGATCTTATACAAGTGAAAATAATTCCAGATAACACTGAGATATTTTATATCAATATATAAAATAGAATACATTTCAGAATTGCTGTCACGTTAATTTTGAAAAGAAATTACGCACAAATATGCAACCCAAGTTTATGTCAATAACTTACATTGTTACTGTAAACAATAAATTAAACACAATCTGTGACTCTTGTAAATTTTGTTCACAGCTCAATATTGGCATCTACAATGTATCAGGTTTCCTGTTTCATAAAAAATATTTCGTGACTGATATAGTTCTTCTGCCTTTTATATAATCTGCTGTAAAATTAAACTTCTGGCTTTGGTAGGAAAAGCTGATGTAGCAAAAATGTCTGCACAAGTTGAAAAGACAAGGCAAAATATTACTATCTCACACACAATCCATACCAAGTGATATCAGTATGAAGTATTTGGGATAATATTTTAAAGTCAGTATTTTTGTCCCAGTTTCAATACTTTTCAACCAGCATTTTGTCAGGAGACTGAATGGGAGAAGAATCCCTTAGGCCATCATGTCTCCTTGCCTTCAGAGCAATTGAAGAATATGGCCTTTTCCAGAAACAAATAGAGCCTTTCTTAAAATATGGATCAGATATCCACATAAGTTGCCCAATACTTCTTAAGATAAGATCAGATCAGGTTATATCTTTGATATTTTTCAGACTGTAATCACAGATCCTCACTGTAGTCATGGTTTCCAGGCTAAATTTATCAATGCTTAGATCATATTGTGTTTTTCATTTGCTAGCATTGTCCTTAAATAAATAATCTGGCATTAATAGTACTGCATATAATTAGATTGTTCCTTTGGCAAATATCTGTTATATTTTATTCTTTCCACCCATTTCATCTCATGTTTCATTTTACTTCCACATCTCTGATTATTTATTCCTTCAAAATATCATTCAGTGTTTTTCCTAAATGTCTGAGCTTGCCTGTATTCTCCAGTTCTTAAATGTACGAACACAGGTGCTTAAATCTATTGAATTATTCAATTACGAAGTCCAGTACAATGTTGGGACCTTTGCTGAAGGCTCTGTTGAAATTCTGCATCTCTGAATCTGAGGGCAGTATATAAAAAAGTGGTATGTTTATGAAGTCTTTCACTGACATGCATCACAGCTCTCTAAATCGTTAACTCAGGAAATCAAAGGAAGTCTCCTTGGTGTTGTGACTCAGACCAGGTGTCAAATGCTTGTCTGTGTACATTTTGCCATAATGCCAGAAAGTTCTGATGATCTGATTCCCCTCCATGTTTTAAGAGTTTCTTACACTTGCTGTCTATGGTTCTTTTGAACACAATCTATTAGCAGAGATTTTAATCTAATTTGAAAGTCTAGTGGGATTTCTGAGTGAACAAGTATGAGTAAGAGTGGCAGGACTGTATTTTCTCAGGCTATAATAAATAGCATAAAGCATATTGGAGAATAACTTCTCACTTCCATGTTGCAAGCAATGATTGCACAAAATAGTTGTGTTCCCTGACCAAGATGAGTTTATTTGATAGAATGACAATGATTAATTTGCTTCCTGTCATATGAATATTCACTTAAGAGATGTCAAGCTGTAAATCTTGGGAAATTTTGGAGGACTTTGTTCTAAAAATCCATAGAATTATACTTGCCTGTAATGGAAATAAATACTTAAATGAAAGGTTCTGTCCCTACTTCCTCACCCTCTCTCAAATACAGAGACAGAGGAGAGAGGAAGGTGAAATGCAGGGGAAAATATTACTGGATTATTCCCACATGATGTAGGATTTCTTGAGAAGCATGTAGATGGAGTACATTGGAGCAGTCCTATGGCTAATATAGGAAATTAGATCAGTAAGGTTCAGAGACCAGGCTACACACCAATGACTTGTTATTGGTCCCTTTACATTTTCTGCATAGATATCTCTACCACACCATATGAATTTTATTATAAAAGGTTTTAGCTGAAGTTCAATGGTGGTTCTTAGTTAAAATGTTCTGTTTGGCAACCTTCTTATTTATCATTTCTTATATATGTAGTCATGCATTAAAAAACAATAATAAAAAGACATTCTGAAAATCTTCTTAATCTATTTTTACAATTTCCAGGCAATGAAGTTAGTGCTGCAGCAGCACTGGAACCCTCTTGTGGAAAGTCCACCAGGGTATGGAACAGCTGTACCCTTCAGCTGGGAGGGGGTTTGTGTCTATGCACAAGGAAATGAAAGAAGGTGAAGGACTTACATTTGGCTTTTCTTGTCTTTTTCTTTTTTTTTTTTTTTTTTCTGATTTCAGTTTTCAAAATGCAGACAACCTGCAAATGATTCTATTTGCCTTTTGGAAATAAATACATTCATAAAGTAACATTTAAGCTTCCAAAAATCCCTCTGGTCAGACAGGTTTTTGCCCTTAGTTTCCAAATATAGTGAAAATTAAACAAAGGATGTTCCACTGCCCAAAAAGACACAAAGGAAACAACCAGAAATCAGTCTTAAAGGATTTATATCATGTTCATGCAAATGTGACATGAACCACAGCTGTGGCTGCAGAATCCCTCAAGCACACTTTCAAGTCCTCAATCAAATGAGCAAGAACTTGAAGGCCATTGCTGGCTCCCTTCTGTTTTTCAAGTGTGCATTCAGACTTGCATAGGGCTTTCTTATATTCTTCACCATGCACATCTAGTTGTATAATAGCTTTTTTGCAGCCTTGGACTGCTCTCAGTGCCCCAGCCACCTACACTGAGCAATAAAGGGACAAAATTGAAGAAGCTTTTTAGCTTTTATAGCTTATTGATTTTTATATTTTCAGATGTATTAGAGCAATTTTTCAAACGTATCCGCCTTACCTTGATATCTTGAGTGTGGAGAGAGGATTTCACATTTATTAGCTTTGCTTTGCTAAAAAAAATACAGCAGTAGAAGTACTTCTGTGTTATCTCAGGGATATAAATGGTTTTGGTATAAAAAAAAAATCAATTCTCAGAATAAAATTCAAAGCTCGTGTGCAAGTGTTACATAAAAAGCAGACAACAAGGAATACACTTTCCCAAGTAGGTAACAAAGATGGTTTTAAAAAGTACAGTCCTGAATTGCAGTTGAACTGAGTGATGCTCAATACTTTCCAAATAGGAAAGTTCTTTCTTAATGGAGAGCATATAATACGGAAAATACTTTTTTTATTATCTCTGATCAACCATGACAGCATTAGGAAAGGAATGCAGGAGAAAAGTCTTCTTCAATGAGACTACTATTTTCTCAGATCAGAGGCAATAAAGTAATGTATGAGCACTTTCATTGTAAGAATTTTTATTTCATTTGGTGATTTGAATTTTTAAACACTATAAACAGGAAATTCTACCTTGCAACAAAAATATACAGCAACTGGCCCAAACAGTGCAAGGAATTCATCTATTCTGTTGTTTAACATATCAAGAGCATGATATTTGTTTCTCCCATAGTATTCATATCAAGTGATAATTTTGACTACATCCATTTAATTGTAATGATCTATGTTACCTTGTTTTGATATCAATTACATGACTTTAGTCATCTCCTAACTGCTTCATAATGCAGCTGTTTCTGATTCTGTACTTCTTTGTAGTTTTTTTTCCCTGAAGCTAAGAATGTCCACTTCAAATTATTTAAATAATTCACACATTAAGGCTGTATAAAGTCTTTTGCATAAATGCTCCTTGAGTGTTTCAAAATGCTAACATTGTTGGAGTTACTTGTTGCCCACTGTTAGATAATATATTACTCTGGGAGTATCACAAGTCAAGATAGTCCCTCTTCAAAGTTTTCCAATTTAATCATTTTTTTTTTCTGCATTACAAAAAATAAAATTCTATTATGTGAGAAGCATTTAGGAAGGAGCAGGAAAAACAAATCTGTAATTTCTCTATGAAAATACTTAGTTGTGCAGTATGTAATTTATCCCTGAAAAACATAAGATGCAAATATATTTTTGGGACTGATGTGGCACTCTGACAATGTTTTTCCTGTCTAGGCAATTAAAATTGATACAGAATTCTTGTAAAAAGTCTAGAATAAATGAAGCAAACAATTTTAAAATGAAATTATGACAGAAGAGAAAGTAGGGATTTTTCTATTGTCCTATTGCCAGGTCTTTTCCTGATTAGTCTGCAGCTGTGGCATGTAGAAGGTTCCATTTATGGATGCCCATGTAGTAAGTCCATATTAGTGAGCCTCATTGCAAAAAGCACCTTATTCTTTCCTGTGCTTTGATGTTTTTACTATCTGACTGGATGTTTTTATGATTGGACTTCTAAGTGACACTTCCTGAGTAATTACACAAACTAACAGGCAAATACTGTCTATATGAACAATTACACCAAACACAACTCTCCATTGATACTATGATCTGTGATATATAAATGTAAAATGTAAATATAGATTAGAATTTAAAAGATTTTCACACTTTCTACCAGAGATTATAACATATTTTGGAAGTGGATTCATGGCAAGGTCATACTGTACCCTCTGAAGAAATGGGTTTAAAGCAGGTAAGCTTTTTCATCTTTTCTGATTCTCACTGGAAGCAAGTCACACCTTCATTGCTCAGTTGGGTTTCTTGCTTTCTATAAAAATCTACAGAAAGAATTAAGTTCCTGAGTATGTAACATACAAATTATTTGTATCTTGAGCAGGGCCAGCCTGAAATAGACAATATAAAATGTTTTAAATGAATGTATCTTAGAACCAGTGTCTCTCTAAAATTAAGATATTTCTGTGCATTCTTAGTTCTGAGCAATTAACTGCTAGCCTTTTGGGGGGTGGGGGGGTGGTTGAGGCTGGGAAAAACAAAACAACAGATTTCTTTAGCTGATCTTTCTTCCAAAGCAGAGACAAGAAAAAGCTGAAATTACTTTTTATACTTAACAGCACAATGTTGAGATCATTTCTTTGGGTTCTAGAGCAGTTAGGTTCAATTTAAATCTTTTACTTTCCAAAATAAAGCTTTCTTTCTAAGAAGCTTGAACTGCTTTTTTTCCCCTTAATTTCATAGAAATATTTAATAAGTTTGTGGTTTAGAATGACAGTGAAGAAGAAAGTAGGAATATTAGCACCTTTACATGAAGCAGTGAGTGAGTAAGGCCACAGGGAGGACCTATCTAGCAATGAAGATTTTTCTCTGAAGCATCCCTGGAACAGCAATATGCCAAAACCAAACAAACAAAACAAACAAAAAAAATTAAAAAAAATCAATGCTTCTTTAAACCTATAGTTCCAAATATGGGCAGAATTTTGTGTTTAGTTTTTGGAAATAATGGATAAAGAAATAAATACGTGCAAAAAGCTTTGACATTTATTAGGGCTAGAAGGAGGAGAGTACCCTTTACTTCTCATTCTGGTCGCCAGCTATGACCCAGCACTACTGTATTTACCCCATTTACTTACATTAGGAGACAGAACCATAGAACCCTCTGGCTAACATCTTCTTTGCCTTCCAAAACTGCATAAAGCATGAAAACATTGTGTGTTCATTCCAAAATTGAACTTTAGTGAATTAAAATCTCACTGGAATGAGATTTACCTCTCAGTTTCCCTTACAGCAGAAGCGTTAGGTATTTGCTTTTCACTGAGTTTACATACTCAGCAAATGCTGGTAAGAAAGATTGATATTGGTCATTACCTCATTTTCTTTCTTTCCTACGAAGTTGTACTGCTTACCTATATTTTATTTACATATTATTTAGATACTAGTCAGTTCTTAGAGGTGTAGCTTGACACCTGAGTATCTAAAAGATACTGAGATTATTTTTTTTTCTAAATTGTGTTAAGAGATGGAAATAGTGCAGATGTGAGAAGGCTTTGTTAGCAAGTCAATAGAAGGATGTGTATCTGTGTTATAATATCCTAGTTTGATGGTCTGTTCTTTATGGCTAGCTTGACTGTTTTAGCTCTACAGAATTCAAACATACTAACTCTTTATTTATACACAAATGTACTCTTTGCTAGCTTTTCTGTATAGAGGCTGTACTGTATTCTTATTTAAGGGTCAAATAACATGTTTCATAGGGAGCAATAAACCAGATGTGATATTATTTTCATTGTATCTCTCTCTCCTTCTTTCTTATTTATTCCTTGTATAAGAAAATGGGCAAGCAAGGGAAGAAACTTTGGGGCATACTATTTTCATTACTTTGCAATAAACATGCTAATACAGGACATGTCCTGAGGAGAGGATTTTCTTTATGCTAGGTGAAGATGTAAATCGTATATAAAGCAGTTTACTTCATATATGAAATAAATGATGTCAGAAAGAAAGATAAATAATTTTAACTTCTGGTAGACATGTGTTCTACCAGTAAGAACTGGACTGAAATTCAGTATAGTTTCTTTTACTCTTTCTGAATCCAATTTATTATATCACTTTAGATAAGTCATTCTACTTCTCTATATCTGCTTTACTTCCCACTTTTTTGTTTATTTACACTGCCAATTCTGTGGAGTAGAGATGCATTCTACCTATTTAATGGACCAGAGCACATATTTGATCTCTTTCTAACTAAGTTTATATTAATAATAAGCTGTATTTTCAAATAAAAGATCTTTAAGAAAAGATATCTTAATAACTCTTAGAAAACTTAAAAAAATTGGTTTTGATCAACTTTTTTTTTTTTAATATCAATCCACAGTATAAACTTATTATTGACTCTCAGCATATTTGGTTTACTTATTGCCCATCTTTGTCTAATATTATTTTAACTAAAATATTGTAATTCTGTAACAACCACAGAATATCTCAGGTTTATAGATATGTATATACATACACCTCAGGTTTGTAAACATATGTATATAGACATGAGGGTTTCTGACCAACAAGTTTCTTCCTGATTTGCTGATTTTCACCAAGATAACAGAGAAAACAAACTTTAAGAATGAATGAGTTCTTCAGAGTGTATCAGGAACCCCTTCAGCCATCAATCACTAAAGCACATTCAGTCTGTCAGGCAACATGAGTAAATTGGTAATCCAACTTGATGGTTGAGCTAGAATCCTTTTTTTTTATGCATCAAATCATGAAGTCAGGTAAAGTTATCAATTTATGTTTTCTTATTGCTTATATGGAATAAAGAAGCTGTCATGCTGAAAAAAGATTGGGAAGGTAATCAATATATGAGGCTATAATGAGAATAATTAAAGATTCTCAAACCTGAGGAAATGAAAATATTCATTTCAGGTTGGGATTTTAAAAGATAAATTTAAATTTAATGGACATAACTGGAGAGAAATATCAAATAATTCTCAAGTGTTTTCGGCTACTCCTGAAATTAAAACTTTTAGGTACAGATTTGGCCCAAATTTTCCAATGTAACATCTCTGAGTCTAGTCAATATAGGAATTATTCTATTAAAACATTTGGAACATTTCACGTCTCCTCCTCACTGAACTTAAGACAGCAAAGAGAAAAAAAATTGGAGAGACTTAACATCATCAAGAAAAATAATTTCTGATTTCAGATAATTCTGATTGTGTGATCCATTTAACTTTTCAGATAAGTATTCTAACCTGTTCATTAATTCATATAGTGTTTTTATTACTATTACTATTTTCATTAAACTATCAGAATTCATGCATAAAGAGGTAGAATGCATATAAAAGCACTGGATTTGAAAACTGAGAAAATTAAAAGGAAAAAAAAATCCTTGGATGTAATAAGCTTATGACATAATTGCAGTGATTTTAATTTTAGATGTTAATGAAACATTATTACAACCCCGTCTGGCCCCCTCCCCCCAACACCTAGAAAGCCATATACAGGGAAGTTAAATTCATCAAAAAGTTGAAAAGACAGAAATGAGAGAATGTTCTATTTATTTATTCATTCATTCATTTATTGTCTTTACTGAAACTTCTACCAGGAAGCTTTAGGAAGTCAGTTGTAGGAAACTGCTTGCAAAAGGTTAATTTTTTTCCTCCTGAAATATTCAATTTTCTGTATGGAAACCTTCATTTTATAATCAAATCCACCAGCTTTTACAGTTACTAGGAAGGTTTATTTTCCAGGATGGTAAAGCTAGCAGATGGTAACCAGTAGGGATAACAGGAAAAGCATTCATTTCCTCTGCTTGTATGCTGAACCAGAATTGTTAGTTACATTATTGAATCATTAAGTCCAGAAAAAATGGCAAATCACCAAAATATATTTGCAAGTCAAGTTTCTCATTAAGGAACAAAGACTGACTTCTAAGTGTCTAAGATTAACCATCAGCTAAGATATAATTCTATAAAACATTTGTGTAGACCAATATACCCTAAAGATGATTTTCTTATTGTTACCAAGTGAGGTGTAATTGAAGGTTCAATTCACTTCATTAATTCCTCACATTGTTCTATTCCTATGGGGTGTAAAATAAATTTTTCTAGCTCTTTGTTCCACTTCCAGTTCATTTACATTTGCATTAATTGTTGGTGCTTCATTAGAAACTCATACTGTAGCTGATGACCTGAGAAAATAGTTGAACTCTGCAAAATATAAGGAGTTGTGGCATGCTGGACAAAGCCAGTACTTCTCGCTTTCATTCTGGGCAACTGGATATTCAGTTACTACCTACAACACATATTTCTCATCTTTTAACATCTCACAAGTTTTGGTGGCATTACATCTAGACCAGAGATTCTGTAGAAGATGGAAAAGTTTATTTTTTTTCAGCTTAACACATTCTGTTTGATATTTCTTAAAAACTATGCTTGTGATACAGCAAGTGGGAAAAAATAGTACTTAATGGTTTGGCAGAGAAATGCATTTTTTAAATCATGAAACTATTTAGAAATATTCATTTGCCTAACTGACCTATGATGCTGTCTGAACACAGATTGTCTTTCCCTCAATTTCTTTTTAAACTAATTGTTGTCACACAAAAGTGCTTGAAAAGAGAAATTAAAGACAACTGCTCTTGACAGATTATTCAATGAAGGTCTGAACAATAAGTTGCATTAAGTTTTCCATCTCAGGTGTCACATTATAAGCCCCACTTAAATATTGATTGATTGGTTCCATAAATACAAAAGTGCTGTTAGGTAATACCTAAATACCCTCATTGGAGGAGGATATATTTATAGAAAGGAATTGTTATAGTTATTTCCCTAAAGTAATTTTAAAAAAGCAGGGGCAGTGGGGCAAGGAATGAGATTTTAAACTTTAAATTTTAGGTTTTCAGATATGATGCATTTTTTTTATTATTTCTCAAGAAGCACTTAATACCAAAACCCCAAATTTCCACATATAGTATAAAGCAAATTAATTTCTACCTAATACTGTTGTTACATTTCCATAACTAATAATAAAATTGTTGGAAACAAATAATTGTTGGAAACAAGGGCTAGATATATCTATTAGGTTTTTTGTTTGTTTGGTATGTATGTGAAAAACATATAGTCCTGAGTCAGGATCTTTATGTGTAGGTTCTGTCAATCTTAAGCTTCTGCATCGAGACAGGGGAACAGATCTGAAAAAGCTCATTCCCGTATCAGTTGTTGAAGTTTGCATAAAACACAGGAACTTACCTTTCACTACTGTCTCCTTATTCTGCTTAATTTTACATCTCATGTTAACCTTGTAAACAACATACAACTTTACCATTAGCATTACAAGTTTGATGACTCCCATAAATAGTCCTCTGCTGCTTTCACTGATCCCCAGAAGTTAAATTTCTGTTGATTCTCTTGCTGTCATACTGCACATTTAGTGATATTACCTCCAACCAAAGTGTGCCAGTAAGAGGAAAGAGGGAAGCCAGATTCCAGTTTAGGGACCTAATCTAAATCTAAATCTAAATCTAAATCTAAAAAAAGTCTCATAAATCTAAAAAATGCCATAACTAGTGTCACAGAGTAATTGTTCACTCTCTGCTGGACGTTGTATGTTTCATAGTTAAACTATGAAGTAGATTACATACAGAGCTAATGCTCTGGGTCAGTATGTAATTTAACATTTTGTGTGACTAGTCTTAAGCAGAAACTAAAAGGTGAAGATAGTATCTCTTTCCTTCCTAAAACATTATCTCTGAACAAGACAAGCGTCTTCTGTTCTACAACACAGTTTTATCTTTTTCTTTACATAAAAAAGCTGCATATGAATTCCACTTTATTCAGTAAGGCCAGATAGAAACCTATGAAGTAGTTTTACTTGAGGAATCATTTGAAGCTCAGTTCTCTTGATTACCTTAATAAACAGACATATTTGAATAACAAACAAGAATGAAAACAGAGAAAGTTTCAATTGTTTCAATTATTCTATTTATGTACGTTTATTTTGGTAAGCTTTTCATATGAAACATAAAAGCTCACAGAAAACACACCTTCATTTCTAAATAATACTCTTCAATAAGAGAGAAGGTCTGATTTCTTTGGACTGGTAAGTGCTGAAAAAAGAATACTGAAAAATTCTTGAGCAAACAAGTCCTTCTGCACTTTATACCCATGCATGTGATCCTATGTGAGATTAGAGTTCCTTTCAAGCTTCACACAGAACTATGATTTTTAAGGTCTGTAAGGTTGTCCAAACAACTTACTCTGAATTTAATATTTTCTTACTTTTTACCTGAAAAGGCAGTTAAAGTGTCTCCAACCTATCAGTCACTGTTAAATATTGCCTCTTTGAGCTAGGATAAAAGACAGTAGAAAGACAGTAAGGTCTGATATGTGCCAGCTGGAAACAGTTAGAAATTTCTATTGAAATATTATGGAGTATATAAACATATACAATTGAGTGTAAAAAATAAAATAAAATTACATATTGCATTTTATTTTATTTTTTTTTAATTTTCTCAAAATGTCTTTTGAAATCCCATATATTACATCAGCAACAAAGCTTTAGCTTTTACTTCAGTTTTTAATTAAGATATTGTTAAAATATCAGACTTTCCACATAGGGTAAATTTCAGATTTCAGTATATTGTGGTCAAATTTATTCATTTTTCTTTAAGAAGACACTGAAGTATCTTGAAATATAATGTTCATATAACTAAGCATGTAAATAGAAATACTAATGTACAAATTTTACACCACAAAAAGTAATCTTATTTTTAAGGAAATTAATAAAGTCTATAGCAGAGTTTCTGTCACCACAGACTACCCTAATATAAATACCCTAATACCTATTATGGGTGGCCATCTGTAACATACAAGCCAATACAACCCACATCATCTATCAAGCTTTTTAACTTCACAGACAGCAACAGTCCTAGTCAAAAAGAAGCATACAGGATGTTAACCATCATTGCAGTATGCCTGGAATATTGCAGAAATATTGTTTGGTATTCTGTACAGATAGCAACAAAACCATTTGATTAACTTTTCTTCTAGAAATTTTAGTTGGTTTACAAGAGACAGTATTATCCTGATTAATTATAAAGAATTCTATACTATAAAATGTCATATAATAGACATTACTTCCCACAAAATAACATCAACTTGAAATAGCTTGTTGCAGAAATAGAATCCTTTAAAATGTGAACTTCATTCCTATGAAAAAAAAATCACATTCCAACAAAATTATATATGATCATAAGTCTATATAAAAGGAGTTTAAAAGCTAGTTCATAAATCAGCCTTCTCCTAAAATAAGTCAGCATGTAGGACAAATAAGAATGATTCACAGATATCTGTATCAAACTATATCAAAGGTATTTGACTGATTAAAATATAATAAAGATAGTTATCAGAAATGCAGAAACAGTAGCTGTTCCCTGAAGTCTTCTTTGAAGTATAAAGTCAGAAAAAAATATACATCTATAAAACTATAAAATAGGCACTGTATTCAAAATGGACAGTGATTGTGTGAAAATAATGAGAGGATAGGTGATCAGTTATATGATGATATCTAAATCTTTTTATTAAAACTTTTCCTTTAAAATTACCTAAGGACCCTCTAGGTTTCTTATTGTTAAAAAGGCCAAAACAGCTTTGAGGTGATGACCAAAAATGTACATTCCTGTTGATATAACTATGACCCTTACTAGGACAGAAGCCTAAATAAGCTTACAGAACATATTTTAAGAAACTTACAAAACTATTCAATATAGGGGGTATATACAGACTGCAGGCACTCCAGGTGTCTCACCACCCATTGCAGTATCAGTTCAGTTATCTTGGCACTGATACCTAGTGCTACTTGAATTGCCAGACCCTGCCTGGCTACTTCAAAAGAGCACAGGTTTCCTGTAGGTCTTCTCTCACACCTCCATCCCCAACACTGTTGACATTTCACATATACCATCTTTAAAAATACTCAAATGTATTAGCAAAAGTGATTAAGTGAACACTGATATAACAAAGCTGCACTGGGATAAAGGTATTTGTATAGTTTACTTGGACTCGAGTAATCTAGAGCTTTAAGGCTAAAAATAAGATTTTTGTACTACTCCCAAAAGGAAACAAAAAGCTTCCAGAGCTGTCATGTTACTAGCACATGAAAAAGAACCCCACATCCTGAATCAGTAGAAACACTCAAAAGTTTTCCTGTGAATAGCTGTTACAATTGTTCCATTATAGGCTTGTATTCAAATGGCATTAAAAAATATGTACAGATTAACATTTCCCAAAGCCTAAGAAAGCTCTTACTGCCAATTTACACATGGAGTTTTATAAAAGGTTAACTACTGAAATAATATCAACATGGTTGGACAGGTGCATGTCTGATACCTAGCCAGAGCACCTCACAGCTTGGTTTTGGCCTACATGTTCTGTTTTTTCTTAGAAACCACAACTTAACAGAAAGTGTCTCTGCTGTGTCATAAGGTCTCATGCTATCAAGCTGAGAGATTGCTGTGGTATATATGTAGGAGATAGGAAGCACTTAGAGGTCCTATGGGTAAGACATAATCAGGGAATTTCCTTTAGAAGAGCTGCTTTATAAGTCCATTAAGGTTAGGTACAAGTGAGTTGCAACAAATGAACAAACAAAAAATCTCAACTGCAAAAGAGAACAGTTAAAAGCTATGCAGAAGTTAGAATTAATAGGGGTATATACAACAATCAATCCTGAATTTCAAGCAATAAGTAGTAGTAAACCAAAAGTCAGCAAGTATGCTTTTATCTGACAATAACCAGTAATGAACTTAGGCATTTTAAATTTTGAAAATTTAAAAAAGAAAAAAGAAAGCTAAGTAAGAAATTGTGTTACAGTCATGATGAAAGAACTGAAGATAAATAGAGAATTTTTTTAAGTTGGTATACAAGCCAATAGGGTACCAAAAAGTCATACAGATATTAAAAGAACAGTTGCAGCGAGGGGAACATAAATAGGTAAAATGCACTCTTACAACGGCAGTTCACACTAAGGATATATGTAAACTAAATATATAGGAGAATAAAAAGTGTAGAAAGATAAGATTCGTGATACCATTAGGGAGTAGGACAGTGGGACAAGAACAAGACCTTTTAGAGGTGGACAAATCATAGGCTGGTAAAACTCTTTCATTTTAATTCTGAAAATTTTTGAAAGCTTTCCTTTACCCTAGATAACATCCTTAAACATGTTCTCAAATTTTTGCTCCCTGATCCCTGATCCTCTTTTATGGATCTGCTTCCATGAAATATTTCATCCTAAAGCAGGTCCTGAAGAGAATGAAAGCACACAGGTATGTCTCAAAACTACCATTCCATTTATAGATATCACTTGCAAATACCTCACATTGTTATAGTGTATAAGGTAGTAAAGTTTAAATATATTCCTCTCCTTTGATCTAGAGGGAAAAAAAACCAAACCTATGCTGAAAAACTTGAAGCAAATTTGTGATAATTCAAATGTTAGGGAAAAGTAAAGTGGGAGAAAAGATAATGCAACAGAATTATGAAAGCAAGGTTAGGAATATCACCACTGTTGCTGTCTCAGAAGACAAGGAAGGAGTGCAAAGATCCTATGGTAGCATGGGAGCACATGTCTATCCTAGCTACTTGAGCCCTAATTTAACATGTATTAAACAAACAAATAAACAAACAAACCAAACAAACCCACAACCCCCCAAAACACCTACAGGAACCAATTTCTTTCTGGCTTGTGCAGCAAGGGAAAGAGTAAGAAAGAATAAATGGTCTTGAAGTATTCTTTTCAAATGCACCGCCTCCCATGATTCTTTAAGTCTTTTTGAGATACATTACCCACTTGCAGGTAAAATGGAGCTACATTTGGCTGGCAACCAGTCACCAGTGGTGTTCCTCAGGGTTCAATACTAAAGCCATGTGGTGGGTTGACCCTGGCTGGACGCCAGGTGCCCACCAAAGCCGTTCTATCACTCCCCCCATCTTCGCTGGACAGGAGAGAGGAAAAAAATATAACAAAGAGCTTGTGGGTCGAGATAAAGACA
>JANZLQ010000079.1:25668637-25687378 GCA_026212715.1 Elanus axillaris | reverse complement strand
TAATTTCCCCAAGCCGAGTCTGTTTTGCCCATGACGGTGATTAGTGAATGATCTCTCCTGTCCTTATCTTGACCCACGAGCCTGTTGTTATATTTTCTCCCCTGCCATCCAACTGTGGAGGGGGAGTGATAGAGCGGCTCTGGTGGGCACCTGGCATCCAGCCAGGGTCAACACATCACAAATAACAACACCCCATCTCTTCCAATATTCTTCCAATAGAATTTACAATATTTGTAAGCATTTAGACTGTTGTAAAAGGGATATCATTATTGGTGCCTAAAGAAGATTGTAAATGGAATCACGGAGAGAAAGGATGAATAAACCCTTTCCTGAAAGACAAGAGAAGGAATACAGAGACTTTGGCCTCACAGAAGTGGTAAAGCCAACTGTAGGGAATCCTTAAAATAATGGGCAATGAAAAGCTAGCACAAAATGTAAAATGCTCTATACTCCCAAGTTTCTGAGTTCAGCATTAAGACACCTAAATAACACCTTTGACCATGTTAAAGGACAGGGAAAAAAATATTAGAAGTGGTTCATAAAAAGTTTGGGGTTTGTTGTTTTTTTTGTTTTTTTGTATCTCTGGGTACCTACATAAGTCTCAGTTTAAAACTCACAGAATACACTTCTAGTGTTAACTTGAAATAGGTGTAAGAGAACCTGAAGTTTAATAGATCAGAGTAACAGTTGTAAAAGGAGGCTAACATTCTGAAATTGCTAAATGTTTGAAAGAATGAGATCTATCCTATTCCTTTTAATCAACCATTTGAGAATATCACAATTAGGAAACTTCAGTAAGGATGTGTATCTTCTGTGATGATGACAATGCATTACACCTGCAATTCAAGAAAGTTACCTTTCCAGACGTCAGCAGAAAACTTAGTGCATAGCATGTTAGTGCTGTTGTCTTCACAAAACAACTCCATTCACTAACAATTTTGAAATCTGGCAATAGTGTAATAATGTTCCATAAATAGTAGAAAAGTGTCTTATGGGTGATGTTCACAGAGATGGGAACCCCTGAATGGCAGTCTAACACTGAGAATTTTAATGCTCCGAGTAGCATTACAAAGGTGAAAGATTATGCATGCTTGTTTAGCAAATAGTAGCAAAATTTTTTATTTTGTTGACTCTTCATATGTGCTGCAACATCTGAATTTTGTCAACCGATAGAAAATGAAGATTTCCTGCATCAGAGATCTGAGGACCTATAAAGCAACCCTGAATTTTTCCTAAATTTATCTAGAGATAAACTTCCAACTGTTGGATGCTGAATATGACTTCAAATTAAAGAAATGCAATATTGGGCAACCTACTTATAGACTACAATCATATAAAATTCTTTTACTCCAATAACAGTAAGAGTGACAGACATTTAAAATCTGTAGTAATCAGTAAATAATTATTAATGCATGTTACAGTGTACATGGCAATGTGATTGACATTTTTTTCCAGGTAAATCAGATTGAGCAAGAAGTTTACAACTGAATACAAATAATCTTTCCATATACCTTTGAAAGAATATAAATCAAAAACCAAAGAAAAATAAGTATGTCATCTGTGTTGAGAAAAGTTTCTTAATAACAAAAAGTAAATTAGTAAGGAGAGTTTAAAATTAAATGGAGTGTTCTCCCATTTTCAGTGGTCTTTCAATCACAGAAATATCAGCAGTCTAAATTCTTATTATTCAATAAGGCAAGATTCAGGGATTCCAAGTAAGAGACAACACATGCTATCAGCCTCAACTTCTTTAACATGAAGTGGGACAGATGTCTTCGAAACACTTGATGGCTCTGAAGGATATGCTAAGGAAGTTCTGGTCAAAGAAAAGGATAATCAGTAGATTGAGTTAATTTCCAAAGAGCACTCAAAAACCAGAAAGCTTGTTAATAAAATAGTGGTAGAAAATACTATAGGCATTATCTATAAGTATTAAGAGTCTGTTAACCAATCTCACTGCATTAAAAGACATAGTGGTAGAAAGTACTGTCAAATAATATCTTTAAGAACAGCACTAAAGGAGTGCACAACAAAATCTTTTCATGTTCAAACATAGGTACATTGAAGGCCTTATATATTATAGAAAAAAAACCAAACAAAAATCTTCTGATCTCTTATCTTTTGTTTATTCTGGTACTTTCTGGAAAGGAAAAAAACCGATAAATATCTTCTCAAATAACATATAAATATGTGTATGATATAGTTTAACAAAAAGATTTAAAACTAAAACAAAATAAGCAAAAAAACCCCAACCCACAACTCCACCAAACCGCCAAAACCCAACAGTTCTAAAATTGGAGGAAAACTTTCTCTCTTTTATTGTTCCTAAATGTCAGGAATCCATAAATTATCATCTATATGTTAATTCTGCTAACAGAGTTCTGATTATTTTGTAATAAAAGGAGTAGAAAATTTTTATTTCATTCAACAGAAACATAGTTTTTTCTATAGAAAAATTTTGTTTTCAGAGAGCACTAGGTATAGCAGTTTCACAATTTGAGCTAAGTACCATAAGTTTTGGAACTAAGTATGATGCAGAAAAAATTCCTAATGATAGCTTTGAGAGCTGATTGGAGTCCTGCAGGACCAAACTATTTCTCATTTCTGAAACTACCTTGGACATTGAAGTTGCCTTCCAGATTTCTGTTTTGTACTTCACATTTACATTATCTGTTTTTCACCAGGACAAGGGCATCTGCCTCACTGGCAGAGAATTCTGATATACAATTTGCAGTCACATATGATTGTCTTCTGACAAATTTATTTAAACTCAGGTTTTCTCTTACCCAGTGCTAGAGCTACTTTGCTCCTTTCCGTCATGCAAAATACAAAGCAGCAGCAAGTTATCTCCTTTAATCCCTTTGTCATGTCTGCATCTGTGGTAAGAAGAAAACCTGATTCTCTGCAACTGAAATCAGCAAAAGAGAACAAAGAGCTTCTTAAACATTCAGCAAGAAGAGCTGGATGGATCATGGGTTTCAAAAACAACCATTCATTTTCTGTAAGCTCCTGAGGAAATCCAGGCTTGTGCTATTCTAAATGTGACATATTGATAAACCAGAATTTAACCTTATAAAGTTTTTCACTATGTCATGCTTTTATCTGTAGATAAACCCACTGATGTTCACAGCTACCTTGCACAGACTGTGAAGAAAACTATTGAGGGCATAGTCCTGAAAGCACTTCATTTGGAGAATTTTTTTCTGACTTCTGTAGTATGTTGGAAATCAAACTACATCATTCATACTATCACCTCTCCTGTTGTCTACTTGACAGCTCTCTTACCAAGAAGTTGGAAGAATTTTGTGCAAACAGCATCCTTAAATCTACAATTATAATGTAAACAAATCCACATGAGAAGCAAGAGCTTGTGTAAAGGAATAAATCCAAGCTTTTCAAAGATACAAAATGCTTTTAATGTGGAAAACTGAGAATGAATGATCTTGTTTTACTTCAATCTGCAATGCAAAAAGCAAAAATTTCCAACTGGACATATACTGAAGGAGTGAGGTTCATGTGAGTAAAAGTGCTTGTACAATACATTTATGCAATGGCCTATGATTTCAGAGAGCTCATAGCCACACCTTTTCAGGTCTAATTATGTAAGTGAAAATACTCCAAAGCATAGACATCTCTGAAGAACCTGGATTCCCTAAAACCAGAACAAAACAGAATGGAGAAAGAAGTAAAACTGAGAGAGAACTTTCATGGTCCTGACCACCTTTAGTATTGAAAAGTTATGTGGAAGAAGATAGCCATGAGAAAGTGCTGTAGTTAGCAATTTTCTTCTGTGTAACAGACAGTGAAAATTCACAATTCACCATTAATACATACATAGTGCATTTAGCACAAAACCACATAGGTTCACTTTTTCTATGACATGCTGTTGCACCAAGAAAGACACTGTATTTGTTATTTTCACTTCAAATGAAATGCTTTTTTCTTTTTTATGAAAAAGAGCTTACTTCAAGATAAGACTAATCAAAATCAAATCCAGAATGTTTGGCTCTGGACCTTAGGAATAAAAGGCAGGAAGCCTTTTGTTTAGTTTTTTCTCTTGTTTAGGAAAACCTGTAACAATTAAAAAGACTTAGCCACATTGCTGATGTACAACAAAACTTCTGTACTAGATTTTTACAAATGTCAGTATATCTAACATAACAGCGATACTGAATTGTTTCATGATATGTGATGGAACCTTCATAAAATTATCAAAGAGGTTTCATAAACTTCATAAAGGTTTGTTAAGTTATCTCATCACAGTGGATGTTATGATTTAATTTCCTGGAGAATTTGTGCTCCAGTTCACTTCTCTTTCTTACATTTATTTTCTTTTCCTTCTCCCAGCCCTATCTGCTGATCACACTGTAGCATCACCCTAAGAAAAGTATTTCTTCACAGCGTTTTACCTCAATGCCAGCTGGGATTTAATTTACACTGAAACACTTATATCTGTGAAAACAATTTACAGAGATTTTTGCAATGCTAATTTAAACTTCAAAAAAGAACAACACTCAGCACAGAAACAGCTCTTCATCTTTCATCTTCGTTTTTGGCATATCATACTGAAAATTACATTTGCAAATGTAAACCTACTGTAATCCTTCTTCTACTATGAAAGAAAGAAGTAAGTGGATGAATATACAAATTCATCTGTATACAGGCATGCTCTCATACCGAATCACTACTATTACACTGTCAATCTAAATTAGGGCACCTGAGATTAAAGTTAGGTGATTTTGCTTGCACTTTCTCAGAGCATTAGAAATGGCGGATGCAGGATTATTAGCATACAGAACGAATTCTGTTCTCTCAAAATATCCATGAAGAAGATAGAAAAACCATATTTAAATAACACAAAAGAGCAGAAAAGACAGACTGTGCCTATTGCTAAATATGTGAAAAAAGTAATTTTCAAGATGATGGTAACAGCATAATAATTTAGATTTTTAGAATTTTACTTTTTTTTTTTTTTTAATCCAGGACAACATGAATGAGTAGTTTTTCCTATGAAATTAACATATTTGTACTCTCAAGAAAAAATTTAAAATAACATTTGAGCCTTTAGTGCTCATGAACTTTGTTTTATGTAAATCAAACCTAAGTGGTGAACTGGTAAACAGAAAGATAAACTGGTAAAAAAAAAAGTTAAAGTATTACTGTTTTCCCATTCATTCACAAATTTTACCATTTGAATCCAATTAATAATTCATAAGCAAATTAGTCTATCTGCCTACTGACAAATTGAGAGGTGCATTCTTAGGCCTATCACTCAACTACATATTGGCATGGGATGCTTTTCAACTCAAAAATATTTAGTGCACTTTTGTGCAATTTCCCATCCGTTTTAACAGAATCAGTTTTAATAAACAACTATCTTCCCTGTGTAATATACCACAAAACCCAGGAGCAATTGTAGTAACAATAATATGACAGGATATAGTGTAAATATATGAAATTGTTACTGTTTGAGATCTTGCACAACTTCCAGTGTAATATATACTAAGCCTTTAAAAGATTCAGTCCAGAAATTTCTATTTGGAAAGGCATCTGAATTAGGATTAGAAGAAACTTCTGCACCCTATAAAGGCCACTTCAACCCCTGGAATAGCATTAGACACAACTTAGATGGGTTTGGAAGTTTTCTGATTAAAGAAGATTTCCTGGACCAAGTGCTGTCCATCTTTTACATTTTTATGTGCTGATATATCCTTATTCATACAGTCTAATTTTCCCATCTTCCTTTCTAAAGCTTGCAAACTCACTCTGCATCAAGATTTTACTGTATGATCATTGAAAGAATACAAAATTTCAGCTTTTCATTACCAGGCTTGAGATCAGGCTTCTGATAATCAATTAATTAACTGAATGCTTATATAATAATTAATTAAATAAATGCTTAAATAACTACATTCTTCTGAGGATTGTTCTGAAAAGTATTTGTTTATTAGTTTGAGATAATTAAGTAAGATTGAAGAGATTTTCATTAAAATTAGGGAAGTTACTAGCCAGAATATGACAGCAGGCCACATTCTATGGAGAGTAGAGATCAGCTGCAAGCAATACATGGTATCACTGCATGAAAAGAAGGAAAATTTGTTTTTAATTAATATTTTCTGAACTTTAATGGTTAAAACCTCCAGTCAGCTGGAAAAAAAAACCCTCCAGGCAGCTTTTATTAGAGGAAAAAGGCCTCTATACTAAGTTGCTTAAAATCTAATTAAGATAGAAGTAGTGAATGTAGCAAAACAGTAGCAAGGAATGGTAGTACATAGATACACAAATTACCTGCTTACTGGAATATGCAGAAAAGTATGTTGGAAAGCAAAGAGGATGCCTAGTAGGAAATTTTAATTTATGAAAAAAAGGGGTTAATTGTCATGTAAGAAATAATGTGTTTAATGAAAGAAAAGGACACCTGATCTTACCATGTCACAGAAAAGAACTTTTGGGGGTTTTTTTTGGCAGGGGTTGGTAGGAAGTATACATAGGAATAAAAGTAATTGCTTTTGCTCTGTGGGTGAAAAGGAGGCTACTGAAGTTTTTGAAGAACTCTTCTAGGGAGGAAAAAAAAAAGGAATATAGGGAGGAGAGTTTAAAGGACTAGGAGTCTAGGAACACCTGTGCTAACTGCTGAAAGTGAGACTGTGGACTTACTGGGAATAAGAAACATCAGGACAGTACACATTTTCTAAAGCACCTGACAATTGTAAGGTCACAGTGTCTATAAAAATGGTAACCATTTATGTATGATCAATAATTATCAGTAATGTTATATGAAAGAGAAAATATACCTTTTCAGAATAAAATTACCTTTATTGTATGTTACTGATATATTTGACAAACTTGGTGCTCAAGTCTTTCTTTGCAAATGTTGAATGGCCACCACAGTCATGTTACAAATGCTGTGGAATAATTTAAGAACTATAGTCAGAAAAATTTAGACTTGGTGAATAAAATTATGTTCAAAAATCAGAGAAACGTCATATGTACAGAACACATAGCAATATAGGCTATGGTATGTTTTTCTAGATTCATGACCTTGTCTTCATAAAGTTACTGATATATTTCTACTTCAACAGATTTCATTTAAAAAAATAGAAGGGAAAAAATATAACATGGATTTCATTTATAATATCATATAATGGTAATTAACAAGACTAATCTAGCAAATATAACAGTATCCTAATATGAGTGAATATTTATTTGAAAACTAATCAGTGTTAATAGTGTTACTAAGTTATAATTCTAATACACTTCTTGTTACCATAGTAAGTTACTAAAAAATTAAAAGTTAAAATTTGCTTTATATTATTTTCAATAAAATATTATTAATATTTCCACATTAATATTACTTAGTATAGACTAAAAAGATAACTTTCTACTTGAGCTCTTGATCTGGCAAATATTTATTCTCTGGGTAATTTGAAATCAATTGGGTTTCTTATATGAATAAAGCTGCTTATATGCACAAGCATTTCTAGAATCAGAGTCATGCTACAAAAGCATGGTTCATGAATTCTTTACAGACATGGACTGGAACACAGATAAAGTCTCATAGTTGCAGCACATGAATAAATTATGCTTTCTTAATTTTTTGCACATATTTTTATATTGTAATAATTATGTCTTTATATGAAACGTTGTAATTACTTTGAAATCAGTATTTTTGTTCTTGCTTGAAAATAATGTAACAGTAGAGAACATGAAACGTTGATTCCTTTCTTGTTCAAAAGTCAAAACTATATCTCAAAAAGATTTTTATAATATGTATATAATGTCTTGGAAATAATTTGAAAATGGACATTAAAAAAACCTTTCAAATGGCTGTTTCTTGTTATATTCCTAGTTTTCTGCATAAAAAGTTCTCTTTATTATTTGATTATTTTAAGGAAAAAACCCAAAACCAAACAAACTAAACCCTAAATCTCAGATTAGATCTACACCTCATAAGATCAGCAGATCTTAATACCCCAAAGATAATGTGAATGAGTCATATCAGAAAATGGTAGAAATATACCAATTTCTAAAAAGTGAAAATCATTAAATCTGATACTTGGGTGAGGCATGACCTCATATAAACAGTGGCAGAATGAACAGTGTGGCAGAATCCTTCATAAAAATGCTTTATCTCTAACGTATGGAGAATTCTCTCCACTCAGTGTTTGCTAGTCCATGAATGCTTGCCTTTTGCATTTTTAACAGGCAGTGGACAATCTGTTCTAGACATACTAACATTCATTTTTTTCCTACTGTGTCCTTCTAGTCGTCTTTTGGATGAGGAACTTATATAATTCAGGAGAAATCATAGCTCACTTTATAAAACAGGCTTTACACAAAAAGGCTTTACAATTGTTATTTGATCTTTATGGCAGAAAGAGACTGTGGTCTAAAGTGGGAAAGGAACAAATCTTTGTAGAACATAGTAGAACAAAAGAGTGGAAGCTGTCAGATGATGGAAATTTGGCTAGCCAGGACCCAGAGAAGGCAAAGCATTTCAAAAATTTAAATTGCTGCTGCTGTAATTGCTTTAATAGCAGTTTTTTCTGATGTCCAGCCGCTCCAAGAACAGAGATAAGTGGAGTATGAGCAGATAAGAGGAGTGTGAACAGATAATGACAGGAAAAAAAGTAACAACAAAACCCAGAAGACATGCAATGAAATAGGGAAATTTGGCAGGAAAGAAAAAAAAAATAATCAAGAGAGTATGGAATCCAGTTTTTAAAAAGCATCTCAGAAAGCACATGTTATGGGTTTGTGGGGGAGGGTTTTGGTAGTGGGGGAGGGGTTGCAGCAGTGGCTCCTGTAAGAAGCTGCCAGAAGCTTCCCTGGCTCCAAGTCAGACCCACCTCTGGCCAAGGCCGAGCCCATCAGTGAGGGTGGTAGTGCCTGTGGGAGAACAGAGTTAAGAGGGAAACCTGCAGTAAGCAGGGTGATTGGAATGTGAGAGGATCCCCTGTGCAGACACCGAGGTCAGTGAGGAAGGAGAGCAGGGGAGGAGGGGATGCCCCTGCAGCCCGTGGGCAGACGTCAGGCTGTCCCCCCCAGCCCGTGGAGGGGAGCAGGGGAGCGGAGGCCACCTAAAATGGCTGTGACTCCATGGGAAAGCCTGTGCCAGGGAAGTTCAGGAAGAGCTGAAGCCCACAGAAAGGACCCACGCCAGGGGAGTTTGTGAGGAACTGCAGCCCATGGAAAGGACTCACATTGGAGGAGAAGCTGGTGGAGGACTGTCTCCTGTGGGAGGAACCCCACGGTGGAGCAGGGGAGGAGTGAGGATTCCTCCCCCTGAGGAGGAAGGAGTGGCAGAGACAACCTGTGGGGAGCCCAGGAAGGAGGGAGAGTTGGGGGGAAGTCTTTTTTTTAAGATTTGGTTTTACTTCTCATCCTGCTTTGTTTTGATTGGTAGTAAATTAAATTCATTTTGTTTCTTCACCAAGTTGAGCCTGTCTTTTGCCCATGACCATAACTGGTGGAAGATTCCTCCCTGTCCTTATCTTGACCAGGAGCTTGCTTTTATATTTTCCTCTCATCCCACCATGGCCAGGTGTGGAGGGGAGTGAGCAAGCAGCTGTGTGGTGCTTTGTTACCAGCTCAGCTGAAACCACGACAGCATGCCAATGAATGGATTTTAAGTTTATAAGTAATTATGTCATTTTGAAAATTGGAGGTAGATTCTGAAGTCAGTTAACCATAAATTTATATCACAAATATATGCCATATATTTATGAAATCTAAAAGGATTCACAAATAAATTGATATTCCTAACTAACAAAAGTAATAAAGCTACCTTTATTTAGAAGTCTTAAGTGCAAGGGCTCCTCTGTATTGACTGAAACCATGGTATTTAGGCTATAAATCAAACTACTACATTAACTTATCGCATGTAAGCTAATCTATATCTTGATAGGCATTTACCCATTTAAAAATCCAATTTACCTGTGTGCTTTACAGCTGCTACAGCTAACTGCATATTTCCTAAGGAAAAGCTCTGTGAATTTCTCTGTTGCATCTGCTGAACAGTAGAGCAGCCAACTCTGAACTCAGGATTCAGCTCTGGTGATGGGGCCACCTTTCCTGCTCCTAATCTGTGCAGTGTGGCTGATTTTTAACAGTAATTTGGATAGCTGAAGGATAACATACTGTAGTATTGCTTGAATGTCCACACCTTTCTCTTCTTGGCACATGCTTTATAGTAGAAACTGTGAGGCTGTCCTCAAAAAGCAGTCTAACAGCTATCTTTTTTTTTTTTGTCCATATCATTGATCTTCCTTAATATGGTACTTCTTAGTCTATTCTATAGTGTTCTGCAATTTACTCAATTGTTGAAAAGCTAAAAGAGCAATGCAATTTTTAATCAGCTGGTGACTAGCTCATTACTAGAAGGACAATGTTTGGTTCACCTGAGTACGTAACTTTTACTGCATTCTTTTATTTCATTATATGGTCAGAAAGTCATGCCATAGTGTCATGTTTTAACCTCAGCCAGCAACTAAGCACCATGCAGCTACTAACTGACTTACTTCCCCCTGCCCCCCCCAGTGGGATGAGGTAGAGAATCAGAAGGAAAAAAGTAAAACTCATGGGTTGAGATAAGAACAGTTTAATAGAACAGAAAAAAAGAAAATAATAATGATAATAATAACAATAATAAAATTATGACAGTAATAATAAACAGATTGGAATATACAAAGCAAGTGATGCACAATGCAATTGCTCACCACTTGCCAACCAATGCCCAGTTAGTTCCCGAGCAGTGATCCCCCCAGGTCAACTCCACCCAGTTTACATACTAGATATGACATCGCATGATATGGAATACCCCCTTGGCCAGTTTGGGTCAGCTGCCCTGGCTGTGTTCCATCCTGGCTTCTTGTGCCCCTCCAGCCTTCTTGCTGGCTGGGCATCAGAAGCTGAAAAATCCTTGACTTAGTCTAAAACCAAAAACATCAGTGTATTATCAACATTCTTCTCATACTGAACCCAAAACATAACGCTATATCAGCTATTAGGAAGAAAATTTACTCTATCCCAGCTGAAACCAGGACATGTAGATATATCTTTACTGTATATCACTGGCATAATCTTTTTACTCATTTAATTGCATTCTTCTAAAAGACTGTCTGCCAACCAAAGTCACTCTGAGATAAAGGCAGAATTCTAAGTATTGACTAAGCTACATTAGACAATATAGATATGTGTGTTTCTTTAGCTCTAATAATATGATTTATTCTATCACAGCTCACATGTTTTCTGTGTAAAAACCATAGTGCCAGAGCAATAAAAAGTGAAACAAGACAGTGGGAAAAGAAAACACTCACTTTTATATTGGTTGATGTTTCATTGCTAATAAAACAGCTGGGCACATTAGTAATTTTCTAATAATGGCACATTTGTGCAGCTAACATATTCTCAACTCCTTAACCAAGTTAAATGTTACTCTTCTTACCCTTGTGATCTTTAATGCATGCATGACATTTGTTGAGTTTTTAAAAACCTAATGGTTAACCAGATGAGTAGTACAGGGAGGAAGATCCTTAGAAGAGGATAATGTAATTTCATCAATAGATTCTTGATTTTTCGTATTCCTTTATGAGAGATATGAGGGAAACAGCTGCAAAGTAACAGATAAATTCATACATAATGCATTTGAATGAATATTGCTGATGCATATAAAGATAGGAAAGGATTGCTAGGAAATAGATCACTGTCTGAAGGACCAGGAAACCTATATTCAAAGCAATTCAAGAATGCTGCTGGCTGCAATTTGAAAGTCACTTTCCTTCTCTTCCCTTCAGTATCTCTTGTCACTTGGGCAAGCTTCAGCTGCTTAAGAAAAATTCATTTGAGACTCCCTAGAGTACTCCTCTTGACTTCCAAAAGCACATGGTTATGACAAGATCTGGGTGAAATCTGCCAGTTCCATCTGATATTTTAGATACACCAACATGTCTTAATGGCATCTGAGTTAAGGCAAGGCACCGAAACTCAGTTTTCTCTAAGAATCCTGTGTACTGCTACAGCAACATCTGTAATACATGACAAATGCCAGAACATATTCGACAGTCATTTTGTCAAGAGATAGTAAAAACCATAAGGACACCTATAGGTTTTTAATAACTTAAAAGTGTTTTGTTCTGATTTGTGCAAAGTAGCTTCCTCTTACCTGCTAATATCATCCTACAGGCTGAGACACGTACCCAAAAGAAGGGGCATTAAGTTTCTTCTTTGTATGCAGAAAATAAGTAACTTCCAGAAATCAAGATTTTCTGCTCTAGTGGTTTGGTAGAAGAGAATAATCTGTGATTTAGTCTATATGAAGGAGATTTTGGGGTTCTTTTCCTATGATTAATTTGTTCCATGAAATAAAATGAGAAAAATTCTTTATCTAGACAATTTGTAAAGTCAGATTTACTCAATATTTAGCAAGTAGTCTAATTTGAAAACTGTATTTCTTTTTAAACAGTCATCCTGCCATGTGTGCCCTCAGAAGGACCTTTTTATTCTAGTATTGCTCATTTTTCCTTAAAGCAGAGTTTCACTCACAAGCTGTTGTACCTTTTATCAAGCATAAGCTGTCACCATTCTCTCACCGTGTGTTTGGAACAAGCTTCCTCCCCTCTCCCCCGATTCACCTATCAATCCAAAGCCATTGATATCTTCACCCAAAGAATTTATCACAGAGGGAAAATATTATATATCAATATAGACATGCATATTTTTTCTTTCTAGATCATGTATGGGTCCGTTAAAGCTGGAGAATCACAAAGCAAAGCTGAAGATTTCTGCCAGTCTGAAGACTTACAAGGTGATGCTTCTGCTCTGGGAAAAGACACAGAAGCACATCTATTAATATTTTATTTATCAATAGGATATTTTTAGCTGAGGACATTTTAGAATTATTTTGAATGTACATATTACCTTTTTGTATAGCATTCTATGTGCAGAAAACCTTCAGAAACAAACAAACAAAACCCCACAAAAAATGGGCATTGCATTACGACAGTGTACAAAGATGGATGCAACAATCCTTCTAAAAGCATTTGTAAATGATTTATTTGAAAAAGAAGCTCTGCCAGACAATCAGATCAGAGTTGCATTTTCCTGTTCCATATCTGAATTGTGAACTTAAATAAATACAGAATAAAAGTAAAATTTTTCAACACACAAGCACTTGAAGAGTATCTATGTCAGGGACAAGCATGATGCACTGCTGTATGGCACATCTCAAATTATTCTAAAGGTAGTTCAGCATCTGACTTGATTTTACAAAATGTTGGCACTGGCTTTTTTCCACAGCTCTGTCACTTGACATCTGTCTACATAATCTGCCCATATTACTCTGTAATGTTACTGAGCATATAGGTTTCATTCCTTTTTATGCAAAGTTGTGTCTTCTTGCTTATTCACAATGCTCTACTACCCTATATATTATATATTGCCTTGCTTGTTGGTATACAGTGTTGTATCTTGCCAGAACATCTGTCTAGAAGTCCAATAGCTATGATAATGTGAATCTTTAGTCCTCCTCTGTACCTAACATAGGTGAATTTGTTTCTGTAGAGTATCTTTGAAAAAGTAAAATTATTGTGTCAAATTATTAATGTGAAAACTGATAGGAGCTGCAATATTAGGCACTTTTATCTAACATCTAGGAATTAACCATCTGTTTTAACTCCCTTTCTGCATTTACTTATGAAATAAATTTTACTTATGTACTAAGCTTTCACGTCCACAACATGCTGTACCGACATAAGATTTCTGGGGAGTAGGTTAAATAAAAAAGGCAATTTTTTTATATCATCTGTGGATATTGAAGGAGATGTTTTCCTTTCTGTGTTGTAGTGACTTGCAGAGTGGATGGGCTGGCATAGCAGGCAGGACTGATCTCAAATTTTCTTTAGTCTTATATGTAAAAAGACAATTAAAATACAGCAGAAACTTACTTAAGGAAACATTGATACGAGCCACATTAACTCCTAGAATCCTTTCAGCACATAGACTGGAGTTATGTAAGGAACACTTCATTCCTTTTATGTTTGTGAGCTGTGTAAAACCTGAGATAGCATGATGCTGAACATGATGTGTCAAGAGCTGAGTACACTTGATTCTAGTAGACTTCAATAGTTAAGTAGTTTAGCTAATCTACACCTCACAATCTCAGGACCAAAGACCACACAACTCCCTATCATGTGTTTATAGTTGCACTTTTACTGTATATTTTTCCAGTGCCAGTTCATCAGACACTAATTACAGACAATAATGTATTTTACTGATACTTTTTTTTCTTTAGATTCTGAACTTACAAAATTTGAAAGCCAAATATTAATTTTATACATAAATGGATGATCAATCTGTGCTTTTTCTGTTACTGTCTCAGAGAACTGGTAAATATGCTGTAGGTATAATCATAGGTGCATGAAAGTATTAGGTGATTAGTGCCATGAATTGTTGATGAGAATATAGGGGTGAGGAAAATAAACTACTAAGTTGAATAACAGAGAATACAGAGATCCTAACTGGGGTTGGGGAGATCCTTTTAACTGATGATCATGATCATTAATATTTTATTAGATGCATCAGAACCAAACAGGAGCAACTTCATTTAAACACAGATTTATTCTAATATAAGCAGATTTCTTACTGGTATAGAATTCCCAGTGGTATTTCTAGATAGTGGGAGAAAATTGGCAAAGCTAATTCTGCTTTATAGAGAAAGGATCAGCATCTAAAAAAAATTAGGAGTTCTGCCTGTAAGTCACAGAAAGACAAGAAAAAAACAGTCAGCAACAGAAGAGATTCTTTAAGAGTACATCCTGTCAAATCGCTGTTTTACAAAAGAGGTGGCAGTACATAGTCTAAGTGAAACCACAGTTAGCGAAATATGAAATTGATTGCAACAACTTTCTCAAGAAAAAGTAATTCAGTAGTCCACTGTCAGAAAAGAAATGCATACTGAACAAGATTCACAGAATGACAGAATGGTTGAGGTTGGAAGGGACTTCCAGATGTCATCTGGTCCAACTCCCCTGCTAATGCGGAGCCACCTACATCCAGTTGCCCAGGATGGGCTTTGTTATCCAGGTAGCTTTTCAATAGCTCCAAAGAGGGAGACTCCACCACCACTCTGGGCAACCTGTGCTAGTGCTTGGTCACCCTCACAGTGAAGAAGCACTTCCTGATATTCAGAGGGAACCTCCCATGTTTCAGTCTGTGCCCACTGCCT
The DNA here is from genome assembly GCA_026212715.1 of Elanus axillaris. Classification (NCBI taxonomy): domain Eukaryota; kingdom Metazoa; phylum Chordata; class Aves; order Accipitriformes; family Accipitridae; genus Elanus; species Elanus axillaris. Next base: position 25,672,155 of record JANZLQ010000079.1, on the reverse strand, counting down.
CTGGTCCTGACACTGGGCAACACTGAAAAGGGCCTGACTCAGTTCTCCTTGCACCTTCCCTTCAGGTATTTATATACATTGGTGAGAACCGCCTGAGCCTTCTCTTCTCCAGACTGAACAGTCCCAGCTCTCCCAGCTTTTCCTAATAGAGACCTGTTCCATCCCTCAATCATGTTCACAGCCCTTCATTGGACTCCAGTATGTCCATGTCTCCATATTCTTGAGGGTCTGTCCCAAATCTTCTAAATTCCAGCAACTGTTAAGTCCTTGAATAACCTTTGGGGTTTTCTAGCCACAAGATCCTTTAGAAATGCCACAGATCCATCTCAAATTCATGGTGCAGGTCAAATCAGCCACCTTCTGTTTTCTGAAACAGAAGTGCAAATAAGCTTTCCACCTACCCCCTAGTTCAGACTGAATAGCCAATTGTGTGCAAACAATCAACGTTTGTCGGAAGATTACATGTTGTTGGCAGTTATTGTAATGAAAAAGAAAAAAAAAAAGAAGGATGCTGCCATTGTCCTCCTTTCTGAAGAAAAGGTAGACCAGGCAGGCCAGATTAGAGAGTTACATGTTTAGTAGAAAGAGATGTTTATTTGTGGCACTTCTGCTTCTTCTGGCTTATGGTTAGTGCATCTGCCAGTTGGAGAGGCTTATACATGTTGCTGGTGAGAGAAGCATCACAGATTGCAAGTGATCACACTGTCAGGATCTCTGTATCTGTTGAACTATACACCAGTGTTTTATACATATAAAACAACTAACAGCTAACAGCAGCTCCAACAGGGCAGCAGGAACAGGAGGGAAAAGGACCCCATTTTTGTAGAGGAAGTGAATGAATTACCTTCATTTAATTCTTAATACCCTAACTATAAGTAGCAGTAAAGTGATATGTATGTATGTAGTTTATTTACTGAAAGTAGCATTTCTTTATATATGTATATGATATATATGCAGTATATGTATATTGTGTTGTATATATGCAGAATAATTTGCCTTTTACTGTCTGGTTCAAATTAGTGATTCCCCGAAACAGTTATTGAGTTGATGATCCTTGTTAGATATGAGTATGAAAACAATTTTGTTAAACCAGAAAAGTTGGTTTGGTTTGGTTTGGTTTGGTTTCCTTTTCTGAGTTGGGATTACCTATAGTCCTTTGAGAAGCCTTCATGTAAAAACAAGGAAATAATATTAAAAACCCAACCAAACAAAAAACAATTAAGTCACTGAAGAGGATGTGATTTGGGGATGTGGTAAGTTTAAATGACACTCAGATGAAAAATATTTGTTGATATAAACTGGAAGTACAAACAGAAGACAAAAAGTCCTATTCTTGGAGTAGTCTAGAGTTATTTAAAGTAAAAAGTCAAAGTTCCTTATCTAAAAAATGCAAGCTTGGACTTTAACTATTGCTAATAAACACTCTGAATATATTAGGCAATAGCAAACTGGGTGTAGGCCTCTCCCAGAAATTTCAGTACTGTTGATATTTGTATGTTCCTCTGGGAAGTTTTTGTTTTGACATCTTGTAGCAATACTAATAATCACCTAGAATAATCATTGACATCAGTGGCAAATTATCCTTATTTCACAAAGACTATGACTTCATTTGTGTGAGCATTGGTATGCAAATGTTGTATTTAAATACTACAAATGAATTTTGTATTTTCTCCATAGTTGACATTATAATAGCCTAAGTATTGCAATTCAGTTGCCATAGTTTGTAAATGGTGATACAAAGACAGTATATTAAGAGATATACAGATTTACTTGATGATTATCTTGTCTGGTTCTTCTGGAATTGTACACTGAGCTAAAATGATAATTCTTTTGTTTAACTTTGGAGACTAAATTAACATCTTTCCATCTAATTAAGTTCAGAAAATTAAAAATAAATATGTTAGGGTTGGATTAAGGGGTTGGTTTTTTTTCATTCTGTAAAATAAAGAAATTTAATCTAAGAACTTATTAATAAAACATCAAAACTATTTGATCCTTGGAATTATTAAAGATCGTGTTTTTGCCAAGCGCTTTTGAAATTGACTTGCTAAGGAATTCAGAAAAGGGTTTGTAAAACACGTATTTTATTTCTTTGTCGTGCTTTCAGCTGGGATAGAGTTAAGTGTCTTCCTAGTAGCTGGTACGGTGCTATGTTTTGAGTTCAGTATGAGAAGAATGTTGATAACACACTGATGTTTTCAGTTGCTGCTAAGTAATGTTTAGACTAACGTCATGGAGTTTTCAGCTTCTGATGCCCAGCCAGTGAGAAAACTGGAGGGGCACAAGAAGTTGGGAGGGGACACAGCCAGGGCAGCTGACCCAAAGCAGCCAAAGGGATATTCCATACCTTGGGACATCACATTCAGGAAATAAACTGGGGGGTGGTGGGGCGGGGGATTGCCACTGGGGGACTAACTGGGTGTTGATTGGCAGATGGTGAGCAATTGCACATCAATTGTACATTCCAATCCTTTTATTACTACTGTTGTCATTTTATTAGTGTCATTATTATAATTATTGGTTTCCTCTTTTCTGTTCTATTAAACCGTTCTTATCTCAACCCATGAGTTTTACTTCTCTTCCCGATTTTCTCCCCCATCCCACAGTGTGGGGAGGGGGACTGAGTGAGCAGCTGCATGGTGCTTAGTTGCTGGCTGGAGTTAAACCACAACATTATTGAATATCAGAAGAAAGCTGGAATTCAGGCAAATCAAAAGAAGTGCTACAATATGATTTGTTACTTCTGCGTAAAGAAGGTCTTTCAGCCCCAATAAAGGATGAAATAGCTCAGCACAAAATGCCCACAGTCACAGGTCTTAGAGGGGGACATAATATATTCTAGGCTATGCCCCAATTTTAAAGTAGTAAATTAATTATAAAACTGAACACAGCTGAGCATGCAATAAGAACAAGAAATCTGACAAGACACAGAATTCCTCAATATGACAATACAGAAATATGCCCTATACATATGTTTAGCTTGTCTAACTATGTAGACAGACAGCAACCCACAATACTCCACAGTAAGTATATCTGAAGTTCTTAAGAACATTGTTTAAATAGAATGTGATGAACTATTAAAAAAAAAGTAATGAGTTAATTTAGTGTTAGTTTTCCTCCTTCTCTAAATAAAAATACTGTTTATTAATCAAAAAAATAGAGCACTGTTAACAGGTTCAATCTTCAAATTTTATTTAAAAACTAACAATGAAAAATTCAATGACCTGATTAAAAAGAAGTAAACATGAAAAACTGCTTAAGGTACAAATTGTTTTATTTAACTTTCTTCTCTTCTGGTATCAGTAGTTACTAAGAGAAGAATAATAACCACTTTATTGCCTTCTACTGTCTTCTGATATACAACTATTTGCAAATCTTTTCTAACTAGTATCTATAGGTGTCACGTCCCAATTTCCCAGGAAAATGACTCAGGTTTGCTGATTCCCAGGTCAGCATTAAGGTGAAATGATGCCAGGGATCCTTTAACTCACAAAACTCAATTTTTATTTGCTCACAAC
>JANZLQ010000079.1:25633574-25648372 GCA_026212715.1 Elanus axillaris | reverse complement strand
TGGAGCATGTCCTCCCCCTCCTTCTGCACTGACCTGGGGGTCTGCGGAGTTGTTTCTCTTACATGTTCTCACTCTCTAGCTGCCGTTTATCTCTGTCCCCCAACTTTTTTCCCTTCTCAAATATGTTATCACAGAGGCGTTACCACTATCGCTGATGGGCTCGTCCTTGGCTGGCAGCGAGTCCATCTTAGATATGGCTGGCATTGGCTCTGTCGGACATGGGGGAAGCTTCCAGCAGCTTCTCACAGAAGCCACCCCTGTTAACAACCCCAGCTACTGCTACCAAAACCTTTCCACAGAAACCCAATACATATAGGGAACTGGCAAATGAAACTAAAATCCTATTTTCAGGTACTTGTATTTCATAAAGCAGGGTAAAGGAGGAGAAAAGTAAGAAGAGAAAAAAAACTTGTACCACCATCACTCAGACTTATTTTTTCATTCACCCCTTTTTTCAGCGCATACCATAAAGTCACCAAACATTGTGATATCTTAATCCTAGGTTCTCTTATCTTCAGCTGCTAAAAACAGGATGATGATCAGGATATATGTATTTTTATGCATTTAGAAATTGAAAATAGTATAATTGATGTATAGATTATCTACATCTTTTGCATCCTCTTTGCTGCACTGTGCTACCAAATTCACTAGCAGTATTATTGCCTCAGCAACTATACATCAAATGAAATTTAAGCTTTATTCCTACCAAACAGAAAGTGCACTTCATACATCAATATATCATGTGAATTTTTATATTTATCACAGAAGGAATGTATGGATTTCAAGGAGCAGAAAACCAGACATATTTTCCCTCCAAATGGCAAATGATAATTTTGAATTAACTAAACTGATCTTTTAGACAATTTTTACTGTTCTTCCATTTGAAAATTTCAATGTTATTGACTAAGAGAAAATGAAAGAGGTGAAAGATAAGACAGCTGATGAGTGAAGTGAAAGAGAATGCTGAACTCTATGAGAAGTTGCAGCTGTCTGCTAGTTTACTACTGTGTTATGGTGGGAACCAAAAGGCAATGAAGACATACACTTAGCTGAAAACTTTGGTAATTTAATAGTTTAAATACTAGGTCTCAGGTAGCATTTGCCTACTCATTTGCACCCTTAGTACCAAGTGATTTTTACTTCCTACTGATTTCACAGGCTTGTTAGCATCTTTAATAGCAAATATATGAACAAATTTGCACTTGGTTCCATTGAATTAGACAGCAACTACATTTGAGTATAGCTCTCCCCAAGAAGTCATGACATGCCAAATGCAAAAAGTCTTGAAACTTAACATTTACAGGTACCATGTTTCCATACATAAATATCTTGCCATTCATACTTAGGTTGTCCAGCTAGCTGCTAGCCACAGTCAGCCAGCTTCCTCCAGAAGGCTATTTACAAAGAGAAGGTGGTTTGTTATTTTGCAGTGCAAAAACAAGCTGAAAAGCCAAAACAGCTTCACATTTCTGGACTTTATGTATAACTGTGTTTGCATTTTTCTATTTGTTCTGCTAATAAAGTATGAACATTCAATGTGCAACTGCACAGAAATTCTTTTTTTGAATGTAGGCACATAACAATGAGCCAGGCTCTTTCTTATATAGGGAATATACATCTTAGCAAATAGGACAGTTACTAGGCAATAAGCTTCTACTGTTTCATTAGAGTAGTATCAAAGAGACTCTACAAAGTTATGCTGCAGCATTTTTTCTTCTGAAAAAAACTGAACGACTCCCAGTGGAAGACTTTGTGGAACTGTCTTCTTTCTACACATGTGAGAAATTCAAGCTGATTTTGTTTCTGAACCCTGCTTGACAGTAACAGTCTGCCTAGACATGGCAAACAGACCACCAAAGGAGGGTGGATCCACTAGATGCACCAGGGTGGCCTTAAACTCTCCTGTTTCCCTTTGCAAAGCTCAGCACCCACAAGCTCATTTTGGTGACTGCTCCTACTCAGACATTTGTAGGAATGAAACACATGTAGGTGACTCATTTTGGGACATAAGCTTGTAGAGTTTGAATAAGTGTTTTTTGATTTGGAAAAGCCACATGCTCATGTTCCTGAGAGAATAACATCAAAATTTCATTTTTTTTAGGTAATTTTCAGCACTGTGGCTTCAAAAGAAAGGTAAATAACAGATTTTTGGAAATGTTTTTTTCTTATTGGGTAGAAAATGTAACTTTGAATGATACAGTCACTTCAAGCAACAAAGAATATTTCATTTCCCAGTCTCTTAAAATGTGATTCTGGCTCTTTTGAAAAGAGTGCAAATGGTATAATTATGTGTTTATGGCTTGTTGAGGCTATTCACTGCCTGCTAGGAAACAGAAATCAACTTCTGTCCTTTTATTCAGATTGTGACCTTCCATTTTAAAAATGTGTCTAACATTTATGATTATAAAGGTAACCTCAGCACATCACTGATGAGGCATCTGCTTAAACTTGTAGGGAGGCATGAAAAGTAGTTATGAAAAGCAGCTATAAGATGTGTGAAATTTTCTATTTGTTTCAGCTAAAAGTTTTCATGCATATTTCCAGTGATGATAATTGAAATGTCAACACTGTTAATTTCATTTGAGAAAAGTCAGGGAAGGTCTCTTTCACACAACTGAGGTTTTATCTTGTTTCTGTGTTACAGAAGGATTTCAGTTTGGACATACTTGTATATATTTCTTTCTCTCAAAAATTAAATCCGGATACCAGTTGCATACAATAAGCGTACTGAAGTTCATCAATCAACCATTTTGACAGAGAAATGTGACAGATATATTTAATGCAACTGCTTTTTTTACAGCACATCTGTCATGCTTGAAAAGATCAATGCATCTGGTTAATGTCTTTCTTGACTTTTATGTTTTAATGAAGATTTCCTGGTTTAAGGATGCTGATTCATAAGTTTCAAATATTTCATTTCATGTATTGTTAATTGTCACTGTCCCAGCAAAGATGCAAGTTCAGTGTTTCATATGACCTTTTGTTAGAGGGTTCTTTACAATTCAGTTCATGTGCCTGTAGATATCTAAGCTTGAACAGTGTAACAAAGGACTTTATTTTTTGCTTTGGTTCAAGATATTTCTTTACTTTCTTGAAAATTGGTTAGGAAAACAATGATTGAACCCAAGTTTAAATGCTCAGGCCTTAATTTGATAATATAGTAACTTTTGTAAATTTCAAGTCTACAGAATGTTTTGCCAAATTACAACAGTGAAATGTATTACCAATTGCCAAGAAATTTGGCAATCCATGAATTTTTGTCTTTTGCTTCATGTTCTTTATAGTAGTTCCAAAGCATATTTTTCCCTGTTATTCATTTTATTGACCATTCCCCTTCAAATTGCTGTAAAGCAATTACTTTATTTTATTTTCTATTTGCCTAAAATACCTCTAAATACCTATTTAAGTACCTTTGGTTCTAGTTTCCCCAAAGCTATTAGCCAGGAAAGATTTTCAATTGGTTTTAAACTATGCTAAGCAAAGGGAGCTAGAGCTTTAATAATTTCTTCTTAAGAGAAGCAGGAGTCAGAGGGAAGCACAGACAAGATTTTTTAAACATATCTTTCTTGACCCTGGCATTCTCAGACAAGTGAAGTTTCCAGGACCACTGGTTGTTATCCTGTCACAAATTTATCTCCTCCCTTCCTAACGATTTTCATACATCTTCTATTAATAATGGCTCAAAAGTTCACCTGCAAAATGTTGATTATTTATGTTTGTTCAAGTAGCTTTTGGATAAGTCTTTGCAGAATTGTATATATAATACACAGTTATTGGATACCTTTAGCAACTATAAATTGAAAGGGAAAGTATAAATAATGAGAATTGAATCTGTTAATATATGATAAGAGCTGTTAGAATTTCAGCTTAGATTTTGCATTTTCTTAGTTTCTTCAATGGATTGCACTATATCAAACACAGAAATAGGAGTTACTATAAATTTTGGTGAATGCAACATTTTCACTGCATTTTTGAACTGTCACACACTGTTCATTTATCTTAGCTCACTTCCTTGCCAGGCTACTTCGTTCCTGTACAACTGCCCTCCTAGACATTGTATATTTATGACAATATAAAGTGATTCTATTCTGAAGGAAAAAATAAGTACAATAATATTTAAAAATACAGTGAGGGAAGATGGTGACATTTACATGTGTTTTTTATTAACTTTCTTCTTCCCTACTTTATTTTTTAACAAAAGAATGACAGTAATTTAAAATAAATGAATCATAGTAGGTCAAAGTTATCTGTATTGCAGCTGCATCAGCATCAAAAAATGAAATATGTATGTATATAGAAACAGATCCATTGGTATTGCTATTACTTTCCATAGGGGAAGTCAATTGTTCAGAATATATATAATGAATAACTACTTTCTGTAATTAACTTCAACCATCAACAGTATCATTTAGCATATGCTTCAGTTTGAACATTTGAATTAAGATTAGTCATATAACAAAAACTAAAGTCATGCCAAGAAATTTTATGGAGTAGCGTCATAAAGAACCCCTGCAGAAGTGTTAGAACAATTAGCTTAAGGAATCACTTCTGTGTGAAAGAGCTAAATAGTCAGATAGACAGATAAATAACCTGCTCCTATCTGTTTAACATAGATGCACATGTGGAAGATTGCCCTACTCTTCCCCCTAGCCCCTGCTACTCCTTTTCTCTTGAGGTACACTTCTCTTTGTGCTGATCTTTCCTATTGAGCTTTGACCATTTGTCAGAGCTTCCAAAGCTTATGAAAACTCTCCCTGCAGTGCTCAAAACATCCCACTGCTGACACGACCTGTCAGTGGCTTGAGCAGACTTTAAACGCAGAAAAGAGAAGCTAAGAGAAGTGAAACTAAGCTAAGCTGAGATAAACTATTACTCCCTTTTCCTTCAAAAGTCTTTTTGCTGTTTTTCAGTGTCTCATATACTCTTTCTGATTAACCACTTTTAACCTCACTTTTAAGTGTGCTTCCAGTTGACCAACCAGTCTTTGGGTCTCATCATCTTTGGAAAGATGAATGCTATGAGTTTACGTAAAGGTACTGACAGACAGCTACACATAACAGGGAAAAAATCCTGGAAAATGTTGCATTGTAAGTAGAGGCTACTGATACCCTGGACAGAAAACAGGGCATAAAATTTAAAGTGTTTAAAAAAGTACATTTTTCTAAATACCTATGTGAACAGTAGCAGAAAGCAGACTAAAATGCTACCAGAATGGATAAAGCATATATACATACACTGTGAAAGAAATGGATCTGAAAACACATTATTTACTTCATTTATTAAAGAAAGGGGAAAAGAAAGCTTTGAACTATACATGCATGACAAACGTGCATTTATGGGATTGATAGCTCCATAGGGTAGTGTAAGTTCTAGGAGGGAATAATTTACCAACAGGTTAACAAACTTCTGAATGTGATTGACCTTTGGGAAACAAAGAATGTCCTCTTTGGAGGTCACTATAGCTGTGATATACTTGTAGAGGATGGGACAAAAGAAGCTGGCTATCATAGACTGCCTGAGTCATAACAAAATGCATTAAAGTATCATTTTGGAAGCTCTTCCTTCTTATAATGAGACAATTCCAGAGTAAAAAGTATAGTCATTCAGAAGAGAAATGCAAAAATGTTGTAAGATGCATATTAAGTTTCAAATTAAAAAAATGCCCTTAAATGTGTGTCACGAAAATCAAGCAAAGTTTATGATATATACGGCTTGCTAAACGACAAGATAGGTAAGAATCTGCAATTTTGTGTCATTATTTTTACAATATAATTAATTAGATTTCTATAATTATCTGAAACCAGATTTTGTTTCCTTAAAGTAAGACAAATGAAACATTAAACCTGTTCAGATCCTTATCCCTAAGTTAACAGTGTCTATAAAATTGCAATTGAATATTAAGATTTTTTTTTTCATAGTAACAGCTAATTAGAATAATGGAGTCAATAAGCTAGGTAGTAAAGTACATCACTTCCATACCTGTTAGTCTCCAATATGTATTAGCTAGCCTAGATAGAGCAGTTTAAAAATGTTAGCCTACAGGATATAAAATGCATCCCCAAAAAAACCCAAATGCAATGTAATATTAGTGTCATCCTTGTAAATCTACATTCTAGTTTGCTTTCAGACTTTCAATGCCAAGGGCACTTTTTTGAACACAAGTGACGTTATACTTACTATACCTTTAAACAATATATTTAAAGGAAGCACTTTTATTAAAACTCTTCATAGTTTCAAATCCTTTAAGCAGACTAGGTGTAACTCAGGGAGTAAGGTTCATTTGCAGCTCAAATCCCTTACAACACAAATACAGCCTCTCATGTTAATCTCTTTTGTAGTTTATTGAACTATGCTTGGCCTGTGTCAGGTACTTCAAGGTTAACAGCACAGATTATTTAACTAAGTGACCTACACCTCATGCCTTGCAAAGATATAAGAAAGGTTATTTAAAAATAGTCATGATATTTATAGAAGACTTTCACACCTCAACGTTTTGATAACACTCTAATAGGAAACGAGAACATTATGTTCTCTGTTTCTTTAAATTCTGTTGAACAATGGAATCGATTGTGAAGGTCTATGTCAAAAAATGGATGCAATATATCAGTACTGTTAAATACCAAGTAAAATCTAGGCCTGATTAACAATACCTTGCTCTTGTTTATAATTGTTACTCTTAGAGATGTCATTGACTTTTTTTTTAATTTAAATTTTTGTATTAGGCTACTGCTGGTTTTTAATTGCCAATTTTCCACAAGAGCTAAGCTAAAACCTACAGTTTTACAGGTGCAGTTTATTAAGAACTGGCACTTTAAATGTACAGTATTGAAAGATTAGCAGTGAATTATGGCACAGCCTGCACATTAAACCACCAGCTCGTGCAGCAAATGTTACAGACAATCTGCAACCTGAAATATTAATATCTTAGTGCTTTGGAGATTACATTAATTACAGTCACTCTAAGAATGCAATAATTAGACTGTTTTGCAGTAGTCACTAAGGTCAGTTTATACAAGCAATTTTTCACCTGCTACAAAGTGCCATGAATACATTAACGGATGACCAAACTGTGTTTTCTGCTCAAAGTTGTGTTGTGCTGAAAGGAAAGCAATACAATGATTGGCCTGTGACAGAATGAAGTTCCACTGCCACAAAGTCAGGGATTTTCTGGCACCAGATTTCATCTGAAGGCAATATACAACCATGAATGTTAATGGGCCTTCCTCATGGCTGGAAACTCAGTCTTTCCTGTTAACACAAAGAGCTGCTGTGAGAACATGGATGTTACTGGCATGCTGCCACAGCTGGACACTTTGTATGTTGTAGGGTACTTCCAAGTGTGCAAGAAAATTTGGGAGTACAAGCTGGGCTGCAACTCTGCCCTGCAGTGGGAGCTCAAGTCTGCCCCCAGCTGTGTTGGTATGTTCATCTGTGGGGAAAGGCAGAAAAAGAACCAAAGGAAGAAGAGCAAACTTGGCTTTTGACTCTTAACAGCAAAGGAAAGTATTAGTCAGTGCCTGACAAATAGGAAGACAATACCAAGGAAGACAATAAAAGTTTATGTGTAAGTTTTTTAAAGGTTATAACTTGATTTGAGCGGATACTGTAAAACACATCCCACACATATTTATTCAAAAATATTTAACAAATATGTTTTCAAATTCACGGAGGTCAAATATGCCTGTAGAAAAAAACCTCAGAGATGAGCCTATGGGCAGCATGCCAATGTTGGGGGTAGAATTGATAGCCCAGCTCAAGTGCATCTATGCCAATGCACTCAGAATGGGCAACAAACAGCAGGAGCTGGAAGCCATTGTGCAGCAGGATAGATATGACTTAGTCGCCATCACAGAAACATAGTGGGATGAATCTTATGAGTGGAGTGCTGCAATGGATGACTAACCTCTTCAGAGGGGATAGGTAAGGTAGAAGAGGTGGTGGGGTACCTCTCTGTGTTAGGGAGTGTTTTGATTGTACAGAGCTCCATGACTGTGATTATAAGTTCGAGTCCTTATGGGTAAGGATGAGGGGGAAGGCCAACATGGCATATATGGTTCTGGGAGTCTGTTACAGACCACCCAACTGGGTTGAAGAGATAGATGAAACATTCTACAAGTGGCTGGCAGTAGTCTCACAGTCCTGTGCCCTTGTACTCATGGGGGACTTCAACTTTCTGGGCATCTGCTTGAAATACCATATGGCAGAGAGCAAGCAGTCCAGGAGGTTCCTGGAGTGTCTGGGAGATAACTTCCTGACACAGGTGGTAGGTGAGCCAACCAGGGGAGGAGCCTTGCTAGATCTACTGTTCACAAACAGGGAAGGACTGGTGGAAGGTGTGATGGTCGGAGGCCATCTTGGGCTTAGCAATGATGAACTGATAGAAATCTCAGTCCTCGGTGAGGCAAAGAAGGTGGTCAGCAAAACCACTACTATGGACTTACGGAGGGCAAACTTTGGCCTGTTCACAACACTGGCTGAAAGAGTCCCTTGGGAGACAGTCCTGAAGGGCAAAGGTGTCCAGGAAGGCTGGACATTCTTCAAGAAGGAAGTCTTAAAGGCTCAGGAGCAGGCTATTCCTATGCACTGCAAGATGAACTGCTGGGGAAGATGACCGGCCTGGCTGAACAGGGAGCTTTTCATGGGATTCAGGAAATAAAAAGGAGAGTTTACCATCTTTGGAAGAAAGGGCAGGCAACTCAGGAAGACTACAAGGATCTTGTTAGGTCATGTAGAGAGAAAATTAGAAAGGCAAAAACTCAGCTAGAACTCAGTCTGGCCACTCTTGTAAGAGAGAAAAAAAATGTTTTTACAAATACCTTAACATCAAAAAAAGAGCCAAGGAGAATATCCACCCTTTATTGGGTGCAGAGAGGATCATTGCCACCAAAGATGAGGAAAAGGCTGAGGTAGTTAATGCCTTCTTTGCCTCAGTCTTTAATAATTTGACAAGTTATCCTCAGGATACTCAGCCCCCTGAGCAGAATATAGCCCCCATAATCTAGGAGGAAGCAGTTAATGACCTGCTATGCCACCTGGCCACTCACAAGTCTGTGGGACCACATGGGATCCATCCAAGAGTACTGAGGGAGCTGGTAGAGGAGCTTGCCAAGCCACTGTCCATCATTCATCATCAGTCCTGGTCAACAGGGAAGGTCCCAGACGACTGGAGGCTTGCCAGTGTGACACCCAGGATGTGCAGGACAACCAGGGGATCAGGCCCAGCCAGCATGGGTTCATGAAAGGCAGGTCCTGCTTGACCAACCTGATCTCCTTCTATGACCAGGTGACCAGCCTAGTGGATGAGGGAAAGTCTGTGGATGTTGTCTACCTGGACTTCAGCAAGTCCTTTGACACTGTCTTTCATGGCATACTCCTTGAGAAGCCAGCATCTCATGGCTTGGACAAGTGTACTCTTCACTGGTTGCAAAACTGTCTGCATGGATGAGCCCAGAGGGTTGTGGTGAATGGAGCTAAATCCGATTGGTGGTGGGTCACAAGTGGTGTTCCCCAGGGCTCAGTATTGGGGCCAATTCTGTTTAATATCTTTATCAATGATCTAGACAAGGGGATTGAGTGCACCCTCAGCAAGTTTGCAGGTGACACCAAGTTGGGAGGCAGGGTTGATGTGCTCAGGGTAAGAAGACTCTGCAGAAAGATCTGGACAGGCTGGATTGATGGGCTGAGGCCAATTGTAATGAGGTTCAACAAAGCCAAGTGCTGGTTCCTGCAGGATTGGGGAAGAGTGGTTAGAAAGCTGCCTGCCAGAGAAAGACCCGGGGGTGCTGCCTGACAGCTGGCTGAATATGAGCTAGCAGTGTGCCCAGGTGGCCAAGAAGGCCAACAGCATCCTGGCCTGTATCAGAAATGCTGTGGCCAGCAGGAGCAGGGAGGTGATTGCTCCCCTGAATTCAGCACTGATGAGGCTGCACCTTGAATACTGTGTTCAGTTCTGGGCACCTCACTACAGGAAAGACACTGAATTGCTGGAATGTGTCCACAGAAGAGCAACAAAGCTGGTGAAGGGCCTGGAGCACAAGTCTTATGAGCAGTGGCTGAGGGAACTGGGGTTGTTTAGCCAGGAGAAAAGGAGGCTGAGGGGGGACCTTATCACTCTCTATAATACCTGAAAGGAGGTTGCACTGAGGTGGGTAGTAACTACTCATAGGACAAGAGGTAATGGCCTCAAGTTGTGGCAGGGGAGGGTTATATTGGATACTAGGAAAAAATTCTTTACTGAGAGGGTTGTTGGGCAGTGGAACAGGCTACTCAGGGAAGTGGTTGAATCACCATCCCTGGAAGTGTTCAAAAAGAGCGTAGATGTGGCACTTTAGGACATGATTTAGTGGGCATGTTGGTGTTAGGTTGATGGTTGGACTTGATGACCTTAAAGGTCTTTTCCAAACTTAATGATTCTAATATTTCTAATATTTGGATATTTAAATATGGGGAGAAATACTTACTAACCAACAAAAATAAAATGGGGTCCTTACATGTCCAACTAAAACATTTCACATTATAGAAACTGGACAGTGACAACTATTTTCTTCTGAGGAAACTGAAGGGTTTTTTTTTTTAATTGGAATAGTAGCCTCTTCCAATCAAAACCTGAACCATCTGATTCAATGCACTGTATGTTATACCCTGGAGTTAAACTGTGTTCTGTAGAAGATTAAGGATACTGCAATTGATTGTATTGAAAATGCAACTTCAGAGTTCTGTATTAGTTTAGAATTAATAGTCCATTCTCTAGAACATCATCTTTTCTACTTTCCTACTATAATAGTATCTACAGACAATATGAGAATATTTGCACTTGTAATTACCTATATATAGGAATTAGGAATTTATCACTGTTCTTAAATGTTCAAGCAGCTTTTCTGTTAAAGAATTCACTACAGTCACAGTTTTCAATTTACGTTTTTGCTGTATTAAACTTCTGCTGTCTTATCAAGTAGGAAGTCTTGGTCTTATGGTGTGTTCACCCCTCTTTACTGGTGAGAAAAGCCTCATTGACATATATTTTAGTAGTAGGAAAACCAATTAGCAGATAAGCTGAATTAATTACTAAAGGAGATACTAAGCTAACAGAAAAAGTGAACAAAGGACAGTTAACATAAAATCAAGGTGTCAAGAAAAAAATTAATCAAAGCACCAAGAAGCTTGAAGGAAAGAAGATTTTAATTGTCTACATGCCTGTGCCAAGAGTGTAGGTGATAAACAAGAAGAATTAGAACTGCAAATTTAGGAGCACAAATTTGCCTTAATTGGTAGTAGTGAAACTGGTGGGATTCACATTATTGAACTGGTAAAATCAATGGTTATAAATCACCTATAGATTAAGTGAACAAAAGAGGAGAAGGAGTGGTGTTCTACCTCAAATGTTGTACTAATTAATACTGAGGCACTGGAAAGTCTGAAGTAAGCAATGTTGCATATCTATGCCTTCATGTTATAATACATGTAACAAGCACTGGATAAGGTATCTATAGAATGATGCTACTATATCTAAAAGTATTCTTTGGTCTTCTAATAGACCACTCTTTCAGACATATGGGAATTTGACATTAGGTGTTGTGACAGTTAAAGACATTATGATCACAGGAATAAAGATCACTTGATTAGATATGCTACATTTGAAATCTAAACAATTAATAAAGATATCTGATACTAAAAAAGAGTTCTGATGTCCAGCCTTAGAAAACATCTTGTGCAGAAGCAGGTAGGACAACCACTACCTAAATGAATGAATGACAACTGTACTAGATTCCATGAGTGAAAAAGTAATAAGAATTCTTTTAAAAGAATCTTCAAATTGAAATGAAAACATCTATCAAAAAACAAGAGCACACCCCTACAATATAGCAAATGATAACAAGGAAATCGAAAAATGATAGTGATGAGAAAATTTGAACTGTAGAAATTCATAAGTAAAACAAATGGCTAATTAAAAACCCCTAAACCCTCAACTGCTTGCAGTATTAAAAGAAATAAATTCCAGTGGTGTCAATTTGTTTAGTCACAAGTCAGCCTGAATATAGAAACATTATAGACCATTTGTTATCTAATAAGCCTTACCTTCAGTGGTGGAGGGCAA
This sequence comes from Elanus axillaris, assembly GCA_026212715.1. NCBI lineage: Eukaryota > Metazoa > Chordata > Aves > Accipitriformes > Accipitridae > Elanus > Elanus axillaris. The sequence goes on along the minus strand of JANZLQ010000079.1, from coordinate 25,636,278 downwards.
TGGCAGGCAAAGACCTATTTCTAAGTTCAGAAGAAGAGGGTTTAATTTCCTTTCACAGCTTGGCCTATCAAATAGTTGAGGTTGAGCTTGCATTTTTAATTTCACTACTCACTATTTTTCACTACTAATGCTCAGGTAAAACAAAGTGATATTTTAATAGTACTACATGACTTCTAGTCTCAATATACCAAATTTACACGACTTTAATTCTTGGCCTATGAACTTGCCACATTTAAGTGCAAGAGTCTCTGGTCTTCAATGACTTATATCCTGCTGACATGCACTAAGGAATCATCTGTATGATGGTGGACTGTTATAGAAGGACATGATAACATTGCCAGCAACAATGCAGAGAAAGCAAAAGTTTTCAGTTAGTATGTCTTTATTTCAGGAAGAGCTAGATGCAGTATTCATGTGATAATGATGATAGACACTTTAATTCTGCTACTGACTCTAAAGCATGTTAAGTGACACTTATTAACATTAAACATTTTTAAATTGACACAATCATTTGTAGTAGTTTTAAGTAAGTTTTGGAAGACTGTAAATTTTTGAATACTAGTAGAAAGCTAATGCTATGTCAATATTTAAAAAGGGTAAATTAACCTGGGTAATAGATCTGGTTAATTATAGGCCTGTCAGCCTGATATCGATCCTGAAGAAAATAATGGAGCAGCTGGTACAGGTTTTGATTAAAAAAGAATTAAGAGGACTTAATATAATTAATGTCAATTAACATGGACTTATGAAAACTAAGTCTTATCACTTCAACTTAGTATCTCCTTTGAATACAACTGCAAATTTGGCAGATGCACATAATCTCTTCTTTTGGCTTTAAATCATTATATTTTGATGCAGTGAACTGAAGAGCAGAAAATCCTCTCGTTATATATTGTATGGAAAAAAGTCTGGTTAGCAGTGTATCTTGAAGGACTTGGTAAGATATGCTTCTTGGTCCACCACCAATAAAAAAGCATTAATACAAATTTACTGGTAAATTTTTTACGTAACAAATACCCATTCGTTAAATCATAAGGACTGAAGCTGACATAAACAGAGTCACTTGTAAACTTGCTGAATTACAATATGACAGATATAAAGTAAATTAGTCAACATAAAAACATAGTATATGCTAACATGATGCAGAATGATTCAGGGAAACTCTGATTCTGAAAAAAAAATATCTGGTTATTAAACTGAAGTATATGCTAAATATGTGTGTCATTGTGGACAAAACTTTGATAGACAATGAATGAATGAAACCTTTCCATGGTGAAATAATCTAACTGGAGTAGAATTTTTATTATCTCTGTGTCATCTATATATCTCTGGTTTTTACATGGATATCACTGGAATACTAAGTTCAGCTATGGTGTCTGTACTCCACTTTTTTTTCAAAAAATAATATTGAAAAACTCAGAAGTTCGAATAAAAGTCTAAGCCATTATTCAAGAGCTGAAATAAGCACATTGTAGCAGTCTTCCAAAACTTGCATGCTTGTAGCATGCCTTTCACACTTTTATAATTAATTGTCTGTATACATGGCAGTGTAGATTTGTACATTTCCTGTATTTTTTCTCTCCCAACCCCGGTTCCTACCTCCTAACTTATGACCAGCAATTAGTCCTTTTCCCCTTTTGTCATACAAGTAATGACAGACCTGAAAAGTGCTCACTCTAGTTTATCAAGGAAAAGGTTAAGAGAGATACAATCACAGTCTATAGGTGCCTACCAAGGAACAGAAATCTTAATGGAATGTTCTTCAATCTAAGGGAGAAGAAGCAATGGCTGCATGCTAAAGCTACACCAATTAAGACCAAAAATAGGACAGATTTTCATGTTAGATAATAATTAAGTACTGGGATAATTTACCAATACTTTAACAGTTTTCCATTACTGGAAATTTATAAATCAATACACAACTTTTTTTTTTCTTCTTTTCCCCCCCCTGAAACACATAGTAGTTCAAGCACAACTGTTAGATTTGAAGTAAGTATTAATATCAGTAAGTTTTGTGTTCCAAATGATGCGAGAGGTTGGGCGAGGAAATCACAGTGATTCCTTCTAGCTATAAAATACATGAAAATATGAATACAGATTAGTTTCTGTCAAAACTGACAAAACACATGTCAGTCTGGCCCGTTTTAAAATTGCCTGCTGTGCACATATCTTCAGAGTTGAATTCGTCTGAATACTTGTTATTTTTTGGATTGGTGACCAGAAAATGAGGGCTTTTTCTTGTTACTATAAACTTTGATATAAATCCAACAACAATAAATGAAAAAAAATAATTCTGAAGTTCTTCCCCATGACCTGTTATGTTTGACTCTAAAGTCTGAAGTACATATATGTGATGAAAAGGGAATGACTTCTATTTCTCACTCCCATAGGAGTGAGGCCACACATCAATTGTTCAAAATGTCATAGACAAAAACTTAAATATTTTTGGCTAATACATTTTGTGTTTCAAAAAATCCATATTTGGAATACAGTCAGAGTTGGACTAATCTATTTTGAAATGGTATTGTAAATTTCTAATTGGAAGAAGAAGGTTAGTGTCATGGCTTGGGGAAGAGTGGCTGGAAAGCTGCCCGGCAGAGAAAGACCTAGGGGTGCTGGTTGACAGCAGGCTGAATATGAGCCAGCAGTGTGCCCAGGTGGCCAAGAAGGCCAACGGCATCCTGGCCTGTATCAGAAATAGTGT
>JANZLQ010000079.1:25591256-25620899 GCA_026212715.1 Elanus axillaris | reverse complement strand
TCCAGCTACCAATGCAGAACACAGCACTATGAGGGCTGCTATGGGAAGAATTAATTCCATCTCAGCCAGACCCAATATATGTCCCATTCATCAACCTAGAATTTTCAGTGATATTTTCTGTAAAGTATTTGATTAAAAGAAAAAAAAAAAGAAACAGCTTTCACATTGACAAATTATTAATGGTGATGTATTTTAATACTTGATTTTGCTTTCTGTAATCAAAGTGTCAATTATATTGCTTGGAAATAAATGTGTAGACTATCAATAGGGACAAATTACCCATACAAGTACCTGGCATTGTAACTGCCTGCTTGGACAGGCCTGAATTTTTACACAAATATCTTCATAGCAGGTCTTTAGGGGAGAAAGCAAAGGAAAAAAATTCAACCCCTTTAAATTTATCAAGCAGCTTTACTCTTAAAGGTGATCAATTTACAGTGGTTATGACTTACTGCATAGGTTTTTGTTCAACTTGGTAAATCTCTGACTATACTAATTTTTTTAAGGATGTGTTCATCCACATAAAAAATATGGCAAAGTTTTGTATATCTATGAAGCAAAATATGATATTGATAACTAAAATTAGGCCTCCAAAAAAAATAAATCAGGAATGTGCTTTTTCCATTGCTGAATTTAGCCATGACAAGACAGAGAGTTAGGCTGGATGAAAATTACACTTCCCCTTGAAGAAATCTAGCTATTCATGTTGGGAATGGACATTCAGAAAGATCGTAATGGTGTAAATTACTATTTATCTAAAGACAAGTAGTTTTAATATTTTTACTGACTTAAGTTTGATAATGTAGTTTGTTTTTCAGGTTTAAATGCTAATTCTTCTGTAAAGTTAATGTGGCAGATTAGCCTATTTTCTTGTTTTCCATTAGATCAAAATAAATTTCTTTAACATGTCACCTTTCTCTGCCATTTTCCATTGCTTTCCTCCTCTAACTTCCAGTTTGGTTTTTTTTTCCAGAAAATTCTGTTCAAAATGGACAAAACATTCAAGATTTCTCTCATCAACTGTAACTATTATACAACAATCCATAACCAATATTATCCATATATATGTACACACATACATATATATGGAGATGTGTATGTGCATGTACGTGTGCAGTGAACAGATTGTTAAACAGTAATCAGTTAAAATAAGTCCAAGTAACATCAACTCAATATTTACAGATTCCTTTTATTATAGTAAGTGTAGCAGTACCATACTACTAACACCCAAATACATCTTACTTAAAACTTTAACCCTAATATGCTATTAAAAGTTAATCATAATATTTAATAGCATTAAATATTAAAACAATCATTGTATTCTATATATTTCCTTTATTTTCTTCTATAGTTCTGAAAGAATTCTTCAAATTCATCTCATTTATCTCTTCTTAGGTAAAAAAGGTCAGTGAAGAGACCTCTCTAGATAGATGTGATTTCCTCTGTACCTCCATATTAATTTACCTTTCCTATGATTTTCATAGGTGTCTTTAAATGGGAAATGCTTCCACCCACAAGCCTTCTGTTAGTCCATTTTGAACTCCTCCATTATGAAGGATTTGTCTGACAATGTTAGTGCATATGAGAACATATATACAGCTAAATTCTCTGATCGCTAAATCCCAGGGACTCACAGAAACATTTCCAGCCCTTTCAGCCAAAGTTTAGACACAGTACAAGACAAACTTTTTTCAAAGTTAAAAAACCAAACTAACTTCAAAAAAAGCATTGCTGTAGAAATAAATCTTCTACATTTCTCATATGGATCTTGGGCATTCCACCTGGACCATTCTGAAAGTCTAGTTTTACACTAATGCAGAAATGGTTCTTTTCTGCCCTTTTTTTCTCTTACTGTTATAAATTTTCTGCTGGCATTTCTTATGTGTCACATTCTGTCCTTACACAATAGAAACATGCTATGGAGTCTCTCCATACAACAGCCAGGGAATGTCCTGCAGTCAGACTTTGTAGTAATTTCATTTGTCAAATTACTGAAAATCTGTGTGCTCAGCTCCACATCATCAAGGGGAAAATTTTTTGTGTGTATCTCAGGAAATTATGAGGTAATGCTTTCTTCTCACATAAAACTTATTCAATGATGTCAAAGCTCTAAATTTCAACAGGGAATCCAGAATCCCTGTGGAAAACATTATTAATTTTAGTAATCTTATGTATTTACATAAAACTCTAAGAGAAGGTATAATCCTCAAACGTAAAAGGTTTGGTGAAATTAGAAGATCAATGAAATTGGGTTGTTTGGGTTTGGTTTTGTTTGGGTTTTGCTTGTTTGTTTGCTTGTTTGTTTGTTTTTTATCAGATTATTAGGCAGTATCACTCTTTCTGAAACCCCAGAAGAGCAAAAAAATAAATTGAAAGGAAAACACATTGAAAGGAAACAAACTCATTGTTTAGATACCTGATTTTCTGAAGTTCTTTTGTCTCGGGGAAACTGGTGTTCACTGTATTCCTTTTTGGGAAATATGCACATCAAAACACCCACCAAACTTGAGTTAGTATTTGTCTGTAATATAAAATAAAAATTAATGATGGGAAATTGGGGCAAAAAAAATAAAGAAAGCATGGATTATTTTTTTTTAATAATTTTTTTGCTATGTGTTCTGTGTCATTAAACCCAGCTTGCTTCTAATTGTTATCTCTGATCTGATTTCTATGAGTTTGACAATAATATCAAGAGACTGAATGGAAAATATTTGAAAACATTTTAAAGATGTATTTTATAACAAATCTCTTATTCCAGTGTTTCAACCTGGATCCCAAGATGTCCCTTTAAGAAAAATTTACACAGCTGCTTTTTAACACCAGCGATCTGCATCAGCCACAAATCTTACTAACAAAGGAGGGAAGAATGACTCATTTTTTCCCCATCTTTTCCCCATTATATAAAGAATAACATACCTTCCTTTTCATTAAGAACAAATCCCAAAATATTAAGGTTTTGTTTCTCAGCAGTTATGGAGGTATTTTTTTGTTTGTTTATTTTCTCCAGGGCCACATGGTGTCTAAGACACCTCTATATTATGCATAACCAGTGGTTTTATTACATTGAGGATGTTTTATTATAGGATCATATTTATACCTGCTAGTGCTGAAATACTGATAATGCTATGTCAGTAATTCCATTATACCCCCCTATTTTCATGGCTTTATGATTCAGCTGTAATATTTTACTCTGTGTTTAAACTTGGAAGACATGGTTTCATCCTTGAAGGTTGGTAGGGATTTTTGTGGTTTTGTTTGTTTGTTTTTAACAAAGTTTAAAAACAGACCATTTGATAATTATTAAAATGGAATAATCTGCCAAAATACAAAAGAAGCAATTAAATGTATATCAATATGTTGTGTTTTTTATAATTAACCTCCCCAAATCTGATAAATAAACAGATAAATAAAGTTCTATTTTTTGTTTGTCAATATACAATGAAGTAACAGCTCTGAAAAAAAAAACCAGAAAGTGTTACACAAAACATTAATTTGCTAAATGCAGTACACAATCCATTTATCAACCTTGTGAAGTACATAGCTTATTCATCTACTAAATGGCGAAAGCCACATGTTCGTGTATCTACTAAGTACGGTATGTGCATGCATGCATATCTGTACATGTTTTAAAATTCTCTGGCCCTACAGGCTAAAGGACTTTAGAAAGCTGTTCAGTTCCCAGTGAAAGGGAATTAATTTCATTAACTTGAATAAGATCCTTACATTCTCAAAATCTACAGGAAATATAAAGTGTTATAACAGATATACATGTTAACTAATATGGAAGACAAAATTTTTCCTATTGTGGCTGAAGGGCTATTTTCAAAACAAGGCTGCTACAAAGGAGTCATAATTACCACACATGTAAAACAAACTGTCTAGCAGTTCTTTTCACTTAACAACATGAAGCCTGTGCTAACAGTCCAGCTTACTGAGTTCTTCTTAAATTAGAGATATTTACTTTCTGAGAATGTGCAGCACAGCACAAGTGCATTGAGGAAAGTTTCTCTGTTTTAAGTTTGGTCCATGCTCTACAACCTCCAAGAGGGCAGCAGGAGTTTCAAGTGTAGGAACTGACTGATACCTTGCTTTCAAAAGCTCTGTCTTGATTGCATTATTCAGTTCTGTACAGAAGACCTAGAATCCTATCACAGGGTGGTTAATGAAATAGATGTCTCCAATTGACATCAAACCTCTCAGAGATGCTAAGCACTTCGTGGAGTTAGATCTGTAGGCCAAAGACCAGAATGAAGTTAGAGTGAAAGAACCCAAATTTCTCTTAAAACATACAAGGTTTTATTATATTTAATTTTTCAGATCTTCAGCTTTAGATAGTATTGAAATAATAGTATGAAGAAAGTGGTGTGCTTACCTTCAAACCCATTGATGCACCATATTCTGCCATAATGAGTTGTGGATGTCAAGTAAACTAACATTTAAAAAAAAATTAAAAATGTTTTGACTTTAAAAACTTTATTTTAAGAGGTTTGACAACATTTTTTCATTGGAAAGCTGCATTTTTCTGTGTTAACTTCATCATTCATATTATACCTTGCACTGAGTTTTATAAACAAATACGTAATTCATTATGCTTATACAGCTAGTTGTAATGCATCAGTTTGATGATGACAATGTTTAATTCCTGAAATTGGTTTCATCACTCTTTGAAAATGTTAAATAGTTTTTTTGTTTCTTGGAAACATTTGATATAAATGCAACATTTACTACAATCTGGACTCTCGTTTTAATTATCCAGTAATTGATTGTCAGACCAAAAAGTATACAAAATTTGCAATAATATTTCAGATTCCATGAGCTATTTAAGACTGAATCCGGATAGTCTCAGCAATTATTAAATTGTTCCCTACTACATACATAGTACTTTGTGAAAATTAAAACAGCTATGGAAGGAATACGGCAGTATTCAACACAATGAAAGATATATTCTGTCTTTTGTAGCTTTTACTTCTGATGAGAAACATACACTTGAGGGGTTCTAGACATTAAGAAAAAAGAGAAGGCTTTAAAAACCTGTGGCATATTGGAAGACCTTTCTCAAAATCCCAACAGATAATCTTGGCCAGCTTCATAAACAAACACCATGAGATCTTTTGCAGTTATTACAAATACATTATTCTACTGCCTCATTGTTGTCTATTTAGATGTTAACCTTCCTTCTGAAAATGTACTTTGTAGCTTCTTTAGAAAACAAATCACAAAGCTCCTCATCTTATTTCAATCTGCACCAAATGCTGCACTTTCCCTTAAAATTTATACCTATTTTCTCACAAGAAAAAGAAAAAAACAGAGGATGTTTTTTCTGATGTCCACTCACAAGAAGCATACTCACTGGAATACACAAAATAAAATGCACTAATGTCTATTATTTCTTTTCCAAGCAACTGATAAGAACAGACACATTATACTCTTGTGCTTTTAATTCCTAGCCATGGCAGCAGAGTCCCTAGTGATAGATGTTCACTCTGGTGACAGATTTTGGAGTAATGCCTCAAAGTTCCGGTTCATTTGTTGCACCCTTTTTGTTCATTTGGTATGTGGAAAATGGTATGTGAAAGAACCTTTCCTTGAAATAGTTCAACAACTATTGTCTACCATTTGCACAGTTTTCTATTGTCATATTTGTTGTTCTTCATTGATCTTAATGATTGAGCAAAGAGAAAAATTACTAATTCCTGCAGAGTCTAGGTGTAATGTTAAAGTTTGGCCTTTGCATTCATCTATCATTAGTAAAGGCCACAGGAATAATGCCAATGACTTTTATTGAGAAGTGGCATTAATTCATAATTATAGAGGGACTAAATTAGATGTGTGTCCATAAAATCATTACCAAGGGAAGAGCTGGATGAGAAATGGAGAGATAGCAGGAATTTCTTGAAGCTTCAAGTGGACTGCAGAAAAATACAAGCTGATCTCAGGGGTACATCTTTCCAGTTCTGTGAACTGATGTGTACAAAACGCACATCATAATTCTGCCAACATTTTTACTAGCCCCTGTGGGAGATAGTGCCTTCAGCTCTGCACGGAAGGAGAATGAGCATTCTCAGCAGAGGAAATGTGATGTGTTAGATGGTACTGCTAACACAGAGCAAACCCTCTCTGAGGTGTTCTGTACATGTTTAGAGCCTGAGAAAAAAAGAAGAAAAATTGTCAATTATCTGTTTGGAATGGATTAGACATTGTTTGTAGTAGAATATTAATTTTTTTTTATATTTTCTGTTGCTGCAATCCAGTAAATATTTAGATGTCTTAATTAGCTTGAAGCTAAAATACCACTACTAAATATCAGTGTAATACAGTATCATTGGCTAAGAATTAAAATGACTACCTCAAGGGAAATTTATTTTATTGGGAAGAGGTTTGGAGAGGTGTGGAAAGGCATAAGGATACATGTATTCCACGAACTTCATCCAGAAATAAAAACTCATATCCAACTACACCCATTTTATTGACATTTTAGCGTTGCTTTTGAACCAGATGTTAAGTGAAACAAAGCAAAGATTTGTGCCCTGAACTCACTCAATTTTCTTGATTTTAAAGCTTGTATGCTTTTTGCTTATTAGTTTTATATACATTCCTAAAAAATGTTCCAGCTTTCAGTGTACTTACTGCTGTTCCTTTAATTGGTTGATGGCTGTCTAGAATATGTTCTGAGGCTCTTCTAATTCTGAAATAATATACAAAAAGAACATGCTACCTGGTAAGATGTTGTATTTCCTTCCAAAAATCAGGCCAAAGTTTACTTAAATTGAAAAATATGAAAGAAATATTTCAGACATGGCTATACTTAAATCAAAGTTATAGTCAAGCTAAACTAATTACAGAATAGTATTTTAATTTGATAATACATGGCAATTCTCTGAATCTTCAGGGGGGTATAATCAGAAGGAGTCTGGGCACTCCTCCTTTCCCCAGTGAAGTAAGAGCCTGGAGGTAGTCTAAATCCTGTTCTTCAAACTCTACTGGAAGTTAACGTTATTTCATCTCTTTTTTTCCTTTTTATATTGGACATTGTAAGAAATAATTTAATTCATTCAGACTACATCCATAGTGATTGCTGGGTTATTCTATAGATTCCTTCATCAAATCTTCAGTTTTCTTCTTTCTACATCTGTCTTAGCATAAGAATTAAGAGACAAAATTACTCAAGCAGAAAACAGAAAGAAATTAAGATTTTTTTTCTCTAAATATTTTTATTTTTGTATGCTTGGCTATGTGGTCCACTGTTAGCCAGCAACTCGTGTTCATTACATAGTGTTGCACAGACACTCATGCACAGACTGTCAAAAAAACCCCACCACAACCAACAAACAAACAAGCCCCCAGAAAGCATCAATTTATTTGGGTCTTTGCACAGAGTTCATTGCCTTAAATTATGCACAAGATAATCTAATTATCAGAAGTATATACTAAAGGCTGTCTACGCAACCATTCACATATTCACAGGTGACTTTTCTACTGATTATTCACAAGGACTCATCTGGATGCAGCCTGGCCAGTTCTGCAGCAGGATTCCCTGTCAGTATGTTAGTCAACACAAACACACAAATAAATAGCATTGGGGCCCTACAGAGGCTGCTGGAGTTACTGCGAGACTGCTCCCACCTGGACAGCTCCTGCAATAATCAGTTCATCCATTGCAGTGAAGGCTGCTACAAGCTCAGGCAACCCTCTTGTCTCAACTTTGTTGTCTCCAGTCAGCCCATTGTCTCTCCTGTACAGAGCCTCACTGGAAAGGGAGCACATGAACAACTCAGAGAACTGGTAAGTGCACCAGGTGTGTCCACAGCCCTTATACACTGCTACTTGAGAACTATAACCACAGGACAAATTTCTTCCTTACATCTTATTTGTAACTTACATTCAATAACACCACAATATGTTCATAAGTATTTGGTTTTACACATGCTTAAGATATATTTTTTTTTTTAATCTGTGGGCTCATGTCTAGTGGAAGACATGCATGAATTTACTGCATACTCAGGTTAGTCCTGGCTTAGGATTTCTTGAATAGTTAGCCCATTGCTTCTTTGGTATACATGCAATATTCAGGTTTTTGCTTCGATGCTCTTGTCTACCAATATCAAAACATCACTCTGTGTTGTTAAGCATACTCTTTGACCTTCTTCACTTACTTTGAAATGCTTAGCAAAAATGAGAATGATCTGAGTTAATGACATAATAAAATATGTATCAAGGTCATGAGAAGAACAGAGTGATATTTTATTTTAACAAGTTCTCTAAAATGATAAAAGGTTCATTGCAAGTCAGCATTAAGTAGCAGAAGGGACATTCTGGAAATATTTAGGGTTTGGAATGAAGAAATTTTGTTTTTTCAGTTATTTCAAGTGAAGTTTTCTATCCATTCACTATCCAAACATACAGATATATTTAAACACATTGTCATTGCTTTCGTGTCTCCATTGATATGCAGTTTTTATCTTTGACTGACTGATATGTTTCCCTGTTCCTGTTTTAAACTAAATTTTTTTTCTTGTAATCCAGTTGAGTGTGGGAAATTTATTTTTCAAAATTCATCAGTATCTAAATACCTCATTTAGAAGTAGAGCTATCTAAAGTACAGTGAATGACAGTACAGCTATGCCAGTAGAATACTGACACTGGGATTGAATTGACCTGTCCCTCATGATACGCAGGCCATGCCTGTAAATCTACAAAAAATGCTGCAAAACTTTGCCTTTTGGAACTGCCAAAGAAGTTGCAACAATATATGCTTCCATGCTCAGACAGTTACAGCAGTTTTCCTACTACAGTTTAATAAAAATATCAAAACAGGTTTTATACTTCTGTGAACATGTTTTATAAGCAAGATACAATCACTGTGTGTATAGGGACATATCTGGATACAGGAAAACATGGAAAGGTACCAGGACACAAATTGTGATAAAATTTCAAGACTATTACTGGTCACAGGTTTAAGAATCAGAAAGCTTTTTACAGATAGGATATGAGAATGCCATGGTCTAATGTATTGCAACTTCTTAAAAATACAGTTTGTTTAAGCACTAAGAAGAACTATTGCTTAAATACTATAAAGAAACTGACAGACTTACTTTTTGTACAAAGAGAAATGAACTTACTTTTCAACTTGCACAAATGTAATTTTTGCTTGTACAAGTTTTCTTGTACAAGTGGGTTTTGGCTCTGACATATGTTGTCACAGCTTTAAATAAGTTGGAGTATGAAGTTTGAAGTTACTGTATGCAGAAACTGTGTTGTAGTGTTTAGGGCTTCCTCTCTGTGTCTATGAAAATTGTTTTGACTTATTCTGGACCAGCAGTCCCCTATAAGCAAGGGCTTTTATGGAACCACTTTTAAGGAAGTCCCATTGTACTGAACTGTAATTAGAAGAGGAGACAGTACTTTTTCAGAGGATTTGTGGATTGTGTTGTGGGTTCATGAATACAAAAAAGGAAGAATAGAAGGATATGTAGGAAGGACAGTTGCTTTGGCAGTCAGTCTTTGAAAGCTTATCTTGCAATCAACTTCAAAAAGAAAATAAGAAAGCATAGGATGATTAAAACTAAGGCAATTTAAGATGTGTAACTGGCCAACAGTGGTTAAAATATTGTTAAAAGGCATTTTTCTGATCAACAAATGATTAAATCCTTTCTGCTAAATCACAGACCATATGTCCATCGTCAAAATGGGTGGTAAATTCTGAGTTGGGACTGTCCAGGCTGTGGGTTGAGTAACTCTGAGATTGCTATTTTAAGATAAATCTTAAAAGAGTATTGATACTGGGACTCAAGAATTGAGCAGGTTTTAGGAAATGTCTGAAAACCTCTGTTGGGGTTGATTTACAGTTGACATTTGTTTTCAACACCATTTGATTCTTCATGAAGCATTGACAGCTTTTGGTAGGCTTCTTAATCTCTCCTGTGGGAAGTACTTTATTGCTCCATTGTATGTACTCATCATCAAGAAAACATTTACAACAAGATATTTCATAATAATAACTCAAAAGTTACATGTACAAGCTTTTCTTTGCCTAATTCCTTGCACCAAGAATAAAGTATGTCCAAGAAATCATTAAAAATTTGTATTAAGATTATTAATTTTTAAAAAACTTATAATACAAAAATAGTATATGAAATATGTGAAACTGTTAATTAATTTTTAGGTAAAGAAGACTGAAAACCAGCAAACAAAAATATATAATTCTGCATTTTCATTTCCCTTTTATTTTTACCAAAATTTTATTCTTTGCAAGTAGATTTTCTAAAGCTATAGTAGTTGTGAATTTTGCTGGCTCTTCGTAGTGTAAGCCTACCACTCAGATAATTATATGGATTAGAAAATAGATTGTTCATGCTCTTACACTCTAAAAATACACTCTTCCACCACTATTATGTTGTATTAAATTTATATTGTATTATATTCATTACTATCATATCACATTAATATATTGTATTATGTTATATCACATTACAATAGATTTTAACAGAAGAAAAACTAAATCTTATTAAATCAGATTCCAACCCATCTATGTTTCAACATAATAACATTGGCACTTAAATGGCATGTAGATGAGTTCTTTTGGTCCAGAACAAAGCCATATGTTTTTTGAAATCCACAATCCTACTTATATATCTTGCACCTGTTCCTTCAAACAGGTCTTCATTCTGTGGATGGGAAATGAAAAAAAAAATATGTTTCTTTATACCTTCTATGTATCCTTTCTATGTAATACTTATCCCCTTTCAATCAATACACAAAAGCAATCATGTGACTGAGGAAGGTGTTGAAGGATAACCAATTCTAACACTTCAGTAAGCACTCTCAGTCACCTTTCATACACATCACTTATGCTTTAGGTCTGGCCCTGTTCCACTGTGGTCACAGTGTATTTTATTGCTGCAACAAATGGTGGAGGACTGAAGTGGCCAATACTGAATAATGATCAGATTTGTGAAGACTGACATCTGTTTGTAATTAGAAAAGGGCAGAATTTATCAAATAAATGAATCCTTAGGTATAGCTCTTCCATTTCTGGTTAAAAGCAAGAGATGCCTAGGCTGATTTTGAACTCCTTTTGGAAAAGATTCAAAAAACCAGCTTATAATACAAACATTGTAGTTTGTTTGGCCAGAAAACAAGCTGGCTATGTAATGAAATGAAATAAAGACATTAAGAACATTTTCACTGCATACATCAGTAGGTGAATTTATAATAAACTTTGTCAAGAATACTTGCCTAATTAGATAAGGTAGAATAGCTATAAACAAGAACTTATGTCCCTACTACCTTTCAGCTGAAAGATGTATTCAGCTCTTAGATATTCAGGTTCCTTATTAGTGATGTTTTGGTGTTTTTTTCAGTCCTTCTAATGCACACTTTGAAATCCATACACATGGAATCAGGGACAGAAGAAAAAAATCAGAACATGCGTGTTCTAGTAAGGGTTTCTGAAGAGTTACTCAGCAAGGAATCTGCAGATACTTCAGAAGTGTTGTGTAAGAAATGAGAAGAGAGAAGCCAAGAATAGAATAATATATAACCATTGATTAAGATTTAATGCAGAACATTCAAAGAACCATTGAAGATCATTTTAATTTGAAAAGACACAAACATTTTTAATTCAAAACCAGAACAAAACCTGTAACTAATGGTAGGAAAAAAGAAGGCAAAAGAGAAAATAAAACTCAACAATGGTGAAAAGATGACCTCATTGAGGAACTTTATTGAGAAGGAAAATTAAAACTATTTGGTTTATAGGAAATTAGACAAATGCATATAGTTTGTGGAATGTAGACATTACAGCAAGAACGTGTTTACATCTGAATTTAGATGACAATATAAATGAATTTGCTTACTCCTCCTATCCACATACAGGAGTCCCAGGTAGGCTGTTTCTTGAGGGACGTGTACTTGGCATACGGTAGCACAGTGTGAGAGTTTTCCATGTAACTCACAGGAGGGTGAATTATCCTGTGCAGAGTTGACTGCTAATGCAGACACATGGCTTCTGTGATCTAGACATTCTCATTACTGTATCCTGACCTCAGGACCTGAACAGGGCCATGGAAACCTAACTCAGGACATTTGCCAGTGAGCACCAGTTAATATATTATGAAGGCATTTAGGAAGTGATATTAACTTATTGTTCCTGAAACTGAGATGTTTTACATGTCTTTTCTTTGGAGAATTGATGAAAATGCTTACAGCTTATAGAGCATTGCCTGATCTTTGCAAAAGTATGGACATGGGAATTGAAGTTCCTGGGGCCTCTGAATTCGTAAAACGACTTTTCTATAAGAGAATAAATGTGGATCACAGGTCTACCATAAGTATGTCTTTAGCTTTGAAGACTTATGTAATAAAACGAAAGATAGCTGAAGGGAAAAACACTTCTCTCGTCTTGGGCAGTGACTGTGGTATGACAGGGTAAGAATAAGACTATTTTCTTTCCACACTGCCAGCTGCAACGTGAGGTAAAATATGCTTGGAGAATATCTCTTATTCCATGATGTTCCTTTTTCTATGGCAGAATTAAAACATCAAGAAAATGTAATATCAAGCACAGATTATTAACAAAATTCTGTTCAATTTTTGTTGTGAAACATGCAAAGAGATGCATGCAAAGACTGTGAAAAGGAGATTCCTATGGAAAATATTCTTTCAGTTTACACAGTGAAGTAATAATTGCTGCAAATTCAGCTAGACTATCCTGACGTACTACATTTATATTAGACTCTACGATGGCTTTGCAGAAGGTCCTACTATTGCAATGGATCTTACACCCTGAAGGTCATATTTATAAAACAATATATGAAGGTTTAATGTAAAAGCAACCTGCCAACACATGTGTCTAAAACCAAAACTACTTAAAAATGATTGATTATTTAAGATTTACATATAGACATAGAAAAGCAATGAATCTTCATTTCTTGAAGGGAAGTTACATTTGCAAATAAATTTGGTCTTTAATACAAACCAGAATATTATCTGTAATCTTTTCCAGCTGCCTCTCAGGATTTTTTCCTGTTAATTCTCAAACAAATCAGAATTATAACAGATATTTTTTTACATATATATACAGTGGAATTTATCTACATAAATAACAATTGAAGAAATAAAACAGTGGTAGGAAACCCTTAATGACTGTATCAAATTCTGTGGGTGTTTTAGTGATATCATTTATAGGAGTATTCATAAATAAAAAATATCTGCCCTCCTCCTACTTCACTTTCAGTCAAGAGTAGTCATAAACTGGTAAAGCCATTTTCTGTAAAAGTGCAAAAATGACAAAAGCCCATTTTTGAAGAAAATAATGCTAGTTTGCTCTTTCCCAAATAAGAATTTTACAAGCTCAGCTGGGTAGGCAATGTTGCATACATTATTTTTCATCTTCTGGAATGGTTATCGGAAAAGTATTGTTTGCAATATAGTGATTTTTACTGCAACCACAGCAAAAAAGTATATATTTTAAATGAAGCTCAATAAAAGTTCAGTTGGAGAAAAGAAGCCAGTCTGAGAAATGTAATTGCAATGGAAGTTCAGTACCTAGGAACTTTTAAATAGAGGACTGGCTTCCTAAAGTGCCTATCTGCATCCTAAAATGCCTGAATTCATCCATAAATACATCCTAAGTAGTAACTGTCTATCAGTGCAAGGAAGAAATTAAGATTTGTAGGGGTAGATTTATAATGAAATGGTAACCTTTGCTTCAGCCAAATTAGTTATCTATATAGGTATCAACTACCAAAATTTAGATCCAAACTATGCAAGAACCTATATTTTTGCTGCTAAAATTCCCAGTGATGTAAAGGACTGTTTCAGGGCTGCTCAGAATTACTCAGCCTTTGACAGGACTTCCCTGTTTTCATGGACTACCTGGAAACTGTCCATCATTTTGGTGCATAGCACTCCAGAGAGGGCTTACTGTCTCTTTACAGTAAATACTGAGCTACAGAATAGATGAAAGGTAAAACTTATCTTAAATAATTGCATAATGATCTGGAATATATTGGCTTTTTTTTTTCTTACTTCAGTTAAAATCTATATGAAGCATTTACTTGAGCAAAGAGTGGAAGAAGAGTGCTGCTCCTGTGGCAGTGTGGTTGGTCATTGCTGAAAACGTAGTTATGTACTCTCTCTCTCTCTGGGCTATTGGTATATGGACAATTCCCTGAAACAAAGAGATCGCTAACAGAGTCCTTTATTAGGCAGATACTTTAAAAAGGAAACCCAAAGCAAAACAAAAAAAACCAAAACCCAAACAACAAGCAAAGAAGGAGAAAAAGATTTTGTGATTTAGAAGTATTAATTTCAAGTCAGTGTGCTGACTTTTTTGTCACCCTATGAGGTCTCAGGCCTCCGAAGTCTCTTCTACAAGAGGGGATGAGACTTCCTTCATAAATCCTTTCTCCATAGCACTGTGTATTCTCCGAGTCACTAGCATATTCTGTATTTAGAATGTTGTGTTAAAATAACTATAATATATGAAAGATTCAAAAACAAGAGACAAAGAATTGTACTAGATACCCCTCAGCACCTGCCTAGTGCCATAAGCCTTTATACCCTTGAATTCTTTTATCTTTACGGGAAGCCTAACTCAAAGCCAGAGGTTTCAAAAGGCAGAATACTGACTTCTGTCTGACTCCTTTTTATCTCCTCCTCACTCCTTAGTCTGAGTTTAGCACAAATATCAGTGAGTTGCCAAGCCAGTCAAAAGGATTATTGCTTCTGGAAAGTATGAAGCGGGTTGGGTGCCTGTGATTGAGATAAATCATTAACCTTTTTCAGCAAGGCACTCTATTCCAAAGAGCCATAAGAGCTTGCAGCAGTCAGCACTGCTCCAAGGCAGAGCCACTTTGATGAAGAAGTACCTCTGAGAGAAATCATCCAGCAGGAACTGGAGGCAGGTGCTAGTGTTGTGTGGTTCCTGAGGGGTGACAAGGATAGCTTTTAAATCAGAGATGCACCTACAGTTAGAAGAGATTACTGGGGAAAAAAAAGTGAAAGGAAGTGAAGGGATTTAGGCAGAATGCAGATATAAAATTTAAGAAGGAAATTAGGATAGAGCACTTAAGAGACTGTTATAATGTAGCAGAAAATTTTGTGATGATACTCTACTTATTTTCAGGCCTGATAGCAGTGTGGAGATACAGCATTAGTCCACCTATTGAAGTAGAAGTGAGTACTCTAAATATTCTGAATATAGCCAGGCTGCTAGGGGAGGCAGGAACCAGATAAGCATAGGACTATAAACATTTAAGTCAACTTGCATGAGCTCCACTGAGTCACATTAGTAGGGGACCATCAATAAGTATTACAGAAACCACAAATTCCTCTCCCTCATCACTAGTCAAATCAGTTCAGGCAAACTATGAAATATTTCGAACCTATCTCTATTTTTCTCCTAAAATGGCTTTTGAATCTAACTCCTACCATTCAGGGAATGGTTTTCTCTTAGTATTTTCTTCTAGACATACCTTATCCCTTCAGGATACTTGTTCTTTATATATTTGCCACATTCTGGCAGCTATAGCAGGAGCAATTCCTGTCCTGTTGTAGGGTTGATTGTTTCTACTGAACTCGACTCTAATTTGACTCCAAAGAGAACAAGATCTGGACCTATTTGTTGTTCATGTGAGCAGCAGACCAGGGAAAATTCAGTATCCTGGTAACACAGACATTTATTTTTTCTCTTCCCACAGAAACATCTAAAGTCTTTTTCAGAAGCCCTGCCAGACTGCTGAAATGTTATCAAAATATATGCCAGATGGTCATATTCTCAAGAGGATTTCCTCAAACATGTCTACCTCAGGGAGCCATGACCCCTTACGTCCTGCACTTCACAGTCAAAGAGGATTTGGTTAGGGGGATCTAAATATCAACATCTGTCCCTGAAGTGAGTGCTATTCTTGAATAATGTACTACATGTCTTATCCATGCCCTATAGAGATGAGTGAAAAAAATTAATCACGTAGAAATAACTGAAGATGATGAAAATCTAGTAACAGTATTTCTGGACAGAAAATCTTAAAAAAACAAATCTAGACATAACTGAAAGTTGGTAATACGAATGTATTTATGTTTCTGGTCTAGAACCCATCTGGTCTGGGTTTTGGTTTGGGTTTTTTGTTGTTTTTTTTTTTTTTTTTTTTTTTCAGGAATTTTATACAAAATCATGGTATTCTGAGAAAATGAAGCCTGAAATCTGAGAAATAGAGAAACTGGTTATACTAAGATTAGTGTAATATGAGATTCTAAATTAGTAGAATTATTCAGCAACTGGCTTAGAAACCTATGTGAACAAATGTCCAGAGTACACACCACTGTCTTCGCACAGAATTATGCAGTTTCCCATGTCACATATGCAAGGTATTATTCAGACTTTTTTTCAAAGTCATATTTCATAGCATCAGTGGCTAACTATGTCAGATCAGTATATCTGCAAACCGTGTGGCAAAAAGCAATGGAATGTTTAATTAGCATAAATCTGCATATATGACAGTTAATAGTGCCAAGGACTGAGCAGCAGTTCTTCAATATAGAGAAAACAACAATTTGTAATCTTCTCCTGCTCCTGAGGCAAACTAGGGATTAAATTATAGTACACTTTTCCTCTTCAGATGTTTCTGTATTTGCAGTTTTAGTCTTGATCTGGTCAGTATGACCCTTACCAAAGGCAAAGCATTGCCAGCTATTTTTCTGTTGATGCATTATGGAACAAGAAAACACAGCAGCAGAAATTTCCCTTCCCTAGTCCCTGTGGAAATAAGAGGGAGCAGGGAGAACCTGAACCAACAAATTTCAGAAGCTTTCTCTTCTTTTCCCCTACTTTTTCATCTTTTAAGAAGTGGGTGGGTAACACCTTGCCTTGCCCCGGCCAGGGAGGCTCAGGGGAGTTTTGAGCACATACCACAATTCGTAGTGGTTCCCATAGTGGTTCCCAGAAGGTGAAATAATCCAGGAAAAGGATTCTTAGTTCAAAAGATAATTTCTTATAGACAAGTGGGGGTTATTCTTCTAGGTTTGAATCATTGTAGCATTAAAAAAAGACCAGAAAAGTTCAGAGGATATCATTATGTAGTTAATTCTTGTCTGTACTCTGAAGGCAGATAAGTGGTAGAAAAGTCTCAAGCTATTTTTATTGGAAGAGGCTCTGTACTAATTTCGCTAATGGTTTGTACATTATCTCAGCTATTTATCACTCAGCTGCTCATCCTAGAGCTACTAAAAATGTCTGTGAACAAGTGAAAGATCACTAGGACTGGAGTTTTCAATTGTGCTTCTCTGTTCATCCTTCAATTCTACTTTAAGTCCAAGTATTGCAGGAAAATATCACAGAAGCTAAAAATGATACTAGAATTAGTGCATTTGCAAATATAACTAGGGCAAACAATAACACCTTAAATCAGGCTACCAGGAGTCAAATATCTTTAACACAAATGGACTCAAATGTTTAACAGATTTGATGAGTTTGAGACTAAAGGATAACAGAAATAATAGCAATAAACAACATAAGCTTAGAAAGAACAAATCAAAGTATATTTTATTTCAAAAGATTTCCAAAATTAAAGAACACAAAGAATACAGTGTCATATGCATGGGCTTTAGTGCAATTTAACAAATTTCTCATTTCTTTCCTAGATAAATAAATTTAAATGGTTTAGTGTAGCTGCCTTATCATATGGTTTTAAAATCAGCTGGGTGGCAGTGAAAAGAGGAGTGATAACTGGTACAATATCAAGGTCATTAGAAAAGGTCATGGATCACTGTCAAGCAAACATCTTCACCCAGAAAAATAAACTGACTAACTACATTTAATTCATTAAAACTAATTCTGTTACTATTTAAATACTAACTCCTGCTGTAGTTTTAGTGAAGAACTGCTAGAGAAAGGGGTTTAAAAGCAAGATAAAATCCCATGATTAAGCCTACAGGGATTGTGCCTCACTATGGAAAATCAGGTTAAGTTTGGTGTAATAAAGAAATTTTATATTTAATAGGAAACATGAAGTTTCTAAGTTGGGAGGTGGGGGGAAAGCTGTCAGAAAGTCCAGTTTTGCAGTGGATGGCAATCATAAGTTTTAATTAAAACCCAGATACAACCAGTATAGTAAAGTAGTCTCCATGGAGCAGTTTTTTATTTAACAGAGCCACAGGACGAGGTTCTGATGAAAAGGTAGCACTTTGCAGTTAATATTGATTATCTTTAGCATGCAGTCTTGATTATCCAAATAATAAGATATTGTACACTAAGGGAAAAAGAGCAACTCTCCTTTCTCCTTCAGTTAACTATTTCAATTACTTTTATACAAGATTCTACCCGCACCAAAAAGAATCAAAGCTAAATTAATGGCATTGCAAAAGCAAGGAACATATAAACATATTGCCATGTAGCTATACCAAATTAACTTTCATTTAGAGTTGTCTGATTGTTGTTTTTTTTTAATTGTGAGTAAAATTTAATTTAGACTTCATTTTCTTAAAGTTGGGATGGCAAATATGGAAAACCTGTTACTGATGGTCACTGTTTGGAATTTACTCCATTTTTCCTTCATAGATATGCCAATCCAGCTCCTAAAGAGGCACTTTAGAAAAGGTGGCTTCCAGATACACCAATTCTGTATCTACACAGGGACTTAACAGACAGACTAACAACAAAAAAAGTTTGTTCAGGACAGGTCAATGCCTGTCAATGTAAAAAGCTGGTGTAAAAAGCACAGTAGCATTTTAGCACTGCACTCAGCTCTGACTTGTTTAGCCCATGTGGGGCTCAGCAGGGGCTCCCATAGAGACTCTGAAGTCCAGTACCAGGTTTCTTACCTTCATGGTTAATTTACTGGCTTTGAGCATGCCTTTAGGAAACCTTCGTATAAGAATATTCATGCATTTATCCTTTTTTTCCCCCCCCTCAGGATTACAATCTAAATTTACAAAGTTATCTTAACATGAACAATGTGTATGAATCATCCTGATTTTTTTTTAAATATGTTCCTAAACCCATGTAAAGAGGGACCTAAAATCCTCTTATCTGTATGTACAGACACAAAAGATTAGCTCTGTCCTGAGTACAGGTCAGATGATTGGACAAAAATGCATCTTCTTTCAGGATAACACACCTAGTTGTGTGCTTCAGACCCACATATTGCATAAGCACACAGATTGCCTACCTTCAAATGTAATAATTAATGAATGAATTATTGCCTATATTTTTCAGGAAACACTGCCTTTTCTAGGTTGCCTTGTCTACTTGCCTTTCTTTATAAAATTTATGTTACTTTTATTTTTAATATATGGAGGAGATAAGAAAATCCTGTGGCAGCCTTGGATTTCTTACTTGAATGTGCCTATTAAAGCTATTGTCTTTGGTAAATTTTTTTCAGATAAATATTTAGATAAATTACTAATAGTGGAATATATTTAATTTTATGTGACAGTATTTCTTACTGAGTTTTAGCGAAATATTGCTCTATTTATAGATTAAGATTGGACATGAAGAGTCTTGTTTTCTTTTCGGGAGGTTGGTTTTGATGTGTGGGTCTTTTTTTGAAAGATATGTGGAAGCATGCACTTACTGACATCTGTCATGCAAAAATACTCTTTATATGCTCAAATACAAAGATATAGCATAAATAATGCAGACTTTTGTCAAGCTTCTTTTAACCCCATTAGACACAAACACAACTTTTTCTGAGGTGTATTGTGACCACCTTATTTTACAGCTCTGTTTCACTTTTTTAATTATGATAATTTGGTACTTACCTAAATAAATAAATTCTAAACATAAAAGTATTCTGACAGATGAAAAATAAACTTTCTCCATCAGTTGTAGGGGAAAATCAAAGTCATTGTATAACTCAAACATTTTGCTAACCTGCAGAATTCATTAAAAATGCCTTTTTTATATAGATGGGTAATTTATCAATGCAAAATTTTAAATGAAGGTGATTTTTTTAAGTTAACTTCCTCTTTGAATGTTTTACTAGTATGCTTAATCAGTCAACAGACCCTTCTAATGTGTTTTTAACTATTTTCTAAATTGACTTGAGAATAGGAATGAGTGTTTAGATATTCTGGTGGGTATTGGCATTTTGTATTCTTTCATAGGTTTTATTTTAATACACAGTGAATCTTTGGTTGTTTTAGTACACTGATCTCATACATTACATTTTAAATTGTTATTTGCATCTTTCTGTTTACATTAAAAAGAAAATGTAAATTTCTCCAAGAAAAGGATCACCAGTGAGTTCCAGTGGGATGCATTCTAATCTTACTGCAGTGATACAAAATTTACAACTTGTACTCAAGAGGAGGAAAATCCACAGAAAAGATATTTATTCTAGACCATTTGCATGATGTTCAATTTGCAATTGACTTTAGAATGTTATGCCCAATAGGAATTAAGTCCTTTAAGCTATCTGAAATAGAGACATTTTTAAATACTGTATTGTTACATTTAATGATCCTGCTGTAGTTGGTTAATAAGTCCCTTTTACAAGAAGCTGTTCAAGGAGGTATCTCTACTAATCTATTTTTAATTGGGAGTTTATTTCTTCTAATTTCTCAAATTATTCAGTTTAGCAAGTGTTTCCCAGGATTAATAGCATACTTTGCAGAAAAAAAAGTGAAATAGCATCACAATACATTTGAAACATTTTGGCTCCAGAACTCTGAGTGCTCATTTGAAAGAAAAGAATATTCAGCCAGCTGACCTCCTTCTTGAATTCTGTTTCTAAAAAAATTGGTTCCAACAGAGCAACCTATCTTATTTCTTCTTAATATTATACATAAGACAAGGCAATGTCTCTATTAAAATCAGAGGTTTTTTCTATCAAGTACAGTCATAAGTTTTTATTTCTGGGGACCATGAATAATGCTAAATAAAGATGTGTTGGTATCTGAGTAAAAGTATCTTTGCATACCATACTTTAAGTTCATCTCTTAACAGTTCTCCCACTAACAAAAAACAGCAAATAGTACGAGAAAAATATATAACTGGGTTTATGCAGGTGTTTTCTGAAAAAGTCATTGTGCACAAAGTCTTTTTATCATAGCCTTTTCTATTTTGTTGTTCTCTTTTTTCTCTTCCTGCGCAAGAACTCAATTTTCCAATATTTTGAGTGTTCACATAGCCCATGTACAAAAAGAAGTATTTAAAGGTTGGAGTGACTTTGGCTGGTTCCTTTTTTTAATTTTTTCTTTTCATATTTGCATGATTCTTTTTTGTTTTCTAGTTTCTACCATTACCAGAAAAAGAATACTGAACGACCAGAAGAAAATCAATTAGAATTGGCCAATCATCTTACACTTCCACTATGAATATTCATGGGAATAAAAAACAGGATCTGCTTAGGATGCGACTGGGTCTCTCTTGTCTTCAGTTTCTGTAACTGTTCTAGCAAATGAGCTGCTGGCAAGAAGAGATACAGAAAGTATACATTTTAATGCTTCTGGCCAAATATTTTCTGAGAGAGATTTAGAGAAATTTAAATTGGTAACAGACATTCACACTGAAAACATGACTCTAGAGTAACTTACATTGAGGACAGTTGACCTCAGATTACGTTCATAATTTTAGATGCAATCTTTTGAGGGCTTCTCCATCCTTCTTTTCAAAACTAGAAGTAATTCTTGACAAATTAAATTCAGGAATTACAAACTGATGTATTCACAGAGTAAGGTTGAAATCAAGTATTTAATTGATCCAGAATGAAACAGGTCCAGGTTACTTATCAATTCAAATGGCTTTAGCTTTTGTGCTGGTTTTGGCTGAGATAAAGTTAATTTTCTTCATAGTAGCTAGTGTGGGGTTATGGTTTGGATTTGTGCTGGGAACAGTGTTGATAACACAGGGATGTTTTAGTTACTGCTGAGCAGTGCTTAGACAGAGCCCAGGCCTTTTCTGCCTCTCCCCCACCCCCCCAGTGAGCAGGGTGGGGCAGCACAAGGAGTTGGGGGGGACACAGCTGGGACAATTGACCCCAACTGACCCAAGGGATATCCCATAGTGTATGATGTCATGCTCAGCATCTAAAGCTGGGGGAAGCAGAAGGAAGGGGGGACATTCAGAGTTATGGCATTTGCCTTTCCAAGGAACCATTAGTCATGATGGAGCCCTGCTTTCCTGGAGATGGCTGAACACCGCCTGCCAATGGGAAGTGCTGAATGAATTCCTTATTTTGCTTTGCCTGCATGTGTGATTTTGCTTTATCTATTAAACTGTCTTTATCTCAACCTATAAGTTTTCTCACTTTTACTCTTGTGATTCTCTCCCCCATCCCACTGGAGGGAGGTGAGTGAGAGGTTGTGTAGTGCTTAGATGCCAGCTGGGGTTAAACCACAACAGCAGTGCTGTAATTATAGTGCTTTAGACCCCAACTGGGTTGACAGTGTGTTGGGAAAATATGTGCTAAGCTTTGAGAGATGGTTTCTTCACAAAAATGCAGGCCCCAAAAAAGCCTGAGGTGTTTTGAGGTATGTCCTAATGGTTAAGTAAGAAGAAGCAGAGGTCTGTCATTGTGGAGTTCATCAGGTTGACCAAAAGCAGTTCGTGCTGGTCACTGGGCTATACCAGGAAACATTTTATGTCCCCATAGATGTCCTTCTTGAACTACTGATATAGTAACCTTAAACTACAAAAACACTGGACAAATGCTGCAGCTAATTCTGGATCCAAAGGAAATGCCAGCGTGTCAAATGCAGGCCCATTTCTGTGACATGTGGCATTCATCTTCTGATAAACTTTGTGTTTAGATATGAAAGAATATCAGATATTATTAAACTTTCTAATAGTTTTGAAAGCCTCTGGTCATAAAAATTCTCAGTATAAACTTTAGGCTTATATACAATCCTTCACTACATGCTGTCATTTTAGAAACATGGATATTTGAATTTATATTGTGAATTGCTCCTGCCATGTAAATTTATGAGAAGTTCATAAATTTAAATGTTTTTTTTTCAGACAGCTTTTGACCTGTTTTAGCAGGTTTTTCCTTAGGGATATCCCATCTATTTTGTATTCGGTAGTCTGACACTTTCCCTATCAAACTGTCATTTTTTTAGAGAAGACAAAAAGCAGACCATCTTCCTGAAAACAGAATGCAAACTAACCAGTAAAACAATAATGCTGTTTTGAAAAATGAGGAAAAGTGGGCTTGTCATTCAACTTACTGCAATACAGTTTTGAACTTTCACAAAAAGAAAAAATATTTAACTGGAAGGAGCATGTATCTTGCTTAACCAAAATTCCTTTGCCACAAGAAAGTTTCTGCCACTTGGAATTGAAATCTCCCTCTCTAAAGAAAAATTATATATTTTTTAATTAATATGTTTTTACCATGTAATTGCTGAAATGCACATTCTAGTTATCTTACATTAGAATATCACCATTCCCCACATTTTCTTCAATCTCTCAACTTCATGTGATTTTAGATTTAATTTAGTTGGCAGTGTTTTTTTTTAAAGAGTGAAGAGAGTACAGGTGAAAAGTTCAGTTCAGTTTCTCACAATCAATGAAAAATTTGAAGATTCAGAATAAAACATTCCTTAGGAAGTTGCAATAGTGGGACTAACATCTTCTTGAGACTCTTTAACCAAGCTTTTGATTTAAAGTGATGTATGTATTATTTCATTTGGCCACACATGCCAAAACAAATGGCAGACAAAACAATGATGGCAATTGGGAAAGGCAAGAGAACTACAAGATCAAAAGATGTTTGTTCCTGGATCAGGCAGAATAGTCAGATGAAGATAATTACATTCATTTGAACTTCGTATAAATTTAAACCAAAATATAACTGAAATTTCATTAATATTTCTATGCTTTTCAGTAATGAAAAACATACATGATAATTAATCTTTCATTTTAAAATAAAATAGAAGGAGCTGAACAATGTTAGATGTTGTTCCACTCTGGGTGGAAGAAGAGGTTTGGACCTCAAGACTGGATCTCAAGTTTAGTGATCAAGTTTACTATCAATTAGGATAGCAAATATGTTATATATTTAAACTGCTTTTTAAAGATTTTACCCCATAAAAGCCTGCCTTTCAAGAGCCAAACTGCAGTTTACTTATGTAAGCAGATAAGAAAGGACATAAAAATTAAAATAAGTTTTCCCTCATTTACATTAACAAGACTTTGGGTTGCTTTGTATTCACAGATAATTTTTAACATAAAATTGAGAAAATAAACTAGTGAGCATGGAATGAGCAATAATTCAGTGACTAATCCCTTCTAAATGGTGTTTTAATAAATGCCAATTATAAATAACATTCTGACTGTGTAAAATCTTACTGTGTAATGCAAAACTAAACCAAAAAAAAAAACCCAACCCAAAAAAAACATTCAGGAGAGGAATAGAAGTCTTGACAGCCAGACATTTATGACAGCTCCTCATTTCTTAAAAGCCAGTAAAGCAACTAATTATTCTGAATGAAAAATATCTCTTGCTGTTGGCTTTTAAATATATATGTCCAAACGATCATTAAAGGAGAAATGCTGTACCTATAGGAGCATGGATTTCTGCTTTTTAAGTAACTGCTAAAGTGAAATGGAAGAGAAGAAATTTGTACAGGTGCAGCGAGTGGTTTCAGTCTGTCACAAGCCCTTATTTACATGTGCACTTGTGTGAACAGGGAAGGTCTGTGCAAAGGAGGGCTTGCAAGACTGGCTTCTGTAATTGGCTTCTCAATACGTCTGAGTGCTTGAATAACTGAGCAGTCATGAGGGTGCCTGTTACTCCTGTTCACATTAAAGAGATTTATGTTGTGCGTCCAACAACCAATAGGTCCCTTATGGTTCTGCCCTGACCTCAAATTTTAGAAAGCAGTTACCATGTTTTATAAAGAGGCTGTACTCCAGCTTTTCAACAGCACTAATTTTACATGATTGTAGCAGCACCCTGAAGAGGGTCCCTCATCTTCCAGGTGTTGCTGTGTTCCAGTGTTCTGTCCTCATAATATGCACAGTAAATTATTATATTTTTCTGACACACAAGTTTGTTGCTAGATTTCAGTATTTTCATTTGTAATTCGAATTTTGAACAGAAACAGAAGTGAACTTATGACTTCCTGTTCCAAGTTGCCCATGCATTGAGATACTTATTCACTACAATAGATGTGGTAGGTCAGTATTGCCTTTCTGTGGATATGGCATTGTTATGTAACTCACAGGCCTTGTGGGAATGTGCTGAAGTGCTCACAGCTAGGCCCTATTAACCAACTAATCTTTTACATTTAATATGCCTTTATTTTTCACCTCCTATGTAAAATACAAGATTTTCTTTTCTGTTCAATCATTTATTTTTAACTAGCCTCAGGGTCAAATAATAAAAGAGGTGTTTCTTAGCTACCTAAATAAATTACCCTGTCCTGCATAGAAACAAATTCAGCTCTATTCTATTCAAACCAGTTTCTGTAGCAGGCCTTGGAATAAAATCTCTTGACATCCCAGTGCAGGTTTCAACCCAAGTAGGTCAAGTTTGGTTGTTCCAGAGTGAATTAACTGGAGTCTGCATGACAAGGGGATAAGGAACTGGAAAAATAGCAGTTATAAGTTGGTGTTGTGAATCCACTTAGGTCAACAAATCTGCCTTTTGAGAGTTTACAGATAATTTGAAAAATACCCATCCATTCTCAATCTACATTCATGCAGACCCTTGCAGAAAAGTCCATGGCACTATGTATTGTTGAAAAGTCCTCTTCGGCTGGAACTGGACTGGCTTCCACTGAAGCTGGGCAAAAAAGCAGAGATAGCATGGTACTTATTAGTGTAGACGTGAACCTTTGTAGCAGTTGACTGTGTGTTCCAAAATAAGGAAGACTCTAGAGAATTCTCAAAAAATAGGGAATATTTTTTTAGAGATCAGATTTTTTTTGAAATTACATTGTTAATAGTTGGTAACACTTTCCTCTCAAAACTACAGCCTAATAGAAAGAAAATTAAACAAGAAAAATAGTGAAGTATACTGCAACAAGACTAGGCACTGTTTTCAGTTTATAATTGGGAAGGCTAGCTCAATCAAATATCTTCCTTTCACTCACTCACTTCTTTCAAAAGTTCTAGGCTGGGAGTAATACTTATGCAAATTAGTTTCTCAATTAAAACACCACCTAGTTTGAACCTCTCTTTTATCAGTGATTTGCTGTGATAGTAAGAAGTTTGATATTAGTATTGCTTTATGTCCTCCATGGTTCTTAAAGTAGAAGGGTACATGTACAAATTTACCAGCAGGTTTCTCAAATAGGCATTTCATCACTCAGTGAGTTTTTTCATACTTTGACTATTAATCCACAGGGAATCCTTCAGTAAAAGAAGACTGATCAATAGGATGGATTTTCTTCACTTGGTTGCTTGTTTCGTTTTGCTGACATTTCTAAATCATAAAAGGCAAATTATTTCAGTTCAAATGAAAGAGATTCTTTGCTTGACCAAAAACAGAACAATTTGTTTTCTGAATTTAGATAATTATAATTTTTAAAAAAGGAAATTCTAAGTGAAATTTAAACCAAATGTGTTCTAACATCCTTTAAGATGACAGATAACTGTTAAATAGATTACAGTTAAATGGTTTGACTGCTTAGAAATGTCTTCAAAAGATTCTTTTAAAAAAGTTTGGAAACAGTCTGTCATATTTTAAAAAATACTTTCTCTTGTCTATAATTTGCACCTCTCAAACTGCTACTTAATATTAAAGAAGATTTACAGCCTGTTCTGGACTGATGATGTAGGAGATGGTACTTTCTCTCTCTGAAATTGCTTTTCTTTCTTTTGTCCTGCTTGCGTAATTGTAGCAGAATAATAGCTGGGCATTTAGGTTCATTATCCACCTTTTCTAAAATGCAGTATGCTCGACTCCAGACTTCGGGAACTTTGGAGAATGTCAGTGGTGAGTTAAATTCTGGAATTTCTCCTTTCAAATACTTAACCAACAAAAACATCTCATGGAAAATTACTTTGGTTTTGAAAAAAAGCCCTTCAGTACAAAGCCAGGGTTTTAACTTTCTTATTATTTTTATACTGTATATGTTAGGGTCCACCCCATCCTACTCTGGTCTCTCCATTACAAGTCTGAGATTGCTGTCTTAGTTAACATGTGCAGCATATTCCTGTGCTGTTCTAATGGAAATAAAAATAAGATAAAAACATTCTGAACTTAAGTGGGTTTTTTTTTCTATTTTTTTCTTAGAACTGTGGAATAAATGGTATGCAATAGCATTTTATGATGTCAGTATTCAAGCAGGTCACAGAAGGAAAAAATTCTCTGTATTATGTTAAATTTAGTTTGGAGTATACATATCTCTACATGTATCTGTATCTATATCTAAAATATGTGGATGATTTTGTATGTAAATATATTTGGTTTATCTGTCTACTTTTAGAAATAAAAAAAACGTAGCACAGAAAGCAAGAAAAAAGACTAGTCAAGTTAGAAATTACCATTGTAAGGTAAGGGTTACAAAGAAAATCTGCAGCACCTTCCCTCTCTAGGGCAACTATAAATCTCTAGAGGGTAACTATAATGACTCCCAGTTGACCAAAAGAACGAGAAGAATTCAAACAAATACCCTGAGCTTCAACATTAGGATTTGTTCATACTTTCAGCTGATATAGCAGTCTGCATGTAAGATACTGAATTCATTGACTTCACCACCCTCCTTAGTTAGGCAAAATACCAGATATAACCTAGAATATAGTAATGTCTTCATTTTCTGAGTGTGTTTTATGACCCTTAAATGGAAAGAGATTATACAGCTTTCTAAGGCCAGTACTTGTATTAAAAAAATTGTGTGTGTGAGAGACAACTTGCATTACAAAGAATATAAAGACATGAGATGAACATGTTCATTCTGAGACAGCCTTGCTTTACTCAAAGAATATTCATCAGTGCCACTGACTTTCTCTCAATAGCCTTTTTCAACCACCGGACATGCATTTTATGAGGGAACTACTAACGTTGCCAGAGCACGTACTGCAAATATATATATAAATGCAAAGGAGGAAAAGTGGAATTTTACATTCAAATGCTCTGTCCCCCTTACCTCCCAATATTCTCTTTCAAGAAAATCTTCATGAAAGCAAAATATGGATATCTTCTAGAACAGTTTCTCTGAATTGTTCAATTCTTTAGTCTGGGATGTGGTTGAGAGTATATAAACCAAATCAGGTTTTGATTTTTGAGGTCAAATAACTCTGTTTTTACATGGCAAGCAATGTAGAGATCAAGTTTTTATGGAGGACTTATTATCCAGTGTCTTTGGTTACCAGATTAATAAACAGTAAAAAGTAATATGTCAGTGAAGTTCTATAAAACTACTTGTCTACCCAACAGGGCTTTTATATTTATGACATTTTAATAGATCACCATCCAGAACATTTAGAATCAATTGCACTCTACATATTGCACAGCTCTTAAAATAACTGCTACATTTCTACACCACTGACTTGCAGTTAACTTTCTCAGAACTCAGGCCTGAAAAAAAACCACCCTCCCCCATTTTATTAACCTTAGTTGGAACCTTTTTGCCTATTCTTATAAGATCAGCTAAAAATTTAATGTTTTTTCTCCTGAACAAGTATGTTAACTATTTCATTAAAAACCCTGTACCTTCTTCATGCTGCCATGTTTACTTTCTTCATATTTTACATTGTTTTTCACTTTAACCACAGATTTATACTATTTTCTCAACTAGTAATAATTACTTAAGTAAAAGAAAAAAAACACCAAATTTAACTTCAGTTAATCTAATCTATCTGAATTTATTGATTTTTTTGAATTTTTTTAGCATTATGAAGAAAAAAAAATGAAAATTGAAACAAGTAGAGGAAAAGGTTAAGAAGTTTACAGCAAAGACACCTTCATTAGCTCAGAGCTTTTAAGAAGGGAAATTTAGCCGCTGAGCTGAAAAATGTATTATTTATACTGTTTTATCTGTAACTCCCATCCTCATCTCCCTTCTTTGTAGTTTCTGAGCATACAATAAAACACCCATTTCAAGATATACCACTGTTAGCATGTTCTAAATATTTTTCTTTCAGACTTTCAGGATTTTTATAGAAGGAGTGGACCTCCTTTGAAATTCAATAATACACTCAAGAAAGAAAAAATAATTGTTTATTGTGGCACTTATTGGTAACATTATTGCTTACAGAATCTTAGTTAACATAGTGACAAAAATGAAACATCGTGAACAAACACACAACTTGGGAACAGCAATACTGATAGAATAGGTAATCACTTTAATAGTGTGAGGCGTTGACCATGGCTGGATGTCAGGTGCCCACCAAAGCCACTCTAATACTCCCCCTCCTCAGATGGCAGAGGAAAAAAAAATGTAACTAAAGACTCATAGGTCGAGATAAAGACAGGGAGAGATCAATTACCATCACTGGCAAAACAAACTTGACTGGGAAATTAATTTAATTTATTAACAATCAAAGCAGAATAAGGTAACGAGAAATAAAACCAATTCTTAAAAAACATCTTCCCCCCACCCCTCCCTTCTTCCTGGGCTCAACTCCACTCCTGATTTTCTCTACCTCCTCCCCCCCAAGTGACACAGAAGGATGGAAAATGGGGGTTGGGGTCAGTTCATCACAGGTTGTCTCTGCCGCTTCATCCTCCTCAGGGGCAGGACTCATCACACTCT
>JANZLQ010000079.1:25544001-25565552 GCA_026212715.1 Elanus axillaris | reverse complement strand
TTCCAGAGCAACCACTATGTGTGCTGGAGCCCTGCTTCCTGGGAAGTGGCCAGACATCGCCTGCTGATGGGAAGTAGGGAATAACATCATTTGTTTTCTCGTTTCTTTCACGCACAACCTCTGCTTTCGCTTATTAAACTGCCCTTATCTTGACCCACGAGCCTGTTGTTATGTTTTCTCCCCCCTGTCCAGCTGAGGAGGGGGAGCGATAGAGCGGCTTTGGTGGGTACCTGGAGTCCAGCCAGGGTCAACCCATCACAACTATACAAAATCAACTTCTGCTGTCCTTTCATGCATGCAATAACTCATTGTGTCCTTGGGAATATCATGGTTGTATATCTGATGTAGTGTCACAGACTGAATATATGCTAAAAGGGAGAATGCCTGCAGCTAAGAATAGATGAGATTTCTTTAAATGACTTAAAATCAAGAACGGAGCTGTCATGATTTCCTCTGGAGCTTCTACCACCAAAACTACAGAGCTTTCAGGTTTTGCTGACTTCTGAGTGCTATCTTACAATTTATAGCACCCAGACATAACTGAATTATTTGACGTCCAACACACTATTAATAATTCTGAATGTTAGACATCTGCCCACACAAATATCATGAGCTGTAGCCTATGCATTCACACTTAGTGAAAGACTTGATTGTGACCAGATGGTACTTCAAAAGTTTGGGGCATCTCTAAAATAACTGAGGATGCTGGTGGAGGGTTGTTTTCCTGCTGCTGATCATAGAAGATAACACGTTAAGGCTTTCAAACACCTGCTGTTTGTTTCACAGTTTTCAAAATAGCTGACAAAATGAGCAAGATCCTTATTTTATGGTTTCATTATGAGTAGTCCTTTGCAAAATGCAATTTGGAATGATTTTAATTTTTCAGCATCCAAAGTGAAGTTTCATAACAAGTTTCAATTGCTGCAACAATTAGCAGGATGGAGAGTAATTTTCTTTTCTCCATTTTTTTTAGTTAACAAATTAAAGATTTTGATTTGTCAGCCTTGTCAGGTATATCCCCTGAACTTATCTTCACATTTGTGTGTGATCAACCTGCTGACTCAAGGAATTCAGTAGGGTGTTACTTTTTTTCTGCTTAACCTGACTTCAGTTTTACATTCAACTACTTCTTTCATCTCTGATCTCTTCCTGCAGTATAATGATAATTTATCATTCAATCAAAAGTCTTAATCACTAATCAATTATTCATCACGTGATTGCAAGACCTCACAAATTCTTCTATGGCTCATATTTTGCCATGCTACATGCAGCTACTGAGAAGAGAATAATAACATTACATAACCACTCTCTCAAAGTAACCATTTTGCCCACATTTCAGTCAGATCATTTTGGGAACCAAAAGTGTGATTAAGTTTGTCAATTCTCCTTTGGTTTTGGTTTTGGAAACTTTTGCACTATGGTTTCATAAGATCTAATAGATGAGAGACAGTTCAGTTTATTTAAAGGTACACTATGCTGCATGTTAACAGCCATACTATTTTCCATTTCAGTGACAGAGCCCCAGATTTCATGTCTTTTCAGCTGTATGTATGGCATTCTTTTGGGGAGAATAGACAGTTGTTTTCCTAACTTGAAGCTAAGTCCTCAGTACAGTGATAGTCTGAGCAGTTTATACTTCATTTAACTTCTTTTAAAGTGTCTTTGTAAACAGGAAAGCAGAGACACTGCAAGTTAAAACTGAAGATGAAATGAATAACTGTAGTGCCAGGAGTGTCCAGGTTTCTTGTTCTGCAAGAAGTTCTAAGATATCACAGTAATCTGTCACAGTAATCTGTCACAGTAATCTGTGTTTTAAAAGTCAATTGGAAAAAACAGGTATTTCTCTTTTCCCATATTTTGAGGAGAATTCAATGAACATTCTAAGTTCTGTATTTAAAAAAGTACATTTTTTTTAAATTAAATGTTGGGGAAAAAAAAATTTGGAAGGCAAAATGAAAGTATTGTCTTTACAAACAGGCATGAGCAATTCAAGGCAGCTTTATCAGAATGTCATGTTCCATGTTTTTCCAAACAAATGTGACTCCAACCAACATGTTTCTACAAAATATCTTTATTTTCCCAAAGGTGGCAGAGGAGAAGTGTATTTCTGAACTGGCTTGACTTAACACCACAAATCAACTGAATCTCTGTTACATGCAAAAATAAAATTGGAAAGAACAAGTTAGGTCCTTGTGCCCAGTCCTGATGACTCCAGACAGCCTTATGAAGGCCTTTCAGTCTAGCAGAGTTAAGAAAATATCTACTGCAAATAGTACTTATGTATGTGCCCACACGCATACAAACCACCTCACCCAGTATTTTGATGAAGGGTTAAAGACCGAAACACAGAGGATGAGAGAATGGGGAGATCAAGAATATTGTTTTGCTCCTTCACATGCAAAAGAAAGTTGGGTGCTAATGACTACCTCTAAATGTGATATATATATAGATTTGATGTGTGAGATATATATATATACACCTCACTGAGGACAGCCATAAAATATGGGTTTAGGCTAAAAAAACCTAGTTTAACTGTGTCCTGGTTTATACATTTCATTGAACTGCATAGTTCAATGTAGAACAATAGCTAGAGAAAATTAAAAACATAAAAACATTCGATGTGGGCAATCTGATGTGCAGCTGCTTTATGTCAGTAGGATGAATCTCAATACCATAGAAAAGAAACTTAAGGTATCATTCATTTAGCTGCACAGAAAAGAAATTTCATTTATTTATTTAACACACATTGCTGACCCTTCCTGAAGAGTAGAAACTACAACCTTAGTCATTTTTTGTAAGACAGGGGACTATTACTGTATATATAAAAAAATAAAAATAAAATTAAAATATCATAGGAATTGAAAAACTAAATAATATAGATTTTTGATGTGCGGCTTTCACACACGCAATTTAAACCAAATTAACAACTGCCATGTTTTTCTTAAAAGGAAGTTAAATGCATTATTTTCCTGGTTTTCATTATTTTTACAATGAAATCTCTATATCTGTGAATTTTTCTTAGCTAAAAGAGTAAATATTTCACTTTTAATTCTAATCTGTTGTGATTGGGTTAAACTGGAAAATTTTCTTTGGGAGTGAAGGTGTAAACTGGAAGTTGGCCAAGTTGTTATAGGTTGGAACATCCTTACAGGCTGGGTATGGGCCTGAAGATGCTTTCTGTCTGCAAAGTTGTATTTAAAAGAGAATTCCACCAATTTAAAAAAAAAAAAATTTCTTAATGCATAGTCCTTTCATGACAATAAAAGCACTTAAACTGTATATTTGATCTGGCTGTGAGCTGAACATGATCTGTAGAACATTAACATTTTTAATTTTTGCTATAGCACTTGTCTTAAAGAGGTTCTGAAAACCATCAAAACAAAATGTGCAGTTTACCTTCCTACTGAAACTTCCCTCACTTTAAAAAAACAAAACAAAACACAAAAAAAACCTCCCCCCAAAACCCCAACATTTTGTGAGGGTTGTTTTAGAGTTTTAATTTCTAAGTTTTATTCCACTAAATTTCAGTCTAAATTCTATTCTAGTAGTACAATTTGTTTATCATATGTAGTATATATTTGGGGGAGAATAAAACCACAAAACCTTAGTGGCTAGGGAAATGGTGAAATTGAAAATGTTACACATGTTACATACCTGAGCTCTGTCATTGGAAGTCAAACCTGATACAACGGTTGGTGAAATGTACTGCTATGCTGGGACTAGAAGTTATTTTTTAATTCAGAGGAGTGATGGCTTCTCCACAGAAAGAAGCTAATAATCCTTAACCTTTAGCTCCCTTCCTGTGTCTCTCTTCTTCCATCACTGGGAATATAGATGACAAGGATAACTCCATTGCTTTCTCATGTGCTATGTTGGGCACAGATGCTTGATTAGTTTTTCTTTTGATCTAATGCCCACTAAAAATGAAGATAAAATTGAGTTCAAACTTGTGTTTCAGAGGTCAAAGACCAGAACTTTCCCTACTAACTACTCAGTCCATTGTTTTTCTGTCACAGGAGTAACACTGCCTGAACTACTTGGTTACAGAATATTTAGGCAATCTTTACAGAAAGTACAACTGTACAAAAAAATTATGGGCTCTCAACCTGCAGAATGACACTGCATTTTTCAGGACAATTGCTAAGGGCCATTTCTAGTTTTAATATTAGCTAACAAATATTAGGACAGCACTAAGTATTGGAATGAAGAAAAGTACGAAACTGGTAGCATTTTCTAGAAGAAAAAAAATCTGTTGTACAGATAACCATGTTATTAGGCTTATAGGTATCAATGTAAAACTTTGGTTTACATGAACAAGCCTGGGAAGAAAATTCATTGCAGAAAATTTACAAATAATTTTTTTTCAGCACTGGTATAATATTATTGTATGTATTTATAACATTTCCATCAGTAAAATATTTGGTCGTAACTTCCACAGCTTACATTTAGGCAACATAATTTCACAAGAACGAAGATTAAATACCACATAACATCTTAACTTCAAAAGAACAAAGATAAGAATGAAACTTTTAGTGCTAGGATACTGAAGCTTGAAATTACTAAGAAAAATGGTGTTCGGAGATGTCAGAAAATTATTACAGTGCTGAGACCTAGATTCTGAGATATTTCTAATTGGAACAAAGTCATCCTGCAATGCTGAAGTAGTTTACCTTAGCTCATTTTTAGACAGTTAAATTTACACATGAAAAAGAGAAAGACTCAGAAAGGGAGACATGATTTGTCTTGTAGATAGTTAAAAGCTTTTTTTTTTTCTGTATTGCTTGTACTACTACAGCATGTGGATCAAAGTACTGTGATTTCCTTGATGACCTGCTTAAAAATCTGAAAGGTATGCTGTAGAAGGAAACAGACAAGAACTAGGAAAAAGTCTTCATAAATACTTTTACAAAAATCCAATTTTCTTCTGATAGTGTAAAACTGAATTGGAAAAAAAGAGTACACTTAAATAATTATCTGCTATGAATCATTAAAATCTCTAATACTGAAGTAACTGTATAGAAAGTTCTGCCTAAAAGTAAAACCAGAATGTATGTGATACAGCCAGAAACAGAAAATTCTTTAGGAAAAATGACACTGAAAGAACCAGTTAGAGAAAACTCTCACACCCTAGAATTATACTCCATTATGAGTGACTGAACAATCAGTCATAAATGGAAGCAGCTAATGAAATCATCACTAGTTCCTGAGTCTTCCTGAAATTTGCCCTTCAGCAACCCCTCTGTCTTACTCAGAAAGGGCCTGAAGGGTTAGCTTTCAAGCAGATCTCTATCTTTCCCAGGCAATCAGAAAGCAAGTGCAAACTTGTATGTAAAAGCACTGAAAAACAAACATAAAGCTGATTGTTAATAGCACACAGGTGACAGAGTAGCTTATACACATTCCCACAGATGTCCAGCTAGGAGAATAGTAGGAATGGGTCCTGTGAAAGGCACCGGTAGTTTATGGGGTGGTGAAGAAGCCACTCCTGTCAGCTGAAATGAGCATAGCTCTTTAGAAACATATTTAGCAACCTCTGCAAGGTCTGGCAGTTTGTACAAATACTGTGTCAAGCCAACAAAGAACAAATTTGACCTTTTTGTCCATTGAAGTGGCCGGATTCATATCATCATATCCAAAACAAAGAGGCGTTTTAAACTGTTACATTAGTCAGGTCTCACAGTCATCTATTCCAGAAGAGAATCCAGAAGGTTGCATAAAAGTTATTGACTGTCAAGAAATTTGTTTCTTCACAGAGCACTGGAACTCACTTTTGATTCCCAGGAAATTTGCCTTTTTTATGTAAAGATAACACCCTTACTAATAATGGGATTTTGCATTCCAAAGTGCTGTTTTGACTTTCTTAACAGACTTGATTTAACTGATAGGTTAAGTAAGAATTGTTATAAACCATGGCATAAATTAAATCTCTGTGGTGTAAATTAAAATCTCCCTGGCTCCACAATTATATGCTCCCTGGAACTAGTAGGGTGGTTAAGGACGTGTAACCTTTAACCAAAAGTTTATCTATTTTTGTTTAAATATAAATATATGGTCTTCAATCAGAGCTCATAAAGGCAAATTCAAATACATCATCAAGAGGGATTATTCTTGTTCTGGTGGAGTAATTCCAAGTTACTGAAGTAGATCTAATCTCAGTGGACTTTGAAATGAAAAAGATAATATGTTTTTTTATTGTAATACCAGAAAGTCCAATTCATTAAAACCTACCTGACAATACATTAAAAAAAATTTTAAAAAATTAATGCATATGGCTTTCAGTGGATGAAATTAGATTAATATTTTACATTATTTAGAAAGGTGACATTTTTGTACTTTGCTCCATAAAATAATCTAATATAATCTTCTGACTTGCTGATAAAAATTGTTACTGAACCCAGTTTCATGAAATGGCATGCATTTAGCTACTTTTCACTTTTCAAATAAAAACAATCACATTGATGGAATATCCACTTCAGTAGTTCCCCAAGCAGTTTCAAATGTTTCTTGGCTAATCATGAAGAAAAATTCATTCAAGATTAGGAAATGCCGAACCTAGAACTAAGAGGCTTGCAATGACAATGCATCTTAACAGGAAGTAAAACCCAGTCTTTCTCAAGAGGAATATTTTCATTTAAAATTGGCAATATCATAAATGCTTTTGTTGTATTTTAAAATGTTTAATAGATAAAAGCAAAAGTAATCTCAAGCCAAGCAACTTCCCTGAGGGAGATGCTGTTAAGAAAGAAATCTGGAGAGAGAGATGATATGTGGTACACAATGTGATTGACACCTCACTATAGCTCAGTGGTTGCAGCATGAGAAGCTGGATCAGACTACAAGTGGGGTTTGCTTCCCCAGGCCTACTAAGGAAATGGAATAAAAATATATACATATTTATCCCTCCCTGCCACTGAAGGTGCACATCAGGCTGGAGGACGAGAGGGGAGAAATATTTCTTTCTGGCCTGTGGATTCTGGATTCCTTGGTGTATCCTTGCCCTACATCATAGGAGAATCTTACTATGATAGAAGCACTGGTTTCCCTTCTTGATGCCTGTGCTATTTGCTGTGCTGGCTTCTGGGACAGGATGGCTCTAACCAATAACCAATAACCAACATGGAAATTAGAAAGGATTGTTTACTTCCGATGATACTCATCAAGTAGGGACCCAAGTCATTTTTGGTTCCATAGAGCACTATGGATGCACAGCTGAGCTAAAGGAATAAGAATAGATTTAGGAGGTAATGAAAAAATTGTAGTTGTTATCAAGTGACGAGTAAAAGATTCAGCTTCAGGAGTCAGAACTTCTGTAAAATTCTTGGAGTACGACAAAGACAGGACTAATGTCTTTCAGTTTATAAATCCTTCCTTGTAAGTTTTGCCAGTCCTTTGGGGGAAAACCCAATAAGCTTAAATGATAGCAGTCCTGGAAGCAGGCTGCAAAGTACTTCTACAAGAAATGGCATCTCAGCTCACTGGTGCTGTCGCCTAATGAACAATAAATGGGGGTTTTGTAACCTGTTGCTTCCCTCCTCCACAGAGTTTCCCTCCTCCATAAGGTTTCATCTACAGCCTAGCTCTGGTACTGTACAGCTACATAACCTTGGCTCAGACCTCAAAAGTGCTGCTAAGTTATAAGGAAGTACTGTGAGAAAATTCATAGATCTGTGCAAGGTAAGAAAGGCAGAACTGCAGGCAGAGGTAAGATTGCTGAAACAGGGGTAGTCAGCAACTCAACGATTCAGGAGGAAGAACATTCACAAGGTAAGTTAGAAAATCCTAAGGCAAAACGCAGTGTGCCAACAGATGGCAAGCACCAACATCAAACTTGTGTTCAGCAGCAGTGGAAGCTGTCCCTTCCCCTCCAACTCAAAGCTTCCTGGCTAGTGGGGGTGTTGGGCACGTTAACACCTAGCCCAGTAGCTTGTTTCTCCTTGTTATCGCTTGTGCATGACATATGGTTTTCTACTTTTAAGATTGTAAAGTCTATCTGGTCATAGAAAAAAACTGCCCTAAAAGTAATGTGGAGAAGGATGGGTATGTGGATGACATCTCTACAATTTGCTGAATTATAAGAGCTGCAGTCAGGTCCATAAGTCTATCCCTCTGCCTGTGCTTCATTCATCCACATATTCTAACTATATCTGGAATCAAGCTCTAAACTGGGCTCCAAGTCCCAAAATACTTCTGATTTTTTTTTAATCCTATATGACAATAGCTTTAAAAGTACAGTTAATGTTTTCGCTGGCTAGTAAAAATGCCATCAGTGCATAGAAGGGCAGATGCTGTCCCCTCCACATTTCCAGAGTCTTATATTCCGGTTTCAAAGCACCTTCAATAAGATAAGCAAATAAAGTGTGGCAGTAATTCACAATATACACAGCTACAAGCTGACAAAACCTTTGGATTCTTTATGCCAATTTTCTGTGCTTTCTATGAGCCTTAGATTAGACTTAGGTTAGTGAAACTAGTAAAACCATATTTAGATTTTCAGCTTAATTATAATTATTAATTTCCGGGGTTTTTGTTTGCAAATATTTGTATGTGGTCACATTACTAAGAAAAGATTAGAATATGCTCTATTAAAAAAAGAACCAACTTAAACCTCATGTTACATACTAGATACAACCAACTATGAAGCTCCAGTGCTTATTTTTCCAAATACTTACAAAAGGCAAAGTTTATAGCAAAACTCTTTACTCAAATGAACTTGAATGTTAACAGTTACTATATCTGGTATAGTAAATTAATTTTACCATTTCAATAGTAGGGAATGGTAACTTAAAATAGAACACAATGCCCAGTTATAATTTTATCCATAAACATATTTTTCAACAAAAGGAAATAAATTTTTAAGCAAAAATATTATAACATGAAACTAGCAAGTAATTCTGTTTTCTGAAGAATACATTTCATTATAAATTTCACTTAAGGCAGGGGAAAACCATAACTCTGGCAATGGCATTATATGCCTATCTAGTTTTGATGTATAGTTAAAAGTCATGTCTCCTTTTATAGTCAAAGAACAAAGAGGGATTGATTCCTTCAGAGCAGGAGCCTAAATTAGGAGTTTCTGATTTTTTCACTGGAGCAGCTTATACATCTTCACTGAATGCAGGGATAGCCCAGGGAATATAAGGTAATTGGATATAGGATTTAAGAAACTTAAGTTATATGGTGTTAATATCTCTCACTCTTTCAATTATTTGTTTTTAGATAAACTATAATTGTCATCAAATTACTAGGCAAGGAACTCCATGTAATCAAACAGACAATCCAGGAATAAATAATGTATCTTGGCAGAACTGAGGACTAACTTAGTAATGTTAACAAAAGAATCTAAAACATAATACTAACAGCATTTTTAGAGTAGTCTTGCAAAAAAAAAAGAAGGTATTTGAAGTAACTAAAGACTAACAAATAATAATTCTTTACATAAGGCTATTTATTCTTACAATTTCTGACAAATGTCTGATTATTATAAGTACATTTTGGAGTAACCAAAAGCTTCTTCTAGTGACTTTCTTAAGAATAACAATCAAATCTTTAACATCATTCAGAAACATTCATTGATTCTTCCATATAAATATTTTGGAGGGGGTTCTATCATCAGGAAAGTTTGTCACTTTTGATGCAGGTTATTCAGGTAGGAGGAAATTCAGTCTGGCAATTCTAATGGGTATTAAAAAGAACAAGTGATAAATTTTTTTTTAACACTTCTGTATTCATCCTAAATTGTAGTTACTGGGCTGTATTCCATAGAATAGATGAAAACAATTAAACCAATCAAACATAAAATAAAGAACAGGCAAAAAATACAAGCTGCTTTTGTAACACTGAAATTCACAGGGATTATCAAAACTACCTAAAATCCCCAAGCTTCCTCAGACCACTCCTTCACACAAATTCAGAAGAAGAATTTACAAGGGACACAAAGGATCACACTGAACACTTTACAGAAAATGCCTGGCCATGGAACTCATTGTGTAAATTAACAAAATCACCTGAAACTTTTCCATTGCTGGTATACTGCTGCAGTAATGTTACATTATAGCCAGACTCTAAACCACAGAGAATTGTGGATCTCAAGAACTTAATTCCATGGGGCCTTGACAGGGAAAACAGCTGGGATGTGGACTCCTTTGTAACAGCTTGATGTTCAGAAGCAGGTAGCATTCAGTGGTTGCTTCAGCTCTTAGAACTTCAGGGCTTCAGCTCTTCTTTCTCAATACCACCTGCATGAGAACCCTGCTACAGCAAGGTTAGCCTTTTCAACGGCAACAGTGACTTTACCAATGGCATCAGAAATACACTTTTTTATCTAGAGTTGCAATCATAATATCCTAGCTGTTTCTTTGGTTGTTGGTAAACCACTGTCCTGGATGGAGTGAAGCACTTGACTCATAAGAGAGAAATAGCAATATGTTTATTGATGTAAAACAGTGATTTAACAAAGTTTGATGATAAATGCAATAGTGGCTTAACAAGATTCAATGTCAAGGTTCACTTGATATTTGCTGTGTAGAGGAAAAGATCAGACAAAACTGTCAAGGACACCCTATGTTGAGTCATGAAGTTCAGAAAGGACCCCCTTGCTTTCCAAATTCCTTCTCAGGTGCAGCTGGATCGGTCTAGGTGCAGCTGGATTCCATCTAGGTGCAGCTGGATCCAGCCCTAGTCCCAGACTTGGTCAATGGTTTATGTCTAAAGGAATATATATGTGCAATTCATTCTTTATATCACTTAGCTAAGATTTTAAAGTTTAGTATGCTGTTAATCACTTACCGAGAATTTTCTGTGGCAAGGAATCTCTCCAATTCAAGGTGTAACCGTGATAGGGATCCCTACTCAAGGGAAGATCCTGGCATGCAGCCTGCTGCCATGTGGGAGAGCTCAATGGGCCCTGGGCTGTCCACTATTTATGGAGTAAGATAATTGACTCATCTTCAAATTTGCATACTGACTACAGATGTTACCTTCTTCCAAATTTGGCTTGAGTCAGACATTGACAAACACTGTGGTTAGATGAGTGCAGTTCAAAGTATCTGTTGTCTATTGTGCTGTTGTCTCCCCAAAATCCACCTTTAGCAGGGTACAGCCATCATGACCAGACGAATCCATTACAACTAGCACTGGTTGTTATCACTTGA
The DNA here is from genome assembly GCA_026212715.1 of Elanus axillaris. Lineage (NCBI taxonomy): Eukaryota > Metazoa > Chordata > Aves > Accipitriformes > Accipitridae > Elanus > Elanus axillaris. The sequence goes on along the minus strand of JANZLQ010000079.1, from coordinate 25,554,402 downwards.
GCAGGGTTGTGGGAAATACAGGTCAGGTTGGGGGAGAGGGAGCACATCAGCACACCCATATCAATGAATGGTAGGAACTTCAATGATTCAGCAGATGAAAATCTTAGATGATACTGGGCACTTCATCCAAATGCCACCAATAGTCCTACCTTTAATTTTTCTACTTCCTAATTGGCTAATTATAAGCAGGAGGCTGATTTTTAATAAAAATTTTTCTTATTCCTTCTATTCTATCCACTCTGAGATAAAATGAGCCATGGCAGGTGGGAGTGAAGTACAACATTAAATAAAGAAGAAAGAAGCAATATTCCCTAGGAATAGATCACTTGACAGTGTGAAACCAAGATTTGGGAAACCAACTGCTACAAACAACTTACTTGCCATACATGAAGTAGAACATGTAGCTTCTACCGTAGCTGTGCTGTTGACTCACATTTTTAGAAGAGTTTGCTTGGCTTATACATCACAGTTTCTCCTAAGGTCCTTTTTGTCAGGTAGTGCTGTATCACTGTGTGTGAATGAGTAAATTGGATTTTGTAAAGACAAAGCATTTAAGAAGAAAATTATGTCACAAATAGTCTGGAAATCATGGGTTGTCTTAGTTTCCTTTTTTAGAAATGTTTTATGTGAACATTTTGTAACTCTTAACGCACAAAGTCTCCAAAAGAACCTTCATTAGAAATGTGTCAGATAGAAAAGCAGCCCTGCATGAGACTAAATGGTATTCAAGACAAAGATCCATTAAGATCCCAAATGATACAGGCACATTATTTCACTTCTGTTCATCTGTACTTTTCATTGCATCATTATAATGTTCTATGATATCTGAAAAAGAATGACCTGCTTTGATGCTGAAATCAAGGTGAAGTAAAACTATTGGTAATCTGAAGAATCATTTCATCAGCAGAGTGCTAGGCCTTTCATTGTTTGTACTGTTATTGGTCATTTTATTGATTTTTTGCTGTGATATTTCCCAAGATAAGAGAGAAATATTTGAAAGAGGAAGGAAGGGAGACAAGAAAGTATCCATTCACTAATGTTGCAGATGCTTAGCACAGATGTGATTATATGCAGAGATGGTACATATGTGTAACAAAGATGAAAGTATGTGAACACTCTGGGCAAGAGAATCGGAAGATTTTTGAAATTGTCTATCTTATATGTTTTACTGAAAGATGAAAATTGTTGCATAAAAAAATAACACAAAATGATGCAAGGCTTTTGCCTTTTCTTTCCTTCCTACATTAAGAATTCAAAACAAGGACTTATTTTTATTACAGTTGGAATAGTAACATTAAGGAAAAGATAGAAAATCAATGAAACATTGTGAGATGATCCCTTATAAGAAGTTAGTCCTTAAGGAAGACCAGAACTCTAACAATAGTATTGGTTAATTAACAAGAACCATCAACTAAGTCTGAATAAAACTGAATAAAACATCTTTCTGATGGGAAATCTGATTTAACCCAAGATCAGTGATTGGATTATTTATAAAATATAGCACAATGTACTACTGTATCTGAGATTAAAGAAATTAATTAGTTTCTCATGTAAATGGCAGCATGTATTTGTTCTTAAAGATATTCTGTTCTATGTTTGAGTGATAATAAATGGAATAGAGTGGATAAAGATGGGAAAGAAAATTTGCTTACTTAATTTGCTCACTTAGTAGCAGTATAAAGCTTTTCGTGTTATGCATTACAATATAAAATGTAAAATTCTTATTTAAAGCAAGATGTCCTGGTTTCAGCTGGGATAGAGTTAAGTGTCTACTTAGTAGCTGGTACAGTGCTATATTTTAAGTTTACTATGAGAAGAATGTTGTAACACCCTGATGTTTTCAGTTGCTGCTAAGTAATGTTTATACTAAGTCAAGGATTTTTCAGCTTCTCATGCCCAGCCAGCAAGAAGGCTGGAGGGGCACAAGGAGTTGGGAGGGAACACAACCAGGGCAGCTGACCCAAACTGGCCAACGAGGCATTCCACACCATGGGACGTCACATTCAGGAAATAACTGGGTGCAGTGGGGGTTGGGATCGCCACTCGGGGACTAACTGGGTGTCAGTTGGTGGGTGGTGAGCAATTACTCTGTGCACCATTTGTATATTCCAATCCTTTTACTATTACTGTTGTCATTTTATTAGTGTTGATATCATTATAATTACTTTCTTCTTTTCTGTTCTATTAAACTGTTCTTATCTCAACTCATGAGTTTTACTTCTTTTCCCATTTTTCTCCCTCATCCCCCCACTGGGGGGGGGGCAGTGAGTGAAATGCTGCATGGTGCTTAGTTGCTGGCTGGGGTTAAACCACGACAATTATGCAAAATGCAAGTATGTGATGTAGCCCACAATTATCAGTTTGTTCCTACTGGGTGTTGAACTGTGTGTATGCAGTACTGTATGTACTGTGCATTTGGAATACCAGAGTTTATCTTGTTAGGAAAGTTTATCAATTTATCATACTGTCAGGGAATGGAAATAAATTGACCTTTTCTCCTTTCTTTTTAATTTTTCAATAATAAGTCAAAGTTTATTATATATCAACTTGCAATTGAGACCAATTTAATACTTCTTTGTGACTCCCCTATGTCTCAGCTGGTAGGATTGCTGCCTAGGTAGTCCAAGGGTCCTGAGTCTTGTCTCAGCTGCGGGAACACTATGCACAAGCTCACAATGTGATCCCAGAGAAGAATTCTGGTGGTTAATCAAATCAGTTGATCATGTGGCAGATACAATAGGAACCATTATCAATTAAAACTCTGAGGCCCTGCATAAAAATTGAGGAGCTGAGAGAAACAAATTACTGTATATTGCCTCTGACCAATTGAAACTAGAATTTCTTTTCCTTCCCTCAGGAATAAGTTCAGCCTGGAAAATAGAAGCTTACTAGTTTTGCATGTTTAAAAATAACAAAAGCCAGATAACACTTCAGCCAACTAGTTTGGCTAGTCATTTCTAAATTAATGTCTTGGACCTTGTACTTGGCCTTGTTGAACTTTGTGAGGTTCACATGGACCCACCTTTCAAGTCTGTCAAGGTCCTTCTGGATGACTTTTCTTTCTTCTACCAAACCAACTGCACTACTCAACTCAGTATAGGCTGCAAACATGCTGAGGATGCACTCAATCCCATTTTCATGGGTGCTGGTGTGGACCATGGAGGGACATCACTCATTAGTATTTTCCACTTGGACATTGAGACATTGACTCTTTTGGTACAGCCACCCAGCCAATATCTTATTCATCTAACAGTCCATGTGTCAAACCCATATTTCTCTAATTTAGAGATAAGAATATTGTAGGGTACTCTACGCAAGACCTTACAGAACTCCAGGTAGATGACATCTGTAGCTCTTCAGTTGTCCTCTCCATTGTAGAAGGCCACTATGTTAGTTAGGCATGATTTGCCCTTGGAAAAGTCATGTTGGCTGTCCCTAATCACCCACCTGTCTTCCTTATGCTTCAACTTAACTTCTGGGATGATCTGTTCCATGATCTTACCAGAAAAGGAGATGAGGCTGACTGGTTGGTAGTTCCCTGGCTCCTCATTTCTACCCATTCTAAAAATGGGTGTGAAATGCCCTTTTCTCCAGTCTCTGGGGACTTCACCTGACAGTCACAACTTTTGAAAAGTCATCAAAGGTGTGCCAAATAAAATTCTAAGATTAAACACTTTTAAGTTCTTAACCAGATAAAAATGACTACCTGTGTGTTGAACTTCATATGCAGAGAAATATTTCTTTTTCTCTCTCATGCACACTTGTTATTCACACTTGAATATTTTCCTGACCACAGTCTTCAAATTAATTGAAAAATGCCACTCACAGAGATGGACAAAATTAGGATTTCAAATGCAGGTTTATATTTTATGTATCTATACAATGATTCAAAAGTGTTGGATCTTTTCCAATTTCATTTTATTTCATCTTTAATGGAAAAAAAATGTACATATTGGGCTTTACTCCTCTTTGGTATAAGGCAAGCAAAATAACTGAGGCAACACCAGGGACTAATTTGCTTCCCCTCACACCTACAAATCTTATAAATGAGTGAAAGACAACTGCGCTTTGGTGAAGTAACAGCTCCTTATAAGTGAGTAAAAGATGTGATGAAGTTAGCTTCTCACTGAGAAGCCTCTCAAGGCAAGATAGCCTTAAGGCTGATGTCAGTCATTCTTCAGAGCTACCAACATCATTCACTTCTTCAAATTTAGACCCCTTTTCTCTCTTTAACCTACTTTAACCTCCTCTTAGAATGAATACAACCAGGTGTTACTACAGCATGGCATGTTGGAAAGGCATATTGGAATAGAAAAAATCGACATTCCATGTGAGAGCCCTTATATTTTCCCATTTTATTTAGAAAACTGAAAAAAAAAAAAAAAAGAAACCAGAAAAGGTCTGACCAAAAAGAACCTGAACAGAACAGCCAGAAAGAGGAGAAACAGCCCCTGCCAACACTTAAAATGCAGTGAAGAAACACATGTATATACTAAGCTGTCAGGAGGTGTCAGGACTAACTCTGGTTGATAAGTATTACTTATCCTGATTACTGGCAATGACAGCACTCCATTCTCAGGAAGCACATAGCAATTTTGCTGCTCCACCATTAGAAATATGGACTGCTGTGTGAACTCACAGTACATGTTCCCAAAGAGCCCTTCAATTTGAGTAAACTGATATAAAATATATATGAGTCAAATACAAGAACATTAAAATGATTCTTCCTAAGTTTATACTGCAATCAGTGCACAACCTAATCTGCCACATTCTATTTTTAAAACCAGAAAAAGGAGTAAAATATTTGTGAGAGACTGTATGTCATTGTGGTAATGAATTTACCAAATGAAACTATCCTTTATGCTTCAGTTATTTTGGTATTTCTGTGTGCCCCCTATACAGCAAGGAGGGGTTGCAATAATTCAGCATTGAAAAAGAAATGAAAACAAAGGTGGTACAAGGGTGTATGAGAGTACAGTAACCACAGATCAAATGGGACTAGAAACAGGAAGAAAACTTTGAACTTTCTAAGCAAGACTGTTCTGAAACATTCTTGTAGTAGAAGCATTAGAGACAAAACATGACTAGTTTTAAAGTAGAGATCAATCACTAAATAAAAGGTATTGTAGTGGTGTGTGCATAGTCCCAGATGCCTGCGCCCCATGCCTATACCCATACAGTTTCCACCTTGCTGTTATCACACTGCAGTCTCTTGAAGTACCTTTATAGCAACCCAGTTGTGTTCACAATATACCGCAAAGGTTAGTACGTAAACCATAAGCATGCTACACACTTAACCAACCAATTCTGTCACTCATCCCATGCTGATTTTTTTTTTCTTTTATATGACGGAATCTGACTCATCTGTAACACTATATATCCAGTGGTTTTGTCAGCTTTTACACACTTCCCTTAGCATAGACAGTTCCTTGTGAACTGCTACAGGCTGGAGAAAACGAGAAGGTGAGGTAGGTTCATTGTGACAGCAGTATACATGAGAGGGTCAGGGTGAGCTCATTTGATCTTTGCAACAAAGAATGAAGGAAGTTCTGTGGCATGTATTCATTGAGACTTTCTGCAAGAAAACTGTCCTGTCAGTAGAAAAACAGCGAAGGTGCTATACTGTGTTGGCAGAGAAGCTAGGCAGATTACATTCACGTAACACACCAGGTGAGACCTCCTCATCTCTTACAGTCTGAGCCTCTGAATGATTTTGCCTGTCTGCCTTTTCCTTCCATTATGTCAGACTTGTCTCTTTTGTGCAGGCAGAAAACTTGTACATTTTTCACCATAATAACGTGGCTATTGGGATACCATGTGAAAAACACAGGCTGTCCCCTGGGATCTTTCCAGCATGGTTCAACAGAGTGAGGGGTACTGCCTACTTATTCCCTACAGCCACACAGAAAACTCTTCAACAGAAAAACTTGGCCACGAGTCACTGTGATACTTGAAACTAACCTTATTTCATTACTTTTAAAAGTCAATGTTTTGCGAGCAGAGGTTTATTCTGAAAACCAGGGCTGTGTTATAACAGACTCTGCAGTACTACCAAGTTAGGTTCAGCATAAGGTCTATTATTACTGATTATTGTGATATGTACCTAACAAATAGCACAAGTAATCTTTTTATGATTAATATTGCCTATACATTAATATCTAAATATTCCTAAACAACATATTCAGAGAATTTTTAAAATTCATATCATTGTGTTAGATTTCTCTAGTAAGTTCATATCTACTTCTTGCCTAACAAGGCTTTTTAGTCTTGTTCTAAAATATGCCTGTGGCAAGTCTTAAGGAAAAACATCATAAAATGCTCCAAACAGGTTGGAGGTTTTATGCTGTGAAAAAAAAAAAAAAAAATCCATTGGAGGCTCAGATGTGGCCATTAAACTGGTGTTAATTAATTCATCTTTGAATTTAGTATTGAACATCAAAAGCTAAAGTATTAAAGTCCTGTGCATCTAATTACATCAGTCTAGCTGTTCATAGTGTTGTGCTCTTTGTTACATTTCTATGTGTCTAAGCCTCCTTGCAAAGGTGAGAAGGTGTGAACACTAAGAGAGATGGTTATCGTCATGTTTATAAAGCTCCCCTTGGGAAAATAATTCAACTTTTACTCATCCTGAACTATTTCATGTTCTGAGCGTCCTATTGCATGGGAGAATGGTGAATAATGCACCAGAAATTAATCAAGTTTTGATCTTTCCATTACCTACACTTTTCTTTAGAGCAGATAGAGAATTGCTCTTTCTGTCTTACTAGCTGACCTACACTTTTGTTCAAAAATAGATGGAATATTTTTCTAACCTTTCCCCATATCTTCTGCTGGAGGCTAGTGTTTCTGTAACAAAGTACTTGTGGCTCTGGGATGGATGAATTTGCAAGTATAATACGCATTACTCTGAATAAAAATGAAACCATTCAAAAAGGCTACTGAAAGAATTGTAATGTTCTGTTGTCACTAACTCAAAAATACAGAATTCTTTTTTAAAAGAAATGTGTATGTGTATACATACAAAGATCAGTATGTGTTTACGTATGTCCTGGTTTCAGCTGGGATAGTGTTATCTTCCTAGTAGCTGGTACAGTGCTATGTTTCCAGTTCAGTATGAGAAGAATGTTGATAACACACCGATGTTTTCAGTTGCTGCTAAGTAAAGTTTATACTAAGTCAAGGATTTTTCAGCTTCTCATACCCAGCCAGCAACAAAGCTGGAGGGGCACAAGAAGTTGGGACGGGACATAGCCAGGGCAGCTGACCCCAACTGGCCAACAGGGTATTCCATACCATGGGATGTCACATTCAGGAAATAAACTGGGTGCAGTGGCGGTAGAGGATCACCAGGGACTAACTGAGTGTCAATTGGTGGGTGGTGAGCGATTGCATTGTGTGTCATTTGTACATTCCAATCCTTTTATTCTTACTGTTCTCATTTATTAGTGTTATCATTATCATTATTAGTTTCTTCTTTTCTGTTCTATTAAACTGTTCTTATCTCAACCCAGGAGTTTTGCCTCTTTTCCCGATTTTCTCCCAACCCGCTGTGTGTGGGGCAGTGAGTGAGAGGCTGCGTGGTGCTTACTTGCTTGCTGAGGTTAAACCACAACAACAAATTATAAAGAGGGAGAGAGAGAGAGAAAGAGCAAGAGAGATCATAGCACTGTGAGTCTTCTGAAATCAAATCTAGTCTCATTGATTACTCCAGGTATTAATTTGGCCTGAGATGAGCTGTTTAGTGAGCTAGCATGAGAAAGGTCTAAATGATGAAGTAGAATACATAATATGAGTTATAATGTGAACAACATTCCGAATAATGGTAGCTGGATAATAGCTCACAAAAGAAGTAATTTTCTTCATTCTCTTTCTGGACACATAATTCACATTACAAAACCAATTAATGTGACTAATGTATGAGAGACAATGCAGTGAGGGACTCTGCCTGAGAAGAATAGGGATGCTCAACTTAATTATGAAAAGCTTTTTTTAAAAAAAAAGGAAAAGGAAAACTGATTTAAGTCACAGGAAGCATTGCTGAATTTCTGATCTAGAAGATATGTGGATCACATGATATCTCACAAGTAGAAGTTAATTTTCTGATAAGTGAAAGGACAACCTACTTCTGTAATCTATAAGTGTTTTTTTTAAAAAATCAACCCTCCAGCTACAGCTATTTTGATGTAATAGTCATTTGGAAAAGAGTGAAACTATGTGCTAAATGCTGTCTCACTGCCCACATATATACATAACAAGTCATTTCAGACAGAACTGCTATCGATGCTTACTTATCATTGCAGTTACCCAACACTTTCTATTGCAGAATGCTGTTCAGCATGGTGTATATAATTATCAATTTTTATATTTGGCATGAGAGCTTATTCAGTACATATGTGTCTACAATTTTTAGGTTATGTAAAGTGATCTTTACGTTTCTGCCATCAAAATCTTCTTAACAATCTACTATATACTTTGGAATATCCTGCTATAAAAAACTATTAATGTATCAAAATTTAATTACATGTTCAAATGTTTGCAACACTGATACCCCCTTTTTAGCACAGTTTTTGGCAACTATTTTACAGGTAGACAATGAGTCTCATTTGTGTGGACACAACAGTAAGAAAAAAGAGACACAGTGAGTCATACAGACACCCTGACAGTGATCTGCTCTACAACTTCTGTAAATTGCTTCTTCCAAGCTTTCTCATTAGGGAAACAAAAATAATAAAACTTTAATCTAATATGCTTTTATAAGAATTTGGAGTGTTTCTCCTATTACACATTGTGATTTCCCATATTAGTCCTTGTCATCATAATCCTTTCTTTATTTCTTTACTTGTATTTCCAAGAAAATGACTTTAAAATCTAATACTAATTATTTGGATTGTTGCAGTTTAACTTCAGTAAGCAGCCTTACCCCACACAGCTACTTGTTCACTCTCCTCTCAGAAGGATGGGGAAGAGAATCAGAAGGGTATAAGCAAGAAAACTCACGGGTTGAGATACAGTTTAACAGGTAAAGCAAAAGCTGTGTGTGCAAGCAAAGCAAAATAAAGAATTCATTCACTCCTTCCATAGGCAGGCAGGTGTTCAGTCATCTTGAGGAAAGCAGGGCTCCATCACACATAATGGTTATGTGGGAAGACAAACACTGTAACACTGAACTTCCCCCTTCCTCCTTCTCTCCCCAGCCATTGTTGCTGATCACAATGCCTTATGGTCTGGGGTATCCCTTTGGTTGACTGGAGTCAGCTGTCCTGGCTGTGTCACCTCCCAACTTCTTTTGCATTCCCAGATCACTTGCTGGTGGGGTGGTGTGAGAAACAGAAATGGCCTTGATCCTGTGTAAGCACTGCTCAGCAGTAAATAAGACATCCCTGTGTTACCACACTGATCTGCTACCAACTCCAAAAGATTTGTTAGAGCACTGTATGAGCTACCATGAAGAAAATTAACTCTATCTCAGGCAAAAGCAGTACAGTGATTTAAGTGACTGCATATCAGCATCTTGCTGTGTTGAAGACAATGACACCACAGCAGATATATTAAGTGTCAGATCCCTACATTCAAGAATTGTAAATCATTTCTAAAGACCAGGACTTTCCAGATAATTCCAAGAAAGCAGCTCTTGCAGGCATAAAAACATTTTGTCATTACTTTGACCCCATGTCTATGGGTAAATTTTGGAACAATTATATTAATATAGTCTATTGGGAGTGAGATATTTACAAGGTTTTAAGATCCTTAATTCCAAATATCTGAATAAAAGTGTGGAATCCAAATGGTAAACAACAAAGTGCTTTAAAAGTAAATGAAAATTATAAACAAATTTTTTTTAAAAAATCTTTCATATAGTATCATAGTTATTTTTCTCTTGTGCAAAATATATCATAAAAATAGCTTTTCTTGCATTTTCATCCATATTTTCCATAGGTTATTTGCAGCATTATTCCTATCATAAGAAAATTTAACATAAAAAGTTCTAGTATTTCCTCAGATATTCACCTGTAAAAGATAACAGAGATCTCACTAGACTAGACTACAGTAGGCTAGACTACAATAGAATAGTACAGTTGGAAGAGACCTACAATGATCACATAGCCCAACTGCCTGACTATTTCAGGGCTGACCAAAAGCGAAAGCATGTTATTAAGGGCATTGTCCAAATGCCTCTTAAGCACTGACAGGCTTGGGGCATCGACCACCTCCCTAGGAAGCGTGTTCCAGTGCTTCACCACCCTCTCAGGAAAGAGAGGTTTCCTAATGTCAAGTCTGAACCTCCCCTGATGGATGCAGCTTTGAGCCATTCCCAGGTGTTCTCTCACTGGATCCCAGGGAGAAGAGCTCAGCACCTCCCTCTCCACTTCCCCTCCTCTGGAAGCTGTGGAGAGCAATGGG
>JANZLQ010000079.1:25495766-25543937 GCA_026212715.1 Elanus axillaris | reverse complement strand
CTCCTCACAGGACATGCCTTCCACCAGCTCGGTTGCCCTCCTCTGGATGCATTCAAGGACCTCCACAGTCTTCTTAAACTGCAGGGCCCAGAACTGCACACAGTATTCAAGGTGAGGCCTCACCAACGCTGAATATAGCGGGACAATCACCTCTTTTGCCCGGCTGGTTATCCTGTGTTTGATGCCCCAGGATGCGGTTTGCCCTCCTGGCTGCCAGGGCACACTGCTGACCCACGCTGAGCCTGCTGTCAACCAGCACCCCAGATCCCTTCTGCAGGGCTGCTCCACAGCCACTCCTCTCCCAAGTTATACTTGTGCCTGGCGTTACTCCATGCAAGGTGCAGAATCTGGCATTTGTTCTTGTTAAATTTCATGCCATTGACAAGTGCCCGATGCTCCAATCTGTCTAGATCCTTCTGTGAGGCTTCTTGTCCCTCAAGAGAGTCAACAGCACCTCCCAGTTTGGTATCATCAGCAAACTTACTAATGGTGAATTGATCATTAATAAAAATAGTGAACAGAACTGGCCCTAGAACTGAGCCCAGAGGAACACCACTGATGGCCGGCCACCAGCCAGAGGTAGCCCCATTCACCACAACCCTCTGAGCCCTGCATTCAGCCAGTTCATCACCCAGCACTCCATGTACCTGCTCATCTCACAGTTGGGCAACTTGTCCAGAAGGCTGCTGTGAGGCACCGTATCAAAAGCCTCACTAAAATATGGAAAAGCTGCATCCACTGCCTTCCCTTCACCAACTAGGTGAGTGTCCAAATTGTAGAAAGATACCATATTAATTAGGCAGGCCTTTCCCTTTGCCAACCCATACTGACTGTGCCTGATGATTGCATTGTCCTTGAAATGCCTTTCAATAGCACCCAGTATGATCTTCTCCATAATTTTTCCAGTTACTGAGGTTAGACTAAGAGGTCTGTAGTTTCTTGGGTGTTCCTTTGTGCTGTTTTTCTAACTGAGAGTAACTCCTGAGTCACGCAAGAGATTTGGTAGATGATTGACAGGGGTCCTGCTTTAATCTGTGCTAACTCCTTGCTGTAGTTTCAGCCCAACCAGTAACAAAGGACCACGCAGCCGCTTGCTCATTCCTCCTTGTCACCCTCTGGTGGGATGGAGAGGAGAATCAGAAAAGAGAAAGAAAAAAAACCATGGAACCTCAGGGGCTGAGATAAGGACAATTAACAGGGGCTGAGATAAGGACAATTAACTGGGACAACACAAAGAGGGAAGTTACAACAACAATGGTACTAAATAAAGAATATAGAAAAACAAGTGATGCACAGTTCAACTGCTCACCACCTGGAACCTGACAGTCTGCCACTTCCCAGGTTGAGAGACCCAGCTACCCCCAGCCCACACCCCATTTATATACTGAGCATGATGTCATATGATAGGGAAGAGCCCCTTGGCTAATTCAGGTCAGCTGTCCTGGCTGTGCCCCCTCCCAGGTTCCTGTGAAAATTAATTCTAACCTAACTGAACCCAGGACACTCCTTCAGTACTCTGGGATGTATCCCAACAGGCCTCATGGTCTTCTGAACATTCAGCTGACGCATCTGGTTCCTTAAAGTTTCAGTGTACACAAATGGAAAGCATTGTTCCTGTACCTATGGTCCTCCAACTCAGAGGACTGGACACCCAAAGGTCTATCAGTATTCTTAAAGACTGAGGCAAAAAAAGCATTAAATGCCTCTTCTTCTTCAGCCTTATTTGTTAGGTGACCATCTTCTACAAGTATCAGTCCAATGTTTTCCTTAGACCTTTTCTTGCTATTAACGTACTTAAGAAAGACTTTCTTGTTGTCTGACACAACACTGGTCAGTTTCAACTCTTGTTGAGCTTTGGCCTTTCATGTCTTCTCCCTGAATACGCAAACCATGGCTTTGTACTCTTCCTGCAAAGCCTGACCCATCTTTCAAAGATCATACAATTTCTTTTTCCTTCCAAGTTCCAAAAGGAACTCTTGGAAGCTGAAAAAATGGTGGTAGTTGTACAGGAACATATTAGTAAACTATATACAGAAAGGCAAAAGAATGCAAACTAATAGAATCCCAGAAACTTTAAGGCAAACCTAAAGGTATAATAAATCTAAGTTGCAGAGAATTGAAAGAGTTAACTTGTTTAAAAAGCTACAAAAATGGAAAATCATGTCCATTTTCTAGCTACCATAAATTTTGTGAGGTATTACAATTTCTATGATGTCTTAAAGACTCTTTTTTATAGTATATGATTTTCTTTTTTAATTAAAAAGTCATTTTAATGAAATTTCTTAGCATCAATATTATACCACTTTGAAGATCAATCACTTGGCATCTCAGATTTTTATTTTTGCTGGGTAGAGATATGTATTTGTAATACAATTATTATTTCCTTAGGTATGGAATGTTACTTTTTTTATAGAATACTTTGGATATGCTATGGAACATACTCTAAGTAAATTCTTAAACTTAAATTATATTTAAGAAGACTGTCAATAAAAAAAAAAATAAAATTACTTTCATATATAACTGCTTCTCATTTGTAGTTGATATTTAATATGCTATAGAACAGATGCAAAATGGCTTGGACTTCTTTGCTTTTTTTTGCTGTAGATGCCAAGTCTTAGTTTTAGTATATGTAATCACAAAGATATACAGGCATGCCTTATATGTGAACTTGTTTTATATACTTACCAGCTGTTGCATCTCAGTTGCTTACATAAATAACTGAATTTGATTTTAGTTTGGTGTTTCATGCATTTAATTATATCTAAATTGATGTGGCCAGATTATCCCATCTTCTAACTTCAGACTCAACACAGCTAAGGAAAACAGATCACTTTTTTATTCATCTGATCCTCAGGTAGGTAGAACCTAGGTAGTTCTTTAGCATAAATTATGAGAATGTGAGGGTCATATGAACCATGCAAGATGGCTACATCTTTATACTGTAATCTTCAAATATCTTCTTATGCCTTAGCTATATGTCTTTTTTTTTTTTTTTGAGGAAAGTTATCAGGTATTCTTTTTATATCAGTTTACTACTACATACTTTACACTGTTGATATATTGTAAATCAACTAGATTTGGGGCCAAGTTCTGCATATCTGAAAGCCAGGTGCTGGACACTAACTTAGATTTCTTGGCATCCAAAATCATATGTGTGTCAGTGCTCACCCTTGCTCCTAAAATCTTGAATGTGGTTTCCCCTTGTATACATGCACTTAAAAATATTTTTATCACTGTCAGTGGTCTTATCACATGTGTACACTGAGGAGATCTGGACAGGGATTTTCAAATGCCTCTTTGAAAATCCAGGTCAAAGTTGTCAGAAATTACAAAGAAACTTGTCGTCAGAAATTAGACAGCTACGAGAGGTAAGGGTAACAAGAACATCAACTTTCACCTCAGTTTCCTCTTAGAAGTACAATGGCTCATATATTTAATTTGAAAATATAGTGGAAAGACATATGCAGATTTTTTTCTACCCTTTTCTCCATCATTGTCTCCCTTCCTGACCCACAAACTGTCATTTGACTTAAGCTTGTTTCCTCTCTTATACTGAATTCAGAGCAGGAGAAAAAAGAGTCTAATTTTCTTCCTGAGGCTAAATTAGAGGAAGGTGGTGTCTCAGTGGAATGATGCATTAATAGGTCTTATGGCTATGAAGTAATAGTCTTTGGAAGTACTTTGCATATACATTTAAAAATCCTGACCTGAAAAAACCTTAGTATAATCTAAAATTGTTATATAATCTTATGTTCATTATATGACTTCTAGTAATTATGATTTGTAACCAACAGAATATATCAAAAGAGCTTTCACATTCCAGGTAAACATATAAGTTAATAGGCATGCATTTTTTCAGTTCCGATACTTGCTTAATATTCTGTATTTTATCTTGCTTAATATTCTGTATTTTATATTGCAAGATTTTTATATTTAATAAAACACAGATCTTTAGCATATCAGAAGTGGACCACAATGGTGTCTTTTAGGTCGAAACATAGCCATGTATTCCTTTTATGTGGAAACATCAATATGAAATCTACTGTGCAAAAATTTGTATTTAGGCCTCATTTGTTGGCTACATCTTTCCTTTAAAATAACCTAGAGAGTTCTAATCATAAATATATCATGAGTCATATTTCAGTCTTAAAGAAATGCATATGAATTATCTGAATAATCGATAATATGATTTCTTTTTCATAGAGAAAACAAAATTAATTTCAACTCACAATGTGTATTTCAGCATTGGTATAATGAACAAGAGAAAGCTCAGAGGTAAAACAGACTAATGGACTCTTGATATTTAGAAGGTACATTAACTACTGTATTATAGTTGAAGAAACAATCACAACTTTCTTCAGGCTTGTTTTCTTTCTCACGCATTACCTTATGTGAAGCATTGATTTAGGGGGGTTGAAATATTGTGAAGTTTCCACAAAGAGCTTTATTGTGTCCTAACTAAACCTCCCCCACTTCAGCAAGTTTTCACACTGCTTTATTCAAGGCCTTTTTAGCAAAAGCATTGCCATTTTATGTCTGATTAAAGTAAATGGTGCACTTTTCATAAGTGAATTTTTATTTCATTTGCTCTTTAGCAGTGACTAACAGACTAATTTGATGTGACCCTATCCAAGAAGTACAGCATTGGCCTGTGAGAGAAAAGAACATAGGATGATTACACCAACTACAAAAGAATAAGAAATTAATACCTCTCTTAAAAAAAAAATCTAAAATATAAATAATTTCTAAGAGGAATAGGTGAGTGTTTCAGGGTTTTTCTGAAGTTCAGAAACACTGGCATGGGTTGCCAGCATTTCTTGCCAGCAGTTTAAACCCATAAAGTCAAGATGTTCTATTTATAAGAATATAATTAAATATGTCTGTAAGATGTCTATAATAGCAATATAATTAAAAGTCATGCTCTAGTTAAATGGTATTTTATACTTTATTTTAAGAACACCATAACTTTTCAGATGTAAGGCTGGAAAAAAATTTTACTGAATTTAACACACTGTACCTAGGTTTTTTAGATAGCCATTTTGCTTTCACCTCTTTTTTTTGTAGTCTCTGCTAAACAATTTCAAAATTAGAATCAGTAATTTGAAAAATTTTGGAATGAAACTGACGCAATTTATTTTTGGGAATTATCTTGTCCTTTAAAAGTTATTTGAATACCTACAATATATTCCAGTATATATTGTTACAGAGCCTTGAACATCTGTGAGTTGTTAGCTATAATAGGTCTTCTAAACTATAGGCAAAACTTATTAAATAGATCTGCAGCAGGTTTAGGAAGATTTTTCTTTTTTTATTCTTTCTTTCCCTTAAAATTATACAGAAAACTGTTGCAGGTAACCAGTTATATATTTTGGTCTTTTACAATATCTATTAACCTGTCATAGTAAACTATGTCTGTAATAGATGATGGAAGACTCAAAGAATAAACTAATGTTGATAATTGAGAGAAAAAGGTATCATCATAATTATGACTGGACTAATAAAAACAATATACCTGTATGAAAAAAAGGAGATCAAATTGCCATATGATGGACTGTGCTGCACTGTGTTCCAATATATAATTTGCATTGAACAATGGAAAATTTAGTGACTTACTCATTCTCTCTGCTTCTCCACCATGCAAGTAAATAGTACAAAACCAACCAAACAAAAAAAAAAAACCAACCTCATTAAAATTGTCTGCTATGGCAGACAACATTTATGTGATGAACCGCTTGAGAACTGTGACTGCATTACAAAAGCCAACAGGGTCATGATGCTACAGTAAGTCTATAATAGGACACAGAGAATGAGCTTATTATGGTAACTCTGTAACAGGACTTTAGGCACTGCATTAAATACTACCATCAAGAACCAATATAGTAAATGATGCAGACAGAATTCTTTCAAAACACTAAAGTTCCTTTTTGCATTGTTGCTTGTTTTGTATGAATAACAATGCATATGATATAAATTGATGTGCACTAGAATGTTTTGTAATTGCAAATAGCATGCTGCTCAATTGACTAGGAAGAAAGAAAGGGGTTTGTATGTTCTTTTATGATTATACGTTTGTATAACATTTTACATTTTTCCTTTATTTAATCTGTACAATTTAAAGATAACACACCCTTTTATATAAGGTCACATTATAAAAAGCTTTTATAGCAAGTGGACCATGACTACTCAACAAATCTATTAAACTCAGAGATTTTGTTCATTACTGAGAAGGTTCACTCATTGCTCTAATGGAAAGACGCTCATGTATTTTCTATTAAAAACAAAACCAAAGTCCCTTGTATATCTACAAAGAGACAAGCAAGAAATTAACCTGTAAAACTGTAAGGAGATGCTTTCCATTCATTCCACATACAAGCTTCCATTAAAATTAGAAACAGCATTTCAGCTGCTGGATCCTCATGCCTATCGTGGAGTGAAAGTTTAAGAGGTATGTTCTATATTCATTTTGTGTGCAAAATTGCCACAGATGTCAGCAGAAGAAAACAAATGTATTTAGGATTTGCCCCACTAGTATAGTAAGTCAAACTAATAATTCATTTAGAAATGTTCCCAGGCCCTTGAGCATCTGTGGAGTTAAGAGAAGGGCAACTGTCTTGTACTGTCAGGGGAGAAACTAACCCCTACCTTCAGCTTGCGCAGATGCCTATATTTTTCTTCCATTCCTAAGCATAGTCACACTTACACTTTAGTTCAAATGCCACATATTTGTCTCAGAGGGATATAAATGGACTGAGCATACACAAAATACCCATGAAATACCAGGCAGCAGAACTGCAAAAGGAGCATTCTCCTCTATGAGCTAAATGACAGGTACCTCTTGTCTTCAAAGCTCACTAATATTTCCCAAATGACAACACAAAATGCAGCTAATGAGAAATAATGTCTGCCACAACATAAGTAGCTACTGTTAAACAGAGTTGTATTTTTCTTCCCTCCATGATAGAGCTCTGAGGAGCTTATCATTGTTTAAAGAGTACAGAAAAACTTGGAGCTTACTTGTAGGCATTTATGTTTATGTGCACAAACAACTTTAAACTTTGAAAGTGGACATTCCTTAGTTATTTTAACCAAATGTTTGATCACTATCCAAACCTCAGACATACATCTACTATTAGTTGACCTTGATCAGTAGTCTTTCCTAAAAGTCATGTATTCCTGATGAGAGTCAATTTTTCACTTTGAGTTATAAGTAGCAAAAGAATTTTAATGTTTTTCACTTGGACTGCCTAACCTGACTGAGAGAGCAAGAAAATAAATGAAATAAGCATAGATATATTTAGATAAAAAAGTAGCAATAATAGAGTTTGGTAGGGAAACAAAAGTAACAAGACAACACTCAACTCATATGGCTTGAAAACTTTGCATTTGAGAAACATTCAAGGACATAAAGTATGTAGTTGTTCTTAATTCTTACTTTAGAACTAAATATTCTTAATTCCACTAAGATATCCAAATTCTTTACTAAGCATCAGGTCTATAATCAAATCTTTCAACTGCTGAAATTCCTCAAATTCTTCTCTTAAATAAATAAATAAATAAACCCACAAAAAAAAATACACAAACAATAAAAACCCCTCCACCCAACACTGGGAAAGCAGAAGTTACTTAACAGTATAAAATCAAACATCACAATAAGACAGAAGTGTAGTTATACAATGCAGATGTTATCCTTCCAGGTTATGGAGGAAATAATTAATCTGAGGTATAATGAAACTGTGGTTGCTGTGGTTCATTGCAGAAATAATAGACTGTGGTTACTTTAAGTGCTCTGATAAAATTCATAAGCTTGCCAGGTAGGCTGCTGATATTGAGTTAGTTGTCATAATGCTAATAAAAATTTATTGAAATTTTTAAATTATCTCACATAACCAGATGGGCTGGGATTGTATTTTAAAATATATTGTTCCTGCTGTTGGCTTTTGCAAAACCAATATGCCAAAGTAATGTGCCCTTTGACACTTTCATGCTTTCTTCAAGAATTAAAAAAAAAAAAAACATCTATGAATGAAAGAGCTTCTCAAAGATACAAGTAGATAATACTTTCTCTGAAACATTCTCATTTCAGAGGAAACACCTTTCTGGGGGCAGCACTTGAAATAAGCATATACTGACCAATAAAAGATTATGAAACCTATGTTTACAGTTGTGTGACTTTTTTTCATACACAGAAATATACTTGCTATACAGCTAGTAAAGTACAGTGGTGTTTTCAAAGGACATATTAAATGTTTGTATACTGAAGCTAACGTATACTGAATGTATACTGAGTATATGCTCAAATGTGTACTAAATATATACTGAAGTTAATTATGTCCTCTTTTAGAAATTCCTCCAGAAACCACTTTTCATACTTTGGATTGTATTCTATAAATATCTCTCAGCAATGAAGCCCTTTATGTACATTAAGTAGATATATAAATTAAAAAGGATTCTGACAATAGATGTGCTAAATCTAAACAACTCAAACGAGAAGCTTCTATGTTATGTTCTGCCTTTCTCACTTGCCTAATGATAAGCAAATTATTAGCTTTATGAAGTGGAGCTTTTGTTTTGTTGCCATCTCTTTCAAGGCTTCAGCTAGCGAAGTGCAAAACTTCAAACCCTTTCACTCCCTTTCAATATATCTGATGGTGCTGAAGGTTTTGGGGTTTAATTCTGAATAATGTGCTACCTGTGTGAAAAGATATACTGATGATTAAGCATAGTTCCTTGGAAAGGCATCCATATGCCTGGAATAGATGGAATGCTACTTTTAGCAGAGCAGTTTAGAAACATGCCAAGAACTGCTTAGCAGTTCAGTACAAATGGGTGAAAATACAGACTGACAAAGTCAAGGTGCTCAGAGTCTTATTTTGTAGCAGAGAAGTTCATTGCATATCACTTCCAGTCCATATAATATGTAATTATTTGTAAAAAAGAAAATATCCATATTCTATTATTACAGATGAACCCAAAACCTATTCAAACCCTGACAGCTCAGGACAGCAGCTCTTTTCCTGACTACATCATAATACATTCTTATCACTGTGTGCTAAAATTTTGAACTCATGTCCTATCAGAAGCCTAGAAAGGTCATTCCAATTTTCATAACCAAGTAGATCTGAGAGCATGTTTATCCAAAAATTACATTATGGGACTGTGGTGGTTTCAGCCCAGCTGGTAACAAAGGCCCATGCAGCTGCTCGCTCATTCTCCCCCACCCCCTTCTGGTGGGATGGGGAGGAGAATCAGAAAGAGAAAAGAAATTAACCTCAAGTGTCAAGATAAGGACAATTTACTGGGGCAACACAAAAAGAGAAGTTAAACAACAACAGTACTAATAAAAGAATATACAAAACGAGTGATGCACAGCGCAACCGCTCACCACCCGGAACCCGACGCTCTGCCACTTCCCCACCAGAAGCCGAGAGACACGCCCCCCAGCCTGCTCCCTATATATATACTGAGCACGGTGACACATGGTGTGGAATAGCTCCTTGGTCAGTTCAGCTGTCTGGACTATGCCCCCTCCCAAGTCCCTGTGAAAATTAACGCTATCCCAGCTGAACCCAGGACAGGTACTAAGCTTGAAAAGTCACTACACTTCCTTTATAGGACTATATTTGTAAGTGAAATTGTAGCTAAACAGAGTTTAGAGAATTGGACTTTCTTTTCAAACAGGTATCATGCTGTTTTTTCTGTCAGGGTTACATGTCTACCAGTTCAAAGGAAACTATGTTTTGTAAATTTTACATCTATGGCTGCCCTTGCTGTGCTATCAGAAGCACTAATAAAACTGGCTAGCAGGCAGACCTCAGCTTCTTCAAGTTATTGCCTGCTGTTGTATTTGTCCATTGGTTTTGGCCTGCCCTGACAGTATCTAGGATAGTACCTAGTCGCTGCTGTGAAAACTTTCCAGGATGAAGACCAAGATTCTCTCAGCACACACAAACTTTTTGGTGGTGGGTGAGATATCACCTACACAGTAAAAAGAGAAGAATCTCAGGATGAGCCTATTAGACTGCTAATGATAAAATTCTCCCTTACGCCTCTGTATTTTAATTTTAATATGAGTACATTTAATCTGGAGGCCAAAGTTAACAAACATAGTAGAGTGGGTATTTTTACAAAATCATTGTTCATTAATACGGTTAAGAGTTTCACATTTATGTGGATTCAAGAGCAAATAATAAAAGGAACATCAGGGTTGAGAATGGAAAAACAAATTTAGAGTGGCTATAATTAAACTGAAAGTTCACAGTAATTTATTTTTTATTAGTTTTTGGATCTACACAATAAAATCATCTGTAAGTGGCTGGAAGGACTATTCTAATGTCAGCATCTATTTCTCCATTTTCAAATGCGCATTCAAGTTCCTTTACTTAGGATATACCTGTATTTTTTTCTCTTTTTCAGTGTTCCCAATGGTCTCAGAAGTACAGTTAATAGATCACAGATTATTTATAAGTTACCTTGGTGAAGAAAAGGTAGCAGCATACTAGAAGTCATTTGTTAGGCTAGTTTATCAAGAGAAAGTTCAGCTGCAGAAATGAGTTCAGAAGTTGTTTCTGAAAGTGTTAGTGCCCATAGTCTTCTTATGTCTTGTGGAAATGAGTTCTCAAGTATGCATAAAATTGCCCCAAATCAGCATCTCAAAACAACATAATGACACTATGATTCACCAACTTTATGCTTCCTTTCCCTAAAGCTTTTTGGATAAATAATGATGAACATTATGTATGTAAATGTGAAATATTCACTGTTTTGTTTTCACTTCTGCAGCTTTAATTAGTCACTTATAGGTTTCTTGAGTACCTAATGAAAACTCTGTGTTTCATAACCTATTGTAAGTTTGCCATTATTAAAGATATTATCCAATGTCTTCTCCTTCTTATGTTGTTGTTGTTTTAGAAAATGAATGTAATAATGAATAAAGCCATCTTTATCAGTCCATAGTCCTTTCAATGTTTCTAACACTTCTGTTTCAGTTTATATTCAATTTCCATTTCTATTAAGCTAGCTAATAATTGCCTTTTGTTAAGCATGAATGTATTTTCAATCTATACTCAGCCAGACAGATTTTTTTTTTAATTTGATTTGCATGTAAAGCCTCCTATGACTTCTGAAAATTCATCCTGAAGGAAAATGAATGATAAGTACATGTATTTTGGACAGAAATGCTACATAGGTGCATAAGACTTGCTAGAGAAATTGACAACTTCAGTACTGGCCACATTGTCATCTGGACAGCTGAAATAATTTTCTTACTTACTACTTTTCCCAAAAAAGTTACTTTTCCTGTTCAGAAACTCCATTTGCCTGTTCCCTGCTCAGGGTATGGTCAATAAACATAAGAAACAGCCTATAATTATGCTAACAAGTCCCAGAAAGCCTTTATCACTTTTTCCTTCAGCTAAACTTGCTCTTCTTTTCTTTCTTAGTGCTACCATAGCACCCTTCTGAATTACTTGGCAGACTGTGTGGAAGGAAAATCAGAATTGACAGCATCCAGGAAAAAAAAACCTTCTCCCTTTGCATACTTTTCTTTTGATCCCAACACTCTTCTTAAATTATGAGTACAAATATTAACATACTTAATACAAATAGAAACTTCAGTGATCCACACTTGTTTAGGTGAGACCTAAAAAGCATCTTAGCCTTCAAATACATCTGATATGAAATATTTTTTGTGTTCCTGCTGTTGTGAAAATCTCTCTGCATGCATAAGCTTATTTAAGACCTATTTCTTGCCCTCAAATGTAGTCATTGTTGTGATTTTTAATTCTTATTGATAAGATTTGTAGATTCTCTCTCAATATAATTTGGGTTTACAGATGTTCTTATAATAGGTCAATAATGTTATTAGGGCTGAGAAGAATAGGATAAATTTACACAGGTAACAAAGATTGAGCTGGAGCAGGCATATGCTTTTGAAAATATATATTCTTTTAAATCCCAGTAAATTTTTTCCATCTTCTTTTGGGTGTGCACTATATTATCTTATGTTCTAATCTTTGCAAATTAGGGGAAATTAATATTTTTTCTATTACTATTTTTTACTTGTACATTGATGAACAATGTTTTCTTACAGTTGCTTAGAGATAACATATCTGAAGAAAAGGTTCTGCTAAAGGAGTTCCTTCTGCTGCTGAAGACAGTCAGAAGTCTAAAATACAGAATTCATCAAAATAGGCAAGCTATTTTGGTAATAGAAGCAGTCAGGCCATAGCAATGCAAGCTCTAAAAGCTGAAGATTTCCTTTGAAAAAGATGATATATATCCACACATACTGTCATGACAATGAAGAGATTAAGTGATGTTGAAAAAAAATTTGACAAAACTAAAAAGAATAACCTAATTTCTATTCCAGATATATAGTACATAATACTTACTCACTTGGGGATTAATCATTCCTTCAAATAATTCTGTTAATTAGATGGGCTTATTTTGAAATCTGTTGGGACAATAGAACATCTTTAGGTCTTCAACACAAAGAGACACACGGACACATATACAATACATTTTTAGAATATTTGCCAATGTTTTATGACACTTCACTTCAATTTTTCCATATAAAAATAGGCAAGCCCAATATTCTACTTTTGCTTAAGCTTCTTTTGAGTTAGAAGGAAAAAAAAAAGTTTAAATAACTATATGACAAAAAAAATATTCTTCAGGTAATACCTGCCAAAGTTAGAAGACTTTAATACATTCTTGATAATACTGAACTTTAGCAGGCTTTTAGGTAGGTCATTTTTCTTAGTTCCTTGTTGTTTTAAAGACTTTTAGTGAAGTAATTCACTATAACTGTCATCCAAAGATGACCTGTTCTTTGTTTTGCTCTCTGTAACCACAACTCCCAGTGGGAAAAAGGGAAATATCCCACTGGAATGGCTGTAGGATCTTTTAAATATTCAGAAAATGTTTATTTTTCCTACTATCTGGTTCAGAATTTCTTGCTGTAATATTAAAGAAAAAAGTAAGTCATGGGTTTATGACTTCTACAAGTTTTGCACTCAGTAACATGGACTTTTAAAGAGGTCATTCTCTCATTTTTATTCTATCCTATTATATTTTTATATTTCTCTATAGTCTTTCCTTTCTTTCTGCAGCTTCTTATCATCTAGGCCATCTTGTGTTCAATATGGAATTCCTTTCTCCTAATTCCTTTCATGCAAGACATAAAGTTTAATACTGTAGTGCTACACAACCTTTGGGAAGCCAAAGCACCCAGTCTCCAGTTAATACTTGGCTATAATTTACAGTGGTTTCCACTGCTTTCAAGATCTAAGAAAAGGACAGGTAACAGAAAGAATTTTTTTCCTGCAGTCATCTCCAGTCTTTTGACAAGGAGAAACAGTTTATTTGGAATGAAGTTCAGTACTGTTCCCTCTCTCATGGTTTTCTGTTTTCTCTGTTGTTACAATAGGACTTAAGCACTGTTGCATCACTTGTCAAACTGTGAAGTCAGAACAGTAATCCCAAGATTTATTTCTAATTCAGGCACAAATCTAGTCTCTGAACATTCTATCTCCTTATCACATCCCCCCCCTCCCATTTTCTACATTTTTGAATCTGTATTATTGTTCAAATAGATGTATTTTTTTTTTTTTGCTTAGCCAATTTCTACCTTCATATTTTCTTTTTCAGCTTCAGGTGAATTTTCCTTTTCCTACATATATTTTCAAGCCAGCCAGTTGTCAACTAAGTGTACTCCAATCTCTCCTGTTTTCAGCTCAAAGGAATAGCCTGCTGTAAGCCTCTGCATCAAGTCCTTTTGTCCGGCAAAAGCTTCACCAATATTTTTTTTCTTTCTCTCCAGGTTGTTTCAGCAGACAATTGTTCTCAGTTCCTTCTTTTCTCCCACACTCCTCTCCTGTTAAATTTGTGTAGTAGTGCAGTAACTCCAAAGTGTCTTCAGTGTGTCAGAATTCAAACGTGTGCTGATGCATGGCACATCTCCAGTAGAAGTAATGTGTCTCAGGCCTTTTGCATTTAGACCTATGCTTACTATTTTCCTCTCTATAGAAAAGATCTGCCTATCAGTAGACGTAATTTTTTTCATACCTGAGTTAACAACAGGACAGGAAAAAAGAGATGGAGGGGCAAGAAGAAAGAGTCCATTTGTGAATACACAAAGGACACCATGTTCCAGGTGCCAGGAACACTTCTGTTAGGAGTCATCAGCTTTTCATTGATTGGTTTAATAGTGCTTTAGGATGGAAAAGCTCAGTCAAAATAGTACTGAAAAGATGGTATCTAAAGAGGTTTAAGCTGCTAAAGAAAATTAAGTTTGATATATACAAGCTGGTTTGGTTGGGTTTTTTTGTTGGTTTGCTGGTTTTGTTTTCCTGAACAGAGATTTCTGAACTGAGCAGGTAAGGGTGGACTTTACATAAAAATAAAGAATTGCATGTCTGCACTTCTGTGTCAGTTTCAGAATCTTACTCTAAGGTACAGAGCAATGAATACTTTTAGAAGGGAAGTTCAACAAAACTGTTGATAAGGCAAACCAGTATATTTTGATCAAGGCTTTTCCAGTTGCTGAAACTTCTGTTGGAAAATACCCATCCTCCTTTTTCTTAACAACATTTGAAGCAAATGAAAATCAGTCCCACAAAGGAAAATGCTGGGCCTCCTGTTGTTTGGAAGTAGCACTAATTATGCATAGAATATACTCACACAGCTTTTTTCTAGATTAAAATTTAACTGAAATTAATTTATGCAGTTGTTTTACTTACCAATTAAACTCAATCTATATTTAGGCAAGTTGTGAACAAAAAGACCCTGAAATGATAATCACATCAAACTAATTTTGCTTAACAAAGAAATTAATTCTGCTACTCTTTCTCTTTATATAACCTTTGTTATATGTCAGTCCCAGAGAGCATATTAAGAAACTAAATAATTGAATAAATTTTGTTATCACTCCCTCTCTCTTAGATTATGGGCCAGAGGTCAAACTATCATACTGCTTAAATGCAGCTTCAAGGATTAACCCAATATTCTTGACTGGCAAAAATATCAATCTTCCACTACATGTAAGCACAGGGGGCAGTTAGCAAAATCAATGTCCTAAAAAATATTATCATTCCTCCCCAGTCCTTTTCAGAAATTCATAAACAATTCAGATCTATGCAAGAGATCATTTTCTGTATGCATGCAGCTTTAGAAGTAAATGAACTACTACTGATGTTGTAGGCAGCACTAAATACTGACTCCTACAACTAACTTGCAAGCAAAGGGTTACCCTTTTTCAAGTACTTATAATTCTGCTGATGCTTCTAGTAATTAATCACTTAAGATTCAGAAGAGGACTACTTGTCTGAGGTTATTAAAAAACTTACATCAGCAAGAACCATAAGTCTCATAGAAGAGGTATTTTGGGAACAAATAAACATGAGCTGGTTAAGTTGGGACAATATGTTCAGTGTTTTATCACCATCCTCCTACTTTGACACATAGGAAGTGCTATGTAATATACTAGATTTTTTTTGGACTGGGTTCACAAATAAACCTAAACATCTATATTAGGAACTATGAGAAGCTGAGGCACCTACCCATAGAGGGTAATAAGGTGAATAGTTTATACCTAAGTCCAGTCAGGATTAAGAAACCATTCCTTAACTCACTCTAATGGAACATAAACTCCTCATTGGAGTTTTTAATAATGTCATTTGCAATTTCATACAAAAGCTTTATACAAGAAGATGGCAAACAGCCTAATTCTACCCTCAGTTTGACAGGGTTAAAATTTCTCAGGAAAAATGCTGTATCCATCAGGCAGCAAGTCAGCACTATCCCATCATGTCATCTCTCTTTCTCCCTGCCTTATGAATGCTGAATTCCTTCCTGATGGCTGCAAATCATAACTCAGCACGATGGAGCATACTCCTGCCTAACAGGTTATGGTTATGGTCTGGTGGTTAAATCATTTTCTGAAGAAGTAGATTTGAAAACTCTTAGGCAAAAATAGAAACTGAAGTGAGACTTCTTACTCTACAGTTCTCTAACATTCTTTGTTCTTTAAGAAAAAAAAAAAAGGAAGATATAATTTTCTTCATCTGTCTGTGCTTTATACAAATGTGACAGTCATCATTATATTTTCTGAAGTGTTCTGTCTTACCCAGGTGTATTAGGTGTGCTCTGAGTCAAGTGCAATGCTCAGCTTTTGGGCTGGGTCATATCTAGGTAAAAGAGTTGCTGGGCTGTTTTGTCACATCTACACTAGCACAGATCTAATCAGGGAGATAACTTTAAGAAAATTGAAAGTAAGAAGGAAAGAAGGAAGGAAGGAATGGAGGGAGGGAGAAAGGGAGGAAGAACTGTTGTTCTCTGGAGACACTTTCAGTGCTGTAGATAAACTGTCTTAGAGGGGAGCACTGCTCCTCCTCTGTCTTTATGCCTGAGTTTCTGCCACAGATAAGTCCAGAATGAACCAGAGAACAGTGCAACACCCTACACAGTGTGGATCACATCCTGGGGGCTTGGTCTTCCCTCAGATCACTCCCCACCTTTAGCAGAAACATAGCTGAACAGTGATTTTCAGTTTTGTAAATTAAATATGGGTTCCTTTCAACTTCAAGATCTCTGGGTTGGTGTACACAGTAAAAACATCACTTAATAACCATCCTGCTGATAATGAAAAAGAATGAACAGAAGTTAGCATCCAATAAAAGTGTTGCCTTTTGAATTTTTACCAAAACCAAACCAAACACTACATTCTTCCCTTTCTAACACCATTAAATATTACCAAGTGCAAAAGCTGTTGGAGACTGTTGGCTAACAAGGATGGTGTTTTTTAGAGCAATTTTTTTAGAGTAGGCCAAAATTTAACACAGCGTGGTGATTTACTACTAAGTTACTAAGAAAAATCATTTCAGATTAATAAAGTTAAAAATTTAAAACTGGTCTTGGTAGTAAATTTGCCTTCAGAGAGGCAAGGAAGGAGAGGCAGGGGAGTTGCCCTATGTGTAAAAAAAATGATTGCACAGAGCTGTCTTTGAAAAACAGTGGTGAATGGGTGGACAGTTTATGGGTAAAAATTAAGAGTCAAGAGAACCAAGGGAGCTTCATGGTTGGTGTTTACTACAGGCTACCTGACCAAGGGCAGGCTGTTAACAGGAAGCATTGTGCTCGCTGACCCTGATCCTTCCGGAAGACTTCGGTCAGCCTGTCATACGCTGGAAAAGAAGCACAGCAAGGTGTAAGCAGTCTAAGAGTTTCCTAAGTGTGCTGAGGGTAATTTCTTAATCCAGATGATAGACCACCCAACCAGAGAAGAAAGTTACTAGACCTGCTGCTTACCAACACAAATGAACTCATTAGTGAGGTCAAGATTGGTGGCAGCCTGGCCTCAAGTAATCATGACCTGGTGGAATCTATACTCTGGAGGGATGTGGGCCAGGTGAAGATGAGAGTCAGGACACTGAACCTTAGGGAAGTAAATTTTCAGTTGTTTAAGGAATTAGTGGATGGGACAGCCTGGGAAACTGGTCTCAAAGATAAAGGAGCTGAACAGAACTAGCATCTCTTTAAGAACTTTATTCTTAGAACACAAGAGCTCTCAATTCCCACATGTAAGAAAACAGGCAAAGAAGGCAGGAAACCAGCATGACTCAGTAAGGACCTGCTAGTCAAACTAAAATGTAAGAAAGAAATACATAGGCAGAAGAACCAGGGACGTATCCTGGGAAGAATATAAGGATGTTGCCCAAATATGTAGGCATGGAAAGAAGAAGAAAACTAGGGCACAGCTGGAGTTGAATTTAGCAAAGGAGGAAAAGAATAATACTATGGGCTTCTACAGATACATTGGTCAGAAAATAAAGATTAAGGAAAATGTACCACCCTGATAAATAGGACAGGACAACTAGTGACAACTGACATGGAGAAAGTGGAGGTACTCAACAATTTTTTTGTCTCAGTTTTCAATGGTAGTATCTCTTTCCACATTTCTCATGTTCTTGAACGTCAAAGCAGGGACTGGGAGAGCAAAGTAAGAGAAGATGAGGATCAAGAACACCTAAGTCTCCTGAACAGATGCAAGTCCATGGTACCTGATGAGATTCATCCCAGAGTCCTGAGGGATTTGCCTGATGTAGTTGCAGAGCCACACATCTGAAAAGTCCTAGCAGTCAGGTGAAGTCCCTAGTGACTGGAAAAAGGGAATATCTCACCCTTTTTTAAAACAGGTCAAAAAGAGGACCCGGGGAATTACCAGACAACCTCTCTTCCATGCCTGGTCAAATCATGGAATAGATCCTCCTGGAAGATACATCAAAACATGGAAGACATGAAGGTGATTAGAGGCAGCCAACATGACTTCACCAAGGGCAAATTGTACCTGACTAATCTAGTCACCTTCTGCAATGGTGTGACTGCATAAATGGATAAGGGAAGAGCTAGGTGGATATCTGTAAGAACTTTGATACAGACCTCCACAATATTCTTACCTCTAAATTGGAGAAATGTTAATTTGGTGGATAGACTTTTTCATGGATAAAGAATTGGCTGGATGGGTGTATCCAAAGAGTTACAGTCAATGGCTCAATGGTTTCCAAGTGGAAATCAGTAATGAGTCATGTTCCTCCAGGGTCCATATTGGGACAAATACTACTTAATGTCTTTATCAGTGACATAGACAATGAGATTGAGTGCACCCTTAGCAAGTTTGCAGCTGACACTAAGCTGAGTGGTGCAGCTAATTTGCTTGTTGGAAGGGATACCATCCAGAGTGACTTTGGTCAAGTACAGGATTAAGTACAGGCCAATGTGGACCTCATGAAGTTCAACAAGGACAAGTGCAAGGTCTTGCAGCTGGATCAGAGCAATCCTCAGTATCAGTACATGCTGGGGGATGAAGGGATTGAAAGCAGCCCTGTGGAGAAGGACGTGGGGATACTGGTGGATGAAAAATTAGACATGAGCTAGCAGTGTTTGCAGCCCAGAAAGCCAATTGTAGCCTGGTCTGCATAAAAAGAAGCATGGCCAGCAAATCGAAAGAGATAATTCTCCCCCCCTACTCTCAGAACAATGACTCAAAAAAATCTATATTCTGAAGAATGTCATAGCTGGAGTAACACAAAAAGTCACCCAGGGGGGAAAAAAAAAAAAAAAAAAAAAAAAGGAAACAAAGAAAAAAAAAGGAAAAAAAAGAAAAAAAAGGATAAGATTATGATTTCTATTTCTTCTTTCTTTCTTCTAAACATAAAAGCATCAGGAAAATGTTTCACTTCAAATACCATCTCAATTCCTTGTTATCAAAACAGCTTGTTTCTCTCTGTTTCTGTCTTTAACAGTATGGAAGAGCATAATGAAGTTATAGCATGGGAAGGAATTTGTTCTGCCATACGCAATTATGGTTTGTATCCTTCTGAAATGGTTTACCTAAATATTTATTACAATTGATTGCAAAATTTTGTTTGCTTTTCAATAGAAACTGAAATATCTGCATAGCAAAATGTCATCTCTTTTAATATTAATTGGGGAAAAAAAGGAAGAAACAGACAAAGTTAGGTATCTTCTTCAAGCTGATCTAGAGTTAAATATTCCATATTTTCAAATCAAACTGCTATGTTTGATTATGGATTTGTCATACTGACTCTATGTCTGTCTCTGCTGACAAAATGGTTAGTAGAATCAGTGTTTCATGTGTATCATACCTTCCTTCCGTCCTAAGGTTCAGTCATTCTGCAGCTGGATTGCAGCTGCTGTGATATAATGCAAAGTTCGGCAACCTGAACTACTGCAGGGCATTAGCATACCGCAGAATATATGAGCTGGCTAAGGAGTATCAGTCATAAAAATGAATGTGGTTTTGTGGCACCCAAATGACAGCCAAGATCACACCTAACACTGCAAATCTGCTGAACACTAAATAAAATCAGATCATTCTAGGATACAGGGGTTTTCAGTTGAACAAACCAAAAAAAAGCATTTTGACTGTCAGTATTTTTTTAGTGGACACAAAGGAAGGCAAAATATCTTTGCATATCTTTGATATCTGCAAATACCTCTAGAATTAATACATTTTAGAAAGTATGTGAAAATTAAGAGATCTAATGAAAGCCCACCAACTTTGTTATCCACTTGCTATAATATATGTCTAAGTATGGCTGGTAAAATAAAAAAGATACTGTGATGGACTTTCAAACAAACAGTATATCTTAGAACAAACAGGGCTGAAAAACCAGGTCAGAAGCCTAGCTATGTAAAAATATGCATTATTTTGAATTCTTTATGAAAATAGTTTATATACTTCAAAGTACGCTGAATAAATTTTTCCTACAGAACAGCATACACCCATCACAGAAATGACCTACTGAGAATTTTTTGTCCACTAAGTTAAAGATAATTTTTCAAAAATTCTCAGTAACTCAGCTGTTGGAATACCTGGGTAAAATCTGCAGGTAAAACCTGTCCTACTATTAAATGAGAAATAAGTTTCTGTAAAGAAAATAAGTTTACTGGAAAGCATTAAGGTAAATAGTTCTACTGAAATGATAAAACTTTAACTTTGGTTAACATCTTCTTGAAATTATTTTGAAGTACTTTGTACAGAGAAATAACAGATGTAGAAAATAGAAAAAAATTATATAGGCAGAGAAAAACAATAGAATGCAAATGAATAAAGGATACGGAGGGGAGGGGAGTTAAATGTATATCTGCAGATAGATAATGGTAAAACAACATAACTTGAGTCTGTGAACAGATATAATGCTACCAAGAAAGCAAAAAACAAATTAAAAACAGATAGAAAAGGTGCATTACTTCTTCCCCAGGTAAGTCTTCTTTTGACTGCTGAAATAAACTTAACATCTGTTTGGACATTCCTTTGGAATTAATAAATTATTTTACTTACTTATTTCAGACTAAACTGGTATAGATAATTCTAAGAAAAACAAATCTTCCATACCTACAAAATGTTTTTTTTCATGTTCCTTGCAAGTAAGTGCAGTGTGTTTGGTTTTTTTTTGCTGAAGGTACCCCATCACCAATTTCAGGCCAAGCACCACTGAAACCAAGGGCCTGTTTCACTTTGATTTGGCCAGGGTGGGACAGCTGTAGGAACGGGGGAAAAAAAGAGTAGTTCCACTGCTGCTGTTACAGCAAGCATGAAAATGTTGTGTTTATGGCTAAATAGTAACAAGGCCAACTATTAAAGCAAATTCATGAGTCACATCTAACAATGTCACAGTAACCCCGAAATGAACACAAAATCAGGAGTTACCCATCCTATCAGTATAAGTAAACAGGCAGGCCATAATCTAGTTTGCTGCAGTGTCATCAGCTGCAAAGGAGAGATGCAAAAGGTAACAGAATCATTTAGGTTGGAAAAGGCTGTTAAGATCATCGAGTCCAGCTGTAAGCCTAACACTGCCAAGTCCATCACTAAACCATGTGCCTAAGTGCAACGTCTACATGTCCTTTAAGTACCTCCAGGGATGGTGACTCAACCACTTCCCTGGGCAGCTTGTTCCAATGCTTGATAACCTTTTCAC
The DNA here is from genome assembly GCA_026212715.1 of Elanus axillaris. Lineage (NCBI taxonomy): Eukaryota > Metazoa > Chordata > Aves > Accipitriformes > Accipitridae > Elanus > Elanus axillaris. Next base: position 25,522,437 of record JANZLQ010000079.1, on the reverse strand, counting down.
TGAAGAAATTTTTCCTAATATTCAATCTAAACCTCCCCTGGTGCAACTTGAGGTCATTTCCTCTCATCCTATCACTTGCTACTTGGGAAAAGAGCCCAACAGCCACCTTGTTACAGCCTCCTTTCAGGTAGTTGTAGAGACCAGTAAGGCCAGCTATCTAGCCAGTTTTTCACCCAGTGAAAAGTACACCCATCCAAGCCATGGGCAGCCGGTTTCTCAAGGAGAATGCTGTGGGAAACAGTCTTGAAACTTTACTAAAGTCCAAGTAATCAACATCCACAGCCTTTTCCTCATACACTAAGTGGGTCACCTTGTCATAGGAGATCAGGTTAGTCAGGCAGGACCTACCTTTCATAAACCCATGCTGACTGGGCGTGATCGCCTGGTTGTGCTGTACCTGCTGTGTGATGGCACTCAAGATGATCTGCTCCATAAGCTTCTCCAGCACCCAAGTCAGGCTGACAGGCCTGTAGTTCCCCGGATCCTCCTTCTGGCCCTTCTTGTAGGTCGGCATCACATTTGCTAACCTCCAGTCAATGGGGACCTCCCTATTTTGCCAGGACTTCTGATAAATGATGGAAAGTGGCTTGGTAAGCACTGCCAGCTCCCTCAGTACTCTTGGGCAGATCCCATCTGGCCCCATAGACTTGTGTGTGTCCAAGTGGTGTAACAGGTCACTAACCATTTCCCCTTGGATTATGGGGGCTTCATTCTGCTCCCTGACCCTGTCTTTCAGCTCACTGGGCTGGGTAGCCTGAGAACAATTGATCTTACTGTATAAGACTGAGGCAAAGAAGGCGTTAAGTACCTTAACCTTTTTTCAGCCTTTGTCATTATGTCTTCCCCCGCATCCAATAAAGGATGGAGATTCTCCTTAGCCCTCCTTTTGTTGTTAATGTATTTATAGAAACATCTTTTATTGTCTTTTACTGTGGTAGTCAGGTGTCACCACCTGGGATGGACAGACCAGGCAGTCATGTTGAGTTCAGAGTTCCCTTGGGCTAAATTAAGGTGAAATGACACTGAAGGATCAGCTAAACATTTTATTCATGGCAGAAGCAACCTGAGCTTGGGACGCATAACAATAGGTGGCAGGGTTTCTCACAGAGGGAATTGGTATGAGACTGCCTCAGTAAACCGTGTAACCCATGGTAGCCATCTACATCAATTCAGGGAATAAGGAGAGCCCTCTCACTGAGTCATAAGGTTCAGAGTGAACCTCCTTACTTTCTAGACTCCTCCTCAGAGAAGAGCCTAGGGACAGCTAGATCCACTCCTAGTCCCACACGTCATCAACAGTTTATGTCTAAAGGGATGAGGTGTAGGGATTATGAAAAAGGAAAGAGAAAGAGAGAGCAAGACAGAGAGAAAAATAAAGAGAAAAGAGAAAGATTTCACAGGTCCTGTGTCCAGCATTGGTCCAGCCAGCCTAGGGATCCAGTTCCGGTGGGCACATGCACGTGGGGCTACGGTTTGTATCCTTCTATCATCCTTGCCCTCCTTCAGGTGGGCACTTGAACTAATTAGGCTTACTAAGTGTCATGTGTGGTTTGTGCTTTCAGAACCTTTGGGAAATAGGTTGGTGGGCTTGGGGGTCATTTGGGGAGTAACTTCTCATTCTTTGCAGACATGAACATTTTTTGATCTTTGACCATGCATGGTGAGCTGCCCAGCTCAGCATATCAGAACAGCATATCAGAACTGGGAGCTGTGCACCCTCCAGCACACCCTCCCTGTCCGGTTGCTGATGTCTGTCCTGATTGGCTTCTTTTTCATCTGTGGTTCCTTGCTATGAAGAGTTCCTTGTTTTGCAGAGTTCCTTGCTATGCAGGGTTTGTCATTATGCAGAAATTACCCCACCACAATGTTTGAGACATTTACTCTTTCCAGTGTCTCACAGCAGGTTAAATTCTAGTTGGGCTTCGGCCCTTCTAATTTTCTCCCTGCATCACCTCATGACATCTCTGTAGCCCTGAGTTGCCTGCCCATTCTTCCAGAGGTCAAAAACTCTCTTTTTTTCCCTGAGTTCCAGCCAAAGATCTCTGTTCCACCAGGCCAGTCTTCTTCCCCACCAGCTTGTCTCTCAGCATATAGGGATGGCCTGCTCCTGCACCTTTAAGATTTCCTTCTTGAAGGATGTCCAGGCTTCCTGGACTCCTTTGGCCTTCAGGACTGCCTCACAAAGGACTCTGTCAACAAGGCCCCTGAACAGGCCAAAGTCTGCCCTCTGGATGTCTAAGGTAGCAGTTCTGCTAAACCCGCTACTTACTTCTGTAAGATCAAAGATTCTATCATTTCATGACCTCTGTGCCCAAGATGGCCTCCAGCCATCACATAACCCACAAAGTCCTTCTCTGTTCACAGACAACAGGATGCCTTCCCTAGTGGACTTACTCACCAACTGTGTCAGGAAGTTGTCTTCCACACACTCCACAAACCTCCTAGATGGTTTCCTTACCACTGTACTGTATTTCCAGCAGACATCTGGGCTAGCAAGAACAAGAGCTAGTGATTGTGAGACCTGTCTCAGCTGCTTACAGAACATTTCATCTGCCTCTTCATCCTGGTTAGGTGGTCTGTAACACACTACCACCATGATACCTGCCTTGATGGCCTTTCCCTTGACTTTTACCCATAAACACTTGGCCTTTTCATTACCTTTGTCAAACTCTAGAGAATCAAAACACTCCCTAACATACAGGGCTACCCACCACCCCTACTTCCTTGCCTATCTGTTCTGAAGAGTTTATACACTTCTGTTCCAGCACTCCAGTTGTGTAAGTCATCCCACACAATCCCACATCTCACAGTGACTGCAACTCTATCATAGTTTTCCAGCTGTGTAATAGTTTCCAACTCCTGCTGTTTGTTGCCCACTCTGCATGCATTAGTGTAGATTGTTCCCAACACCTTATTTGGGAGAGAAGCACTAATTCCTATGTGACTGTTCTTTGGCACTTCTGTGGTTTCTAACATGTCAACAACCCTTGCTGTCACATGGATCTCCATCTCCTACCTCCACTCAGTTGTCAGACTGAAGGGCCTTGATAAAACACTGTCCCTCAAACATTGGTATGCAGTCTCCAGGGTTTATCTCTGAGCTGTAGTCAAATATTATTTTACTTCTTACACAAATTGCTCTGCTTAGACAATAAGATTTTTGAAGGATATAATAGAATAAAACATTTTTACATTCAGAATTAGAAAACAATTGCTAATACTTCATGACCAAATGCTTGAAACTCAGAGGTCAGCTCATGACTGAAGTTCATGTATAAGTTTAACAACTCCACTTGCTGTTAATAAAAAAATTCTGCAATTTATTTGGATTTTTTGACAACATATACAGTTCTTATTTTTCTCAACACCGTGTTATAAAAACAATTCTTCATTAAAACCTAAAAAGAAAAAAGAAATATATATTTATTTACTTTCTTAGCTGAAGGCATATTTCTGGGATTATACATCAAGATGAATCTATTTCTCAAGATAGAAATTACTTGTGCCAGGCTACAATTTAAAATAAATTAAAACCAAAACCAAAACCAAAAACAAAACCAACAACAAAGAAAGCCAAAACCAAAACCTCTTTACTCACTGCTCTGTCCATATGTTTTCTCAACATTTAAACATCCATACATTCCTATATCATAGTGTCACTTCAGTTTCAATACTAGTTGATAATCACTGTAAAACCTGTGTTTCTTCTTCTTAAGAAATTTAACAGAGGAAACCCAGGTGAGACTAATGGCAAAACCACTGAAAGCACAAATCTTGTAAGTCTGAATTGCTGAACTTGAAGTTCTGTATGCTTTTTAGTGAAAAAATGAAGTCCCCAAACTCAACAACAGCAAAGCAACCTCATGCATACCATTATAACCAACTGGGTGTATTTCCTAGAAAACAATCATGGCTCCGAAGTCCTTGACTGTCTCAGACTTTATGTTGTTTCTTCCATCCCCTATTTCTGGTAAGGTTTGGAGCTTCCAGTATTCTTCTTATTGTTCTCTAAATTTCCCTGTGTGGGAATCACTATCAAACTTCTGAATAAGAAATACAGAGGTCCTCTAGGATATGTTGGAAAAATCCATTGGGTTTGACAAGTCTTAATTCTAATATGTCACTCATGCTTAACAAAGTAGAATAATTTGTGTAATAAATTTTCTAATGTTTTATCCATCAAACTTTAGTAGTTTCGGCCATTCTGCTAGGAAAATATTCAATGGATTAATATATTTAACTATCAAATAAATGTTTCCTAATACTCAGCTTAAATATTTTCATTCTCCAACTGCTCAAAACCTAATAATCTGCCTCTGGTGTTTACAGTACACTTTGACTGCTATTAAGTTATGTAACTGTTTCTCCCTTATTCTCATAACTAATTTATTCATATTTATCCTTCTTAAATTTTTCCTCTATGCCAGTTTCTCCATCCCTGTGATATTTTTATGCTGATTGCTGAACTTTCTGGAGTTTAATAATCTCTTTCTTATAATGAGATTTCTAGGGTTGAAGAGATTTCCAGTAGTCAAAACAGAGCTATAAGAAAAAGCACTCTTTGTATTTTCCTAACTTGCCATGTACTGTTTGTGAATATTACATACTCAAATTATATAATGATCACCTGAGAAGCTGTCTAAAATCTCAGAACATTTCTTAATGGAATTTCCAGTTAGTATTCATTTATTTTAAAAGCGTCTTGTCTTGCAGAAGAGCCAAACCAGAGGAAGATTGAAGGATTCCTGTTTATCCTGGTAGTAGCAATACATAAGCAGTAAAGATGTGAAACTTAAAATTGGTTAATTTAAGCTACTGTTTTGTGTCTGTGCTGCAGACCACTTGCCATCCCATCATGGTGTGACCATACCTAAAAAGAGCTACCACATAGTAAAATTTCTGTAGATGGAGCAAATGCCATTATTTGTCTCAAGTTCATTACTTCATTTTGAATAGTTTTCTGGAGTTTAGTTTGCAGATCTTTTTCCTGGCAGTCAATGCAAGATTGATAAGGAGGAAGAATCATCTGATCCTTGAAAACATAAGTAACCATTTATTTAATTCTAGCCAGAGAAGATCATGTTTATTCTAGAAATTATGCTGTCACAATCTTTCTCAGCCATGGTTTTTCTCCCACTCCATGATATAAATCTGCTTTCAAGTGGAAACTAAACACTGATTCACAGAACTATAAATAAGAGTGGCTAGTAAAATCGGGTATATCGTGTTTGATTAAGAAAGGTCCAATGAAATTGCTAATGAAGACATATTTCTGTTTATATAGGAGCTACAGCCTCAAACCTTTATTTTGTAGTGACAGATTTTCAAATGATACTAAGGAATCTTATTCTACTTTTGTCTGTGTTGAAATGTAGTTTAAAACCCTTCAGAAAATCAGATTTTTGTATGCATGCTCAAAAACCTATCTATCTGCGTAATGTTCTTCATCTCTGCTGATTAATTCATCCCTACTTGTATTTACATTTTAATGTCTTTGCTAGCTCTATAGATTTGGGTAAGAGAAACACATGCACAAAAAGTGGGAAGACAGGCAAAAAAAAAAAAGAAAAAGAAAAGAAGAATTACAGTATTCACCACTGTCTTATCAATCATCTCTTCTAAAATTTATTTAATCTGAAAATAATTCGGGGTGGTGTATTTCATTTTTTTAAATTTATTTTTCTTGTATAACTATTACTGGAAGGATGCTCTAAATGTGTCATCTTCTGCGCTGTGGGATGTTTTCTAGAGGTATCCATTAAAGCAAACACTGTCTTTGGGCTTTGCAGCTCTTATTTCCTCCTGGTATCCTGCCTCCTCCTTTCTATCCTTTACACATCATCAGCAAAGCACAGGTATTACCCATTTGTCTGATTATAGTACACAGAACAATCCACATGTTAATTTTGGTTTTAAAAATGACCTTTATTCCCTCAGGTCATCATTCTTTAACTGAATTGATCACAATTTATTTAGAGATTACTAAATGAATGTTTATCAACACTGTCTTTTCAAAATTGTTATTGTCCTGATAATAAAAAAGAACTGATTACCTTGTAACATTAGTTGCCTTTAATTGCAAATTTGATTTTGACAAGGTTGAGTTCAAGGAACACTTGAATTTTTTCATAATTTTAATTTAAAAAATAATTCTTTTAGTGAATCCTGTCAGTCATTCAGATTAAAATTTGGAATTTTGGGGGACAAATAGGGATAATATGTGTTAGGTATTAAAATCAGAACACAATATTTATTTCTTCATTTGAAAACAGAATTTCAACCAAATTTCAACTAAAGACTTTTAGGACAGAAGACCAGTTAAAGAAATGTGTTACATTTCTTAATCATCCATGCAAAATCTGTTAATTAGCCAGAACAAATTTAAAAAAAATAAATCATAACTCCAGAATTATTCCAAATCATTTGGATCTTCCTCTTCCAGCCAAGAGCAATGACTGTAAACAAAACTCCGGCTTTACCAGGACTACCTTTCTGTGCCCCAGAAAAATCTTTTTAAAGAAGTGAAAATGTAATTTCCAGTTATAATTTCTAAGGTTGGATACTGCTTCATGTTACTAACGATGTATGTGCAAGTCTTTTATTAGACATTTAATATAGCTGAAGCCTACTGTTCCATCTGATCATTACCAGTTAAATAAAGGATGTTAATGTTAAGACATGACTACTTAATTAGCACTATCTACTGCATGATGAGATGCCAGCCTACCAGCAGTAAATGAGTTGTGAAGATGATATTCAAATAAAACAATTAGGTTGTCTCATAAAGCTTTGGGGCCGGCACTTAGGCAGGTTCTCAGGATCTTAAAAAAGCTATGAAGACACATAGGCAAAGCACACACAGTATGATCTAGCCACGAGATGTACTGAACCAAAAACTGTTTTGTGAAACTTGTTGGAGAATTTTTACGGTACCCCTTGAGGTGAATTAAACACATGTTTGTGCTTAAATATAAAACAAAAATGTAATGAACAATGCATTGGGCAGAATCCTACCACAATATGTGCTTTGACATGGAGTCTGCAAAGATGCATAATGAGCAGTTTCCTTATATACACTTGCAGCAGCACCAGCCCCAAGAGCAGTTGCATTGGGCACCTCAGCCCAGCTGTGGGTCCATCCCCCAGCCCAGCTCTGCTGCCCAAAAGTCATGGCTGAGTTTAGGCCCCTTGAGCACTCCCATTCCAGGATGGCTACAAGACAATGCTGAGACTGTTTCTCTCTGGAAAATTCACTCCCTTGCAAGGAATCTGTTCTGTCTCTGGCTCCTTCTTAAAGCCAATGTAACCCCCTCTTGCAGTTGGGCCTTCTTGCCCTCCATGCCAGATTATTCCTCAGTCAGAAATTACTACTGCTGAGCAGTTTCAATTAGAATTTCCCCTTTAAACTTCTTGGAGAGTGTTGTGTTACAACATGTCTAATATACATTACCTTTTTGCAGAAAAAGAACAGTCTGACAAATCAGGAGTGCAGTGTTTGGTGATATTTTAAGAGCTACATGCACAATTCACAGCAGCTGAAGAATCTCAGGGTAAATACCTTTTAAAAAATGCTTACCTGAGTGAAAAATGTCTCAGTAGCACAAGCAGCTACTAACTTTTGGAAAAGATCTGTTTACCTAAGGTACGAATGACAGAAAGAAACCTCCTAACTCACTATAGCACACTAATCTCAATAGAAAAACAGCAAAGGAACATGCAGAGCTCTAGTACAATTCTACATCAACCAGGGATATGATGTTCATTACAGGTGTTTTTCACCATAGTCAGACACAGTTAGCTGGCAGAAGTGGGAGTAATTCTGCATCAAAAGTTGGTTACTGTTTGACTGAGGTATATAAGCTGGAGTTAAATTTCTTCTGGATTTGTGTTTTGGATTCAAATGATGGAAATCTGTAGAGACGAAAATTTGATGCAACCTAACTTATTTTATTTAAAAACCTGCACTATTAGCCCTTTGGTATAATCACAAAACATTTCAACCAAATCAAAACATAACTGAGCTACCACATTATTGGGATAGGCTGAGGTATCTGTTTGCAATGAGGTCTCTCAAGATGCCACCATGTCTTAAATCTTCACATCTCATATTCCTTTTTCTATGTTCCTAAATTTAGTGAAAAAAATTTCATAAATTATATGAAAAAGAGCACGTTGGCTCCACTGTAAGTGATCTTTCCTTTGGACAATGCAACTTCTAACCCCATCCACCCCAACATACTTCATTTCAGTGCAGTTAAGCTTGGAAATTTGAATTAGAAAGTGGTAGAATGTCTCATTCTGCAATAAACTTTTGTTAGGATTGAAGTGCTATCCCAGGATATTTCTTTCCACCTTCAGAGTCATTGGTAGTTTTCAAAGTGATGTAAAATTATCTTGAGAAAGTTTCCCTTATAGGGCAGAATTGTCAAGATAACAGTCTATCTACTGGGTATATGCCCAACGTAAGAGAACGGCAGAAGGTTACAACATGAGAAGATTAAGGGATTATCCTCTAAATAGCTTTACAATGAAGAGCCTTCCTAATGTCCTGCATTTAAAAAAAAAAAGTATTTAAAGATGGTATTAGTACTGTAAAATACTGTGTTTCAAAAATGGTATGAAAGCAACATACGGGTGGCATAGAGGAAATATTTGTGTCTTTCTTTTTATTCATATGCTTTGCAGTGTATTTCTATTAGTAAATTTCTTCCATCTTCCATGTAGACATTTTCTAGCATTATGTGTAATGTATTCAATACACTGATGAATAACAGCAATTGATGTGGCTAAAAAATGTATATATGAAGTAACACTTTTCTAAGTGCTAAGTATTGGGGAGGGCAGAGAAGAGGGGGAAATCAGTGAGAACAAATGAAATATTCTGAGTTCTGGATAAGTCTTATTGTATACTATAGTGAGAAAAAAAATGTATTGAATATGGTGTAAAAGTGTAAGCTAGTATAGTGTTACCTCCCAGTGTTTATCCGTATGAATGAGAAAATAATGATGTGAATAGCAGTAGCTGTTCTTGATGCTCTGAGTGGAAGATGACTTGTTTCATATCCTGCCTCTACTACCAAATAACCGTCACGGTCAAGAGCTAAGATGCCATTGACAAGACCATGAATATTTATTTGTGAAGAGGCAGTGAAACAGGTCCCAAATGTGATACTTTAATAGTGTTCTAGACTTCAGACTGTCTGTACTGCCTTGGTATTATGTGAGTCAACATTTTATACTGTTGTATAAATAAATAAATAAATATTTTGAGTTGAACATTTCATGAGCATTTCAGATAGTTTTAACTTGGAAAAAGCAGCATGAATTCTGCTTGTATGTTACTAGTGACTTCTGCTGTATCAGTTATCTGGCCTTGATTGTATGAATACTGTCACAGGTACGTTTACTAAGGTAGTCATCTGTACAGGCTGGGATCTGAAAACATCCAATTATTATTATGTAGATAAGAACTTATTTCAAGATTTATTTAGAGTGTGGTGCTGATTATTTTTAGCATTCCCATTATAAGTTTCTGAAGACACACCTGTGCTTTGTACTTTCAAAGCATTGGTTACCAAAGCTGTATAACGGTATCTGTCCATTGGGTAAAAAACCCTGATATCATGCAGATCATTTTGGAAAGTTTCAACAACATTTCAGTGGGTCTGAATTTTGTGTAGCCATTTCCTTTTGTATTTTCTTCTACTTAGTTTTACTCTAACTCCTCCAACCCGATTGATTCATTTATTAAAATTAGCCTAGTAATGGACAGCTTATCTTGAACAAGAGTTCTACAATGAATGCAAAGTAATAATCAGCCCAGGTTGCTCCTGAATACTTCACTCTCTGACCAGAGATCTGAAAGGTAAACAGTGAATATGTTAGCATAGGTTTAAGTTGGACATTTGATACCTAGAGAAAAATAAGCAGAAAGATGAATGAAGTAGTGGATACATTTCAGAGGAATGAAGTTAGTAGATTGCAAGTGACAGGTTCAATTATTGGTCTGTGGACCAGTGACACATCTGCCTTAAACTCTGAGAAATGGGCGGTAGAAAAGGGATGAATAACTCTTAAGATTTGGAGAAAATATGTAACCATTCAGGCAGAAAATTAGCAATTACATTTCATGCCATCAGTAATAAGTATCTCAACAAAGATCTTAGGTTAACATCAGACCGTGTGACAGTATATCAACCATTACACCTGTGTTCAATCAGCAATCGCATCCCTCAATGTGATTCTGAGCTGCTTAGTTCAAATGTGGCTTGTTCAGTGATAAGTAAGATGGCTGACATCTGTTACAAAAGTATTCAAAAGCAATTTATTTCATAGTCTTGATGCTGACTGTTGAAAGATTTTATTTTATTTTATTTTAAATTTATGCACTGACAATTTATCTTTTCATGCTTTTGTTCTGAAGCCCCATCCCCTTCCTTCCCAAACACACACAGTGTCACATATGCCCCTCATAAACTACTACAAATGGATAATCATGTTAGATATGCAGTCAATATATTTACTGGTAATAAAGATGCAAGTGTTAGATCAGATTACTGAATTCAGAAAAATGGAACTCTAGGCATTTCCACCTTAATATGGAATATAAAGTCATAACGTGGCATTTAAATTCATTACCATTATTCTATGAAAGAATAAAATTTAGTGTCAAAAGCTAAATTGATGAATATACAATCAATATAAAATAACATTAAAATAGGGATAGCTTTATAAATATTAAAAATATACCTCTGTTTCCAATTTATAAGCTACGTATTTTTGAAGGCATCTTCTAAAGTGCTGAGAATGTTTTCATCAGTCTGTGAAAAAAATTCCTACTTATACAGCTAAGGACAGAAATAGGTTGTCCACACTGGCAGGTTTCTGAATGAGGTGTGTTTGGATTTTTGGTTGGTTGGTTGTGGGTTTTTTGTTGTGTTTGTTTGCTTGTTTGTTTGATTGGGTTTTGTTTGGTTGTTGGGTTTGGTTTTTTTTTTTTAATTCCCGCTCTTAATGTTCTTCAGAGCATGTCTATATCGCTGTCAGAAGTGAGATTGTAGCTTTTGTCAGCATATCTGGCTAGCTCTAAAAAAAATTTTTACTGTACCCATAGCTCAGAGGTCATTCTAAACTGTGTATTTGTCTACAGGACTGTGAAGAATATTCAGGCATGCTAAGCTCCACACCATTACAGATTCATTGATAGTGTAACCTTGTGTTAAAGTATCATTAAAGTATGTGGTGCAGACATACTCTCAGTATATTGCTCACAGAACACATCTCAGTTTGTTCAGTATGAACTGGGGAATCACAAAAAAGGAAAAAAACCAAACAAACCAAACCAAAAAAATAAGCATGTGAAATGTACTAAACAATTTTATTTCATAGAAAGGTGTAATGCAGTCTAATCAGCGATCCTAATGCCCATATTTTTATGTTGTCCCTACCTCCACAGCAAACGTTTTAACACACAATATATTTTTAATTTTGAGGACAGATAAGAATTCTTAGTATTCTTTTACTGTTCCAGTTTAGCAGATAAAATGAAATTACATGTGGGATGTTCCTTCTTCTGGTTGCACATACTCCTGCTGTCATGTATATTAAGGCACAAACCACCAACAATAACAAAATCATCTCTTTGTTCCTATGGCTATCCAGGAGAGAAATATGGCCATAATTTCCCTCAAAGATATGAGTATGGTTTGGTAAGTACTGTCAGGCCTTTCCCTCTATAAAGGAAGTCCATTGTTTGGTTGGTTGGTTGGTTGGTTTTAATTTGGTCTTATGTCTATTAGTCTATATCCATTTTTGTTTGCAAGTACTGCATTGACATGTCCTCTGAGAAGAAAGAAAGTTGCTTACATGAAAATTGTGTTTTGTATAATAAATAATTTTATACACTTTTATGGAAGAAAAAAAGAACTGTTTTTTTGAAGTAGCTAGAGAGTGCAATCACAGCAGGCAAAGAATTTTGGAAAAAAAATGTTTTGTTTTTAATATGAGGTGTCTTTCCAGCACTGTATTAAATTAAAATTACATTTAAATTAAAATTCAGGCATACAAAATAACAGCAGCTGTGATGCTGGAAAAAAAAATAGTAATGGAGTTTTTCTAAGCTTTCCTTATTTGCCTTTCAGCTTCAGTTTCATTTTATAAATATGAGAATTCTGTTTTTTCAATACCTTGAGTTGTACTATATAAAAATTGCAAGAATAATGCTTGCCAGAAAAAGTAGGAGGTTGATATCTACCAGCATTAGGATATGCTCTGTAAGAGGTGGGAAACAGTAGTCAGGTGGGATCCACTGTTGGCTGCGTGGTTCCCAAACCACTTCGACATTATCCTCTACCTGATGACAACTGCCTGCAGGACGTATGTCACACAGAAATTGTCTCTGCAGTGCTGTGTATTTTTGCCTAATGCCTTGCTGATTTTGCCCTGCTCCTTGCCCCACTCCTGTAAGCTGGGAACAGCAAGGTGAGGGGGCACACTGTCACAACAGTTTTATAAGCTTTACAACTTTCCACTAGCAACGGGCAGCTACAGAAGTTTACTTTCTTTTTCTACCACTTCAGCAATGCAAAAAGAGTGGGACCACAGCTGATGATGTCACTTATTATTTTATATAAAACTTTCTAGTCACTTCTTTAGGTTTTTTTTGTAAGGTATGATTGATCAGAGGGTCCTTCTTGGGTAGAAAACAAAATTCTTTGAGCTCTGCCCAGGAACCTGCAACAGTAAATTGCATTCCTTAGTTGCTCACAATGTGTGAATTTTCCTGATTTATGAACAATAAATCCAAGAGTTTAAACCAAATATAGCTTCATATTGAGGAGAAAGTCACACTAAAGGCAAATGCAGTGTAAACTTCAGAAAAGTGAATTCACTGAACAATTTCAGGTCAGGCTATCAGATTTAGAGTACATTCGTTCTTCCAAAAAGTCTTCTGACTGGGAGGGTTAAATGAAGTAACTATAACCTTCCTTTCTTTTTAGCCATTCTTACTCTTTGTAAAAGTTAGAAGAAATCAAACTTTAGGCTTTCACATTGCTTCCTAGTCACATATTGTAACCTACTGCTACAGTTTAGTGCTGTACAGGACTTTTGAAGTAACTGGTTGCTCCAGTCCTCAAATGTATCTCACTAAACAGATTTAGTCCATACCACAGATGAGATGCATCCAAATAAAATCTTTTTCATTTTTTTTAACTTTCTTACTGAAGAAGCATTTATACAAAGCCTAATCATATAGCATTTTGAGAAAATGCCTAAAGCTTTACATATCTAACTCATTTTTAGTTAGTTCCTTTTGGTCATGGTCAGGCTGGAAAAGCTGCCTCATCAGTCTATGGATCCCAGCAGCATTTAACTTCAGGACCAAAAATTAAAAGGAGAAAGAGAAAATGGTAGAAAAACATTAAAATCTTCATACACTCTAAAGCTTTGTCTTTCATGTGCAAAAGATTTTGGTGGTGTAATGGCATTGACATTATGTAGGTCACCACCAAATTATCAGCAAAATGCTAGTAGGTTGCACCGTATGCTTCCTATATAAGCACAGTCCTCTCAAAAGCTTCAGCAATGCTCTCTGGTAAACTGAGTTGGTGTCACAGTCACCAGGCTTCTACTGGGTGTCAACCTGTGTTTCCCAATGCAGTTAAGATCAGGAATCAGCATTCCAGCCTTTTTTAGGGCATCATCTTACTAAGTGGTCTGCATGTGCTTGCAGGACATATTTTCTTCCATTTCCCTATGTAACATCTGCACAATCCATATTTTAACTCAATTTCAATTCATCTCAAAACAGTTTCTCTAACATAATAAACTTTTTAAAAGCACAAGGGCACTTCTGTCTGAAATTTTTCCCAATTAGTCAGATGATCTTTTCTTTCTCACTTCTACTATTCATAACTGTGGTAGTAACGCTTTGAAGTGTAGATAAAATCTAGCTTATTTACAGCCAGATAATACTGTGAATAATTCCTCACTTGTTTGACTCAACATGATTTACCATTTTTTAATATGTGACCTAGTATAATACACCTGTCCCTTTAACTATCCACTGTTAAAGACAATGAAGAGATGCCTCTTACATTTCTACAGAGGTCAGTGAGTATGGGATTGTGAACCAGCACTAAGTAATCCATAAGCCTACAAAATGTTTTGCTAAAATGTGAAAAATGTCTAAAGAATGAGTGATAAAGGAGGTGAAGGGCAGAAATAATGTAACTGATGCAGTCCACCAGAATTCTACTTCAGCACGTGAAGATACAACTAAAACTCAGAGTGTAGAAATATCTTCAGATTTGTACAAGCATGAATAGCCATTTAACTGTACTGTAATACAGGTAAGAGATCTGCATCTGTAGCATATCTGCACCTTCTCTCAAAATGTTATTCTTCCATATGACTATATCAATGCATTGTTTTCTTCTGTCATACTTTATTCTCTGGAAGCAGACGACAGTTCTAAAATATGCCAGCTAATAATACAAGATTCATTGCAATAAAACATGCTGTTTAACCTGCTTTTCTTCAGCTTAAGTTTTTATTAGCTAAAATTATGGGACATATTCTATGCAGAGGAGCTTTGTCTGCAAAATCAGTTTAATTCCATGCACGAAGATTGGAGGGGATGCAAGAGAATCACACAGAGAACCATGGTTTCTGAGTTTTATGCAAAAGTTCTCCACAAGGGCTTACTAGCTGACATGATGTGATGGGAGAGAATGAATGGACAAGGAATTGAATGGCCAGCTTTCCTTTACTCGTCACAGAAAAATTTAAAATGATACATTAAATCTCCTCGATGCAACTATAAATCTAGGTAAAACTAGGAAGGCATCCCAGAGTGGGACATCTAGGTATCTTTTTCCTTGTATGTACTTTTTTCTGAAAAATTACTTAAAGCATCCACCTAAGAAATTCACAAGACTCTGCTATGTATCTTGGCAACCACCTGCAGGGTATATATTTTCAACTTCTTATAACCTCAGTTTGTAAACATTGTGAAGAACCTCTTTCTTGATAATAAGAATGTGTACAAATTTGAAAAAGCATATGTGACACCACTCCCATGAGTAGTTTCATTTGTTGCAAAGTACTTTGATAAAAGTTTGATTATGAAATAGGCATGTGATATTTGTAATGTAGTTACAGGGATTTAGGAACATTACGAGATGTGCTAAGCGTAATCATAAGAATAAGAATTGTTGGTAGTCAGTTAATCATAAAGATTCAAGCATTGTTTAAAATCAGTTGGCCACAGTGATTTTGACAAAGATTAATTGATCTATAACGCCTTGTTTCAGGACACCGAGGAGACCATTATGGGCACCAGTTTGTTGCCAGGAAACCCCTTACCCTTCCCATCTCGATCTAGTTATCAAGGATTTCAATCAGTAGAGTTAAGTGAGATTAACCAATGATTGTTCTAGCATGAGAATATTAATAAGATGATTTAACGGAAGAACCAATTAATAGAAAGGTCAAATTTAAGACTTAACATAGAATGTACATTTATATAATTTAATATATGATGACAAGAATTGTACTGTGCCTGTGTTAAGGACTTTTGCATAATTAATGAATATGTATAACAGGCATGTATTTAACCTGCAGAGTTAGACTAGCCAGGTGCACACGCCAGGTGGAGTGATCCCCCGTGTGCCCAGCGCTGCAATAAAGGAGTGTCTGCTTCTTAACTTCTCATTGCTGTTAAGGAGTTTTATTCCAGATTTCAGCAACACATTCATTAAACCTATTCCATACATGAATTGAGGATCTGGTATCACCCAGCATGCCAGGATACTGCTGAAATCTAAAACTTGCCTATGTAGTGTAGCCAGCAAAATCCAAAGCTCTATAAGAAAGACATTAGAAGGTCTTCTAGGAAAGATTCCTGGTGATTTTTTCACTTAATGAAGGTTTCTTGAAATACTTGCAAGGGGAGAAGACAAAGATGGAGAATTAATTTTGGGGTGTGGGGTGCCAATGCATGTCCACAGAATTAAGTTTTTCCTTCTAGAATTATCTGTTGCATGATCCCAGCCTCAAAAGGATTACAGCAGCTAAATAGTACTGATGGACTAAAAATTTCCCTCAAGTGTCTCTCCCCAAGCTGAAGCATAGATGCTGCTTTTAAAGCAAGAACTAGTGTTACCTATGAGTCTAGGTGTTGGCAGATGTCCTAATCCTTTTAAGTGTAAGTAGCTTATCTTGGTTTATCTTGGTACCTATATCACATAATGTACTCATGTACATGTAATTTGTTTAGAATCACAAGGATGACGGTTAATTTCTTGTAATTTACATTTCTGTGGCATATTATGATATAATTCCCATCAGTTCTGAGTGTTAAATTAATTTCAGTAATGAAAATGTTTAAATTTACAACCTACTATTTGTAAGGAGGTATGAGTATACACATTTTATTGAAAAGGGAAGAGGTCTTTGTCCCCCTTAACATTTGTCATGCTTAGTTTAAAGCCCCAGATTTTCATGTTTTTATCATCATGTTTATTCTTTTCTCTTTAAAAATCATGATGTCTCATGAATCCATTTATACCATTAGTTCAATCACTCATGTTCCCTGATTACATAGTCCGTGCTTTCTTTCACATTCTGCATTAAGTAGTTGTTAGTTCTCTAATTTTACTCTGTTCTTAATTTGGCTTTCATCCAGGAAGATACTTAAACGTGGGCTTATTTGCCTGACTTCAATGAAACTACTTATGCGCTAGAAGTTAGGCTGTATATAAGTTCCTTGTTGGAACAGGACCTTCTAGTTATAAACCTTCATTTTTGAGCCTGCTACAGTTATGAATAATTTATCTTTTTTAATTTATCATTCACTTCTGGGACTCTAAAAATGTAAAATACTTCACACACTCCTGTCTATTTGAGAATAAGCACAGGTTGCTTCTCCCTTTTTATAAAACATAGATTTATTGGCTAGACAAAACAAATACAAAGTGTCATTTTCCTTGAATTATTTAATAAAGGCATAAATAAATGAAAGAAAACATTTTCCTTTAGTCATCAAGGGGCTATGCAGCTCAAGAGACTAGAAACAGTCAAGCATGGATTTGAGTATGACACATGATATACTGACAACAATTCATTACCATCTCTATAGCATCTTTGTTACCATCTTGGCTGCTTGGCACAAATCTGAAGCAAGCTGATGGCCTTTATCCAATTTATAGAGGACATGTCAACATCAAAAATCCACCATTGCAACTGAAACTGATTGTCCCATAAATTGGTCATTTCAGGAGACGGTCCAAGAGCTTAGTGTTTCCATTCCATTCTGTTTCTGAATGTAGTCAATGCTTGTAAATGGAGCTGAAACACAGAAGGAAGGCAAACAGCAGTAGACAATATTTACTTGTGTAGTGCTTAATCAGAAACTCATAGAGGATATTGCTAAAATTACATCTGAATTTTTCTTTGATTGAAAAATCAAAAACATCATCTTTTTTCTCATTACAAGAGGTGGTATTCCTCACTCTTAGCAAACTATAAGTAATGCAATTTGCATGGAGCATATATGTTCGATTTTAAACAAATGTTTTAGAATGTCACATTCTAAAACTCTCATTAATTTTTTTAAAAATATATGCTACATATAAATATTTAGCCTTCCTTTTATAGATACAGTATAGGTAAGAGTCATTAAAGAATTTGTTGTGCTTTTTAGGCTTCAAGGTTGTGCTGAAAGAACATTTTGTGGAAAAAGGGCACCCAGCATAAGTGCTACATTCCTAGAGAACATGATGGGCAATTGCCATTCTAAAATACCAGGATAATCCCTCATTACTTCGCTTGTATGTTTCAAAGTCTACATGAAATCTGCTAGAAACTAAGGCAAACCTATACAGAACGTTTCAGATATGATGATGTGGTCTCCTCAAAGTGTCATAGCTGTGTAAGGATAATCAAGGCCCTGGCCATAAAAGCAGATAGGTTTACACCAAGAAGTTTTTATTTTTGAGTTGAACTTCAGGGGAGATTCACTGCTCATCCACACTGCTAACTCACAGGACCATTCACAGGGACAGCAGATTCACAGAGCTCTAACTGGTAACCATGAGAACAAGAAAAACAGTGCATTAGCACACAGTCCAGAATCCAGCATTTTTTACATAGACGTCTTCAGTATCCTATGTTAGACCTCGAATATATGGTTATGATATTTACCTTCCCACTAATGTGGTGTGCATGTATACTGTTGCCCACATTTCTACTGCTGCAGAGATATAATGTTCTTTAATTTTTGTAGGTCTTAAAGTTCCTATAAAATTGTATGCTATGGGGACAGGTTGAGCTTAGGCTATCCCTAAAGATGTTTATCATCTAATGTGCTACATGCGAAGAGTTAAGATCGGGTTTATTCATTTCAGCAATATTATAGGTCCATTGGCCTTCTTTCCTTTCCACTTCTTTCTAATTTTCTTTAATTATCTGTTTGCTTCTCAAATACCCTTCGCAAAATTCCCAAATGGGTAACTGATCATCTCCTCTGAAAAAAAAAAAAAAATCTGCTATCAATTCCTCACATATTAATGTACTTTGTAGAATAGCCATGTACTATAATGATGGATGGAAATTTTCTTATTATAAAGACTCCTGATGTATTTACTAGCAAAACTGAATATTGTCTGTTTATGCATCCCTTTCTCACCCTCATTAAAACATCAATCTAGCAATTAATTATTAATTAAATATTTAATAAAGCTTATCACATCACATGGTAGATATGCACTTCAAATCAAGCATATTTCTAGACTGTGTCTGTTGCAATCAATGGAAAAAATGCAATCCTGCAAGTCTTTGAATCTATTTAGAATAGCAGGCTAAATGACGTAGGTATAGGTATAAAATGAACATACAGAATGAGAAAACATTGACTCCCACTCCTCCTATCCCCAAGAATAGGGAGTTAATATTTGAAATTACTGACCATGCAGTTTTAATTTAAAAGGTATTGGTTACATCTACTTAATTTCTTTTAAGTTAAAATTTAAATTACATGCAGGTACATGTAAAGCTAATTTCATAACGAGGTAGATATCTAGTCATGGACATTTTAAGTTTCAAACATTTTTAACTAATCTCTCATAAGAAGTTGTCAGCAGGGACAGTGCTATTACTGAGTTAGATTTTTCATATCATTTTAGAGCACCCACACCATACAGAAGAGGCTTAATCTCCATGACATTCTTTATGTTGGTAAATCAGCCCTTTAGAGATAGAAATGAGGTTTTCATCACTCAGTGAAGTGAAATATTTCAGTCTGGGCATAGCGTGGGGGTTTTGCTCCAAACCTATAACCTCAAAAACGTTAATAGATATAGAATTCATAAGGTGGGATTTATTTCCTCTGAAAGACAATCTGTATAACTCCTGTAACCGATAATCCAAGAATTTGGGAAACATCTTTTTATTGGACAGTTTATGAAGACATAAACTGTGTCTTAGGGAGAAATCAGCTCATTGTAACTGATATTTCAGTTTATTATACTTTAATTTGTGAACAAAGCATTCTGAATATTAAGCTCCTCTTGTACTTTTTAAGACATCAAAAGTGTGAGAACTCTTTGAAAATTTACTGTTCTTGCTGAGTAATTCTCATAAAAGAGAACTAAGGCTTGGAGGCTATTTAAGAATCTGCTTGGCTGGTATTTTTCTCCTTCAGCAGACTTTATAAAGCAGAATTATTCTTCTGTTAGGAAAATGTATGTGAAGTTTACAATGTTTTATTATACTTAGTCTCTTTTGGAATATACATTCAACTTTTTAAATGTTAGCTCTTACTGTAAACTTGGTTTCAGAGCTGATATAAAATCATTTGAAAGTAGTTTTCAAGGGTCTGACTCTTCCTCCTCACTCTATGCTTGACAACATTGGAAGTATAAGGTGTTTATTCAGTGATGGATAATTCAACCTTGTGTTTCCAAATCTCATTTGCAGTTATGAAGAGTTATAAAATTTAAAGTGGATTGTGAGAAAGTTCTTCAGAAGTTTAATACCTGTTATTATTGAAAGAGATGTTAAATCCTGTGCAAGTCTTTGAATATGTTTAGTCTTAGAAATACACAAAAGCAAAAGAAGAGAATGTTATTGTCACGGTTTAACCAAAGCCAGCAACTAAACACCATGCAGCAGCTCACTCAGTCCCTCACTCCCACCCAGTGGGATGGGGGAGAATATTGGGAAAAAAGAAGTAAAACTCTTGGGCTGAGATAAGAACAGTTTCACAGAACAGAAAAGAAGAAACTAATAAACTGATGACACTAATAAAATGGCAACACTAATAATAAAAGTATTGGAATGTACAAATGATGCACAGTGCAATTGCTCACCACCAACTCATCAACACCCAGTTAGTCCCTGACGGTGACCCCTCACCCCCACTTCCCCCAGTTTATAAAGTAGACGTGACATCCCATGGTATGGAATACCTTGTTGGCCAGTTTGGGTCAGCTGCCCTGGCTGTGTTCCCTCCCAACTTATTGTACCCCTCCAGCCTTCTTGCTGGCTGGGCATGAGAAGCTGAAAAATCCTTGACTTAGTATAAACATTACTTAGCAGCAACTGAAAACATCAGAGTGCTATCAACATTCTTCTCATACTAAACTTAAAACATAGCACCGTATCAGCTAGTAGGAAGACACTTATCTCTATCCCAACTGAAACCAGGACAGTTACGTGTAGCAAAGAAAGAAATGATGCAGACATAGGTGCCTCCTGATAGCTTTGTACATGCTACTGTGTTTTGTGGTTTGAGATCCAAAGGCAATTGAACACATGCATTGACTGGAGTTGACAATACCAACCTTGCTGAATATATACTTAGTAGTTGGTGGAGGAGACAATGGGCAGAAATTTTGTATGATGCTGGCCAAATACTCTTTTTCAGCAATTGGTACTCTGAGAAGTACCCGGTTTTATCCTGGATACATTCCACTCTTTCCTCAGCAATAGTAGCAGCGTACTCCTCTTTTTCATTGGAGATAGAGGCAACAGACTGATCACAGTCCTCCAGAGTATTCTGAGTACAAAGATATGCTCTGTCTCATTAAGAAGTTTTTATCACAGAAGACTTCTCTGGGTGCTCTGCAGAGGTGATGTGATACTGAACGTCAGATAACATGCTTCTGTTACCAAATACATCTAACTTCCCACACAGCTTTTTGTGTTCCAGATGGAATTAGCCACAGCCTCTCAGATTCCCAAGTATCCTCCATAAAAGAAAGAAAGATGTCAGTGCCCTCTGATTTCACAATGTACGTTGCTCTGCTTGCCCTAAAAAATTCCAGTGAACTCTGAGCTGAGGGACACATAGAAAGCATTGGTAAAATCAAGAGTAGTTCCCTAGAACCCCTTGGATCCATCTGCTTTCCTTCCACACTGACCTTTTGAACCATGTTTCCTTTGTGATTATATTTTGTCTGTTTCACTAAGCCTAATGTCTCCACTCATCTGCAATAACAGTCCAAACTAATTCTGCATTTGCATAGCTGGCAGATTGTACAGGCACTGCTCTCATCATCAAGTTGGAAATTATTCAGAATTCAAAAGCCTGCCTAATTTCATTTGGCAGGGAGAAGTTCAGGAGTTGCAGCTGATGGTAGCTGTAGTTAAATGAAGCACAATGGGAAAGCACTGCCTACTCTTTCTTCCTCTCACTTTTGTCTAAGCAAATAATGCTCACAAGAGGTGGAGAAAGTGACCTTTTCTTATGCAGATCCCACCTATCACTATAGCTTAAATGAGTTAGCAGCTTCTGGAGAACACCACTATGCTGTCTTGCTTTGAATTAATTAGTTTGTATAGTGATGAATTAATTGAAAATAGAGACATATTTCTTCCTCTTTTGCTCTCCATCTCACAGATACAAACATTACATTGTGTCCCAAGTGTCTTACGGAAAGGTTTTTCTAAATATGACTATCTGCTGCTACACGTAACTTTAAATTCTGCAAAAATGGTGAAGATTTTTCACTTAAAACACATGTTTAAGTGTTAGAAAAAGAATACCTTAGTGATTTGCTACTGATATATGCCAGCAATATTTCCTTTTCCTATTAACTCTGTTTTATTTTACTTCATGGCTGAAGACCTGCTCAGCATCAAAAATTGAAAATAACCTACATCACAACACTGGATTAACTTTAAATCAGTATGCTGAGCCAGTAGGAAAAACATAAACTCATCCAATGAAAGAAATATGGAATTGTATTAAACAGAAGTGGAATTTTCCAACTTGATTTCAAACTGAAAAAGCACGGCTGAAAATACTTCTGAGGGTTACTTGAAGTTTGCTGAAATCTATTCAGATTCACAAGTGTGTTCAGCTTCCAACTAAAAAATAATCATTTACTATTATTTTTGAAACCCACTAGAAGCTTTATTGTCTTTAGCAGGAGAATAATTCATTACATCTTTCTGTACCATATAGGGCCTTTACCACTCTGTCCATATAGATTTTGAACAAATTGAGTAAAGCCTCTTAATGTTCTGAGGTGACTTTTCTGAGGTGACAAGATACTTTTGTTCTTTTACCATGCACTTTGCATCAGGGTCAGAATTTTTACTCCTAATGGTTAATCTTTATCCTGCTATTTAAATAAGATCCAGTTATGATCCAGTCTTAAATATATGCATCTTTATATCCTTCATCCTTTTGTAAAAAAAAAACGTGATTTTGCTTAATAGTTATTGCTTGGTTTTTCTTTCTTTTTCAAGATGTTTGGATGGCTATGTGTAACCTATGTGTAGGCTGTCCTCTTGTAATATCACACATGAAGAAACAAACATTATTTTCCCCTTTTTGCTGCTGCATCCCTGGTAGTAAGCAGAAGAAGCTCTGTAAGAACAGCAAAACATTGTGGAGTATAAAAACATTTTGATACTCATCTTTTGTTTAAAATTAGGTAACATAAAAAATTCACTTATGTTGTCCAGTTAAAAATTCTATTTTAACCACAGAAATAACCATTTTCACTCTTCTGCACCAAAAGTTTAAGGCTTATTTGCAACTGCTAGAATATCTGAAAAACTGACAGTCTGTAGATTTTAACAGTTTTATGTTGATCTATAGGTCTCCACAGAAGACAGAATGTCAGACTATTATACAAATAAATTGGTATAATAGGTATTAATTGCATATACGTGTGTATAGGTATGCAGTAGAATAAATATATGAATATATATTATATGCATAAATAATATAGTCATCTTTAATTAAAAAAAAAGTTGCTTTTTTTTAACAACACAGTTTTCTAGGTTCTTCCTGCAGTTACTGTGTACCTTGATGCAATTTATTCTTGAATGCTGAAGCCAGGAAAAAAGTCTGAAGTCATTGCAACAAATCCTTCCCAGAAAACAGGTAAACACACCAGCTATTGTGATACATTATTTTGTAAATGATCACAAGTATTCAGTAGCAGAAGAAAAGTTGCTAGAGCAATCAGCTACAGCAATTCCAAACCAGATTAAAATAATTATTTTCCTACCTGGTACAGTTTTGTCACTTTTATTATTAATTTTGTAAATTGGTACTTATCCATGTTTCATCTTCTTATACCTATCAGTCATGTCTACAAGTCCCATCAAAAAAACCCACATGTATACGAGAAAAAGGAAACAATGGTGGCAGTGCACTATGGCTAAATGTGTATTGCTGGAAAACAAAAAATATACAAAAAGAGGAAGTACCATGGGTCTGCACATGAAAGTCCACTAGAGGCAGTGATCTCTTCTCCCTGGTATCCACTGACGGCATGCATGGGAATGGTTCTAAGTTAAGTCAGGGGAGGTTCAGTCTTGACATTAGGAAACATTTCTTACTGGGAGGGTGGTCAAACACTGGAACAGGTTTTCTAGAGATGTGGTCGATGCACAGTGCTTGTCAGTGTTTAAGAGGTATTTGGACAATGCCCTTAAAAATATGCTTTAACTTTTGGTCAGCCGTAAAGTGGTCAGGCAGTTGGACTAGTTTTTGCAAGTCCTTTTCAGCTGAACTACTCTACTGTATTTTCTCTCTCTTTCTCTCTTTCTCTTTCTCTCAAAAATACTGCTGTAGTTTAATGTAGAAAAAGACAGAATAAAGAAATGGATGGGCTGTGAAGAAACTGTTTACTAAATCCTTACAAAGTTTCCAACTGTTGACTTTTCATGGAGAAGATTTAAGTTACCCACTTTCTGGAGTTCAAAAAGGAATAATACTAATTAATTAGGAAATAGAATTCTTGCCTATCCAGAAATTCAATCTAGCCTTTAAAAACTACCTTTTCTCTGCATGTTCTTATAAGAAATAGTCCTCAAGGTAAGAATGTCTGTATTCTTAACTGACCAGCAGGTAATTAATAAAATATTAATTGCTATATTCACAGAGATCTATCAGACATTTTAGGCAGTTCTAGAAAGGGTTTTAAAACATCTGTATCTATTTAGAAAGAAAAAAAGAAATTAAGATTCCCTGTGGCAACACATAGTATGTACTTGAAATAGAAATTATTTGCCAGAGTGTGGAAAGCCAAAATGAGGAGACTAAAAGAAAGGCTGTTAACCATGACAGTCTGAAGGCAACAGATAATAGGCTAAAAGAAAGTGAAAGTTAAGAATTGGAAGGACTGTGCTAGTCAGTTTGATGCTGAAAAGAATAGAAAGAAAAATAATTATCATAAGAGACAAAATATTCTTTTGCATCTTAATTCAGATTTCATAATTAATTTTATATATAGACATGAAGTTAAATGAAAAGACAGAAAAGATAGCTCAATTTTTTAAGTTAAAAGAAAATACCAAGTATCACAGAAGAGCATGTTGAACAATTATAGCATACCATCAAAAAATATATAATTTTATATCAAATGCTGTTATGGATTGACAGTGTGGACCTGACTTGATTAAAATGCAACCTCCCATTTCTTCCTCTAGAAAGTAATAAGAATTTAAATAAGTGAAGCATTGATTTTTTTTTCTTGTTAAAAAACTATGATGTAATTACATTACATTTGCTATTCAGAAAGACCTGATTGTATTAAAAAGAAGTGTAAATGCAAGAATAATGACAACATGATTAGAACAACAATTTCTCTGTAAAAAATATGGCCATGTATGGGTGATTTTTCTGTCTCTATGGAGTTCAGTCTTATTCTCCAGCTTTGTCTTTCATTCTCACTCCTGCTTGGGCCAGTTAATGCCATTGAATGCAATTTTTTTCTGAGGTTCATTAAAAAATATCAGTGTGAACAAAGAACTTAGCAGACTGTAACATGCAACAAGCACTTTTCTGCATCTTTTGTTATTTTATGTCCACCTAAACTAATATCGTTTTTCATCTTTAAATTTTTTTCATGTTAAATGGATAATACTTTTCCCCAGTCCTTTTTTATAAGAAACAGTGGCAAAATACACAGAAATTAATAGCTGCCCTGATAAAACAAAGTGTTGAATTTTCATAAAATCTCTTAATTCCTCCTTTTCTGTGCTCTTTTTCATGTAAAAAATAACTGGTTAAAACTTTTAGTTCTTCTCTTTACTATGCTTATTGTAAGTAGTTACCACTTTCCTTATCAGAATTGGATAAAATGAGAGAGATATTGACAGAAAAGTTTATTTTAAAAGTTTCAACTTTATTTAGGCTCTTAAGTTTAAATCATTCAAGTTAGAAAAGTTTAAGACATGAACATATAAATAACATCTAGATGAAAGATTTAATTTTCTTGTAAGTTAATTCTACAATGGAATTTCAGGATCACCTGAGTGCAACAAAGAAGATATAAATTGCCTAATCAATTTGTCTCAAGCAAGACTAGCAAGAAAAATTTGATATCTTGGACTTATGATTTCATGTTAGCCCTCTCAGAACACTGTAACTGACAATCAGAAGGAAGCAGTAATTTAATACGGAGGAAATGGCAAAGGAGAAGCATGCAAAAGTAAGAAATACAAAAAACTTACATATTCCAATAAAGGCCTGAGAGGATATAGAATCAGTGTTAGAATATTAAAGACAGAAATATATGTAGCAGTTCCAGAAGTAATTTCTTTAATTCCTTTTGAAATTGAGTTTTCTATTAAAAATGAAACTCCCTGAAACACATACCCACTTCTGACCACATGACAAATCTGTGTGAAGAGAAGCTTACTTGAGCTCTACAGTGTCATAAAAGTTATAATATTAATAAAGTTAAGTATTACCTTTCAAGTATTCTTCATATTAACACTCCTACAAATAGTAATAATGTGTAAAAGTAATTCTGATACTAATTGCAACCTTAAACAGGAAACCTTAGCCAGTAACTTTAAATAGGAAAGCAAAAGTCCAGAAATGTATGCTAAAGGTTGCTGGTCATCTCTTAGAATTACAAAATGGAAAGTTATTTGGACACTGATGTACAAAATATCTTGCAGGGGAGGAATCTGGCTTTAGCTGGTTGAACGTATTAGCATCTGTCCTGGTTTCAGCTGGGATAGAGTTAAGTGTCTTAGCGGCTGGTACGGTGCTGTGTTTTGAGTTCAGTATGAGAAGATAACACTCTGATGTTTTCAGTTGTTGCTAAGTAATGTTTAGTCTAAAGTCAAGGAGTTTTCAGCTTCTCATGCCCAGCCAGCGAGAAGGCTGGAGGGGCACAAGAAGTTGGGAGGGGACACA
>JANZLQ010000079.1:25453423-25463905 GCA_026212715.1 Elanus axillaris | reverse complement strand
CCCCAAGCCTGTCAGTGCTTAAGAGGCATTTGGACAATGCCCTTAATAACATGCTTTCGCTTTTGGTCAGCCCTGAAGTAGTCAGGTAGTTGGGCTAGGTGATTGTTGTAGGTCCCTTCTAACTGAAATTTTCTGTTCTAAGTATCTCTGAAACAATGAAAATAACATTTTATCAAAATTTAATCAAATATAGCAATAAGGTACTTCCCTGACTACCTCTTTTAATAGAACTAAATAAGCGCCTGACTTAGATTTGTGTTTGAACATATCCATAATGCCAGTATGGCCATTTACCTATCTGGACTTTCTACAGAAGTTCATAAATACTAGTATTTGTTAATGAAAATGAGAATATATGTAACTGTCTGAAACTGCTTTGGAATGCCTTTTGTTGTTCTTTCTCTATATTTGACTTTTACTCATCTTTCACTCATCTCTTTGCTCATCTTTTCAAATTATTAGCTTTGGTTCTTTGATACTTGATGAGAAATATTAATAATCCTTCTTGTAAATATACCAATTTGTTACACCGCATTTGCTTATTAGGCAAAAAGTAGGACATACAGACCTGCTGGAATTTTACATGAATTAATGCTGAATGTATGCATAGCATTAAAGGCTGCCCTGGTTTCAGCTGAGATAGAGTTAATTGCCTTCCTAGACCAAAGTTGCCAACAGGGTATTCCATACCATGTGATGTCACGTCTAGTATATAAACTGGGGCAGTGGGGACGGGGAGGGGATTGCTGCTCAGGGACTAACTGAACATTGATTGGTAGTTGGTGATCAATTGCATTGTACATGACTTGTATGTTCCAATCCATTTATTATTACTATTGTCATTTTATTATTGTTATCATTATCATTTTTAGTTTCTTCTTTTGTGTTCTATTAAACCGTTCTTATCTCAACCCATGAGTTTTACTTCTTTTCCTGATTGTCTCCCCCATCCCACTGGGGGGAAGAAGGGAGGGAGGGAGCGGCTGCGTGGTGCTTAGTTGCTGTCTGGGGTTAAACCATGACAGAGGCCAAACAGAGAGAGCTGTTAAAATTGAAAAATACCGTTATGAACACTGGCATTTTGATTAAGAAGAATGTAGGGAGTTCTGAATCACAAAATTTAAAGTCAGAGTATATTACAGTTCTTTGTGTTGTCAACAACAGCATGTAACACATTTCCTGCTTTGTTCTACCTCTGTCAGGTTCTGACCTATATAGTATTCTTTCAGTGCAAATTCGTAACAAATACATAACCCAATAACAAATAGAAAAATTCATTGCCATCATTTTTCCTGTGGCTACTGAAAGCATGTACAAAGAATAAAGTAGTTTGAAATTTGAAAAGAAAGAGTGAGATAAAAATAAGATTAATAACCTAAAGTTACAACATAAGTCACTAATTCTATGACATAACTGGCAAATAGATCTTTGTAGATGATAAAATATATTTTAATCTCTCCAGGTGCCTCAGAATTCCTCATTCACTATATCCAAATCCAAACTAAAAAAAAAATTAAATCAAATTTCAATTGCATTTGACAAATTGTTTTGAATGTGTTTCTTTAATTTAAATATAACATTTTAAAATAGTGGCTTTGGTAGATGCTTTAATAGTTTCTTCATCTAGGTATCAGCATCAGCTTCATTTTCTTAGAGTTTACCTCCTTTAAAACCAGTCAAGAACTAAGGAGGAACACCCACAAACAGCTTGATGACTTATTTTAAAATATTATTTCAACTTACCTAATTAGTGAAATAATAGAGAGTAGTTAGTTAGTGATTCAAATTCCAGCTTATCAAATGTTAGCACAAATTTTATGAAACTACAAAGCAACTCTAAAGCAAATTTTGTCCTAACAGAATGTTCTCCTGCGTGTAGTAAGGGTATTGGAGTGACAGAAGTGTTGCAGACTATTCTGCCATGTCTGCCTGTAGATTTTGCCACATATAAGTCTGAAATCTTACATACTGAATAGTGACTGCAATGGTGCTGTACAAAAAGGGAAAAAAAAGTAAATAGGTAAAATAAAGTTTGTGAATAAAAAGGACTAAAAAAAAAAGCAATGTGTTAATCATTGTGTGGAAAATCAGTAGTAGTATTACAAAAAATGATAAAACCAGATAAATTAGATCTAAACTAATTTCTTGAATAAAAAAATCTGAGTCAAAATAAAAGAAGTCTTAGAATGGATCTGACTCTGCTTTGGGAATTTGGTCCAGCTTCACTTTTAAACATGGTATTATATAACATAATATATGCAAAGATCCTCCTGTGATCAAGTCAGAGATTGCATTGTAGTATTTTCCTGTGTAAAGAGATGGGAAGATTACAGGATAGATTTGCCAGAGACAGCAAAATGTTTATAGATTCCCAGTAAGTCTGACTGTAAAGTCCAGTCCCTCTCATGTTCTGTGGTGATGTGTTAGTCTCAGAGCTACACTATCCATCATCCATTTTCTCCATTATAACTACTCAAGTCACAACTACATCTCATCTTGTGAAATAAAAACCCCCACTGCAAGTGGAATGTGATTTCTTTTCAAGTGTTTATAGAGATACATATAAGTGTCCTAAAAAAATTTGAATTCATAAAATGTATTTATCTAGATTTCATAACAGTAGAGGTCTTGAAGGTATTTTTTTTCTGAATTAAGTACACCAGTGTACTGGTTTGGGCTCGGAGAGAGTTAAAGTTTGTCATAGTGGCTTATATGGGGCTATGTTTTGGATTTGTGCTGCAAATAATGTTCATAACACACTAATCTTTTAGTTACTGCTGAGCAGTGCTTTCCTGATATCAAGGTCTTTTCTGCTCCTCAGACTACCCTGCTAGTGAGTAGGTTGGTGGTGCCCAAAAAGGTGGGAGAGGACACAGTTGGGACAGCTGACACCACCAATCAAAGTGATATCTCATACCATATCACATCATGCTCAGCAATAAAACTGGGGGGGAGGTTGGCAGAGGGGCCGCTGCTCAGGGTCTGGCTGGGCATCGGTTGGTGGTAACCAGTTGTTTTCATTTTCATCACTTATCTTTCTTGAGTGTTATTTTCCTCTTTCTTTGGTTTTGGGTATTTTTGCCCCTCTTTTCCTTACAATTTTTAAATTATTATTTCTTTTTAGTTCTTAAACTGTTTTTATCTCAACCCACAAGTTTCTCACTTTTGCTCATCTAAATCTCCTGCCATCCCACAGGGGCAAGGAGAGTGAATAAGTGGCTGTGTGGTACTTAGTTGTTGACTGGGGTTAAACCATGACACCCAAGGAGGGAAAGGTGCAGGAGTCAGTACTTCTGTGGCCACCAAAACCCCTTATTGAGGATCCGGATTTGTTTGTTTCATGGTACACTGCTCTGTAACGTTCCAGCTTTCAGCTGTTGGCCAAATCTCTCTGGCTCATTCATCAAAAGCCCTATCTGTATCACTGTAAAATATATCCTTTTGTTTCCTGCATTTCTTCAGTTCATTTTCAGATAACAAAGCATTTTCACACTATCCCTTTTTTATTTCTGCTTTAAATTTGACATTTTGATAGTAGTAGAATTCCCACATATGTCTGTAGCGCTGAAACAGGTTATTGCAGGAAGAGAAGGTGGGAAATATGTTACTCAGTATTCCTTCAAGAAGAAAAGTAGGAAGAGACAGGAAAAATGAACAGTGAACAACTCAATAAAGATTAATTAGTCAAGTTATAAAATGAAAGGAAGCAAAACTTTAAGACAGTACTAGCTGCTTTGTCAGCTATAGTCAGACAAATAAATGCTGCCTAGACCAAGTGAGGATTCATGGATTTTTTAAAATAGAGGATGGTTGTTAATCATCCTTTCAAGGACTACTTGAAATACATTTTGGCAGCTGATTGGATGCATTTCTGTCAATTGCTTTCTTCTCTCAATTTGTTTGGGTTTTTTTTGGAAATACCATGTTGCTCTGTTTTCCATCATTTAGTCCGCTTTATGCTTCCTGTGTGGGCTGAATTGTTACTACTAAAGCCTACAAGGTGAATTTCCCTCCCTTTTACAGAGAACTAGATATCTCTTGGGACAAAAGGGAAAGGAAAAGAACAGTTTTAAGACTGGAGATGTGACTGGTTTTCCTGTTTTCAGGTTGACATGGAGGAAAGAGCTGCCTTTCCCTTGGTAGCAGCTAATGCCCGTCCCTCTGGCACTCTGGAAGGGATTCTACACAGCACAAGAGCATCACTCCATTTTCTTCTGTGGCTTTACTCTATGTCTAACACAGACTAGAATAAGCAGCATGTGGCCAGCAAGGTTTTACAAAAAAAACAAGGATCCTTGACTTGTGACCACATAACTTTTCTATATATAATTTATATATACATATATATGCATTTATGTATGTGTATGTGTATACGCATGTGTATACAAAGTGGACATTTATTTCTCAGCAAATTTTAGCAACATTTTGACCTCTGAATGACTCTTTCTAGATGCCAAGAGCATAGTAAATTTAGACAACCAACATGAGAGTCTATTCTTTGCTTTTCCATAATAGCTCACTGACATTACTTAAGAGCATAATAATACTTGTACAGAAAAAGTTTCCCTCTCTAACTCCTCTGCTTGTCTAGGAGACCACATAAATGTTAAATGTGGTTAAGAT
This sequence comes from Elanus axillaris, assembly GCA_026212715.1. Classification (NCBI taxonomy): domain Eukaryota; kingdom Metazoa; phylum Chordata; class Aves; order Accipitriformes; family Accipitridae; genus Elanus; species Elanus axillaris. Next base: position 25,459,282 of record JANZLQ010000079.1, on the reverse strand, counting down.
GAAGGCTGAAATGAAAAGTGAAAAACAAACATTGGCAATGGCTTATGGAAGGGGATTAGCAGGAAAGTAAGAAAAGCCATCCCTAACGTGTATCTGAGGTCTGCTCAACTTAAAACTGTCAGACTTTACTTTCTGCTTTAGAAAATGTTGAAAGCAAAAATCATTACATGAGACAAATGCTGGGAAAGGAGAATAGAACTTAATTTTTATTAATATTCCTGTTGTAATATCCTGAAAGGGAGATGTGCAGCTTTTTTTTGCTTCAGTGTTTTACAACCGACTACAATGGCAAAGTAATTTTGAAAGGGTAAGATGCGCATTTCCCACCTGAATGACTTAAGAGTAAAACTGGTGGCATAGTTATAAAAGAAACTATTCAGTACAGTGACAATATTCTAAACATTTACCAAAGTCTGGAATCAAACCTTCTGGTTTGAAGTTGGGGTTTTCTTGGTGGTTTTTGGTTGGTTGGGTTTTTTCCCCTATGTCCTCACAGAGCAACAAATGCAATCCTTGTGACTTTAACAGAGGTGGATTTTCTACACAGTTTTGAAATCCTACTGTTCTCCTGGACTCAAAAGGCTCCCAATAGCAGCTTAAAGGAATGTCCAATGAATTTATCTGGGTTGCTTCCTGGTTTGGTAAAACTAATGGCTCTCTGTACTGAGCAATTTTTTTCTCTGTAGTTTCATGGAACCAGAAGGAAACCAAGCAACAAAGTCAAGTCTCTGAGTCCATTGGGATAGTAGTCCATAAATAGCAGAGATTTTCCATTGTTTAGTGTTCTCTATGTATTTCCCACACACACACTTTAACAAAAAAATCAGAAGCAATCTTTTTGTTTCCAGATAAACACAAATGAAAATATTAAAAGCCATCAGCCTGAAAGCAAAATGATGATAGCCTATGGCTGCATAAAACACACATTTCTGAATACTAGTGTTAGGTAGCAATTTATTTTTCATTATTATTATTATTGTTTTATTTTATTTTACTATGTATTTTATTATCTTTTAGCACGAAACACTCAGTTTCCTGAACCCTGAATACTTATTCACTGCCAAAGGAAGTATAATTCTCTCTGTCAAAATCTAAACTGATGTCACAGATGTGGTCCATTGTTTTTTCCTACTTCTCCTGCAGAAGGAAAGTCCTTATGTATGAGGGAATCAAGACTTTGCCCACTCTCTTACTATAGCTGTGTTTCACAAGCCCCACAGGAAAACTCAGGTATCAGAAATGCTTCTCATTTTTTGCTGTCAGTCAGAGAGAGAGTGTCATAGTGGCTAGCAATAGTCATCAGAAGCTCTTCCAAAATGAAGACTGTATTACTGGCTCCCACATCATCCAGAGCACTTGCACATGTATTCTGCCACCCTTAAGCTATCCTGAGACAATACTGTGGAGCTTTAAGGAGTCCCAGAGTGCTTCTGCATTCTGGCTTTCAGTTGCAGGACATCCAAAAGAGATACAGTGTTTTAATGTTAATGAATTACTTTATAATTGCTTGTAAGAAGCCAGGTTAAGATAAAAGCAAATTAAAATTACCACATCCCGTTAGAAAGATTTCTAAATACACAGGTAACAAAAGGGGAGAAAATTATTTCCTCTGTTTACCCCAATATCAAATCCAAAAGAACACTCTCCTCCTCTGCTTTATCCAGATGATAAGTTGTAAATTCTGTAGATGTACCTCTTCAACACCAGCTCTGTTATCACTAATGAGAGCATGTGGCTGGGGAAGAATGCCATTTTTTATACACACAGCCTTGTTGGGATTTATTCCGAGTTTCATTTAGATTCTAACCTCCCCAGCCTAATTTTCTTCTCCAAGATTATTGTTCCTTAGCTTATTTCAGGGAACAGCCCTGTCATCTTGGATTATGTACAAACAGTTTATCTGCTCTTAGGTGACAACTTAGCAAATCTTTTACTGTAGAAGGGGGTACAACACTTCTTCCCCTGCTATTGTAATATGGCAGTCTGAGTAAAACCTTTCCATACACCAATTTACATAAATGTGCAAATCAACAACAATACCTTCCCTGCTTATTACTAATTAAGACCAGACATAAGAGTAATTCACCACTCTGAAGGAATAACCTGTTTGAAATCTTTAACCCGTCATGTCTTTAAAGACCAACAAAGTATATAAAGCAAAGCTTGGCAATTCAAATTGCCCACTGAAATAATGTCTGAGTTAGCTGCACCCAGAGGGTGAAGCAGCAGCGATCTCAAAGCCTACTTAAAAATTCTCTTTACTAGAATTTTTGACATATATGTTTATTTTGACTATAAAATCATATGAAGGTCTCCAAAGGTTATGCAGATTACATAAGTGAAAAAACACTACCATCTTATATGCAATAATAACATGCTTCCATGTGACAGATAATATCCTTCTGCATATCACAGGAAGAGAAGTAGGTCATGCAGAGTCAGAAAGGAAATGAAATGTAAGTTCCTTCAACTTTCATTCTTCCTACTTCTCTCTTTCTTCCCACACTCAGTATAGGATAAGGAAAGTCAGCACAATAATGGAAGGCAACAAATGTTGTACCCCAGTTATTGAGATAAGTTCTGTGACATCCAAAAATACATACCTTGTACCAATTTCTGAAAATGTTTTTCACCGTCTCCCAGTTACATAAGAGCAACATCACATTGTTCCCTTGGATGCTTTGCTGAGAGCCTGACAGCACTGCAAGCTCTAAGATTTGGATTTGGTCTGCTTCAGCAGATGTTATGTGACAGAAGGAGACATTGCTATTTGCCTAAAGTGCTCTTTCTCATATTAAGCCTGATATTGAACCTCTGGTGTTTACATCAACTTCTACTCCATGCTGGGAGAAATGAAACACTCCATACTCACTATTAAATGAAATTTGACTAAAAGGGTCTGGGAAAAAAAAAAAAAAAAAAAAAGAACTGGTGAAACTTTAATGAAAATTGATCTTAGAAATGTATTAACACTCAAAAATTCCAACTTCCTTGCACAAAGTTTAGCTGAGCTAATGATTGCCTAGTACATATGTAATGCATGATTAATTGTACTTTTCTCATCTAAAATGCATTAAAATATACAGTAAAACTAAGCAAATTGACATCTCCAAGGTTATGCTTACTTTAATGTACCCTGCATCTTACATTTTAAATGAATCAGTAATAGGATCCATAAGTTCTGTTCTTGCCTACTTTTTTAATGTGACATAGATTTAAATGAGCAACACTTCTTAAGAAGAAATGTGGTCATCTGTAGATTACAGCATAAGACTTGTTAACCAGACTTTGAGAAAAATCATACAAGCTAAAACTGGCACACTGCACTCCAATAACTTTATTTTTGTTACATCATTTTAGCTAAAACAATATATACTTCAGCCAAGTTAGGTTTTACTGTCAATTGAAGGTCGAGATAAATTCATCTAGAGCAAGCATGAGAGGCTACAATATGCAGTTGCTTGTCCAAATGAACTGGAGTTCACCAGTTTGTTTTAGAACAAAGCTGCAGTATTTCTTTTTAACTTGGCTCACTTCCCATAGAAAGGAAATTTTGGCTATGCACAATAGAATTTTCCAACTCTGCTTTGCTGGAAAAGCAAAAATTCCAAGACAGCTGAGTGAAATATTTTTTAATTATTTGAATATTTTAAACTGAAACAATGTAATAACCCACACCCGGAGGTAATCAACACGCAGTAAAAAATACTGCTCAGTAGGATTGGGTTGCTCCTTGTGCTCTGACTAATTCATTTTTTGAACCACCTGATGAAGAGTGGAAATTCAGTTACACTGCAACAAGAGGTCATTTTCTGCATCGAGAAGTTCCTCATTAAGTTTCAATTATTTTGCCAGTTTGTACAACAGTCTTTCAGTTTTCCTTACATTCCTAACTCTTGTAGGTGGCTAATGTCTCTTCACGTATGTTTCACAGCAGGTTCTGAACTATTAGAGCACTTTAACAAATAAAAGATCTTTTCCAGTAGAGTATGTAAATGTGACCCTGTTTGTTGATGTGCCTATAGTACCTGATAAGAATCACTGAATCAAGTGCCTGTAATACCTGATAAGAATCACTGAATCAAGTACTGCACTGAAAGAGGTGAACAGTCGAGGAAACTGTTCTTATCAAATCACATTACACACTATAATAACAAAGCAAAAGTAAACCACACTGTAGATACATTTCAGTGAAACTATCTGTTTATTACAACAGCCAGAAAGCTCCTTTTTTTTTTTTCTTTGTTATAACTGTTGAGATTTTACACTTTGTTTTGTTTGGGTTTTGTTTTGTTTTTTTTAAACAGAGTAGAAAAACAAAACCCACACCCCTGCTTTGATTTGTGTGCCAGTTGGGTGTGGGGGCAGGGTGGGGCAGGGCAGGGACCAGTGAGGAAAGTAGCAGGATGGATGTGCCTCCTTCCTAGCTGGAAGTCTTGCCTGAGGCATGGGAGAACCACACTCAAGGCTCTGCATGAGTCACTGCAGTGACTAGTTTTTCAGTATCTCAGATAATTAGGCCAACCACCAATCTAGGGAGTCCTGTGGGCTCTTTCCTTATGGCTTTGATCTAAAAGATCAGTGTGTTTGTGTCAGACACCATTGTAACAGTTATTTTTCAAAAATGTACAGGTGAAAATTTCGTGACTAATTGAATGACTTGTGTTGAGCATCAGTATTTGCTATAGATCTGATATGTATATGAAATCTTTGCATGCACTTATGCCCATGTATCTTTCATGACTTTACATATTTTACCACATAAAAAATTACCATCACATACTCCATATTTTACAGGAGTTTCTGTTCTGATCTTCTGTCCTTTGTAGAACAATGATCTGTTGATTGCAAAAAGCACAGGCAGATTTACCAAGGGGCTTTGGGAGCTTTAGGAGATTCTCATTAACAATGTATAATGTCATATATTTAAGTCACACATTTAAGTAATCCCTAAAGTAAGAAAGGGAAAAAAACAAAAAAAAAAGGAACACAGGCGAGATAACACCATCACTTAAGTGACATTATAAGTAAAAGGACACAGAACACAATATAATGAGGTCAGAAAAAGTTATGCAGAGAACCCATATTAAAACTAACCAACAAACCAACCAACTGACCAACCAACCAAAACAATAACAAATAAACAACCAACCAAGCAAAAAACAACAAAGTTTTCCCATAAAATTCAGGACAACAGGGATGTACCCTTCAAATAAATGTAACAATTCTCAGTATTAGAGGAGCTGTGCGGTACCTTGAGAATCCTGCACTGTTCTCTGGCTATTCTGTATCGCATAATGATTTGGAGATGTAAATAAATTACTTAACAGGCTTGCCTCTCCTAGATTCCCTAAAACTTTTGTACCTGAATAAGTGTTACAAAAATCCTGCTATGTAAGTTCTGGAAAGTAGCAAAAGCAAGCACTCTATTTCTTCTTTACTTTATTTTTTTAAACTAAAACCCACAACTAACTCGTTCAGATGGAGTTTCTTCTGCTAATCTGTGAGCAAACAGGCGTGGTCATACAAAATTACCAATGGACCCTCTTCTTTTTATTAGTGTTCAATTAAAATGTGAAATTAAACATAAAAATCTGAATAGAGTTTGACCTTAACCTTAAAAAAACCCTACATTTTTTTCTGTATAAACATCTTTTAATTATCTCATATAAATGCAAAATATATTCCTTAGATACACTAATAGTAGAATAAAATTTGAAATTATTAGCATATTTTAACCTGAATTTAGAAGAATAAGAATCTCATGCTGTGCTAGCATTTTTCAACCTCATAACACTATGCTAAGCAGCATGCTCCTCTCAGAAAGATGCTGGTGCCTGAATGCTAATATGTGCTAAA
>JANZLQ010000079.1:25426141-25441686 GCA_026212715.1 Elanus axillaris | reverse complement strand
GTGAAACATGCAGCAATTAATCAAGCCAAGCAGTTAAAGCGCTTGTGGTATGGAGGGTGATAGCTGAAATATAAATATGGGGAAGCCCAGCAGATTGACTGTCTCACACTCCCACAAACCTGCCAAGGCAAGCACCATGTTCTTACAATGGTGAAAGCAACCACCGTGTACCTGGAAACACAATCTCTGCCCCATGCTGACGTGCGGAAACAGACTCCACAGTCACTGAGATTGTAAAGTAGGTATGTTTATTTAGTGCTGGACAGCACGGGGGGTAGCCCCACCAAAGTCATGCGCATTCAACACAGCAACTCACTTCAAAATTAAACAATCAAGTGTTACATATACATAAGATTTCCCAATATGCCTATACATATGCTTAACCTGTCCCTGCTTCATATTAAAATTAGTTCCAAGAGGTCACTCCCCTAAGTTCCTCCTAACTGCACCTGCGCAGCGCCCCTTTATAGTGGTCATCGGGAGTCATAAAGATGAAGGCTGTAGGTCTTCCTCACGGTAAACATTTAACCTTCTCATCTTGCGCAGGCTCAGTTACTTCTTCGTGTTTATCCAAACCACGAGGTCAACCTTGACCGGTTCTTGGGGCGTGAGGGATTACAGGACTCCCATTTTCAGTGGGTTTGTACAATAATGGGTAATGCATCAAATCCTATCTACTAGCATAACTCTTTTATGTTATTCAAAAATCTGGATAATCATTAAGCAGTGGTTTATCTACCAAGAACCTTCTAACCCCAGTAATTTTTCTACTAAGGCTCCTTTAACCCTTCCTCTTAGTGATTTCTTTAACCCCTTCTCTCAATGCCACCATGCAGAACACTCTCCTGGGCTTTGAAAAGCAGGTCTTGTGGTGACATAATACCCCAGAAAGAATTGAGTCAGACAACAGGACTCATTTCTGAAACAACCTCATAGACACCTGGGCCAAAGAGCAGGGCATTGACTGGGTATATCACATCCCCTATCATGCACCAGCCTTTGGGAAAATCAAATGATACAAAAAACTGTTTAAAAACTACACTGAGAGCAATGGTGGGTGGAAACTTCAAACATTGGGATACACATTTAGCAAAAGCCAACTCATTAGTTAACACCAGAGCATCTGCCAATCAGAGTGACCTTGCCCAATCAGATCTTTTACGCACTGTTGAATAGGATGAAGTCCCTGTAGTGCACATAAAAAATGCATTAGGGAAGACAGTCTGGGTTACTCCTGCCTCAGGCAAAGGCAAACCCATTTGTGGGATTGCTTTTGCTGAAGGACCTGGGTGCACTTGGTGGGTGATGTGGAAGGATGGAGAAGTTTGATGTGTACCTCAAGAAGATTGGATTTTAGATGAGAATACCCAGTGAAGTAAATTGTATATTATTTGCTGATAACCCTGCCTCTCTAAGTCATCACTACTACATTTGTTGTATGCCATATCAATTGGATTATAATAAGAATCACCCAAATCACTGAAGGATGGACTTTCATGAAACCGAGTGCAGTGGTGATGGAATTGAACTGGCTTCAGCAACTGGCACCCAGCAACTTCCTCAAGATCAACATCTTCAACCTGCAGACCATGATGTGAGCCATGCCAAATACACAGCCTCAAGCTCCGCGCAACAATCCAACACTACACACCATCTCTACTGCCGTGAAAGACTGTTATGACAGATGGAGCCCCAAAGTCATGGATTAAACAAACTCAATGGATGCGCTAGAGGGATGGCCCATAGACTAAAGGAATGATATGTCTGTACATATATACCTATATATATTGAGATATATACCAAAGACAGGAAAAGTGGGGAAGATTAATCAGGAAGTGTAGGATCTGGGCATGATGTAGATGGTATAGAGTAAGGGATGGATAATGTCCTGGGTTTGGCTGTGATAGAGTTCATTGTCACAAGAAGCTGGGAGGGGACACAGCCAGGATAGCTAACCCAAACTAGTCAAGGGGATATTCAATACCATGTGATGTCATTTTCACTATATAACTGGGGGAGCTGGCTGGGAGGAGGACAGATCACAGCTTGGGAAAGGTCTGAGCATCAAGTTCCAGGTGGTGAGCAATTGCATAGTGCATCACTTGCTTTATACATTATTTTATTAGTATTATTGTTATTGTTACTTCTTCTCTCCTTGTGTTTTCCTATTAAACTGTCCTTATCTCAACCCATGAGGTTTTACCTTTCTCTTCCGATTCTCCTCCCTATACCACAGGATCTGGGAGGAGTGCGTGAGCAGCCACATGGTGCTTAGTTGCCAGCTGGACTTAAACCACAACAGTGTAGTTTTATTAGCTTCCATTCTCATCCTGAAATTCTTATGGTGAATTGCCTGCTGTTAAAGATTTGGTTATATTGCTCTGGTTTACAAATTAAATGTTCTGTGTGATCTCTGGCACAACAGATACCTCTGACACCTTTATTCATTATCTGTTGAAAATGTTTTTTAATCAGCATTTTCATTTCAAATGGAGATACATTTTCTGCAGCTCTGGTCTCCTAGCAACACAGTTTATTGTCACTGACTTTTGGCATTTCAGAAGACCTCTGTTCAGAATGCTTTTCATGGCTGTTAATTCTCTGTACAGCCTCATAGACTTAATAGTTTGATATCCCATATCAGAGCCGGTTCATTTTACTGTAACCAACAACATATCAAGCACCAGAATAACTCTAAAATGCTCACCACCTAAACTTCATAACAAACTAGATTCTAAGAGGACAGTAAGTGGTTTACTTTTTATAAATACTACACTTAAAGCATGTGTTTTGGACACCGACTCATTTGTGCTCTGAAATATATCCTATTGGATAAATAGGATTAGAAAATCATGTAAAAGGACAAATATGCTCAGCAGTGGTGTATTTTCAGAAATAAACATCTCAAACTATTTTGCAGTTTAGAATTTTTTAGTAAAAGCTAAATTTCTGGATTTGTTCTCACATGAAAAAAGCTGCACCTTTTATTAGTTAGAGATGGGATTAGAATAAGAGATTGTCAGAAGTGACTTGGATGGGTTTTTTTTCCCTGCAAAATTGTCTAATTGCTGTAGCCATCAAACATGGATTTAACACAGATGTGAATCTTGATGGAGTCTGAACCTTGACCTCCAGTACATGTATTTCTTAACAATTTTTTCAGTGTGGATTAGAAAAAGATTAAATATGAAAAACATACTATACTATTTTTAACTTGTTAATGAATTAGTAGAATTATTTTGTAAATGCAGCATTATGTGTCTTAACTTAAAACGTTACAGAATTTTCTAGCACTCCACAACTAGGACTTATGTGAACTAAATGAACTAAGCACTCATTTAAATGAAGAAAATATGTAGGAATTAAAGCAAAAAAATAGTACTGTTAATGTGAATAAGCAACTGAACAGTCTTTGCATAAGGACAGCATAAACAGATGACTTTGGAGAGGCTGGACAGTAACCTATAGTCTTTCTAGTAATGATGTTATGCTTCAGATATAGTTTTAAATTCTGTTCCTTTTTCATTCTACAGAATGTAATAAAAAAATGCAGAAGGTTTTGGAGTCAGTATAGTTAGAAAATATTTAAAGGAAGGATGTATGAAACATTTGATTGCAAATTTCCCTAAAATAGGACATACCCTTTTCATATCATATCCAAGGCAGCACACTAGCATTAGGACATCAAACTGGTCAAGAGATAACAGTCTAGAAGGATGTTACGGAATATGAGTTAGTCCATACAGTAAATAGAGAGAAAAAAAATGTAAAATGGAAATAGTGAAGTTCAGAGCAATTCATTTCAGAGGGAATTCAGATGCAAACAAGAAAAAGATCAGCTGAAGTACACTCTATGTTCACAATATGTAAGCAAAGAATTTTGTTGAAACTAAAAGACCAGAGTAATAAATGGAAAAAACAAAACAAAACAAAAACCCCCAACCAACAAAACCCATAATGCCTGTAAATTATGGTAACACAACTATCACCTGAGACAAATGTAGCACCATTCAAATTAAATTGACCTTTTTGACTTACTTGAAGTTGGTGAATGCAAAGGTTTTCTCTTCAGGTAAGTGCTGCAGTGCTGCCCAGGGCATGAAAGCCCTAGGGACAGCTGTCCACTTTAGTGTCTGGCCATCAATAGAGATCAGAAATAAAACCTATTACAAAATTTTAAAATACGCTATCACAACATCTCCAAAAGTCTTTATCGTTCTGCCACAAGACAAAAATTATAAATGTTTATATCAAGAGTTACTGGTTATCTAAACAAACTAAAATTAAAAAAAAAAAAGGAAGTTTATGGAAATCACATTTCAAAGACAATTTCCAGTCTAAATGAAATTTTAATTAATTTTTTTAAAAAAAGAGATTATTTGTTGTGGCAAAGCTTTTTTATCATCAAAAATCCCCCCCATCCCTCCAAAAGCAAGCAAAATTTACTAGCCTGGGATGTGGATTCAGGAGTCTGTTTTTCTAGTTTTGATGAGATAGGGCAGAAAAGCAAGCAGACATCATACCTGAAATCTGTCTTTTCCTATCCTGAGTTAGTGTCAGGTCTCTAGCATGAAAACTTATCTCTTTTCTGAGACAGAAACAGAAATTTTGGGGTAAGTTTATCTTTTCCAATAGGATTCTGAAAGATTTTTTTTCCCCTCTTTTTACTCTTGTGTGGAACAAATACTAATTTCAATATGTTGTATGCTTCCTTGAATCAGAACTGTTGACTCTAGTAAGTCAACAAATTTCAAATGGTTTAATGTCAAATCAAAATTTATGTAAATAACGGTATAATGTCAACAACTGGGAGCAATAAGCTGCAACCTACACAGTGAGAAATAAAAACCTATGGATCTATTAGGGAAACTAATAACTTTATTAAGTCCATATTTGCTATTGGTTTTATGAATGCTGTAACCTGTTTACTAGTGAATGCCATTGCTTCTTACCCAATTTATTCTGGTGTACTAGTTTTGGAGTAGAGTAAAATTTCTTCATAGTAGCTTGTATGGTGCTATCTTTTGCATTTGTGATGAGAACAGTGTTGATAATACACTGATATTTTAGTTACTGTTGAGCAGTAACTTACACAGCATCAAGGCCTTTTCTGCTCCTCAGACTGCCCCACCAGCAAGTAGGCTGGGTCTACACAAGAAGCTGAGAGAGGACACAACTGGGACAGCTGACCCAGCTGACCAAAGGGATATCCCTTACCATATGCATCATGCTCAGTGATAAAAGCTGGCGGAAAGAATGAGGAAGAGGGAAGTTCAGACTTATGGTGCTTATCTTCTCAAGCAACTGTTACCTGTAGTGGAGCCCGGCTTTCCTGGAGATGGCTGAACACCTGCCTGCTGATGGGAAGCAGTGAATTAATTCCTTGTTTTGTTTTGCTTCCACATGCAGCTTTTGGTTTACTTATTAAACTGTCTTTACGTCAACCCACAAGTTTTCTCACTTTTACCCCTCTGACGCTCTACCCCATCCCACTGCAAGGGGAAATGAGCAATTGGCTTTATGGGGCTTAGATCATTACCAGGGTTAAACCACAACAGCTGGTGTTCCATCCTTTTCTGATTAATTGTTTTTTACCCTCTTTAAGTCTATTGAAAATCTCTCTGTGCTATGGAATTGGTCCTGAATGAAGAGGCAGCCAATTTTAGCCTAGAGGGTAGATCAAATTGAATCCACTGAAATCACAAAAGGGTTTTACCATTGATTTTGAGGGGGGTGCTGGAATGTCACCCTCTTCAACTAACGGCTTATCACTCTCCTTTCCTTCTAATGACTCAGTTTAAAACAGCAAAAAAGCTTTTTAGATAATATTCTCCTAGAAATCCATTTTCTTTTGAGAACATTCCTTTTTTTTTTTTTTCATAAACCATAACCAAGATTTGGTCACACTGATGCCAAGTTGTAAAAAGTATCTTTCTAAAGAGTTTATTGATTTTTTTTATGTGTTTCCCTTCTGTTGTTTTTTTTTCTCTTTTCAAAATAATTGTACAGTGTACTCATTCACCCTAATATTTAAAATATCAAATGCAACTAGATATTTTTATAAAGCTAAATAATCAGCAATATATTTGACATGTATAAAATACATATATTTAAATCATTTTTTTCTGAAATTATTTGTGACAGTTGAGAACATGTAGAAACTCAGGCAAAAAAAATGCAGTCAGAATTTAAGATGTCTACGGTTTACTCAAAGCTTGAAATATCTTCCATCTTAGCCATTCCATAATTTAACTCAAAAGCCGAATAAATGTCTGCCTAATTGTTGTATTTAAACTGTATATAAACTGCAGCTTATTTTTATGTCACATAGCACTGCATATTTTGTTCAAAAAACTTTTTGTGTATGCTTCACAACTTTTCTCTAAACCTATTCTTAAGTACCAGTCATGATGGTTACTCATAACAAAGCACTGAAGTATGTTCATTTGAGTAAACCTGTGAGCAACTCCACTAAAAATCATGAGACTACTCACACACTTAAAGCATTTGCTTTTTTTCTTTCCTGAACTGGAAACCCAATGCTCAAAGGGCTGATGAAATGTATCAGGTTAATAGTTCATGCTATTTAAATGTATGTAAGAAATTCACCATAGTGTATGTGGTTAGACAGTGAAGTTCTATTTAAAGCACATTGTGATAAAACACAATCACTTTGCCTACAAAATGTTTTCTTTTTCTTGCTTGGCTTTTCTTCACTAGCTATTATACAACAATAAGTCTCACCCATCATGCTATTTTATACACTAATTGCAATCAAGCTTTTTGGAGCTGTGTGAAGATGACAGTGTATTTGCATTAAAAAAAAGATTTTGTGATAAAACTTTTGAATATTGTACATTCTCACATCACAGAGGTCCTCTTACTACCTGTTAAAACAGCAGTGTGAACACTTTTCATTACATTGAAGAAAACAATTAAACAATATAACATTTTAATGCAAAATACCTTGGAAGATTTTTTTATCACATTTTAAAAAATGGATCACTACTATGCACATAAGTAGATGATCAAGAAATAAAAGTAACAGAACAAGATTTTTTTTTTAAATCAATGTATTTAGCATTTTCTGCTCAGTGACCCTTAAATGGAGTGATGCATCATTGTGAAATGCAGTTGTAAGTTATGGATTTCAGACTGTCACCTTTATAAATCTGTTATTGACAAAAGAATGTTTGCCAAGGATGCACTAAAAAGATATCTTAGAAACTGAAGAGAAATAACTTGCATGCAAATGCTTCCAAGAGAGAGAAAGTGGTCAATCAGTGTGGTGAAGTAATTTCCAATGTAACAGAGAAAGGAAAATGTGTTTATCTTAAAGGGTTGTTGTCAGCCGTCAAATTCTTTTTGTCTAAAATTCATTTAAATACTAAGCATTCTAAAATGTCATTTGCTTTAGCACATGAGAAGCTTTAAAAGAACAATAATATTAGCTTTCACCATGACAGCTGGGGGCATTAAATCTAACTAATTTTTATGCTTTCAAAGTGTACATGTAAATAAAGATGAAGTGAAAGTTATTAGGAGCAACATTTTATTTTCAGTAGTGGCCATAACAATTGGAATAGTGGAGGGCAGTGAGGTTCTTTCCTTGTGGTGGTTTTTGTGATTAACACAGCAAAATCATTGTAAAAATCAGTTCTTTCCTTTTCACTTCTTTTTTTGTTTGTTTGTTTCTTGGCATTTCTGCCCGGTTACTGCTGAGAACACGTCTGCTTCTTAATCAGGTAGGAGGAGAGTTTTTGGCAAATTCCCTTGACACTCTCTGGATTACCCTACTGATGTGGTTTGTATAAAAAGAGATTCATTTCCCTTGGCTAGTTGGACAAGCAAATAAGCCTTATTTCCTCCTAAAGCAAGGAACTTAAGCAAAATCTCTGACAGTTCTTAAGATCTGGTGGCAAGGCACATCCCTTGCATTAATGTGGGGGAAAAGAAAGAGTTTTGTGCCTATCATGCTTGCAGAAAGACCTGGAAATCATAAACCTTAAGAAAGGAATGTGAATATATAATTGTTATTATACACAAGCAGCTAATTAAAAACCTACATTTTTTAAATCTTTTGGGTTTTTTTTTCTATTGTAGTTGAGGTTTGGGTTTTATCTGGTTTAGGTAGACAAACTTTCCACCATTGTGATTGTAAGACAGTTCTTTTTAGTCCTATTTTCCATTTCCAACAGTTGTCACAGGGAAAAACGGCTCTGTACATGTGGTTTGAACCAAATCAGGATCAGAGTGTTTTATTGATTTATTAACGTCTAATTAAACAGCAGTTACTGAACTATACATTCAGTATCGATATCAGTGATTTAGCAGACATACCACAATACTAGATTGTTACAAAACTTAAATGTCCATCTAGAAAGTTCTCCACACCTTTTTGTAACTACTCCTAATATGGTCTAATCATGCACATGTGTTTGCAGACATGCAGTTACTTGGTCACAGAGGGTCTCTCCCTGCCCAAATGCACCTCTCCCCATCACCACTAATCCCCCCCCTCCCTGGCAGCATCATGTCATGTGTAGCTACAAGTATTTTTACTCCAACATTTACCTGTGCTGTAACAATTTTTCCTGCCCTTTTATGCTTCTTTGCAAGCAAAGTCCCTGTTTGTAAATCCTCACTTACTGTTTACTCTGGCTAATGGTTATCTTGCTTTCTAATACGATCAGCTGGGGGCAAACCTGTTGTCAGGTAGTTTTGGGCATTTGATCATGCTTGTTTTGTGCACTTACAGTCCTACTGCCAGAATTGCACTATATGACCATACTGAAAACAATGACTAAACACTTCTTAAGTTTTAAATTATGAAAAGAAAAATAGAGTAAAAAAAAATTATTGGTATTTATTTTTTACTTCAGACTGGCATTTTTAATTTTGGAACTAGTTAATATAAGAATTAACATCCACCATCTTTCTTCATTTCTACTATGCCTTTGCAGTTGTTTTTAGGCATCACTTTACAAGCAGACAAATTTGAAATGATCTTACCTATTTACTAAGTATTAACATTTTAAAAGGGATAGAAAATGTATCTTTGGAGGAAGGACCTTTTATGAACCTGAAGTAGTGACAGAATATTACAATGACTTTATGTCTGGTCCATTTTACCAGAATGACTGCATAAAATGATCCGGGGGATGAAATTGCATATGCATGTTTATAGCAATAATAGGTATATTCACTATTTGATGGTGACATTTTAATTATAAATAAAAGAAAAAATCCAGCAGTCATTTATAATGTGCTGACCTTCTAAAGCAACAAATGGTAGAACTTGTTTCACTTCTCTTCATATTGTCTTTAAAACATATAACCTGAAAACTGACATTTTAATCAATAAAATACACAGAAAGCACTCAATGTTTATGTACTTGGAACAATCAAAGATCGTTTCTTAAAGACACAGCAGTATAATATGAATTTATTTTTTATAACATTTTAAAAATATTTTCTCAAAACAAATTTCTGCATATAGAAGAGGGCATATTTGAAAATATTATCTATATAGAAATGAGGACACAAGAAAAAAAGACTAATTTATCTGGAAAGGATGGTTCATGACTAAAAATTTTGTCTCAAAAAAATTGACTGAAATGAAACTAGTTTGTGTTTGCAAGAGAATATGAAATGCATATAACCTTTAATGGAAGTTTCATTATTATACACAGATGGATCAAAGTATAGCTGAAAATTTTTCAGAAAAAATCTGTATATTTTCAGGTCCTTTTGTTACTTGACTGTATTGATAGACTTCATAAAGCAGCTATTTTATAATTACACATAGAACTTTATTGGATTGTTCATAAAGCTCTTTTTTCATCAATGTTGATTTTTTTTTTTTGCAAAACTCTATTTTTAGGAAATAAATAATAAATTAAAATTAGTTCTTTTTTCAGGCATGCAAATGGGTGGTGCAACAAAGATACCTTGTAATGCTTACAGACATGTAATGTTCTTGGTGTCCTTAAAGGAGATAAGTAAAATGAAAATGACTGTGGGGTATGCTGGTCAATAAGGGCTAATAAGGGTCAGCACAGTTTATGTTGCAAAATGAAGCATGTTTTCATTTCATCAATAAATTAATTGAATTATTTTTAAGGTAATTTAATATTTTCTTAGTTGTTTACAAATGTTTATTGATATTACAAATCTTTATGGATATTATTGTGTACATATCCTTACAAATATATTTCTCAGATACACACATATACACCACTAGACACAATTATGCACATTATCTGAAGTGAATATATTGTTGTTTCTCTTCATTAATACAATCCTGAATAACTAACAGTTCACTAAGAAATATACTTTAAAAATAAATGCAGTGGTTTTGAATAAATGCCTCTTTCCTGCCAAGAGTACAACAGTACAGACATAGGAGGTTTCATTTTCCACATACTTTGTGCAAACATTTTCTTTGGGTTCCATCCCTGTGAGTTTGCTGTTGCTGAAATTGGATTTGAAGTATATATTTGAATGGGCTCCAAAATCACAAATGCAGCTTAACCTCAGATGCCAGTTTTAGCTTTATTTTTACTGCTCCACTCCCACTGCTGAGCCAAATATGAAAATCTTTCATCTGAGTTGTCCCAATTTTTTTTATCCTACTTCTTTTTCTCATAGGCATCCTTCTCCAAAGAACAGTATTTTTCATTTTCTTCTTGCTTCTCAATGTCTTTTTGCCCTGTCTATGTATAGAGCTTGAGTCAAAACTGCATTTTCTACCTCAGCTAGACTAATAAAAGATACTACTGCCTACACCTACATATAGGACTTCACATGCTTTACTATTGTGTGAAAAAATTCCCATTATACCAAGCATGCACTAGAAAGACCAAGGTGTAAATTTGTAGTATTAAGCTCCAATTTCATTAATCTAGATTGTTTAGGAAATCCTTTCCAATCAATTGGCTGTCCTCATTCATTTATTTTCCTCACTTTGTAAAGGCTGTTTTCAGCTCTGTCAGTCTCTCAAACTTGTTGACAATAGAAATTTCTTGGATGATGCTGTCCCCTTCAGTGAAAATTACACAGTGGAGGAAGGGCACTGCTTTTTTGCTCTGTCAAGTACTAAATGTGGGAAGGTTGTTAGAAGGTGTGTTCATCGAATTCTGATTTATCAAGAGATGTGAGAAAACTCATTCCTGGACATCTAGCTCCTTCCATACCAACTTACAAACCTGTCCAGACAAATAATCCAGATGCAGCTAATTTCTACAGAAAAACTCAACAACGAGGGAAAATACAGTCCCTAAACCTGAATATTATGAGAGTAATGCCCACAGCTTACCTTAATATACTAGTTCTGCTTGATCATATTCATCATTCAGAAATAAGAATTTATTCTGTGAGGTAGGGAAGCTCAGGTGATAGTCCCTCTTCCATAATGTCCCACCTCAAATGAAAGAAGTCCTTCAAATAGCCACAACATATCTCAGTCTGTAACACTTTTTGGGTACTAGGGGCTGTATGGTTGCACCTAGACAGGAAAACTGAGGCAGGAAAAACTTGTGGTTTAATTAGAAACTAATAATTGCCATTTCATGAATAACCATGAATAACAAGACAGTAAAAAGAAATTAAAAAACCCTGGCAAATATCAAACTTCACAGTCATAATGGAAATATTTGAGGATTGTTCCTGAATCAGAGAATCTGCCTTTGGAAATGGAATTTTTCACTTCCACCTGACTCATAGAAACATGTCCCCTATGGCAGTTTCAGCAGTGAGGCACTGTGAACTCCTCTTTTACTGCCAAGTATAGCCTCTTGGACTCACTTTATGTCTTTTGCAAGTCCTCTTCTTTGAGGCAAGGAGGAATTCAGGCTCCAAGGTGCCATGTACAAGAACTTCCTCTGACTGCAGAACTGTAACTTCAAAATTTAGCTTCTCTGAATCACCTCTTGTTATCTGTCTGAAGCAGACTTAAGATGATCTGAATACACCCCGCGAAACTCTTCAAGAAATCACACTGACAATCTCATATAATGAGGCGTCTTCAATGTTTTTCTTATATTTCTTGTTTTATCGGTTTTTAAAATAAATCATGAGTAAACATTTCTTGAGGAGTGCTAACACAACCCCTTCAAATTTTGAAATACAATGAAGAATGAAAAGGACAGTTAATTGATGTACATTTTGACTTAATTTTATTCAAATAAATCTATTAGTCTGCAGTTCTAAGTTGTTAGACTCAGATTTTCAAGGAGCTTTGTCACGTCATCTTCCTTGGATAAGATTTTCATATTTTTCCATACTCTACCAGAAGTCCTGCAATAGGTGTGCTTCCGTTCACAGCAAGTGATGAATCACCCTGGCCTCCTGATGATGACATGGAATCAGAGCACAGCTTCACAGCAGCAAGATATCAGGCAGCCAGTGATGCTGCTGCCACTTGAGGCCGACAGCTGCAAAGGGTGATATTCTCCAGTCTACTCAGAAAAACTTTTGATTGCTGAGCTTGCTCAGGAGGATGTGTCTAATCAGTTTCTCTTTTAGTGCTGTCATACACTGTTAAGCTTTAAGCAAATTAAGCAGCAGTTCTCAATGAATATCTGTTCTCTTTTCATGATACTTTCCTTCCTTCCTTAGAAACTTTGATTCAGTTAAAAACGTTGTATTTTTTTAAGTTAATTCACTGATTTTTGAGTTAAACTCATTAAAATGGTAGTCCTTCATTCAAGACTTCATTCAAGGCTGACTACAAACTGAAAAAATTCCATGGAGTGTAATGAAGGTATATTTTTCTTTACAACAAAGCAGACAGTCATTTTCTAAAAATCAGAGCTAATAACCATTAATCTTCCCATGTCTAAATGACCAGTCTATCTTCATGCTTTAGAAATACACTGCTTTGTTGTGTTGTGAAATTAAGAATGTTGCTAATATTCTTCAGACATAGAACAATGGAAAATGGGAATTTGTGGCATTTGGCAATGAATCATAAAGCCAGTATGTTCTTGTTGCTGGGAATACAAAACAAACTCCATCATTCATTTAGGGCACAGCAAGGAACACAATTAGGAAAGAAAAAAAGAAAAGGGCCAGTAATAGTGATATTGGTCTGGCTATTTCTTTTAGCTACCAAAATAGAAATAATTTA
This sequence comes from Elanus axillaris, assembly GCA_026212715.1. Taxonomy (NCBI): domain Eukaryota; kingdom Metazoa; phylum Chordata; class Aves; order Accipitriformes; family Accipitridae; genus Elanus; species Elanus axillaris. The sequence continues at coordinate 25,428,557 of JANZLQ010000079.1, read as the reverse complement.
TAAGGACAAACTGTATGTGAACATTAAGAAATGCCATACTGGAGCAAATAGATGTTCTGTCTAGTCCAATAATATTCTTTCAATGACAGCAGATGCCAGATGCTTCAGAAAAAGGCACAAAGGCCCTGCAAGGCAACTAATTCTGAAAAATGATTTTGTGGTGTATGTAGCTTGAAAATGTATATTGCTTTCTGTGTACTCCATCTTTAATTTTGTTGCTGTACAAACACAGCAGCCATACTGTTCTGAATATTGCTGCAGTTTGTTACAGAATATGCACATTTTGCTCCTGTTATGTCTTGCTGTTTTCTTTAATACATACTAGCAAACTGTTTAAGTTCAAAATATATCTTTTGATCTTTGCATATGAGACATAACATACTCATGGGAATGTCTGCAAGATCCTCAAAGACAATGTAATATTGAAACACTGGTGATTGATATAATCTGAAAAAGGCTGAAAACTTTGCCATTTTGATTCCTCAGAATTACTAACTGTATTCAGGAGAAAAAATCGTGCAGCAGTAACACAAAATGAAGAGGGTCTACCTTGATGGGAGATAGAATTTCAGATTTTGTAAGTAAAGATGCTGTGTAGATGGATTTGAGGCCAAAAATACTAACATCTTTAGGTCAAGATCCATATGGCTAAATACAAGAAGATAAAGTGTCATCTTTTCTTAAACATGACTTCCTAATAGTCAATAAATTGAGTACTAACACACTTATAAATTTTGGTGGAAGTACAGATTTATTTTTAAATAAATGAGTGGTATGCTATATTTTTCACACAGCTCAGATTTCTGTGTTTAAATCCCTCATGTAGTTGTCTTCCAGTAAAAAGAACTTTGTTCTATTCACACACAAGGAAGGTTTTTAAAATTGCCTGCGGGATTTTATGAGTATCAGTCCTATTGAGAGTTCAAAATAATGTTCTGATGTACTTTTCTGTTTCTTGTACCACATTCCTAGGGCAGTTCCTTGGGAATTTCTTTAAGCCTGTAGCAGTTGGAAAGTAGAACAGACTGGTCTTAAATGAAAGATATACTTTAATGTAAATCAGCTGAACAGGAATTGGCAATTCTTTTGTAACCTGACGGCTTAAGTACACACAGCCAGTTGCTAGATTACATGAATTCATATATTCAAAAATGCATTTTTGGTACCTTTTTTTTTTTTAATGCAGTCTTTTCAAAAGCCAACCAAGACAAGACTCACTAGCAAAAATGAACTCACAATGGTGCTCATTCCTGAACTGCAAAATAAGACCTTCTGTAAGCTAAGGGCTGTTTTCTCACTGACATTGTGGTTCACTGATATTGGACCGCTTAGCTGGTCTTTCTATCATTCTGCCTGAAAGCATGTCACCCTATAAGAATTTCAAAATATTTGAATTATCATTGAAAGCTGCTTGTTTCAAAGCAATGGTTGTAGTCATGTCTCCCAGCCCAGTCACAAAGAGATACCAGAGGCAGTAGCAGAATAGTGGCTGACACATCAACTAGTACAGTTCTGAGTGTGGAAGCATTTCTTTCTGCGGAATGATGATAGTGGAGGCTGTGAATGCCAGTGGAGGCTGTGAATGCACAAAAAAACTGGAAACAGCTTGACCTCAGCGATAGCGTATAGCATGGTGCATGTTATGACATGACCAATATATAAAGTGTGGGTAGTTGGCTGTGGGGCACCACAACTCAGGGATTGGCTGGGCATCATTCAGCAGGTGGTAAGCAATTATATCATGTAGCACTTGTTTTGTATATGTTGTAGTAGTAGTAGTAGTAGTAATAGTAGTAGTAGTAGTAGTTATAGTATTTTGCCTTCCTTTTCTGTCCTACTAAACTGTCTTTATCTCAACTCAAGACTTTTGGTGGTTTGGGGTTTTTTTCTGATTCTCTTCCTCATCTCACTGTGGGGGGTGATGAGGGAGCATCTGTGCGGTGCTTAATTGCTGGGTGGGGTTAAACCATAATTGAAGCTTTTAAGACTTGAGACAAACCTCTCACAGGAATGTTTTAGTCCATTCCTAGTGCAAGGTCACTAACCTGTTCCATCACCCACTGATATTACTCCTTTTATTTGGTCTGGCTGAGATGGAATGAATTCTCCCCATAGCAGCCCTCATAGTGCTGTGTTCTGCATCGGTAGCTAGGAAGGTGTTGATAACACACCAGTGTTTTGGCTACTGCTGAGCAGTGCTGGCACAGCATCAAGGCTGTATCCCCAACACTTTTTGCCCCCGTCAATGGGAGGCTGGGGCTGGGCAAGATCTTGGGAGGGGACATAACCAGGACAGATGACCTGAACTAACCAAACAGATATTCCATACCATATGACGCCAGCTCAGGTATAAAAGCTAAGTAAAGGGAGACGGAAGGGGGGACATTTTTCCATCTTCCAGAGCAACCACTGTGTG
>JANZLQ010000079.1:25409776-25420623 GCA_026212715.1 Elanus axillaris | reverse complement strand
CTCATGCCCAGCCAGCGAGAAGGCTGGAGGGGCACAAGGAGTTGGGAGGGAACACAGCCAGGGCAGCTGACCCAAACCGGCCAACAAGGTATTCTATACCATGGGACGTCACATCCAGGAAACAAATGGGGGGCAGTGGGAGTGGGGTGATGACTGCTTGGGGACTAACTGGGTTTCGATCGGCAGGTGGTGAGCAATTGCACTGTGCACCATTTGTACATTCCAATCCTTTTACTATTACTGTTGCCATTTTGTTAGTGTTATTATCATTATTAATGTCTTTTCTGTTCTGTTGAACCGTTCTTATCTCAACCCACAAGTGTTACTTCTTTTCCTGATTTTCCTCCCCATCCCACTGGGTGAGGGGGGAGTGACTGAGCGGCTGCGTGGTGTTTAGTTGCTGTCTGGGGTTAAATCACAACACTTAATTTATGCTTGTGTAAAAGCTATACAAATAAAATGTTCATGACAACTCTAGAACTACATTTGTTACACTTCACTTCTGAAAAAAAACAGGATGTATTTTTCTCAACAAGGTGCTCAGTCAGACCAAAAGTTGTGGAAGTTAACATTATCTTTGGATGATCTTAAAAAAAGTTCAGACTATCAGTTTAAATAAGCACACTAAACTATGAATAATTACTTAAAAAATCTCTTAGCTATCTACTCTGCCAGACTATGCATAGCTGGTTCAGAAACACCATGAAAGTCAACTGCTCTATTTCCTTCTTTTTTTAATTATTTATTGATTTTACAAGCATAAAAACATTACCTCTTACATAATTCTTCCACTTATACTGCTGAATTGCACAGCCTGGCGAGAAATAGAATCATAACGTTTAAAGAACAATTGCAACCATTATTTCATTTTGGTCAAGTGATCATGTGGCCACTGATGGGCTGCTTCTCCTGTGATAGAAGAAACTGCCTCTCAGGCAATCCAGAACATTTCTCTTACACTTCTAGAGGTGGCAATCATGACAGAAATTACTTGTAGCAAACATTTAGAATAGTGAAGGAAAAAGTGTTATAATGAGTGGGAAACTGCATTGTCAAAAGATGAGACATTTGTTGATGTAAAGGTCAGCTGAGACCTAGAAATTACATATATGGCCAGGGGAAGTGAAGAGTTTGGAACAAAATTGTGATAAGAGGGACAGAAGCAGGGAAGAAGAGTCCTGAAACATAGGTGCGGATGGCGTGTTCAATAGGCTGGAAGGCGAAAGAGAGACCACCAACTAGAGAGATTACTTGGTAGTTGAAGAGACAATCAGCTTAAGACTACTTTGTTACAGGGTGCTGTACAGTGAAAAAAAAAAATTCCAGAAGAGAAATAAAAGTTGAAGAAAATGAAGAGACAAATGAGCAAACAAGAAACTTGAATGCTCTTACCCAGAGTTCTCAAACTGCAACAAGTAAATAATTTTATAAGTTGTGAGGCTGCATAAGTAAGACAGAAATTTAAACTAACTCTCAGGCTTTGAATGCTTCCTACACAGTGTTTTCTGAGGTGTTAAAATGCACAGACTCACAGGCCTTGTGATCTGGAAGAGCTAAAAAATGTAATGTTTACATTCAAGCTGAGAACTTGTTCAAACAACAGAACCCCTTTCAGTGGGACTTAGCTCACTAAGATTTACCATGGGAAATTACTGTATCCAGTCATCAGTAACAACTTCAAAGAAATACGTGCTGTATTTGTCATAAGCTAAATTTTTAAAAAGCTGATTTATTAATATGTTGCTGTTCTACCTACTTTTTTCACTTTAATTCCTTTTTTTTTTTTTTTAAATAACATTAGAAAAGGTAAGCACCACCTTGGTGTCTAAATACATTGTATGTGTCTTGTAACAAAGAAATAACAATTACTAAATATAGATGTGGAGTTATTTAAAAAGACAACAGCTCTGAAAAATTTTTTAGTAATCATTTGCTGTTCATTCCTATATTGCAAAAGGAGAAATAAAGGCATAAAAACTAATTTAAAATATTGCTCCACAAAGTGTTAATTACCCAAACAGTAGAACATAAAGAGTTGAAATTCCCACTTAATTTCTGTTTGTCTTACAGAAATGATAAAAAAAATAAAAATTAAATCACTTCAAATTCATCTTTGGATGAAGTGGTAGTAGGAAAGTCATACCATGGGAAGCCAAAAGTAGATAATGGGGTCTTCATGCCTAAATGAATATTATCAACACTTCAATAAATAATTCAAAGGAAACAATATATGTTCAAAACTGCTTAGGATTTGTTTGTATAAATAGGTTGGTAATAAAACTGAATAAAAAAATAGAAGAAAGTGACTTAAGTCACTACCTAAGATGTGCAATGACAACTTTGGTGATGAGATTGTCAGTTAGAATGGACCAAAGTCTACTTATGTAATATCTGCTTTCTATATAATCTACCTAATTTGTATAGTTTATCTAACAGCCTTCATATAAACAGAATTACAGATTTTGTAAATATGAATTCTGATTGCTACAGATTCTCATAAGGATCTCTCTGCTGAAGTTTCATTTTCATTCTTCCAGGCACTGATGGGGCATGTTAGAGCACAACAGGAAAGAAAAACACACTGTTCCAAAGATTGTTTAGAGGTTATATCTATGCCTGATAAAGAAAAAGACAAAGACACAATAAAGACAAAAGTCTTTGACAAAGAAAAAATTGTGGCAACTTTTTCAAAGTAATAATATGCAAAAAATAGGTTTGAGTCAATGAAAAATTTCAGATGCAACTTTTTAATGTTTAACCATAATAACCTAACGTAAATTTTTATGAAGAGAACTGAAATAGGATATTAAAACTCTGCTTAAATTGGAGTTCTCAAATTAATCTCTTTTTCTGAAATAAAAACTTGGGTTTTTTTTCTATAGTTAAAAGACTTTTAAAACATATGTGTGTGCGTGTGTGTGTATGTATGTTTTTATCTTCCAAATGCCTCACGTAACTGTTGATTTCTGAAAGATGGGAGCAGAAATGTTTGCCAGGATAATATTCCTGTGCTTTCTTTGCTTCCGAAAAATTTGTTGCATTTTCTTTTCAAATTATTTAAGATTTTCCTGGTTATTTCAGCACCTCATAAACCAGCCTCTTAACCCCAGACAATAATGAAAACGTAGCTTTTTCTGGACTCCGTAATAACTAGCTCTCCAGAGGACTCTATGTGCACTACCTCATTCAAGAGGTATTGCTGCTGCAATGATGACTTGAAGCAGGGGAGCTCTAAATAATGGATTAACATGAGAAGCAACAAAAATGCATCTTTCTGTTAGACTTGTGTTTTCCCCATTTTGTGTTGGAGCTCTACTCTGTCCTTTGAATGTCTTTCAAACCTACAGTGGCGTATTTCTTCATCAGACAACCATATTGCTGATGGTGATTTGGGACCAGCTCAGAAGTTCAGTGAGGGTTTTCTGTCACCCTCACTCTGAAATGATACTGCTTCTTGACTATTTATAATACTAAAAATGCTTATTCACATGTGTGTTCTGCATCTCTGTATCCTGTGGTGATGGTTCATTAAGATCTACAGCAAAAAGAAAGTAAAAACTATCCATGAAAATTCCTTCCACTTAAGGGAGTAAAAACTATCTATGAAAATGACAGGAATGTTACAATTTCCCTTGTCCTTGGGAATAATAAAAATGGACGTTAGACAAAAACTTGGATTGGGAAAATCTGCAGTGTAAATTGAAAGACTTGAAAAGTGTGAATTTATTTCTTGTATGTGCTAATAATTGTATAAGCACTACCTAAATGAATGCATTTTTTATATGCTACAGATGCTAATTTTATAGTATATATATGTTATATTAGTCTAATAAAATAAAGAAAATATTTGGAGGCGATATGCAGTGCCATCTTTGCTTATAAGCAAAATCTATGATATCAGTGATGCAAGATGACATGTTAGTGGTAACTTAAATACGGAGGTACTTGTGTTTCCTTCCATGATACGCCTGGCACTATCCTCTAACCTAATTGAATCAAGGCACACAGTGCCAGTTCCCCATTCATAATTGTGTTTAAGATAAGTAAACATTCCTGCCTTTTCTCTCCATTAAAAACACATTACATTTTGTAATATTAGATATTGATGCTGAGTATCTCCAAGAAGACCATTATGTGAATTTTGAGGCTATATAAAATGTAGTCTCTGTAGAACAAAAATAACATTTTATGCAGATGTTTGCACTTTGTTTTCCTTGTATGTGTATGGGTGTGTATACACACATGTGTAAGTGACTTGGTAGATGTAGACAGAATTTTGTATTTTTTTCAATGATGGCAGACAATGAATCAGTTGTATTGCGGTGTGTGCTGCCTGTGGCTATTTACAAGGAAACCTACCAGCCCTCAATAATGTGAAAATCTTCTTGAGAGGAGCGGTGCCAGAGCGGTCACTGAACCAGAGAAATTCAATTTGCCTACTGTAAAGTCTGTTTTGTCTGTCACAGAAACTAATTCAATCCAAAATTACTTACTAGATACAGCCACACTAGTCAGGGAAGGGTGTCCAGTCCCTGACAGGAGAGTGGGGATCATAGGTAGGAACTGCCAAAAGCACTCAATGTTGTTAGTCTATCCAGAGACTGGACTTGATCTTTTCCTCAGGAAGGGTTTGGAGTTCATGTTCAGGACTCTTAATTCCAGCAGTTTTTCCCCTCACACTTGGAGATCATCTGAGTGCTGTCAAAACAGCATACCCATACCCTCAAAGTTATTTTTGGTGTTTAGCTTCATTTTCCATTAGTATACAAGAAGGAAGAGGATAAATGAAGAAGAAAATTAGACATAATAATGTGTAGGTGTGGAGCAAGACATTTTGCTCCATTCAGCAGGACTAAATTTGCAGACAAAAATAAACAAGTGAACTGCAATATGTGCATATGTTTTGAATAGTGTTCTGAGAGAAGTCTGACACATATATAATGATAATAAACATCACTGTTGGACCTTTTTTCCCTTCCACAGTATGGAGGCAAGAAAAATCAGTTCTTAATTTTTGAGCTGGCTCTTCATCTAAACAACCAACTATAAAGATCTCTGTTGCTCTTAAATGGCAGTCCAGGTCAGGTAAAATAAATACTGACATGAGTTTTTTCCAAAACTTAGATTCAGTTTAAATGGTTGTATCTCACTCCTCCTCCTCAACAGGACAGTGGGGAGAAAATAAGATGGAAAAGCTCCTGGGATGAAATAAAAACAGGGAGATCACTCACCAATTACTGTCACAGCCAAAACAGACTTAATTTAGGGTAAATTAAATAATTTATTACCCATTATGATAGATTAGGATCATGAGAAACAAAGAAAAAACTAAACCACCTTCTTCCCACCACACCCCACTTCTTCCCAGGCTCAACTTCATTACTTCATTCTCAACTCCTCCACCTACTGCCCCCCCCCAAAAAAAAAAACTGTGCAGGGGAATGGAGTAATCCCCATAAAAGCTCCTCTCTGCTGCTCCTTCCTCCTCACACTGTTCACCTCCTCCACTGTGGGTCCTTCCCATGGGCTGCAGTCCGTCAGGATAAACCTTTTCCAGCATGGGCTCTCCGTGGGCTACAGTCCCTTGAAGGAATCTCCACCTGCTCTGTTATGGAGAACTGCATAGGCTGCAGTGTGGTATCTGCTCCACAGTGGTTGTCTCTATGGGCAGAGGACAAATAGCTCCTCCACCAACATCTCACCCGTGGGCTTCAGGTAAATCTCTGCTCTTGTGCCTGGAGCACCTCCTACCCTCCTTTGCCTCTCATCTTGGTGCTCAGAGGGTTGGTTCCCACACCTTTTTCCTTACTCCTACTGCCTGTGCACCATTTTTCCCTCCTTTAAATCTGCTCTTACAGGGGCACAACCATCTTGACTGATGGGCTTATCTGTATCCTGTGATGGGTTCACTGGAGTTGGTGGGAACTGACTGTGTCCACAATGGGGCAGCCCCCTGTCTCCCCCACGGCTGCCAGCATCTTGGCACCTACACCCAATGGAGCTGTAAACAATCCAGTATTTGGATGGAAAATCATAAGTGGACCTATGTTCACTGGAAGTTAGGCTCTCCTGACTTTGACAAGTTCCCATATCAGAAAGAGCCTCCCAGAAAAGCTGATCTGAGTTTCAAGTTCATAACAAAACATAAATTAAACCAGGCAAATTAGGATCACAGAGAAAACACTTTACAGAATATTTTCAAACTTGGTGCAACTAGAAGATTTTCTGAGAAAGTATGCTCCCATGTGATTGTAGCCAGATTTCTGTGTCAGAGTAGCTGGGACCGGATTGTATGAGTCTAATCCTGACTTCAATGAACAGGTGAAGCTCCCACCCTCAGCTGGCATGTCACTCACATGTAAGATAACTTTTAAGCTTTGAACCTGCAGTGATTCACTATTGCAAGAGTTTATTTTTGTTTAAATCATCTGGTACTGTTTTTCAACCTGTGTGGACGACGTATCTAACAACACAGTAGCACCTGTCAGTCTTCAATTTAACCCTAAATACCTGTTTCAGGTGGCTATTTTACTGATGATAAATTAATTTCACATATAGATAAAATCAATTTTTCCTAGTGTGACAGAATGAGTGGAGCAATATTGAACTGCAGAGTTATTTTAGAATCTGTGCTTTTTGTATTACTGTGCTCATGTTTTGAAAATACACATAGTTCTGTTTTTGTGGTTTTAATGCATTTGTTATACAGTAATTCACCAATTAGCCTTTCCAATTTGTTATCAAAATGATTTTGGGATTTCAGGGGCACCTAGACTCCATGCTAAAGTTGCACAATTAAATACATAAAACACATTTCTTGCTGCAATCTTGCTGGTCATTGCCCTCTTCCACTTAACCTTAAAATGTGTTCACAGTGACTCTTGAAAAACGCTTTGATATCTTTTTATGCATTAAAGCATTTTATGCTTTACCATTTCAGAAAGGTCAACTAAGATGAGTGGTACAGACCTATTTTTCTTGGGTTTATCTTCTGGTATTTTACATTATTAATTTTATTGTTCCTTTGTGGTTCTATGTATTTTATTTGGTCACATTTTTTTGTCTTTTTTATTGTCTTTTTCTAGTAAACACAATCTTACCACTTGGAATTAGGCCAAGTTTACCCTATGCTAGAAACTGTCTTCAAAATATATTATTTTTTTTTAGAAATGAGCATACATAGCTAATGTTATGATGAATATTTGTGCTGATCTTAGCCATAAATGTCAGAATGTTGTCACAACAAATGTACTTAGCAAGGAGATACCAGCCTTTCTGTACCTTCTTCCTTTGATGATGGAAAAAATGTACATTTCCCAAGAACAGCTTCCAATTGCTTCTTTTCTGTGAATACTTTTAAGTGTGAAAGGAAAAAATAATGACATTCTAAAATGCCCATAATTCTTGATACTCTATATTCCCTTTTGGTTTAATATACAGGTTTAATGGCAGAGAATGTGATATACAGCCTTGGGTAACAATGAAGCTCAGCCTGAAATACTGCTACTCTTTATGAACTCATAAAGTATTACTCTTGGGTAACGGGAAAGTCATGATATGAATTTGTAGGAAAGAATGTTATCAAAGAGAAGACTGTGACACTATGATTTTAATTGCCAAGATCTCTCATGATATCATGTTATCAAACTTTACAGCAAACAAGAGAGTGTTGAAACCTTTTTTTAGACTAGAACTTAAAAGATGAATCTTCAGATCTGGTTGCCAAATACACTATCGTGATAGATCAAAAAAAAATTTGGTGGCATATCTTAGAGCTGGTGTTAGTTGAGACATTGACAACCCAGCTGAAAAAGAACATTCTTGGGATGCCATGAAGATAGAAAAGCATCCTGCTTTCTGAAATGGTCATGTTGCCTTATATGGGACCTTATCTGAGGTCTCCTATTCCCCTTGAGACCTCATCTAGGCTGAGGTTTGAACTAAGCAGTGAATGAACTTTCAGGTAGTAAAAGAGAGAACGGAAGCCTTCTTCACCTAGTGTGATTAAAAGAGTCTTAGGAAAACATTTCTCCGAGACTGAAAAGTGTTTGAAGAAAACAAAAAGGACACAAGAAGTTCCTCACATGAAAAATAAATAACATCACTGTGGGAGTAAGCAAAACTGTTCCAGAAAATAGTAAATATAAGGGGGAAAAAAAAAAAAGCCAGTTTGAAGGTTCAGGTATTTAGGAACTTGATCAAATACTTTCAATGGAAAAACAGAACAAGCACTGGAACAAAGTGAAACATTTTAAAGATCATGAAGATTAAGTACATTAATATAAAATATTCTGTTCAGTTTATATACATACATGTGTTTATGTATATATTCATAAGCTGAACATTGTAAGGGGGCTTATCAGAAAGGTGGAGAGAGACTTTTTCCAAGGCCTGTAGTGATAAGACAAGGGGCAACAGTTTTAAACTGAATTAGGGTAGATTTAGATTGGACTTTAGGAAGAACTTTTAATGATGTGAGTGGTGAGACACTAGAACAGGTTGCCCAGAGAAGTTGTAGATGCTCCATCATTTGAAATATTCAAGGTTGGGTTGGATGGGGCTTTGAGCAACCTGGAAACATCTAACTTTTTTTTTTTGACAATTTCTGAAAGAAAAAAATTTTCTTTCTACATTTTAAGATAGTGGTTTGTTTTGTTTGTTTATTTGTTTTCATTTAAACACTGATCAAAATACTATTTAGTAATTAAAGTAGTAAAAAATTTACTAATTGAGCTGAAATTATGAGATGAGCAGCATTTGGGAGGGGAAATGATGAAAGAAAAAGAAAGAAAACACTATTTCATTTCAACCTAACTCGGGTTTAAGTACTGAAACAGAATTCTATTATTCACCAATATTTATGTTAAAGTTCTGGTAATATCATCAGCACATTGCAGAAATGTTTATTTGTGTCCCCAAAGCAGGGCTAATGGACTTGGTGAGAGTACTATGCTTACAAGGCTAGAGCGAGATCTTGGTTATAAATTCAGGAATCTCTGTATAAAACCATTGAAAGTCACAAACTGCTGATAGCACAGTGACTTCCTGATATCATAGTTACTGCTTATAGTTGTAAGATCCTAAATGATGTTTCACTATTTTAGGTTTTATTTCATTGTATCTTGCATTAGCTGACATTAATTTCAAATTTTTGAGGAATACTGACACAATATTATTCTCCTATTGAAAAAAAAGGTGACTTTTCTTGAATTCAAGTACTATTTTGACTAGTTGACCCCTGGATTCTCGTTTACGTATTGTTTCAGAGAGATTAGAATGAAAGATACTGTAAAGAAACAGCTGGGCTCTTGTAACATTATATTCATTGTAGAATGTAATTAATAACCAAAGTAATTCAGGCCAGTTTTAGCTAAAATGGAAACAAATTAAGACTATCAGGGAATATGTTTGTATAGGCTCTTTTGTTTTCCAAATTATTTTTTTAATATTCTCCCATGTGTATATTTCACAATAAGGAGGATTTTTTATTTTTAACTGTTCTTCACATATCAGATGTTTTACAGCATTCCAAAAGTAATTTAAAGATTTTTTGATTTATATCTTCTTTTAGTAACATTGTACAGTCTGGAGAATTTACAGGTGTAAATCCCATTATCATTACATGTGTAAATTTACCATGTGTCAGAAGGCAGACTCTTATGTGTCAACTTCTACAATACTTTGGTTTTGCTTGCTTTTATCATAGGTTTTATGATATCATCCTTAGCCATCTGATTACAACATTTTTGATGGAGATTGTCAGTGTGTATTGCACCACTATCAAACAACTCGTCTCAAATCAACCATTTTACCAAACTAAATTTTAGTTTCAAAATGTAACTGCATTTTGAAATTAAAAACCTTCTTTCTGCACTTACTACAGTGATTTGGAATAAACATCTAAAAAATATTTTTAAAGAGTTGAACATTCCTCCCTGGCTGTATTTATTTGGATTCATTTGCTGACAACTCAAGCAAGAACAGAACAAACAAAATTCCCTGACATTCCATTCATGAACTAATTTCCAGAGGGATAAGATGTTGTCCCTGCTGAACTGCATCATGTCTGATGTTCCTCTGACCTCAGGCTACACTGAAACCAGCCTTTGTCCAGCCACATGTAAATTCTTCTCATAAAAAGTGGTGTTATAAATGAAGGATGTCACAATCTGATGGTCTAATAGGGTTTCAGCACAACACTATGTTTTTCTCCTTCCCTTCCTGCCTTTCTTTCACATATAACATAATTTTTTACCATATTTTATATAGCCTGTGTCAGAAAACCTTTATCAGAAATTCACTGTAACATAAGGGAGACAACAGCCTAAAAATTTACTCTGATTCTTCTTTGATGTAATCATAATTTAACTCCCACATAAATTATTAGTGGTTTTTAATACATAGTCAGATGGTCTTATATAACAGCGTGCTCTGACTTCATCCCTTTCCTTGTCTTTTTGGAGTGTAATCTCTGGTAACCAGCATCCTCCATTAACATCAGAATTGAGAGTATTTGAGTTGTTTTCTTTCCCAAGTGACACCTTCATTGACAAAAAGAGGGAAAGCTGTAAATAGTGGTAGTATGTTCTCCTGGTAACAGTTAGGAATGTAAGCTGACTTTGCATTTGATGGATGGTTATTTGCTTCCCTTGTGGACTAGGGTCTGTCACCCATTTAAAGCATCTAGATGCTAGCATCTGACTAGATAGAGTGCATTAAAGACAGTGTAGAGAAACTATTTCTTTTTCCTTGCCTTTCCCCAGATCTAATGAATGATGACTTTAGCTCTTCAGCCTATTAAGGGGAAGAAATAAAAAAAAAAAAAAAAAAAAGAAAAAAGAATGGCA
>JANZLQ010000079.1:25370756-25409676 GCA_026212715.1 Elanus axillaris | reverse complement strand
GTTATTGAAATCTTAAAAATTTTTAAGCAATCAAATTTCCAAAAACCTTAATTTGTTAAAAAAAAAAAAAAAAAAAAGAAAAAAGAATGGCAGATTCCCTGAGGTAAACCCTCTGTTTTTGTATATGTTTGAAGTTGCCCACAGAATCTGAGCACAAGGACTTGCCAACAGACTGTATGTAACCCAAGGGTCACTTCAAGGCCAGCTTAGTTATGGAAAACAACCTTCTCCTTCTCATAAAAAAAATAAACAAAGAAATGTAAGGGTAAAGGAATGGGAAGCAGTGTGCGAGGAGGGTGTAAGTTGTTAGTTGCCTGTGCTTCAAAAGGACACACTGAAGATGATACTTAGGAAGAAGAGATTCTCATTTCCATCCAGTGCACCCCATAGTATTTAATGCTGCTAAGTGTATTAAAAGGCATTATTCTGGATTATCTCAGAACTGAAGCCCAGGCTAATACATTTTTTTCTTATGAGGATTAGTCATAAAGGTCTGATGACACAATATTGATAATGGTTTTGACTTCTTTGTGTTTCCCTTAGTATCTTGTGGCAGGTGTTACATAAAGGCATCCCCACCTGAAATGTGGTACAGTAAAAGATACACCATAAAGACAAATAATCATTATAATCATTTTATATGTTAAAAAGCCATATATTGACTGTTTCTTTTATATTCTATGCTATGCTATGCTATGCTATGCTACGCTATGCTATGCTATTCAGGATCTGATATAATTTCGCTAGTGTCTTATAATAGATAGTGATAATACCAAAAGATATGCCTTGCACATAGTAAATACTTGCTCTTAATTATTTTTCAACTACTTTCCTTGGTTTCACCCACCAGAAGGAGAGTTCTCTGAGCTTTTTAATCTATCATTCGTGACTTTCAGTGTGTTGTGTTACCTTAGCAGTGGAGCATAAATACACATTTTACAGCACAGGACAGGATCACACTATCTATCTAAAAACTATTAGGGGTTTTGGATTAATTTAGGTTTTTTTGGTCATTGTTCCATCTTGGAGAGGATGGAAGGAATAAAGAAAACTGTTCATGTAACAGCAACAGAGAAAGAGGAGGATATGCAGAGTTTTTCTGCTTTTTAAATAAAATCTGTTTGTAGTTGTGCACCTAATGGATGCAATGCTGGGAGGTTTGGTTTGTGTTTGGTTTTGGGGTTTTTTGGGAGTGGTTATTTTTTCCTCTTTAAAAAGCTTTTACAATCCTAACTCAAGGAAAAATATGCTGGGTTTTGGTAGCTGGAAAAGCAAAGGTCCTTATAAAGGTCCTTATCCTTATAAAGAAAAATGATACAAATGCAGAAAAATCTTTTGTTAATGTCTCTGCTTAGATATGACTCTAATTTTAAAAAGGATAATCACTGTTCATAGGTTTTTCTGTTAATCGTTGTTGATCCACTTCAAGCATTTATTGCACTGTTTGAAGTATATGTTGCACACTTCCTTCATGTGATTTTATGAAGTTTGTGTGTATTTTTCTTTGTGTGTGTATATCCTGAGGATAAAAAAGAAGTGCAGAATTGCATAAATTTGGTTTAGTTAGACGAAAACTATTACAACATGTTACCTGGTAAATATTTCCAATAGTCCTTACAGCACAGGCCATCTGAACCAAGACGACCACAAACCACTTAGTCTCCACTACACTGTCTAGACCCTCCAGGTACATGGGAGAGGTAACAGTCTCCATAGAATGCAAGAATCCCCAACCCACCTGTCAAGATTTTTAGGGGATGGCTTTCTCTGAATTAACTTCCAGCTCTGTATTATAGGGAAATGATCTATGTGGCACATAAACTTGCCATATGTGGAAGCCAGTAAACAGCTGGACTGCAGCTCCTGCCTTTCCATGCAGGTTATTACAGAGTTACCTGTTCCCTTCCTGGCTTCCCTTCCCTTTTTTGGTTAAAGACTTGTCTATGAAAGCTCACCACAGAAACCACCTGTCCCTAATAATTCAGATATTTTGGTTGTGAAAGAATAGAGAAGTTACAAGTCATTTAGACTATTTATGTCCAAAATTAAATAGGTGATAATGTGTACTGAAATAATCTCCTTAAAAATGCATAGTTCTTTTCCTGCAACTCTATAATCACCACATCAGCTGAGAGTTTTCTGACTGGCCTACTGGGACATGTTATTTTAGATATCCTTGTACTCACATTGCTTCCTTTAAGTGTCACCTGCCCCAGTAATCAGCACAGTTATTAATATAATCATGGTCATGGTTACTGCCCACACATTTATGAAAAACAGAGTAAGCGTGAAGAGATTTTGCACATGCAGACAACTGAGGGCTCTTGACTTTTGACTGCTCTCAGGGTACCACTGCTGATTGCCATAACCTGCAGGGTACAAAGTCCAAGCTGTGCTACAGATGTACCACTCCCTTGTATTAGTTCAGACAGGTGCAATCCTTCTCTACCTAGGCAACCTCGAAATTGCCATGACATTATTTTTTTTCTTTCTCAGGTGACACACTTTTCATAAAGAAAGAACATCTGATGACAGCTGCATTGACATTGAACTGTGTAGGACCATCTGCCTCAGATCTTAGCTTCTCCGTGTGCTATAATTCACAGCAATCATTCCTGAACTATTTTTCTGTTTGTTTGGACATTTTGAGAGTCAGGGTATTATTCATTCTGTCTCTCTCTTCCTTGTCTCCCTGACTAGTGCTAAATTCTAAGTAATCTATATCATTCCTTCTTAAATCTCTAATATTGACTGCCCCCCTCAAAGCCAAGGAACATTTGGTAGCATCAAATCCCTCCACAGCTCTGCTATCAAGTGAGCATACAAATTACTCCATGAGTAAAAGCAGGCAAGAATCAGGGTGCCAGAGACCTAGCTAAATCTTGAGTAGGAACCTAAATGGCTTCCTTATTCATATGTTCTAAGTGACTTTAGCAGCTTATAACTACTACCATAAGAGAGTTTTAAATCAGAATTTATTTTAATCCTTAGCATATTTTTTGCTAGTTGGCTATGCATAGAGTGAATGTTATACTTGGTTTCAGTCCACTTCCATACAGTTCCAGCCCTCAGGCCTTGGTCAAAGTTGATGTCCAGTCCAACTGAAGCATTCATTTTTATTTTCAGAAAACACAAATGTATTGAAGGAAATTTAGAATGTATTAAATCTCTGCCTCTTAATTTGCCCTTAATAGTGAGTCTTACTTGTGACTATTGAGGGAATTGACTGCAAAATACTCGTCTCAGAATTATCTCCAGGATTATGGAACTGAATGTTTTTAAGCTTGGCTTTGTATCACATAAGGCCATATATGTGCTCATATGGGGTGCAGAAACGAATACCTGGTCAGTCATCTTGAACTTCCTTGCCCATCAGCTAGCACCCTCTGTTAAGAAGAGACTTGCTTAATGGGTTGCTTTGCCTCCCAGGACACCACCTGAGTCAGCAGAAATTAGAATGACTGAGGTGCTTACTCTTTCTCTTAAAAGGTAAGAGTTGAAAGACTCTGATATTCAGGTCCAGGAGCAAATCTGACAAAAACATCAAACTCCATGCCACTGTGGATGGAACTGAAGGTGGGGCCTCCATCCTGACTCATACTGATTTGTGAAAACAGTGGAGAGGGCAACACTGGTACAGGTAGACCAGCTGAACATTCATGTAACACAAGGATTTTATGCCAGCACTTCTCAGCTTAATTTTAAAATTTCATAAGTGTTTCATTTTTACTCATTCTTGCCTTTGTGAGGAGCATTAAGAGAGATAAAGAGAATGAAGGTTTTGTTAAACAACTTAATAAACTTTTAAATAAGAGGAACATTATCTAGTACTTCAAATTCCTTTTATGGTTGAATCATTTAGACTTGAATTTTGAGTCAGATACCATTAAGTTTTTCAACAGTAGGTGCTATAAAGATTGTCACCAAACTATGAGACTATTTCTTAATAACATGACTCACAATTTAGGCTTGATAAACAAAATCATCAGCACTGTAAAGTTACAGCACCAAATGCAAGTTGCAGCAAAAAGACATACCTTAGAATGGAAACCATTACCGAAATTAAAGAGGACAGTACTGTTAATATTTTAAAACTACTTCACTTGTTGTGAAACTTTTCAACGATTTTACAAAACAATTCTAATATGTAAGGATGGAACCACACCACAGAAATTAAAGCCTAACATACTACAGCTTGAAAAACAAGGAGCTCAATGTGTTGCCAAAACAAATTATTTTTACTTGCTTTAAAAATATATGGAGGCTCCTTCAAGCATTATCATAGAGAAGTCATTATATGACTTGCAGGTTCATACATCACTGCTCTTTGCTGTCAGTATGAAAAATAGGACTTTTTGTTTACTTAAAAAATTGAAATGTCATGATTCTGCTGTTGAAAAATGAGGCGGGAAAAAAAGAGTGTCCTCCCATTTTTGAAAAATGTCTTTTTTATTGAAGCAAAAGAGATAGGAGTATAAAGAGATCATGTACACTCAAGGAAGCAGTCTGGTCTCTATTTACACAGGAAAAAGGCTAATAATAATGGGTGGGTCACAGAAGACAAAGTGACCAGAACCAAGTATGGAACTGATGACAACATGAGTCAAAAATTAAGGTCTCAGCCTACACCAGACCCACCTTTGAATCCCAATAGATACATAATTAATAAAGACATGATGAAGAAGGATTCATGTTTCATGATAAAGTGAGACTCCCTAGTCAGAATGCATCTGTTAATAATAAAAAAAATCCCTTATGGAATGAGAGTTTAATAGCTCTCATTCATGCTTTAAATAGTAGATCACAGTAATAAATCAGAATTATGATTTTAGGGGGTACAACTTACGGAATATAATATATTGTTTCTGGCATTTCATTTAGTGTAAAATAATTTTTTAAATATTCTCTAATATTCATTCTCAGAGGGAGATTGATCAAATAATCATGCAAGTACTAAAGTGCAGCCTGCATTAATCTTAATTTTTTTTTAATTTTTAAAAGCTTATGAAAAGTAATTTAGCTGTTGTGATGGGAGGAGAGATTATTTTGACAGTTTCTTAAAATCTGTGGAATAATAAGGGATGAGCAGGGGTGTGCATGCATCACATATACTTTGAGGCCCCATCCTGCAGCTGTGAAACATTTGTAGTTTCTATTCCCAGGCCTGTATGACTAGGTCCACTTGGATGGTACTGATAAATGGTTTATTGCAGGATAAGTTCGCTACATTGTATGGTAGTAAGCTTTAAATGTTGATCATTCTCTTTCTTTAGATAACTAACTAGTCTCCCTTTGTTTGTTATCAATTTCCCATAGAAAATGTCAGGAAATACTGACTATATTACAAATCCTGAGATAACATTATTTGTTTTGCTGAAGTAAAACTGCTGCTAATATTAAAAAAAAAAAAGCCTACATAGTAAGTGCTACTGAGTTTTCCAAGCAAGGAAGTCTTTCCTGAGCAGCCTCAAAGGCAGACAGAAGTGAGCAATGCCTGTACCAGATGGCAGGACTCCAACTAAAAGAAATTCATGATGCGTCTGTGTTTCCCACCTCACAAAGACAGACAAATTCTCTACAAGGATCTCCTCCTATAATGAATAGCTATAACTTTAATATCTACTAAGCTCACTCCTGTACCATTAATCCAAGAGTAGGTCATGTTTCTAAAGCTGAGCAATTGAACATTTCTCCAATCTCATGATGGAAACCAAACCAAAATGGGAATTAAGTTCTGAAAAAGTGTGAAGGAGAAGGAAAATTCCAGAAAAATGAAACCATTGTGTTTTGGGTTTGTGTGGAAGGGTTTTGGTAGCGGGGGAGAGGCTGCAGCAGTAGCTCCTGTGAGAAGCTGCCAGAAGCTTCCCCAGCTCCAAGTTGGTTGCGCCTCTGGCCAAGGCTGAGCCCATCAGCGATGGTGGTAGCACCTCTGGGATAACATATTTAAGAAGGGAAACCTGCAGCAGGGAAGGTGATTGGAATGAGAGAGGATCCCCTCTGCAGACACCGAGGTCAGTGAGGAAGGAGGGGAGGAGGAGCAGGGGAGGAGGGGATGCCCCTGCAGCCCATGGGCAGATGTCAGGCTGTCCCCCCCCAGCCCGTGGAGGGGACCGGGGGAGCAGATGCCCACCTGCAGCGCAGGGAGGAGCCCATGGCAGAGCAAGGGGATGTCCTCGAAGATGGCCATGACTCCATGGGAAAGCCCGTGCTGGAGCAAGATCAGCCTGTGGAAAAGACCCATGCTGGAGAAGTTCATGAAGGACTGTCTCCCGTGGGAGGGACCCCACGGTGGAGCAGAGGAGGAATGAGGAGTCCTCCCCCTGAGGAGGAAGGAGTGGCAGAGACAACATGTGATGAACTGACCCCAACCCCCATTCCCTGGTAGAGAAAATCGGGAGTGGACTTGAGCTGGGAAGGAGGGAGGGGTGGGGGAAAGGTGTTTTAAGATTTGGTTTTACTTCCCATTATCTTTGTTTTGATTTCATTGGTAGTAAATTACATTGATTTTGTTTGTTCCCCAAGTCGAGTCTGGTTTTTGCCTGTGACCATAACTAGTGAGTGATCCCTCCCTGTCCTTGTGTTGTCACACAAGATAATTCTGATTATCTTTGTAATTAGTCAGAAATATTGGCTGAACCTGCCATAAATTACACATATTTGCAGTTGTGCTGGAATTTATTTTTTCCCTTAATATTAATTATTTTTTCTCCACAATTGACTTTGTTTATAGTAATTAAGTAGATTGTGAGGTTAAACAAACATTTTTACTATTATTAATCTGTTATACAATACACATGAAAACCAAAGTGATGCATTAATAAATACTTAAAACCAAAACAGATATTATGTGAAAACTGTTTCCCATGCCTTTTTCCTATCACACCGTGTTGAGATATTAGTAGGCTGAAAATCTTTGTCCAAAGGCATTACAAGAAAACATCTCAAACAAAACTGACCCAGAGATAAACACACAGGGGAATCTCATTTTTTTTGCTAAAGAATAAATATCTAACTGTTCTTAGGAGGTTAGCTGATCACGAAGGCCATTTAATTAGAAATTTCATAATAGAGCAGTACAGATGTGATGAGAAGAAAAGTAATTTTATTCACATACATGCTTTCTTAGTATTAATTTTTCTTTTCTTTTATTTTTTGAGATATATTCTGAAGGAGATCCTCCCTGCAATTCTGAAGACCTATCCCAAACATGTTTTGTAATGATAGAGAATGGGAACAATTGATCAAATGTGGAAAGGCAGTGAAGAGTGAAATGAAGGGTAGCAGAACAGCTGCCTGGCAAGTGCTCCACAATACTGAGATCAGGTTTGTTTGTAGCAATGTAAGAATTCAGACAGACAATCCGTATTGCATACTATAGCAGACAGTCATGGTGAGTTCACAGAACATATACAATGTACTGTTTAGATGTTCATCTAAGTCTAGGAAAAAAAAAAACCAGAGGAAATTACATTGCATACTACTAAATGGATTCATATCACTCAACAGCATTCCATAGACTTTTTTAACTACTCAGAGCTTGTGGAGATAAACTTAGGAAGAACTGAGCATCAATAATGTTTGTATAACAGGGCTTATAACAGGTCCCTTGAAGCCCAGGGGAATGGAGGGCCCTTGCTTTGGAAGACAGTCAGGCATAGGTGTTGGGAATCAAGCCAGAGGCCAGACTCCTACTTGGCAGATTCAGAAAGTCTCCTACGGCAGAAGAAAGTGAGGGATGGGGTTAAATTGTTTTCTTTCAGATTGAAAACCTTTAAAAGGGAGATGTGCAGAAAATATCTGGCAATATATAAAGTTGCTGTCCTCAAAGAAGCAGGAGGAGGATGCTGTCTCCTTTGAAATGGATCAGAAAAGTTTGTTGCTGAGTTAGGTGAAGCTGTCTTCTTCCAGAAAACTGATAGTAAAAACTTCTGAAGAAATGCTATATGGGGGTGGTTGTGGCCCTGAATGCCCTAGCTCACATGAACATAACCAAACAGCACCACCACCCACAATGTATATATAGGATTTAACAGAAAACTGTGGTTTATGTAAATTCCTCTTGACCTTTTCTTGAAGTTCTAAGGATCTGCAGAGATCCAGAAAGCCTCAGATATATTTTATAATAAATCATTAACACTAATAGAAAATGTTAGTTCTGGCTTAAACAGTTAATATTTAGCATGGGTATACAAATTCATTAAAATCTGTGTCTATTTCCTTCAGGTAATTTAATTAATAGCTTCAACTGATCAATGTTATCCCAGCTTAGACAAAAAAAAAAAACAAACAGCAACAAAACTTCAAAACCATCCTTCTTCTAACAAAACTTCAAAACCATCCTTCTTCTATTACCAAGCTTCATGTTTTTTAGCAAACTGACACCTGCATAATTGTTCAAGGAACTATTTTACTTGAACATTCTTCCCTAACCATTAAACAATCGTATGGCAAGTGTGATGGAAGGAGCGTCACAAAAGCCAATATTTACCAAAATACTATATTAATGTGATCAGTACTATGCTATTGGAAATTAGAATAGCAATGGTGATCTCAGGAAAGCAATGCAGATTTACCATTTGTGACCACACACTTGCTTAAGTGATAACTTACTTATCAAAGAGAAGATTACACTCAGTATAACTATATTCTTTACCCATCAGGAACAGCAAGAAATTTTCAATTTATCTGTATCTTCCTTAACAACTGTTCTTGTGATTTAAAAAATGCAAAAAATAAGCTCAGTTTGCCAAGTTCTTGTAATGAGTAAAATAAGAGACGCAGAATGAAATCAAAACATAAGAGCACTTTCAAGGTATCATTCTTAAGACTTTGTTTATGAAACAGCTTTTTTTAAGTTGTAGAAACAAACTCCAGATGCCAGATATTGTATGGTAATCTTTTAGAAGTTGTCCTACTTAATATGTTTCTGTCATTCACAGTGGGGAAGCTCATATTCTTTTAAAACAGACAGGTTTCAAGTGCAATTACTTGATACTGACAAAGAAGACCCATATACATGATAAACACGCATATCATGTATGTTTCATTACCAGCTCTTTTGTTCAAAAAAAAAAAAAAAGCTGGAAATCACTTCAACAGAGACAGGTAAGAAAGGTGTGCTCAGGAATGTAAGTGTATTGTTAATTCTTCTGTCAGGGAGGTCAACTGCAAATAATTTAATTTGGATTAAAAAATCAAAATAAACAAAACAAAAACCAAAAAGAACCCAAACACTAAAAACAACTGCTAGAGAGAAAATTAATTTCTATATACAATTTTCCACCTTTCTCTTCAACTCAACTTAAGCTTTTCTGCCCTTCCACTTTCTTTGGAGAAACGCAACATTTCTGCCTTTTGTTTCAGTAATTTTTCTTTTTAAATGATAAAAATACGGTGGTAACATCATACCATCTGAAAGCAGTCCCATATATTACTCCTTCAGCCAGCATTCATAGCTTCTACCTCTGAAAGTCAGTGTATTTTCATTGATTTCCACCAATATGAACGAAAACTTTTTTGCATGTCACATGGAGCTAGATTAGCCATCACTGATAGCTTTAAAAAAAAATACAGAAACACTTAATTTGATTTTTAAAGTTTTTCTGTTCTTCCATGTAGCTCTCCATCACTTTCAGCTACTGTTAAGCATGTGCTATAATAATCTTCTAGTAGAAAATCTGTGTTACAACTTTCATGCTTTAAATATAAAAATATTAACTATTATGGGTGGTCTGTGTCAAATACTGATTCCAAAGGTGACCACAGTCATCCTGGGATACTGCAGTGATCCTGACAGGAAGACCACTGACCATTAAAGAGTTAGTTAGTGATCCACGTAGCAGCTACACTGCCTGGGTAAGCTCACGCTTGTACTGCACTAAGCTGCATGTGTACGCGGTGGCCTTCAGGCCTGCATTGCGCTGCACAGCTCCCTTGGCTGCAGGATGAACTCAGCCAGCACACGGCAACAGATCCCACAGGCACCTCCAACCGGGTACCAGGGATGGCCTTGCCTTTGTCTATGAGTGCTCCAAGAAGTGCCTGTGTGAACAGCCTTTTTGTTTCGACTGTAGAAATGATAAATAGAGTTGTTTCCTCATAAGAAAGTGCTGGAGTAGCTCAACTGACTGAAACAGGACAAAACCCTGCTATGGATGGGGACTGCATGGCATGGCATTCGTGGCGTGGAGTCCTGTTTAATGCTACACCATCCAGGGCTCCCAGCATCTGAAGGTACATAAGCTTATCTATGCTATTCTCTTCTTATAATGTCAGGTCTAATAAATGATATTTGAAATTATACCTTACAGGTCTAAGTACCTTTTCTACTGGGATCATGATACCTCAGCACATCCTGGTGCAAAACAGATACCAGGTCAAACTGCTAGGTAGAAGACACCAGTTTCATTCAGCTGATACGACTGACAGTTCTTAAGTTACAGCAGAGGACCTGGCCATTTGTGCCCTAACCTTCCTTAGGAAAAAGAAAATTATACATTGACCTATATAGGAAATAAACTTATGGCCTGCCGCTCAAAAAGGTCCTAGGGCTAACATGGTGGAGAAACCTGTGAAAGTAAATACAACTTGCAGTAAAAGAACACTTCAGGAGAAGTAATGTTTATTTTAATGTCTATACTTCATCTCTGTCATCCTTATTTTCAAAAATGGTTATCATTGGCAGCTCCAGGAGAAATCCAATGGAAATGTAGTTATTCAATATCTTTGAGCTGAAGTCCTTTCTGTTGACCCTATTAATGGCTCTGTGAAAATATTTATTCATTAGTGACAAATTCTTTTAATTTTGCTTTATCAGAAAATACTTTATAAGCAATAAATGTATTGTATCCAAATCATTTGCAGTGGAAATGATAAGTAACAAAGGTTATTGAGCTATGTTACTAGAAAAAGCTAATAAAAAATAGTGAATTTAATATATCTGTTTTCACCCTCAGGATATGACTCATTACTTTGCATAATGCTTTTTAAAGACTGGATATTGTAACAGAGATGAACAAAAAGTTGTTTATATAGATGTTCTAAGCAACAAACATAATTCATAAAATTCATCCTATACATACACATTAGTGCTGACCAAGATCATTTTGCTGTCACTGTTAGAGCAGAATAGTGTAATTATTAAGTACATTTTTCAGCAGTTATAAACAAGTGACAGCAGAAAAGCTGTATGTGTTTATTCTGTGTGCACTATCGTTTACTCTTCATGGAGTCTTCTACTGTGCAATAAAAACTTTAATTAACCAGACCTAGTCCTTGGCTGTGTGTGAGGAGTAACACTGTATATCATAGTACATTGTAAAACAGAGCAAATAGAAATATACAGTAGATTCTCCAGTAAAGGCTGAAGAAGGGCATCACACATCACATTTAGGAAACAATCATCACAGATCCACCTTCACAGCCAAGGACCAAATGTCACTGAATGCAATATTAAGTTGATAGGATTCATTTCAAAACTAATGAAAAATGCTATAATAGAAGGGAAAGTCATTAAGTACCAATGCCCAGTGGTTATATTGTTCACATGAGAAATCTCACAGGTAGTACAGAGATACCTACCTAGTCTTTTATTACTATTTTTGTTTTGTTTAACACAAGAAAGAAAGATGTAACTGCTGAAATAGTCCACAGTACAGCATGGACATATTCACATGTATGAGGTACCTTACTTTTCTGTCAGAGCAACGTAAACTGACTAAAATATGCAAGTTACCATTTTTTTCTGAGAGATTTAAGACTTGATTTGCAGCACAGTATTCCTATATTACTTTGCTGTGTTTTTCTAGTCATTAAAATAGTGTAAGCCTGTAGCATGTCTTTCTTAATGTGTTTTGTTTCATAAACATGACCACAGCTATGAGACCATATAATTCTGACAGCAGCTAGAAAGATGATTTCTTACAATTCAGTTAATTTCATGTGTTTGGGTACCCTGCAGTTCAAATACAGAGGCACTTGCTTACTTGTTATGCCCTTTTGATGCCGGTGGGGTTTAAAGAGCATTACAAAAGATATTCAATTTATCATCAAAGGAAAGACTATTTTCTTAAGCTGATAGGGCTGTATTTGAGGAAAAACTGTTGCTTAATTTAGTAGACATTGTTTCATCAGCAGTGTGGACCTTTCTATAATTCTGAGCAACAGCAACACCAAATGGGACAGATCAGCATGTTTCTTCTCAGTAATGTCAACGGGGGTTCTCTTTGCCTCTAACCAATAGAGAAGCAAGGTGTGGGGGCTGATTTTTTAACCAGAAAGCATTTACTTTTTATAGGCTTCATAAGCTTTTATGTTCAAAATTTTATGTAAAATTAATTGAGGAAATGAAAGAAATAACAATTAAGATAAATTTCCCTTAAATAGTTTCTGGCCTCTGTTGGAGCTTAATTTGTGGTCTCTGAGTCTATAAAAAAAAATAATTATGCTTTCATTGGTAATGATTTCCACAATCTAATATTTTCTTTCTTGCACTATTTAAGGAATCAGATACTCAAAGGTGACTTGTTTGCTTGCAGTACTGCTTGCACCTCCTGTATTGTACAACGTGACACCAAAGAGCTAAAACCAACCATCTTCTTTTTTAATGATATTTTACTGTATTGAAATTAAACACACATTTTCAAAAGGTAGGATCCAGCTGTGCACGTAAATCAGTTTCTTGTACTTGCGTTTCACTGTGTATATACCTACCTAGCAATTTGCATACATGATTACCTGAACTGCATGCACTGTCATGCTAGAGTTGTCACTGAGATGTTTATTGTTTGCTAAATTTTGTTACACAGGGATTTTGAAATGCCATATTAAATATAAGGCAAACTAAGTTCTTGGTCTTTGTAGTAATTCTTGGCAAATGACTGAGGGTTTGTTCATAGTAGTGACTAACCTGTGTAATTATCTAAGTACTTAGCTTCAATTAAATGTACCTGAATCTACTTAACAATGCTGTAGTTTTTTATTTATCTGCCCAGAGAGCACAGGCAGTAATAACATAGAATTGCAGCATCTGTTCTACCAGTAGCCCTAAGTTTGACACAGAATGATTTTTCCAGATTATAAACCATTTCTGCATTTACATCTAGCAAATTCTTGGCCATTTGGAGTTGCAGCATTTTGACAGGAAATCTGTGAAAGATTTGGCCAGAATGGGTCAAAGTTGATGAGAGATTGTATTTTAGACTCAGCGGATCCAAGGAAGATTCACTCAGTAGTATATAACTTTCCTTTCAAACTCTCTTGAAATATCCAGTCCCTTTAATGAACAAGGTCTTCATGGAAGCTTCAGGCTTGAGCAAATATTAGTGTGTTTTTAACTTCACCATGAAAGCTTTCCTTTTTGCAAATTTGCCACATCTCCATCTTATCTTACAAATCTCAGAAATGCATTAAAGTTGACTTCTGTACATTATATTGACTTCCAATTTTGTAAATTTATGTCTAAATTAAAAAGTCAAATGAGAAGGATTAGTGTAACTATAGGTCCTGTTTTAAACTTAATATTAATGCTTAATCCTAGAGTCTTCCAGAAATCAGGGAGCAGAAGCCAGGACAAGGTTTCAGAAATGTTAGGTCTTTGAAGTGTATGTATTTCTTAGTCATGTGCAACATTCCCTAGACAATCTGTTGTTTTTCACCTACTGATGCTTTCTGGTTATTTGCGTGGAGTGGGTTGTTTGTTTTGTTGATTGGTTGGTTGTTTTTTCCTAGTAAGGCTCAATGGTGAGTATTAACAAGCTCAGACTGAATTTTTAAAAAATAAAAAAATGGTCTATAGATAGTGGAAATAAGTGGAAGACATGGAAGATATACAATGAAAAGCTGCGAAAGAGGAAGCCTTTTATTAATGGATGTCTGTCAGTCTCCATGATCTTGATTATTCATATTAAAAAAACATTCATTTTATGTTGAAATTATTAATTGATTATAAAATAGTAAGGGAGAATAACAGCTTATAGATTTTTTGTATCTGTATGTCTTCAATTAGGGAGATAGAAACACAGTCCCTAATCACAGGCCCAGCATTAGTGCCTTGCCTCTGAAAGTACTTCCCAGCAAGGTAAAAAGTTTTGTCTTCCTGTTTTCTAGCTATCTTTTTTAGCAGCAGGCAGATAATGTGAGTTCTTGTGTAACCCTTGCCTATTTTTACTTCCTTTGCTTTCATTTTCAGTAGTGGTTTTTGTTTTATTATTTTTTTATTCTTCTTGAGCAGACGTATCCTCTAAATAACCAAAATATTAACACTTCCTATTTCAGCATGTATTTTCTTAATGTACAGATAAAGAAGATCATCTTCTCTGCCCTGGATTTAAAATAAAAAAATAAATAAAAGGTTAAGTGCTTTTTCTAGTTAACTTTTCCAACTAAGTTACTAAGTTACTAAGATACTTGCAGAAAATGGACATAAATATTTGGAACAAATTTTATGAACTGACAGCCCCATATAATATAATTATTAAGGAGTTTGTAGAGCTTGAATACATACATGTTCTTGGCATTTGGCTACATAATAATATTTAATCATTAAAACTGCTGACATTTAAGAAAATAAACAAGCAAAATATGGTCCGCCATCATTGGTAAATTTTCCAATAAATCACTTTTAAATCAAATATTTGGCATATGTTGATCTTAACAGATTGGCAACTGCTCAGAACAAAACTATGCCAAGTTTTTTATTTTATTTGTTTTAATTAAGAAAGCAATTCAGATTCAATATTTGCAAACTGACACAAACCTACAAAAAAACCTGTGAAATTGTTTTATTGGACAGTCGATTTTCTGCTATCTCTGTAGGGTTCTTGAAATTTAATTTCAAGGTGGAGAGGTTAAATGGCACCATTGCAATATCATTATTACCAATCGGAGGGCTTAAATATGTCTTATATGTACTGATAAAACAGACTAATCAATAGAAAGTTTCTGTTTTGTTCTCAAGCAAGAAACAATAAATTAATTTTGCCTTTGAATTATATGCAACTGTATTATACAAGTTAATTTTAGCAATGTTCTTTTTTTCCTTAATTACTGTTTTGTCAGATCATCAATCTTACTTTCTTCCGATGTACTAATACACTATTTGGTTTGTATTTACTTAAAACCACCTTTTTCACTTTTTGAAGAATTCTTATTGAGTTGATTAAGATAAGCACAAATAGTGAAATAACTTTCAGACTTTTTTTCCACACAATTTAAAAATCAGAAAACAGAAAACTACAATAGGACAAAGTACTGCAGGGTGCTGATATAATTTAACTAGGTACTGCAGATGGTAGTACAGACATAAAGGATTGTGCAGGTGATGCTGTACAAATAACATGCTTACTTTGATAAAACATTTGGATGGTAGATGTCTACCCTGTGAAGCATATTCTTCCATTAAAAATAGATAGAAGCAGATGATTATCTCAACATTATTGCTTGACTTTATCAGCAAACTGGATACGTAGGTTTTTTTACCCTCTGGACAGATGTCTTGACCATCACAGGGATTTTATTTTAGCATTCTGTGCTTCTTAGGAAGACTAGGTCATATCATGGCTGAGTGACTACAAGGGTCTTCTGATATAAAATTGAACTACCAATTCAGGAGGTTAGATAGACCAGAACTAAACTAAATCAAGTCCATACAAAAATGATAGTAAAGGCAGAAAATAACATACATACTACAAAGCTGTCATGTAGCAAATTGTCTTAAAGCCTCTTAGTGTATGGTACAAACATATACTACCATATCTTCCAAAGAAAGCAATTGTATATAAATGTTTGCTACTGAATCTTTAGAATTCTATTTTCAGTGACATAGCTAATAGGATTTTCTCTAAATTTTGAACTGCAGGAGTGGTTATATAACTTTAATACAACACAAGAACTCCTACTTATTTAGATCCAAAATACTCTCTACAAGATGAGATGTGTTCTTTCCCTTCATACCAAGTGTTAGAATTCAACCCATGTGCTCAAAAAGGTGAAGCTGAGCATGTGCAAGTGCTCACAAACTGAAACCCAAACAAAGACAATGTATAGTGTTACACTATTAAATGGAGACATTGTATACTTCTATTTTATTAGCCATGCTAGTGCTTGAATAAACCAAGATGCTATTTTTTTGTAAACCAAACTATATGTCATAAAGTCAAAGTTAAAAATGATGAAAGATGTGGAAACTTTATAGAGTTACTATTATAAATAAACCTCACACCAACAACTGGCTACATTTCACTGCAAGACTGCAGAAAATCTATTATTAACACTGAATAAACATTATCTGGACTTAAAGGAAAGAGACATATTATTACTTAAAATATTTTCACTAATGGAATACCTCATATCAACATTCAGAGGTGAATTAATTTACTTTAGTAGTGCAGCCTGGAGAATAATGTATCAAACATTAATCGCTCAAGATTTTGTTTCAATGACTTCTATTTAATAAGTCTCTGCTTTCTACTAAATTTCATGGCATAACTCAGTACAGTTATTTTTCTTACCTCTTTCTTCACTATAAGAGCTTTTTAATGCAAAAGTCAAACTGTTAATAACTCTAATGACTAATTTAGTTTATGCCATAGTATGCAAATAATTAAAAATATATTACCAATCTATGGAATAAAAACAAGTAGATTTGTCTTTTTGCATCTGCAGTAATTTCAAAGTCAACAAAATCAAGCTGAAGAACTGAATACACAGAAGAACCTTTACTGTATAACTGTGTATAGGGCAAAACCAATATGAAGACAGAGACACAGAGGACCTAAAACTCTTTCAGGGGTACATCTATGTGCTTTAATAAGCATAGGCTTGTATCATAAGAGAATGTGAACCTAAAGTAATCTGGGACTTTTTGCCTGTTTCAGTAAAAGGGAACAAAATTATGGCAAAATTTCAAATATTTACAACTTTCCTTTTTTTTTTCCTTTTCAACTGTAAACTCCATCCATAAGAAATGTTTCTCAAATACTACCAAAGCAACCAATCATGCTGGGTATGGGTTGGAAGGAAGCGTTATTCTCCATTATGCAGTTTAAGTCTCAGTCAAATCATTCTGCAATCAATGAAACAGGTCTCATTGTTCCTTTTTTTTTTTTTTTCATTTTGACCATGAAGTTCCTTCTTCTCTTACCTAGCTATGCAACAGAAAACCAGCTTTGGATGCTGCAATATCCATTCTACTGTTCCTTAACATTCCTGCTGAGAGTCACACTTCAGGTTGCACTGATCTCCAACCAAAAGGGGCCCATTGCTAGAGGACATATGAAAAATGTCAAGATGGCCATGCCTCTTTGTAATGAAGGTGAAGAATTTAAACCTGTAAGAACACCAAATGCATATTAATAGCAACTGTGTAAAAGAAACACATGTACAACAGTTCTTCAGAAACCTAGTTTAAGATCCAAAATTATTATCTAGAGATCTACCTTATCCTCATATAAAGGAGATGGAAAATGTTCTAGAAAAAATATCTGGAAGTTGTGAAAAACAAAGTTCATCCTTAGTACTAGGAGGAAAGATTCAATATTGAGTCTATTCCAAGAACATATAATTAAACTGCCCAATTTTCAAAAGCACTAAAGACTCTAGTGCTCATTAAGGTTGAATTCAAAATATTTTAATGCATTGTTGACATGGAAAAAAAGATTCTTTGTGACACAGAGGATCTATGCTCCCTAAGTACCATTCAGTTATTCTGTGGTGGGGAATAAGATCCTTTGTTTGAATAAAATATTTAATGTGATAAGGTTCTAAACAGTTTATAATTTTTAATTAATATTAGAGTTACTTGAATTAAAATAAGCCACTATAATTCATTTTATAAATTCTGAGATTAACCTGAAAGCAGATTCATAGATTTAAATTCCTTTTTTCAAATCTAGTTACCATTTGAATTTGACTTTAAATATTTTTACCTCATTTTAATTTTGTTTCTGAAAACACAGAGGAAAACATTGAAGACATTGTACTTGTTAAAAGAAAATTATTTTTCCCTCCATTTCATTTCATTTATTACACATGAAAGCTCTTAAAATCTTAATTTTGGTTGACTGTAACAAATATTTTTAGTACTACAATGTGCAACATTATACATTATGTTCTTATAACTAGTTGTATTTGTGTTTTAAGTAAAAGCTAGAAACTAGCCACATCTGAGAGATCTAGAGTATGACACTCAATTGTAATTAGGTAGGGTTAGGCAAGGACTAAGACAAAAACCTTTTCCTATTTGATTCTGGAAACAATGATCAACCCTTCTTTCAGTGTCTGAAGATCAGGTGGAAATCCTCAGCTATTTATATTCTCAGCTCAGACCAGCTTAATAAACAACTACTTTAAAAATACCCTGATGACTCTCGCTCACCGTGAACATTGCTCTGTCTTCTGTAATGACTTTTCACACTACAAGCATTTTGATTTGTGAATTCTGTAGAAGAAATATTTCATAATAGGATTTTAGGAGTTGCCTCTGTCCTTGCACCACCACAGAATGTACCACCATCATAGCTGTTCTGAGTGTGTGGGATCAAGTTGCAATCCAAGTTTTGTTCTGTCACTGATACATGAATTATAACTGCAAACCATTAAGGCTGAATAGTTCTAAATGAAGCAATTGAAATGGAAACATTATCTTAGAAGATTTAACTACTCAACTGGAAAAACAAACAAAGCAAAAGCACAGTAAGTAAAATGAAAGAAGTAATAATCTGAAGGAAAAAGAAGACTGCACCTGAGTGCTTCAATGTCTTGTTCTTTAAGAATCTTCCATGAAGGCAAAGAAGATAATCAGGTTCCCTCATTCCCAGAATAAAACTGGTACCAGTTTGGGTCCCCAGAAAGCAAGACTTCCTGTAAAAATATGCATTAGTTTGCCTTTCTCCTAAATGGCAGGTGACAATTCAACAAGACGGTGTGAGCCAGCTGGTCATTTCATTTTTGGAAAAAAGACTAGATTGCTCTCAGGGAAAGGCAGCCTCATGATATGATTCTTTGCAACAGGGGAGAAAAGCAAAGGAAAAGAATGGATCCTCCCTATCTTCTTGTGATGTGCTTTTATATATATGTAACTCTGCCTTATGAAATCCTAAACCATTAAAAGTGTTTGTGCCCATTGCCTAGTAGTGATCTGATTCAAGTCCCTGAGCCAAAAAAATCTCCAAACTCTCCCCAGCCTCCTTTAGTGCTCAGCTTACTATAGGGCCAAACAAATCTCAGCAGCAGCTAAGAAAAAGGAGGAAAGAGAAATACGACTGTTGCATTTGGTGGCAGTCAGCTGTTGGACCAGCTTACATAAGAAGAAAATCCTTTTCTCTGAAATATGTTAAATTCAATATTGACATACTGTGCATATTACTTTGACTTTTTTTTGTCATTTACCAACAAAACAAAATGTAAAATTTGATCAATATCATGGTTTGCAAAAAAGAAACGTGCCAAAAGGATTTTACGTCTTCAGTCTGCATAGCAGATGTGGTTGACATAGGCTGTTATTCCTTGTTCTACCGAAAAAAAGAAGAAAAAAAAAAAAAAGAGAGAGAATCGTGAAATTCCATCCCCAGAATTGCATATTGGTCATATATGATGCCAGTACATGTGGACAAGTAAAGCTGGTACAGAATTATGTTCACATCCGTGACACTAGCAAAAGTAATTAACTTATTTGATGAGAAATTCCATTCACATAGGGACTGTTGTTAAACAACATGGGAGTTCAGTAGATTAAGGTATGAAAGTAGACATATAGAACTAGAATTAATGTATCTGTAACATACAAAAGTAATTAGAGTATTCTTACATGCTGTAAGCATGTGGCAGATTTTTACTGTTATGAAGACACATTAATGAATAACGGTATTACATATGTATGTGTGTATATATATACACACAAGACAACTTGCAAAAGATTTGTTGACATATGAAACTCTAGAAAAGTCAGATCAGTGAGAAGTTAACAGAAAAATTTCCATTTGGTTTGAGCCTCCATATTTTTTTTATTTTGTCCTATCCTTTTCCTTGCTTCCTGGAGACCTCCTTAGTCTTTGACTATCCATGTAAGAACTTTTCAAGCAAGTATGAGTTACCTTTATACAACATACTCTTGAGAATGGACCGTAGCATAAAGCAATAATACTCCTTCAGACCTGCCCCTTTCTCATCCAATGTCTGCTTCCTTAGTGTTGTTCACCCTGATACAAGCACGTTCATAGAGAGTGCTTAGGGCACCCTTTTGCAAGCCATTCGAACTCCTGTCATCTCAAAAAAAGTTGTTGAAACATAAAGCTATTCAAGATAGGCTGGCAAATGTGACCCAGATTACACCATGATGAAAAATAATGGATATCAATTTTCTGATATCTCCTTCTACTCCCAAGTTGTAACTAAAATGGCAGTTACAGCCAAAGATTAGGTTTCTTTAAAAGACTCAGTAATATGACACACTGTTTCTCCAGCTACTGCACTGTACTAGCAAATAAATTTATGCACAATAACTGGCCTAAAACAGTATTAGTTATTCCCTTCACAATAGATCTGCACTGGTTAGTCACCATGAGTTATTTTGTATAAAAGCTTTGTGTGAAAGTATCAATTTTTACGTTACTATTTGAACAGCAAGAAGAGTGACTCACCTTATGAATCAGTATTCAAGTACAGAGCACCAATCCCTGCAATGTACAATTTCCATTTCTTGAGGGGTGCACAAACTGGTAGAAGTCACCTCATGTTTGTGGAATTAACTGTGTAATACAGAAGAAAATTATTTTTAAATTCTATTTTTGCTCCACCTAAAGGCTTCATGTTCACATAATTTTGCATGCAGGTTAGTGATTGACCTGGTTCTTAAAAAAAAAAAAAGAGGAAAATAAGAGGATGATAACAGAACATCCATCGTCATTTTTCACTTATATTTTAAAAGTTAAAATAAATAATATCTCTTACTTTACAAAACAGGGGTAGTGTATTTTGGAGAGGTTACCTTAACAATACAATATTCCAAGCAAGAAACAAAATTAGTTATCTTCCATATATGGCTCAGTTATTTTAATGTCAAAACTACCAGACGTTTGTTCACTTTTATGATCCCTTTCTCAAAGTTGTGAAAATAAAAAGTATAGCAGTCTATTTTCTAAAAATAAGTAATAAAAAAATAAATACAAATCTATTTTTTTATGAACAAGAAAGCTATTTTTTTAAAAAATACATAACATTCTAGTACGTAGGCTGACACAGAATTTATTTTCAAGAAGGTGTATATATCCTCTTATGTGAAAAATTGGGAAATAAAGGACATTACCAGAAAATTACCCCCAGATAGTTCATATTTTTTTTTTTTAGTATGAGAAAATATCTGCAGGTGTCTTCTATATATATGTACCCTATATGGACTTCACTTTAAATTTAACAGCTGAAATTAACACATGGAATATCTTCCAATCAGTAAAAAACTTCTAAAATAAAGAAGTGTTCAAAGTGATAGAGTATTTCTAAAGGCCACATTACAAACAAGTGTTCCTTGTATGGGTGAATTGTTTCTTCACTTTCCCAGAATCTTCTGAAAATTGTAATTGCACATATCTATTCCCTAGAAGGTCTGAGGAATAGTAGATTGTTGCTAGTGCTGGAAATGAGACTATTTGAAACAGATATGTGTTCAAACCAACAGCAAATTCATACTCTATCAACTCTGTCCTTATCAAGCTCTTCTGATCACACTGAAGTGGGGATGGCCAAGACCATCCATCTTCTAGTTCTCCATACTCATTATCTGGCGGTGTCACAGAGGTAATATGCTCTCATCTCACATTTGCTGAGGGCAGAAGTTCAGCACATTGAAATGTACCCATCACCTAAGGAAGTTACAGAGTTCTTGAGTTGTCAAGACTTCAAGACAGCCAGAAAAAGAGAAGAAAATCTGCACAAGCTGCTGTGAGTCTTTTACAGTAGAACTGCAATGAGTCTATTAGAGTACGTACCTAGGTCTGCTGGCACCAAGTTTTTGCATTTTTTACACAGGTAAGACACTGATTTGTGAATGAGGAATGGACCAGAACAACTTTCTGCTGAAGGCCTGAAATGTATCATGCAAGAGAAAAAAGGTGTAAATTGATTTTTAAACTTGTGAGTATAAACATTCACAAATACTGTTACCCAAACCAAGACACCCAGCTTCAAGTTATTCTATTATTTGATTACCTTAGGTAACTCAAAATTATTTTCACATTTCTTTTCCTGATGAGAGGGAGCTCTGTCAGATGTAGTGTGCTGGTCATCATACTCTCCGTTACAAGGAGGGACTAACTAGAGTAATACAGTCTTATTTTCACTCAGGCATTCTACATTCATTCATGCACCAACAGTAGGCCATGATCCTCTTCACCAGAAATTAATGCCATAGGAAGTCCTAAAGCTGCAGTAAGAGATACGCATCAAAGTCTAATGCAGTTTATGTGGAGCAATTTCACAAAATTAGGACTTTTTTTCAGATGATCTTGTGCGCTTATCCCTGGAATCAAGATTTTGTGGTCTCAGGTTTTCCTTTTCCCTGCATTGTAAATTCCATTCTGAAAAAAATGCAATACAACTTTTCTTTTGATACCTTGTCCATTTCTCACATATGTCAGAAAAGTGTAGAGAAAAGACATGAATAAAAGTATGGAAAATGAGAAGAATTATAGCATTTCAGTTTAGGTTCTTATTAAATTTATGGATAGGTATTTGTAGAGCCCTGTTCAACAGCAACAGAAATCATGCCCCAAAAACTGAGGTTAAGAAATGCAAATCCATGGTACTTCATAGTACAATTCCAAGGAAAAGCTAAGGACATTAGAGTGAGTTCCATTAAACCAGGCACATGTGCACGTGCACACACACACACACACACGTGTGAGCACAAAAAGAGGAAAACACCACTGATATTATCATCTGAGAGAGAAGTTCTATAAAAAAATGAAGTTTTCTAAACAAGCCTGCAGGTGAAGCAATTTATGTAAGAAGTTATTCCTTTTTTTAGAGATCTCTACTGCTGTATTGATTTAGGTTGAACCCAAATCTTAGTCATGGGGTTTAACAGACTTCTATTGACATTTCAGCAGGCTGAGGAAATTATGCAAATCCTGTAGTTACAGCAAACAAAGCAATTAGCTCTGCAAATGCAACAGATTCCAGTAAGAATCATTATGGACATGATATTAAAGGAATATTATGAGAATTTAAGTTTTCCAAACTACTTATACTATATAATTTATTTTATTACTGTATATATTTAATATATTTTTGTAAAGGAATATAATTAAGCTGTTTTAACTGCATTCCAACTGAATTTTCTTGTAGGGGTTACAATAATAAAAATGGGTTCTAAACTAACAATGGCTGTTTGTTTACTACAAATCGTCACATTTGTCTGAAACGGTTACTCGTAAAATGCAGAGTAAGTACATATTTTAAAAGACAAATGGTTGGTTTGAGTTTTTTGAGGTTAGGGGCAATGGACATTGTTTATGGAGCAAAAACCTAGTCTGCCTTTAAATATTGACAGCAGCAACAAAGGAAGGGAGAGGAAGAGCAAAACATACAATCGCAAAAAGAATGTGAAACAATGAATGTTCAACCTGTCAACTCAGGTATAGCCTATATAGAGCAGCATACCTTTAGTAACACAGATTTTCTCTTAGAATTAGTCATTCTTCACTGACCAGCCTGTCAAGCAGCCTTGCTCAAGACTAAGCTGCTTCACTTTTAATATTACTGACAGACAATAAACTAAACCCAGCACAGGCAATTTCCGCAAACAGTGTTCCAAAGCTGTAGTATAGGTGTTGTAGAGCAGTGGCAGCCTTACTAAAAGAGTTTAGAAAGTTGATTGCAACTAAGATGATAATAATTTTACAATAGCCATCCTTTGCAGAAAAGAAATTCAACAAATATTTTTTTTCTGAAAAGGTAATAAAAAAGAAATTAAATAGAATATTATCTATACCTACAGACATAGACACATATATAAAATGCCAGCTTTTCCTGATGAAATCTGTGAATTTGATATTGCTATTTTAATACACCATTTTTAACATTACATTGATTTTAATTACACAGAAATTTAAGCAAAAAATGATTGAATGAGTTGAGTTGAGATGACTCATAAAAACCAGGAAAAGTTAGTCTTGGTATTAACAAAGACTAATCAAGTCATTCATGTCAGACCATGCACATGTTTTCACTGCCATTTCAAATGACATGGACGTTTAATTTGTTCATATTACTTTTAAGTCAAGCATATTGCCTGCAGGAAGTATCACATATGCTAAATTGCATTCACAGTTGGCATTACAGAAAAGCAAGGGTTAAAAACAGGGGGAAAAATATCATTGCTGAAAGATAGGAAGAAAAAAAAAAAGAAAACTAACAACTCCAGTACGGAAACTGAAGGGCTAAAAACAATGTGTTGGCAAGAAAGAAATAATCTGATACAAGCCAACATATGGCAGAAATCAGCAAAACCTCTGCCAGATAGGAAAACATGTTTAAACCACAGGTTATCAAATAAATGCAGATAAAGCAAAATCAAACACCAGAGGAAAACAAGTGTGACTGAGGCAAAGGAAGTTTAGTCTGTATACACAGAGAGATAAAAGCTATGGAACAAAATAAAATTAAATTAAATTATCCTCCTCTACCTCAGACTTACATGTTCTGTGCCTTGAAGGTATATATCAAAACCCCGTAGAGACAAGAATGGAACCACATGTAACCACACAAAGATTCATTTTATTTATTTATTTTTATTTCACATACTAAAAAAGAGGGTGGGGGAAGGAAAAACTGTGGTCTGAGTTTGTAAATTGCCTCAGGTAATTTTTGAATATGGTATATGTTACACTAAGGAAAATTATAAATTTGAAGCAAACTTGACTAAACTTAGACCTTTGGCAAAATCTTATGAACAATTAGTTTCCCTTCCCCCTGTCTCAGCTTCACCTCCCCACCCATCTCTGTACCAAAAGTAAACAAATTCATGTTGTTTTGCTACCATTATAAGGTTACTGAGTCCTGCTTCCTGGCAGAGTCAGCAAATTCTCTCCCATTTTTAATTATGAAGAGACCTTGAATATCTTTGTAGGAAAGAATAGTACTTATTTAAATAGACATCTCTGGCTATTTAGTTTTTCTTTCTTCTGAACAACACCTTATGTTCTAGCTGGAAGCCAACAGACAGCAATGATGATCATAAAGAATTAGCATCATGTACTCATGGTGAGAAACTGCACTTTGCAGGTTGGCTGTTACATTTTTGTTTAGCCTTAGCTTTCAAATGGTCCTGGGACAACATGCCACATACAGAACAGTGCAGAAGTTCCCTGAAACGGACAGACAAGCTGACCATTTTATGAGATTTTTAGATGATTGAATAGCAAAGATCTTGCCCTTCAACAAACTAGATTGTGCACCTAGAAAACCATAATATTCTTAATGTCCAAGGACCAGATGTAATTTAAACAATCTTTGAGCTTTCCAGTTTTGAAAGTGTACCATAACCTCTGTACAGGGGCTATAATAGGGATATTTTAGCTATAGAATAACCAGACTGTATCTTCTCTGTAGCTTCTGCTGAAAAAGCAGATAATGTTCCACACACTCCCAGTGTTATTCTCAACAGAGATTTGCCTTATGCAGTAAGTAGTCTTCAGTTCTTGGACCAAATACTTGTGTAGGAAAGACCCTTCCTTACACATCTCCTTATATTTTATCTTAAAAGACAGAGCAAGTGAAATTCCAAACACAAATATGGAAAGACATAACTGTGTATGACACACAGTGGTATTCAAGACTCTCCTTGAAACCTCCTGGAATTGTTATACACTATAAATGCTGAAAGTTTTTTATCTAAAAATTATTAAATAGATGCACCTAAAATGTAAATAGTCTCAGCCTGTGCTACATTATACAAGATAATGGTTATCTACATCTAAAAGAGATGCCACGTCTTTGTCTCTATGGCCCATTTTTCATTCTCCATTCAAACTGAACAAACATGAAAGACTACATAATGCAAAAGTTTCTAAACATAACAAAGTTTGTATTTCTTCTTGTGAAACTCAAAATATTTCAGTTCTCAAAACAACAAGAAAGTAAAGTAAGGAAAGTAAACCTGACAGAAACAGATGTCTCTCAAGAAATGTTAAACTGTACATTTCTTTTCCAGATTTCATTGGGCAGTAATTTTTCTCAGGAATGAGTGGTAAAAAGTAGGTTACTCCTACAGCTTTGGGGAAACATTTGATGGATAATCAAACTCTAGCAAACACACCTCCTTCAAGCTCATGAGAAAAATAATGTTTGCCTGTTGGGGATATTTGATAAAGTGTAAGTGAAAATTGCTGCACTGAGCCTCCAACCCCCCAGAGGAAATGAAGTTCGAGCATCAGAGAAATGGAAAAGACGTTAAGAGTGATGGAGAACAGGCATAGTCCTAAAGGATAGCTTTGATTTTAAAAGTGTATGATTGTGAAAGTCACTATTGCCTTTAATTACGTAATTAATTAAGCACACAATCAAAAGTTATGAAGTGGTTGATCTCTTTCTAAAGGGAATTTATTCAACAGGCTATTCACCAATGTGCTTACAACCTAAGTATACTTATCTTATTAAAAATACAATCAATCAATTGTGAAATCTATCACTTCCACAAACTATTGCAGTATTATTTTTAAACGGTTTTCTACTTAGGGGTTTTCTGTATACGTACGTGAACATAGATACCTACCCATATCAATAAGAATTTCTAAATAAAAGTGTATATATTTTATATGGATTATTATTGCCACATGTAGAGCTAAATATGTGAAGGCTAACACTTTGTTAAAATATGCTGGACCTTTGTCTAAAATACTTAAAAAGAATAGCTGACTGCCGCAAGCTCTGTATTTTCCAAGGGATTCGCAGCACACATAGATCAACCTTCCAGTTAAAAAAAGAGGAAATAATCAATGCATTCCAAGCTGATTCTTTGTATTTTGAAGAATGGTTTATGAGAAATAGGTACTCAAAATTCTGAAATAAAGAGACTAAACTGTATTGTTCAAACCTAAGCTTGAAAGATTTTGAGTATATTAAACAATGTTAGTGGCAATATGGTCTTCAGTGCTTAATAATACATTGTGATTATTCATGTTTAGCTTTTACGTATGGTACATTACAACATTGTTGTGTCTATCTATTAAAAAAATATTATTTTCCATTAGAATTAACTTAACCATAGTGGAACCTTTAATTCCAGAAATCAATATGCATCAAGCATAGGTGTTTCAGAAAAAGGAATTACTTTGCTATCAAGCTGTATGATGTTCCTTGTCCAATACAGGATTCTAATATAATGGCAGATGTTCTTGATATACCACTGTTGTGCAAATGGTGGCATTATCACAACCATTGCATTTTCAAGCAACCTGTGCATACATCATTAGGTAGGATGCGATTTAGAACAAGATTTGTATGTAACTTGTAGACTTCTGAAGCACTTTCTAACACCAAATTTTATTGTGGAACCTACATTCTCTTGTTCTTGGAATGTTACTTATGTATATAGGAGACAGTTTTTGATAAATTACTTCCAGTGATAGCTACTGTTTGTGTATTTTACAAATTATTATTTATCATTATTCACCACACTTTTTTTTAAGTATATGTTATTCCAATATTCCTCAAAACTATGACTACAACTACAATAACAGAATTGCATCTACACCTATA
The DNA here is from genome assembly GCA_026212715.1 of Elanus axillaris. Classification (NCBI taxonomy): domain Eukaryota; kingdom Metazoa; phylum Chordata; class Aves; order Accipitriformes; family Accipitridae; genus Elanus; species Elanus axillaris. Next base: position 25,381,926 of record JANZLQ010000079.1, on the reverse strand, counting down.
ACAGGAGAAAAAGTAGTCTCAAACTTTTCAAGTCCCTTTAAAGCAACATTTGTTCTTTTTTTTCTTGGTCTCTTTTGACTAGTGTGTACCTATTTATTTCCTTCTCAAGTCCAGAACACCTTCTATTCCTCTACCTGTAAGTTCTAAACAGAGTAAAGCATCGTCCCCTCTTTCTGAACTATGATTATTGCCTATCTATTCTTCTTGAAAAGATGTGTAGAAGCTGTATATTTAGAAGTTATTGACTCCAGCTAAAACATATGAACATGACCCAGTAAATACAGTGGAAAATTATATCACTTAATATGGAGACAGAGAAGGGCCATATTTCTTTTTGTAAAGAATTTCTATTCAGCTGTAACTTTGCTTTTGAAATGGAATATACAACTTCTTCATTCACCCTTGTCATATTTGAAACAATATTTCACAGTATGAGATAAATTAAAGAAGATAGTAGTGCTATTTGAGGATATAATCTGCAAATTATACTTAAGTGAAAATGTTTCTTAAATTTGGATCAAATTTCATTCTAAAATAAAAAAAAAATCATAGATATCCAGAAAGCGTTACATGAGACATTTCAGTTGGTTTTGAGTCAGATTGTCCTACTCTTAATTGAGAAGACCATATAAATATTAAATATTATATGAACATGTAAAAAGTATTAGATAGTTCCAGATTCCATGCTCTTTCTAAGATTTCTAATTTTTACACAATGCATGTTATATGAAACACAGTCTTTCAAAGTGGATTTTTTTTAATTTTGAAAAAGTCAGATCCTGCAAGTATGCTAATTCTTATTGCATCTTTGTCTTTAATTGCCATGATGGATTTTCTTTCATTGATTTTTCTAACTAGTCTCTGAACCAATGTAAGCTTTTGACATTACAGCTTTCAACCCATGGTGACAAGCTCCACCAGTTCCTCCCCACACATGAAAAAGTACTTCTTGCTAATTTTGAAACTGATACTTTTGTGTGATGACTGCTTGTTCTTGTACAATGAAACCAAGTGGATAATAATTTATAAGTCAATTTCTTCACAATAGTTGTGATTTTATATATTTATTTTAGGAGTTATTTCTCATGACTCATTGCTAGACATCATAAAGCAATTGTGAAAAACTAGACAAAGATTCATGGTGATAAGAAGGCTGTGGAGAAAAGATATCAAGGTAAGAATAGAGAAATTATATTTGCAATACCATAAAATCAGACAATATAGATATGACTGTACTATTCTTACAGGTACAGAATTTTGCTATCTGATTTCCTACAGTAGTGACACCTCTCTACTGATCTTCAGGTACTCATTTTGTCCTTCATTCTTCTCCTTAACTCCTTAGCCTTTATTTCTTCTCACAATAAAAGATATTTTATTCTTTTCCTTTTAAAAAATGTTAATCCTTGACCTTGTAAGTCCCTTCCACTTAAATTTAACCTTTTTTTGTGGAAATTACCAATGATGTCATTTTAGATTATCTCCAAACCAGCATTTTATTATCTATTTAGAACCACCTGTATACAGTGTTCACTGAAGAACAAAGGAAAAAAAGTCTTTCTTTGTCCCTTTTTGTAGAAGGGAGAGTGTTTAGGGGACAAGTAATTCAGTAGTACTTCCCCCTTGACTTCCCTGTTTCGCCCTTCCCAAGGGCTTCTTAGCAGTTCTAAGTTTAGGAATACAGAATGAAATGTATACAAGAGCTGGCCATGGCATCTTTCAGATACCTATGATCTTTGCCAGAGACCCTCACATATCTTAGGCCAGAGACAGTCACAGATATGTTTTATGTATGGATCTTCAGACAAATTGTAGAAGGACAGAAAAAGTAATAGGACAATGGTCATGAAATGCCCCATAGGTCTGAAGTAAAAATCAGCCACTAGAATGTGTTTGAAACACAGAGAAAGTGATGTGATACTCACTTTACTACAGTTTCTAAAATAAAATGAAATAAAAGGTCCAATAAATGAAACTTTATTTAAAGATAATTGACAGACTAAGGAAGCCTCCTCTTGAACCATATTTATCACAAAGTTGTTTCTTCACAACTGGGAAATTCTGTTGTCTTCTTGTGTCTGTGTTCTCAGAAATGAAATAATTGATCTGACAGTTATGGGGTTTTTAAAGGTTTTGAGTTAGTAACATGAAATAACTATGAAAAGGAGGAAAGGAGAGGAGGAGGGAAGGAGGGAAAGAACAGCTTTCCTTTATTGGCATTGCAGTCAAGTGATTTTCTTAGAAAGCTCTCAGTAACTACATAATAGCCAGAGTCTGGGTCTTCTAGCTTAACCACCTTCCTCTGGAAAACTGAAACCAATTTTCTTTTCATTTGAATATGGGTTACACAGTTCAGTGGGGGATGAATTTTTGATACTTAAAGTACACATTTTGTCAAGTAAGTACTTCAAAGCTTCTTTAAACTGAATTGAATTACTTCCATTAAAAGATATCTAAGAGGGGCTTAATGATTTCAACAAGTTTAAAAAACACATTGCTTTTAATGCTGGAAGCTGTTACAGACTTTTCTGGAAACTGAGGCACTTCAAAGTTTTAAAGCTCCTATCTGAAACTGAGTAATACTAGAACCAAGATACCATAAATATAAATTATTCACAGGAAAGTATTACCAACCCTGACAGAAACCTTTCTTCTAAATGAACACAGAATAGAGAGCACCAGACACATTCCAGTGAATCAAAATGAGGGAAAGATTTTCTTCACTAGCAAAGAGCTTTTTTTTTATCATTGTTTCTTGTGCTGGTGAGATCTCTGAAAAAAAGATACTCTTTCAGTGCTGTAGTTTGTTTTACTCTGCCTATTTTTTCTTGTGAAAACTCAAACTGCTTTAGTGCTTCCTTACGAAGTATAACTTCCCATTGACGCCCCTCTTTTCTGATGTCAGGTTTAATAACTTCATGTTGCAGTGGGCACAGCACCATGGCCTCCCAGGTGCTCATATCCCACACTGGTGCAGAGATCTTCTGCAGAATAGACTTCTGGAGCATTGCATTAGAGTCTGAAGAGACTGTAAGTCAAGTCCTGAGGGAGAGCTAACTCCATACAAGCCTCATTCTGCTTCCAGATTTGACAGCCAGGGAGGCAACAATACTGTTTGCATTTCAAATTTTCCATGTGCCTAGCTGCAGGCAATCAGCTGCCCAGGGCCTTACTCAGATATGTGAATCACTGCTAAAGCCTTTCTCGGCTGCCTCTGCTGAGAAAGTTGAGCTCACAGATGTATTTACTCATCACGTATTTTGATCAAGATGCCCAGATACATAGCTCTGACACCTTCCCCCACAGGAAAATTGCCATGGACTGGATTTTGGTGGCTGCTCCTGTTAATAGATTGAATTGAGGAGATGCAGACTGAAACTCACCGAAGTATCACATAAATGGCAGAAGGAAATGAATAGTAGACAAAGGTAAATTACTGCGTACTTAATAAATCTGAATCCTAGAATTCATCATATTTAAAAGCAGAAAGAGAAATCAAGGAAAAGGAGAGGGCATGTGAGGTATATAAATCAAGAAGATTGCTGCTACTAAAGCCAGTTAGCTGAATCTCAAGTTTCAAATGACTGAAAAATTGTTAAGTATATTGAAAATGAAAGGAAGATTGTGCAAGACAAGAGGCATTGTAATGAAGGGTTTTACAGGCTCATCAGAAATATAAATTGGAAAGACTGTAAGCCCATTAAGGAAGGAAAAGAGCTTTCTAACAAAGAAAGTGTGCACTCCTAAGAAATAGTGGTTTATTTGTTTCAGTTTAAGCCAAAGAGAGAGTAAAGGTTAGCAAATTATAAAGTCAAAAGTTTCATCCCTTGAAGCATTAAAGATAGTGGGGAAAGGCAACATGGTTTTAAGTTATTGTTTTTAATATTATAATTATTATTAATTAGGAAAGATCTTTCAGTCTGTGGTGTGTCTAAATTATTTTCTGTTAGATCTACAATGAAAATAAAAGGGTTCTGCAATGTGCCTGGTTCTGTTAATCTTAAACGCCTTGCTGGAGGAATGGCTGAAGGAAAGATTTCCAAAGACATCTACAGTACTGCAGCGGCTGCATAATCTGGGCTCTCTCATATATACCTGCTTTGGTTCCTGTGCCAGGAAAGCTGCAGTGACTGTAGATAAACATCGAGTAGTTGAAATCATGCTGCTATAACTATACTTCTGTTAGCCCTCCAGGTGGTTATGCTAAAAATTGATTAATATATGCTAAATCACACTTTCTCTGGCATTATAGTGCTTCCTATAGAAAACAATCCATAATACCAGTGTAGTAATTCTGACTTTGGCAGATTTAAGGTCAGGTTCCAAAGAATCCTTGAATTTTATGGAAGGGATCTTGTACACACCTTACTTTGTAAATTGAAAAGATACATTTGAAGTAAAATAATTTTCTGACTGTCCTTGGTTATAGTCAGCATTGATCTAAAGTCTACATGAATGACTAGCATGAGTAGCTTACATTTGTTTACATGATTTCATAAATTTTATAAACTTATCATCCTTACAGTTGTGATAATAAGGCCAGTTTGTCAGTTACTACTGCATTTCAGAAAGGGTGCAGTAGTAGCTCACAATTCATCCTATTTAAGATTCAGACCAGAGTAGAAGTCAGTGAATATCTGAAATGAAACACAAGGATCACCCCAGTATAAAGGAAAACATCTTTTTAAAACATAGATTGTAGCAATAATAACTTGCTTTAAAACTAAGGTTTTGGCTAAAGCAAAAAGTACTACTACAGAGATAATGCTTCCAGCTGAAGTAAACCCTGGCATGACAGAAAAAGTTCTAAGAAAATTGCGCAATATGTATTAAAATCTAAAGATTATATTGGAGTCAGATGACAGGCTGAATTTAGTGGGCTTGGTCTTTTAAGGTGGACCTCTCTTTTTAATTGAATTTTTAAAAAGCCTTTTCTTCACTTTAAGAAGTTTAATACTGAAAGTAGGCCAGTGTGTTCTAGCTTAGAATCTAGCACACAAATGACAAAAGTAGACAAACAGAGTTACAAAAAGTAAGCAATTGCTTGAAGAGCTTGATAGAATCACAATGGACATAAGATTCAAAAATCAACATGAAAAAAATTTGCTGATGCAGAGCCATTTTTAATTTTTTTTAATAATGTATATGAAAATAAGGTATTAAGGCAGAATTAAAAATTCTCCAACCTGATGAATAGAGAATGACTACCTGGCAGAGGTGTCCTGACGCATTTTTTTAATTAGAGACTGATTCCTGATCCACATGGTCAGAAGCCCAGAATGTAGTCTTAGTAAAGCACTAAAACTTTATTTGATCATTGTTGTCTTTTCATTACAAAAGAGTGTTGTATTAAAGAATGGTTAAAGTTTTTATAACTTAAGATGTTTTCACAAGAATAGCACTGTGTAATATATACCAGTGTGGGTGTACAAGGAAAGTGCTTTTAGTACAGATATTGCCTTAATTAGGCTGTATGATGTCCTTAAGCATGCAAATAAAAAAAAATGTGCTATGTTTCTATAAGACAAAAGATATCAGAAAATGGGTAAACAAATATTTGCATTTAACTTGAGATTTTGCTAGCATCATGAAACACTCAAACTGTGCTCTGTGGCTGATCATGACTCTATCAGAAGTTACAGAAATGCACTTTGTGTGCAGAATCTTATAATTCACAACTGGCTTTTGTTTATGTTCCATTAAATGCTCTGGGCTGTTGAATACACCTTACACAGAATAATAAATAAAATTGGAGATCTAAAGTAAGTAATGTCTCAACACTGTACCCATGAAATAATACAGTTGTTGCCAAGGTATATATGGTTTCTCTGTGTAGTTCACCTTGCAGTTACTAACAAGACTGTAAAACAACCCTTTCATTAATGCTGGCCAGGAGACAGGCTTACCTCATTATTTCAGATTTGTTAACCTATTTGTCATAACACTTCAACACCCAAACTGGATCCCAGCCATCATTCTGTTCCTCACACTCACATTCCCAAGGTACAGATATTCTATATGCTTTCATACTTCACACTGTTGGTATAGGAAAGCAGTGTCATCACTTCGGTATGTTACAATCTGTTGTGGAACACAATGTGAAAATGCAGAACAGTGAATAAGAAAATTATTAACTCCTTGTTAATCATTTTATAGAGTCAGGTTGACCCATTTTATGATTGCTCTCCAGAGACAGTGAGATTTCATAAACATACACAGCCAGTCCTGTGCTGGGAATCTGAAACTAAAACGATAACAAGAAACCTTATCTTAAGACCAGACAAAAATGCATAATCTTGGTCAGCATGTCACCTGCTCTGCTATGTCTTTGCAATACCATGTCTATGTCTTTTAGAAGAAGAAGAAACTGCAGAGAAGCTCTGCATTTTGGAGTGTGCTGTATTATTATTTAAAACTTGTCTGGGCATCACATTTAGCAGACTATACAATCAGACTTATCCATGCTCTCCCTGTGCAGAACTGTCCTCCCATTTTTCACACAATAGACAGCAGTAGGCATTGTTCCTACTTTCTGCCTATATATTTTAGGATTTATTAATAGATACATACTTAAAAGTATATTAATAGCTCATGGTTCTCCTGTCTCTCATTCATTAATTAGTTACAAACAAGGATAATTTCTGGGCAGCATTCACATCAGGATGGTGTTTTCCGGAATTACTTGTGTATCTTCTTATTTTCCACTGCAAAACAGATTTCCCACAGTAGCAACCTGTGACACTTTTGTTAACAAAATGTCTTCAGGGTGAACGTGACTGATCACACTGTGAAGTCTCAGACTATGCTGGCTTTAAAGAACTTAGCTAGAAAATTCCAATTTCCTGAGGTGAAGCTGTCTGCCTGAGGGTGATACCAAGTGTTGTTTTGAAAGGGTTAAATTGCATCAGGTGAAACTGTGCTCATCTGTAATGCTTTCTTCTCACCAAATTGGAGCTAACTTTGCAAGTACATACTATTTACAGATTGCTAGTTTCTGAATTATTACTTATGTGATTATCTTAATCTCTTTTATTAGCTGTAAGGGCTAAAGTAAGTATTATGGAGGCTCAGTTACATAACTTGATAACCATGTGCAAAGAACAGCATTAATTATGAGTCACATGCATAGTAAAGGATTATATAGCATTGTAAAATGTTGCAGCTGATTGCACATGAGTCTGCATAGGTGTTTACTGTGTCATTGGGTGAGACAAGATTGCCCTGCGTTCTTTGGTAATGTGAGCTGACACAACTGGCAACAGCCTTTGAGGGATTTTATTTGCGTGTCCAAAATATGGGAAATTTTGCTATATACTTTCAGCTGGCCAAAAACACAACTCAATAATGTCTGAAGATAACATGCAAGAGAAATCAAATGTTCTTGTCATGTTTAGACATGTGGGTCAAACCAGTGAACCTGGTAGTAAGATACAGAACTGTGAAAGTAAGGTAAGTTAGTGAGAATTTTAGAGACTGACTACTATCTGAGATCCTCCACCAGCATTCACAAACACCAGATTAGGAATGTTAGAGGAATATCCTCTGATTCTGTAAGGATTAGAGATATCCTTGCCTAGACCTTTTGTGGACCTACTGTCCATGAATTGTTCTGATCCAGAATCAGAACCTGCCACTTTTGAACCTACTGATCTTGTATGCCTGCAGCAACAACTTCCAAAAGTTCATATAGGAATTTGTTAGTAGATTTTGCAAGTTGTCTAATTCTCCATCTTAGAGAAGGAGTAAAATTTTCTCTGCAGAAAGCTTTCTACATCTTTCCCACCTACTCTGTACCTAGCATAGGATTAAGACTGGTAGACCACCTGACGGCTTTTCATACATGTATTTCCCTGCCAATCTTCTCATGAAACTTCCATCTTCTGTTTTTAACTCTTTTTCAGATATCATCTTATTTAGCAAATGCTGTCTTTGTGCTACCATTTTGCAAATAAGAATAGTCCATTACCAGTCTGGATCACTTTTGAGTCACAATTTGGCATGGAGGAAAAGTGCATTTTCAGTTTATCTCTTATCAGATTAACCTTGTAAAGCTCCTACATATTTGATAGTTTTATCCTTTTGATTTACATTGATGAACTTCCATTATATTTTTGGTTTGATGTCTGTTTTGTCTCAAGACAGTGCTATTCTCAGCATGAAAGTACACCCTTAAGTATACTTCCTTACATAGATCATTCTAACTGCTATATAACTCTTGAGATGATGGGGCAGGTAGACTTAACACATTATCATTTACACTAAACATATTCTGTGCTATGTGTAAAGAGTCCCTTCATACCTGCAGTATGTAGGTGGACATGGGCCAGATGAAGAGTAAAGTCAAGACCCTGAATTTTAGGAGAGTAAACTTTTAGTAAGGAATTAGTGGATGAGACACCCTGGGAAACTGCTCTCAGGGATAAAGGAGCTAAACAGTGCTGGCAGGTCTTCAAGGCCATTTTTCTTGGAGTACAAGTGCACAAGAGCTCTTGATTCCCACATGTAAGAAATCAGGCAAGGAAGGCAGGAGAACAACATGGCTGAATGACGACCTCTTAAAGTATAAGAGGGAAATGCACAGACAGTGGAACCAGGGCTGTGTATCCTGGGAAGAATATAGGGACACTATCCAAATGTGTAGGGGTGGGATCAGGAAAGCTAGAGGACACCTGGAGCTGAATTTGGCAAGGAATGTGAAGAATAATAGGAACTTCTACAGGTATGCTGGTCAGAAAAAAAAATTAAAGAAAATGTGCCCACCAATAAATAAGCAAGAAGAACTAGTGAAAACCAGCATGGAAAAGGCTGAGGTACTCAACAATACTTTTTGCCTCAGTTTTCACTAGCAATTAATCTTCCCACATCTTTCAAGTTCCTGAACCTCAAAATAGGGACTGGGGGAATGAAGTCCCTCCCATGGGAAGAGAAGATAAGCTTTGAGATCATCTGAGTCACATGAACATACACAAGTCCATGGGAGCCCACAAGACACATCCCAGGGTACTGAGAGAAGTGTCTGGTGTATTTGCCAAGCCATTCTCTATCATATTTGAAAAGTCAGGTGAGGTTCCCAGTGACTGAAGAAAAGGGAATATAATACCCATTTTTTGAAATGGTGAAAAGGAGGACCCTGAGAACTCGCAATCAGTCAGTCTTTCCTCAATACTCAGTAAGATAAGGAAGACATCCTCCTGGAAGTTAAGTTGAAGCATATGGAAGGCAGGGAATTGATTTAGAGATAGCCAACATAGCTTCACCAAGGGCAAATCATACCCAACTAATCTAGTGGCCTTCTACAATGGAGTGACTGCATCAGTGGACAAGGGAAGAGATTTCTGTAAGGTCTTTCACTCAATTCTACACAACATCCTTGTTGCTAAACTGGAGAGACATGGCTTTGATAGATGGACTATTAGATGCATAAGGAATGGGTTGGATGGCCACATTCAAAAAGTTACAGTCAATGGATCATTTTCCAAATAGAAACCAGTAATGAGTGATGTCTCTCTAGGGTTCATGCTGGGACCATTAATATTTAATGTCTTCATTAATGACATACATAGTCAGATTGAATATACCCTCAGCAAGTTTACAGATGACACCAAGCTGAGTGGTGCAGCTGATACACTTGTTGGAAGGGTTGCCATCCAGCAGGACCTTGACAGACTTGGGGAACGGACCCATGGGAACCTCATGAAGTTCATCAAGGCCAAGTGCAAGTCCTGCATCTGGGTTGGGGCAATCCCCAGTATCAGTACAGACTGGGGATTAATGAATTAAAAGCAGCCCTGCACAGAATGATTTGGCAATACTGGTGGATGAAAAATTGGACATGAGCCAGCAATGTGCGCTTGCAGCCCAGAAAGCCAATTGTATACTGGGCTGCATAAAAAGAAGCATGGCCAGTAGGTCAAAGGATGTGATTCTCCCCTTCTAATCTGCTCTTGTGAGACTCAACCTGGAGTACTGCCTCCAGTTCTGTGGTCTCCAGTACAAAAAAGACACAAGTTAGAGGAAGTCCAGAGGAGGGCCATGAAAATGGTCAGAGGGCTAGAATACCTTTGGAGACAGGCTGAGAGAGTCAGTATTGTTCAGCCTGGAAAAGAAGGCTCCATGCAGAGCTGATTTGTGGCCTTTCAAGATATGAAGGGGGCTTGCAAGAAAGATGGAGAGAAACTTCTTACCAAAACCTGTAGTGACAAGATGGGCAATGGTTTTCAACTGAATTATGGTAGGTTTAGACTGGAGGTAAGGAAGAAATGTTTTATGATGAGTGACACGCTAGAACAGGTTGCCTAGAGTTGTGGATGGCCCATCCTTGGAAGTGTTCAAAGTCAGATTGGACAGGTCTTTGTGTGATTTGATCTAGTGAAACACATCCCTGCCCATGTTGGGGAGGGGTGAAGTAGATGATATTTGAAGGTCCCTTCCAACCCAAACTATTCTATCATTCCATGATCCTATGATCACAAACACTCCATCTTCCCACATTCCAAAAAATTTGAAATTGTATGTAGTCATTTTTCAGCTTAAACTGTGCAGCAGAGACATTTATAAAATATCCACAGAGGTGTCTAAAATCATCAGACTGTTACACAGCCATGTAAATGGCTGACGCACAAGAAGTAATGGAGAAATGCTACATTCATATAATTAGGAACATGTTCATGCAACCTGTCTGGCATTTTGGCCCAAATGAGGAAATTTTATTCCTTTTGACAAAATCATGAGTGTCATCCATGCAAAAATCTCTATAACAAGACAACAAAGTTTAAGTTACGCTCCTTAGAAAAATTCAAACCCATTTTCTAGTTACTTCTTATTTGTTTTTCAAAGCTCAACTCACTTTTTTACAGGGAGGTTTTTAATCCATCACAACTTTCAGTTCAATAAAATAAAGCAAAAATATATACGCAAGCAATTAATACTACCATGCCAGGGCATATTCAGCCAGTGTATTTTCACATTTTGAATACAATTAGTATACAAATAGCTACAATCTCTCTACTTTTTACCTTGCTCCCAGAATCCTTCTCAGCTGCCATCATAGCATCACATCTTGTTTCATGAAATTTATATCCTCATGTATGTACGTGTATTGGGTTTCTGTGGCAAGGTTTTGGTAGTGGGGGGGTTACAGGGGTGGCTTCTGTGAGAAGCTGCTGGAAGC
>JANZLQ010000079.1:25312506-25359107 GCA_026212715.1 Elanus axillaris | reverse complement strand
AGTGTGCCCAGGTAGCCAAGAAGGCCAATGGCATCCTGGCCTGCAGTCAGAAATAATGTGGCCAGCAGGAGCAGGGAAGTGATTGTACCCCTGTACTGGTGAGGCTGCACCTTGAATACTATGTTGAGTTTTTGGCCCCTCACTACAGCAAAGACATTGAGGTGCTGGAGGGTGTCCAGAGAAGGGCAACCAAGCTGGTGAGGGGCCTGGAGCACAAGTCTTATGAGAAGCAGCTGAGGGAACTAGGGTTGTTTAGCCTGGAAAAGAGGAGGCTGAGGGGAGACCTTATCACTCTCTACAAGTACCTGAAAGGGTATTGTAGTGAGGTGGTGCTGGTCTCTTCTGTCAGGTGGCTGGTGATAGGGCAAGAGGTAATGGCCTCAAGCTGTGGCATAGGAGGTTTAGATTAGATGTAAGGAAAAATTTCTTTACTGAGAGGGTTTTCAAGCATTGGAACAGGCTGCCCAGGGAAGTGGTTGAGCCACCATCCCTGGAGGTATTCAAAAAGCGCATAGACAAGGCACTTCAGAACATGGTTTAGTGTGTATGGTTGATGGTTGGACTTGATGATCTTGAAGGTCTTTTCCAACCTAAATGATTCTATATTCAGGCTACATTAAGTTGTGTGAAAAGTTTCCTGGTGGATGGCCAAGCAGAGGCTTAGCTATAAGTTGTTTCTTGATGGTACACTTTGCTTGGTAGTTCTTCACAGGGAAACATGGAAAATGGACAAAATTTCTCTTCAAGGTAAGAAACTGATTAGCAGCATTCACCAAATTTGTGAAGTTTTCTTCTGGATGTTACAATCAAATTTTCAAATGATTAGTTAGTCTGCCATTGCTGACAGAATTTTGTAAGTATAGCTTGTTATTTTGGCAGAGGGAATCAGAGCTGTGTTTAAGATGAATAATACATGAGGACAGCAGTGTCCGTATGCAACTTTTTAATAAATTTACCACAGACAAATTTGGTTTTTTTGCTTTCTTCTGAGTTTTCTATTTCTTGGTATCTCGCCTTGTAATCTCTTCATGTCTAATCTACAAAAATGCAGACTATTCAACTTTGTGATTAAGGTATGATTGATGAATTATTTTTCTGTGTGGATTGTATAGCTGAAGGAGAAGTATGAAATAATGACATGTCCTCCAGCAGAAGAGGAGCAAATTTTAAGGGAGCATCATCACAATGCCATCCCATGCAAATTGTGAAGCTAACCTCGGTATTTGTCTAACACAAGTCCCTTCATATTATATTCAGTACCCCTATTCACCTTTTCAAGTTATACCTTCTACTACTAAAAAAAAAATAGATCACTGGACTGGGCTTTTCAGGTTTTATTCAGCTGTTTCACCCACCCACAATACAGGTCTCAGTGTACATTTATTTTCTGAATTATCTGTCAATAATCTCATTGCTTTACATTAGTCTCAATGAAACCCCTTATCAGCCCAAGCTGCTGCTTTTCTGGGTCATTCTGAACTCTGTCTGCTCTCTTCCACCTCTGTGCTGACTGGATCCATTTTTTTTGCTGTGGTAAACTACACCAATGCACTGAATATTATCTCTTCCAAGTTGCTGAGTGACAAAGTGAACAAAATCATCCATACTTTTAATTCTTATACTACCATTTCAGTCAAATTCTCTATCACAAACTGTTTGCCTGATTTTCTGCCTCTAATAGACATCTAGTTTTCTAACCTGTTCAAGACTTTCCACCCTTTTAGTATAGCACATTAATTATAGTTGTCCATTGCCCTGTTTTGTTTCTGATGTAAACCTCTAGCAGGACTATTTATGCAGAAAGAGAAGTGAGGAAGAGAGAGGAAGTAATGGGAGAAATGTAGGATAAGCAAGCATCTAAAGTGTTAATGGTCTTTAAAGTCCCATTGGAAAAAAATGCAATGTAGGGGCTTCACAGGTCTTAGGTGAGACAGCATTTTGTTTTGCGTCATCCAAGAAATCCATACTGACTTTTTTCTTTCAATAAAAGGATAGACAATACCAATTTTTAGACAAGTCTAGTGTAATATAATGGAAATAGCAGGAAAAGGAAGGTTGAAAATGATGAATGAGACAGTGTGTATTGTTAATGAGGAATGTCTGAAAATAGCAACAGAAAGCAAGAAAAGAAACATTAAACTTGCATCTATGGTCAATTTTTTCTGAATAGTTTAGCAACTGTTGCTTGATGTTCTACCTAATCACTACCTTGAAGCCACTGTCCAAATAACCTTGGGTAGATTTCAAAGATAACATTGTGGGTAATGAGAACTCTGACAAATCAGGAGATACATATTATATACTTAAATATTCATTTCAGTGCTTGGATGCTTTGTGGGATTGAAGAGAATCATTACTAAGATGCTCTGCACTGAGAACTGATGCAAGACTGGAGTTTTCAGATTCCCATTCAAAAAGTGTTTTCAGAGAAAAAAAACTTGTCACATTTGAAAGTTTAACTTCTTTTTAAGCTATGTCCATAAGTTCCTGGGTCCTATATTCTTGAGTTTGAGTCATTTTGTAGTAGCACCATTTTGGTGGCATTATGTTGTGCATGTTAAACATACTGAAAGAGAATTTGCCTCATGAAAATAGTTATCTGAGGTAGATGTCAGAGCATTGGTATGATTTTGCAAAAAACCTGTAAGGTTTAATAGGCTGAAATGAGAAAATAAGTTTAAGTCTAAAAAACTCCAGATGACAATAAAAGACCTATTCAGACTGTCTTAGATGGATGAAATTATTACCTTAAATATTTCAAGTCTTAATATGGCTTGATTTTGAAGGAGGATGACCACTTTGACTCAGACTCTAAAGGACATGAATATGCAGAGAAATTTCATAGAATCATAGAATTGTTTGGGTTAGAAGGGACTTTTAAAGATCATGTAGCCCACCCCTCCCTGCAATAAGCAGGGGCATCTTCCACTAGATCAGATTGCTCAGAGCCCCATCCAACCTGATCTTAAATGTTTACAAAGATGGAACATCAACAGCCTCTCTGGGTGGTTTCTTCCCTATATCTAGCCTAAATCTACCCTCCTCTAATTTAAAACAATTACTCCTTCTATCACTACAGGCCCTACTGAAAAGTCTTTGATGCATTCCAGGACTCTCCTGGATCTCCTGCAGCTCACCGTGATATTTTTCCAGCAGATGTCGGGGTGGTTGAAGTCCCCCAGCAGGATAAGGACCTGTGAGCATGATGCCTCCTGTAGCTGGAGTAAGAAGGCTTTGTCAGTAGGCTCCCCTTGGCTGGCCAGCCTGTAGTAAACACCAGCCACAAGGTTACCTTTGTTTCCTCAGTCTCTAATTTTTACTCATAAGCTTTCAACCTGCTCATGGTTATTCTTCAGAGACACCTCTTGTTCTATCAATTTCTTGACACAGAGGGCAACCCCTCGGCCCCTACTTTCTCACCTGTACCTTCCAAAAAGCTTGTAGCCATTGATAGCCACACTCCAGTCACAGGATTCGTCCTACCAAGTTTCAGTAATGGCAACTAAGTCATAGCTTTCTAGCAGCACAGTGGCTTCCAACTGCCCCTGTTTGTTGCCCGTGCTGTCCATTAGTGAAGACGCACTTCAGCTGGGCTGTCAGCTGTGTCATCTCTTTATAGAGGAACACAACTTATTTCCTTTGAATTCCTTTGAGGTATTTCACTGGTGTTCCCTGTTGGCCCCTATTACCTCAGGAGACTCTGGCACATCTCTATAAGACTGCAGGTGTGCTCCAGTGTACTCAGCCTGATATTAACTCCCTCCTCCCTTCAAATCTAGTTTAAAGCTCTGATAATCAGCCCTGCTACCTCATGAACAAAGACCTTTTTCCCCCTTTGGGAAAGATGAATCCCATCTGATGTCAGGAGGTCGGGTGCTGTCTAGACCATCCTATTATTGAAAACCTCAACATTCTGGTGGTGACACCGGGCACAGGGACATGTATTAAAAGATTGAGTCCATCTGTTTCTTCCAGCCTCACTGCCCACAACTGGAAGGATAGGAGAAAATATTACCTGTGCTGTGGATTCATTCAACAACTGTCCCAAGGCCCTGAAGTCTCTTTTGATTACTCTTGGACTATGTGTTGCAGCTTCATTGCCAGCCAGATGGAAGAGCAACAAGGGGTAATAGTCTGAGAGCTACACCAGACTAGGAAGTTTCCTAGTCCTTAACCCAGGCCCCAGGGAAGCAGCAGACTTCCCTAAGAGGAGGGTCTGTCCGGCATATTGGACCCTCTGCTCCCCTCAAAAGGGGGTTACCTACAACTACAATCTATCTTTTCTTCCTTGCGGAGGTGGTCATGGTACAGGGGGTAGGCCTTTTGGACCTTGGCAACACATCTGGTGTAGATGGACTATCATCCACATGATCAGTTGACTGACATTCCATATCCAGAGCCTCATTTCTGTGGTATAGAAGCACCTGGGAAGGCAAGGTAGGCAAGGAGAGGGTTTATCTGCCACCCTGAGCACAGACTTGCCTCCATTCACTCCTTTCCTTTAAGCTAGTGCCTTCTGCCCAGTGGGGCAGGATACAGAATCCCCTTGATTTTCTGTCTTTTCTGGTGGATATTCCTGTTTCTGTCTCAGGGAGGGCAGAGCACAGTTCCACCAGTCTATCTCTTTCTCAGATTCCCTGATGCTTCTTAATCTGTCCCTTTCTCAAAGCTCTGCCACCAGGTTGAGTACATCATCTACTTGGTCACACCTAGCACAGCTGTTCTCACTAATGCCACTAGTTACTAGTGAAAGGCTCTGGCATGCCCTGCAGCCCGAGACCTGGATGGCTGTATGTTTTTGTGGGAGCTCTGTCTGGGTTGCCACCTCCATTCTAGTAAGTGCAGAGGACATAGCTTTCTGTCAGTTGGATACCATAGTTAAGCTCTGTCTGGGAGGGTGATGACCGATTGATCTAACCTTTTGAGCTGGCAGGGTGTCAGTGGCCACCTTCCTGCGTGAAATGCTGTGTGAACTGCCGCGACCAGCCCTGGCTGACATGCCACACCCTGCATGCCCACTCTCTTTGCAATGCTTTGCAGTGCTCCTGGTAGCTCATGCTCCGTTGGCTGCTTTGGGTAGGTGTGCGGGTGGCTGTGGTTGCTCTGGCAACATGCAGGCCTTGTCAGTGTCCCTCAGGAGAGTGGCTGGCCCCTGGCAGGTCTCTCTGCTGCCCTGGTGTTTCCCTGCTGGGCCAGCCCTGGAGTTGGTCACCTCAGCGACTGATTGATTGAATTATACTACCTTCACATCGATTTCCTAACTGTGTGTATTGAAGGGGTTGAAAAGAGAGAACTTGAATTTAAAGGCTGCACTTACTTGGCCTTCTGAATTGCTCCCAACACTTGTTTCACTAACATGGTAGAGCACACAGCTGTTTGAATGTGTCATGGTGCGGTGTGTTAGTGATGGCTATGTACAAAAGGTACTGCCTGAAGTTAAACCTGATACCATCCAACAATGCTTCTTTTATCTGGTAGTACCTTCTAAGCAATGTGGTTGCAATGATCGGAAATAAGTACACTATTCAATTATAATAACATATTAATGCTAAACCAAAGAAAGGTTGTTCTGTAATCATATTAGACACACTTCAGAGTCGGTAGTTTTTGTGATGTGGGAGTTCACACAGAAGAAATATGAGCCTTTCAGGGAGGCCCTATATCTTGTCCTGGCTTCAGAAATAAATGCATTAAATTAAATTAAATTCTGATTACATTTGATTTAATCAGACCATATTCCTTTTTCTCCCCAAATATAATGTGACTAAATAGAATGATTATGCTTCTTGCTAGTTCTATATAAAGTCACTATAATATAAAGATAGCAACATCATCTTTGTTGAGACTGCTTAGGCAAAGCAACTCTTCCTTAAGTGATCTTCTATCTGCTGATTCTATAGGTACATGCTTATGTCTCAGTAGCTGCACTTGAATGACATTTAATGCTGTTTGAGGAAAGCACATAAAACCTTTTCTACTTTGAGAAACATGTAATGGAAAATGTAGTATTTTTATCTCATGGACTAAGTTTTATACAGACATTAACTTGTTAACATTTAGGTAAGTGGTGCCTCAGCTGTCTTATTAGACATACTTGTGTCATGCATTATTCACCAGGATAAACAGTGTTTAAAATACCAGTAATTTTAAAGTTTTTTCAAAAAAATTCATATTATGCTACAATTATTACAAATTATTATCTAGATCATTCTGAAAGTGACTTATAAATTCTAAAGATTCACATTCCAGGCATCTTATTGAACAATTATAAATCCATATCTTTGAAAGAATTCAAAATGATTAGTAAAAGTGAGGCTTCTCTAAGACCCCTCTTACATATAAATGGTTAAATGATCATATGCTATCATATAAACATTACCAGATTTTAAATGTCAGGGCTTAGACAATTCTGAGTGTTAGGAAATTACTTTTCTAAAAGTATATTGAACTTGAGGACTATATTACTTTGAGTTTTGCTTTTTAATACCATATGAAAAAGCCACAAAGAAAAGAATATTCTTGAGCAAGCAAAGCCCACCAATATTTTACCTGCCGCCAAATGCTGCTGTTGTGTTACCAGTACCTAGGGCACACAGGTTAATTTATACTATCTAAACTTCCTGCCTGTATGGATTCAACTAATAGGCTTGTTGTTTTATGGTTATTTTTATTTTGTAAATGTATAGGAAATTATAAGTCAAACTGTCATTTATCAATTAATTTTTGCTCAGGACATCTACATTTTGGTCACACATCTAAACTGTTTATTTGCACTTATATCAGCAGATGTTTGACTAAGCATTTTGGCAACCACACTCTACACCATTTTCAGTGCAGGAGGTAACAGAAATTACAAAGTTAGATGGTTGGCAGGAAGTAATTCTAAGAATCAATGTTTCAAGTGCTAATATGTATCTATTTACACAACAGGCAAACAGTGGTAGTTTCTCAACTGAGAATTACTGGTAATTGGATCTATATGGCCTATAAAACATTCATTGCAAAACCTGTTACTTTGTTACTGGGGAAAGAAGAGAATTACTAACCTTTGAGTAGAGATAGAGGAATCAGTTCTGGGGTAAAATAAAGCTTGGGGCAAATTTCAACCATAACCTTACTGTGGTTTTTGTTGAGTAAATGTTCTGGAATTATTATTTTATTTAAAATCCTCTCTGCCTTCAAGTAGCAACAGCCCTCAGAACATCAAGAAATCTGAACAGATTTCAGATACCTTGCAACTTACTCTTACAAGAAGCTTGTGTATAGCTGGCTAAGTAAATTACAGCAAATTAGAGTAAAATTTTAGTAAATTAGAGTAAATTATGGTTAAAACCATAGGTAAAGTTTTCCAGTTTAGGCTGCTCCTCTATTTATCATTAAATGGTTCTTGAAGAGTTAAAAAGAAAATTGTGAGAAATTTCTTTGCACAGAAGCCAATCAGTATATGTAGTTAAATCACATTTAGGTTAGAGGGATTTGGGGATAACTCTAGAATATCAACAGGTGCCCCTTCTTCCTTTGAGACCATCACTGAATGGACACAGGCTTGTCTACCTCTACCAGCCCCAGATTATACTATTTATGAAAATGCACATCTTTGCACTTTAGAACTGTTCCCTTAAAACTCGTAGAGTGGACTTCAGCTGCTGTAACATATGTAGCCAGACATTCTCAAAGATCAGGCATCTACACAGATGTGACTATACTTTTTTTGTATATCCTGACATCCACTTGAAATGGCATTAATTGCTTATGTTTAAGCAACTGAATCACACTAAGTGTATATAATTACTTGTGGAACTTTGTAAAATCACAGGTTTTGTTTTGATTTTACTGCTGCTATGTTGTAGATGTATTTGCATGAAGGGTTTTTGATGCCTCTGTAACTGAAGTGAACCCACTCATCAGGGAAAATAATGATGTCATTGTGTTGATAGAATTCCATTTTGCTCCTGAATATGCTTATTGATTTTTTGTTCATTCCATGGAATGGTTCCACTCAACCAAAGAGACTATGCCAGCTGTAAATTTTACCCATTGACTTCAGTAGTTTTATATGTGTGAAGTTGCTCAAATGTCTTTGCAGTATGCATATAATTAGTTCTGAATGGAAGATAGCACAAGCATAATGGTATGTACTGGCATTACTTCCTTACTATCCCCCAGCCATAGCAACTGAGGGATAACATCTATCACCTTTCTCAAGTAGTATGTGTATAATGAATCATCCTATTGTAACCAAATGGACTTATAATTCCTTACCATATTGACACTGCTTTTATACTATTGCAGAGTTGTTCTCATTGGAATTGATATTCTATCAGTCTCCCATGCAGTGTAAGTAACCATATTGATTACCTCTTACCCACTTCTTGCTTGAATAACTCTGCCAAATTTTTCATATGAAACTCAGCTAAATTTATAACGGTCTTTAACATAATGGTCATTAGCTCTCTCTCTTGCTCTCTCTCTCTTTTAAAAACGATTTAACTTCCTTGATTTCATTTTTTTTTAACATAGTCTCACATGAGCATTTAACAACTCTGACTCTAACCACTGATTCTTTGTTTTAAGTAGACATTCTTCAGATGTTGGCTCTTAACAGCACCTTGTGACCAGTTTATTGAAACTGGCTAGCCAGTCTAATCTGTAAATCGTATGGTGTTTAGTTTAATGCTCCTTAGATAAATGCAGAGTTGGAAAGTTTTGGAGAAGATTATTACAAAGATTTATAATATTGCTAGTGTACTTATAGTGTACAAATAGACGTAGCATGGCTGCAGCAGCTGTGTTGGAAAGTCAGTTGTTCCCTTGTCATACAAGTAATGGATTTTCTGCTAATCAAAATGTTCTGCTAAGTTTAGTTAAAAAAAAAAAAAAAAATGCTCATGGCTTTAAAAATCCATTAACCGCAAGTAAGTACTTCACCAGTTGTGCACATATAGTACCATGCACTAATTTTAATTTTCTGTTCCATGTTATGTGCTGAGTCTTCTAATGATTCCTTCTTTAATTCCTCACCAGATGCAGTTAATGTTCTGTGTGGCTCAGCATTGGCCCTCACTTTTGCTTGCCAATGAGACCTCTGATAAAAATGATATCTGGACATAGGGACATAGAAAACATTGTAGTACATCTGGACTGGCAGCATATTAGATACAAAATCTGTTCTGCTTTTTCAAAAACTCATTTGATGTTTTTTTTTTTAGACACCACAGATTATACTTTGGAAAGTAATTTTAATGTCTGGAACTTTACTTTTGGGTTGAGTATAGTGGAACTTTTTTCCTTAGATGTAAGAGGCTTTGTGAATATGACACATCTGAACACAGAGACATGAAGTATTAAATTACTTGTCGTCTTCACTTGTCAAGTTACTTGGTAATTTCCTATATCAATTCTACACATGATTAAGTGTCAATTCCAATTAAAACTTGGCTAGTATATTTTATATTCTAATTTTCACTGTGATCCTATGTGAAATATGCCATAGCTTATAACTCGTCATTATCAAGGTGGTTGCTCATCATCACCATCCTATTTGTAATACCAGGTATGCACTAGGTAAAACAAATATTGAGCAACATAAGGGACCAAGTTCTGTAAGTGAACAGAATCAAATTAATAACAAACATATGACTGCAGCCTTAATGGTTTGATTGGCTGCTTTTATTACACAGGTTAGAGGAAATACAACATCTCTGTGTTATGGCAGCATTAAATATTCACCACCTAACATTATCAACTTTAATTGGATAAAAAAACCCTAAGGTATAAGAGAACTTTGAGACATGAGTTCAATATTACATATAGAATCTGAAAATCCTGATTGTATCTTAAACTTGTTTATATGTTTGTTTGTCCAGCTGCTACTTTTCACATTTGGTACAACTTTGAGCAAATTATAGATATTACAGCATCTGTGCTATCAGTTAAAGCACTGATAGATATACTGGATGTAGGGAACATACTGCTCTAGGTGGCCTGCCTAAACTTTATCTTAGAGCAAATTTAAAGCCCACACGTCCCAGAATGCTGTATTGTCATCTTTGTTTTAAGCTGAGATATTAGAAAAACAGGTAAATAGCCATTGTGTCCATAGCTGTCTTTTCTGTAAGAGATTTTTGAGGATGTCACAGAATGCTAGATAGTCATGAAATATGGAAAGAGACTTTTTCTTTCTCCTGGTATCTTTCTGAGAAAAGAATCATGAAGAAAAGAAAAGAAAAATATTGTACTTCTGCTTTGAGAAACCTGTTGGAGAGTAATTATACCTCATGTACTAGAACAAACTTATCAGAAACTGTAGTAGAATGCTGTAAAATGTTGTGACAATAGAAATCTGAATGCCATGCTCAGTTATGGAATTGTAAGGTTAGAAGGAGGGAGGTCTCTGGGCTGCATTCATTTTGGTATCTATCTTAGGTGGTGATTGAGAAAGAAATACATGTTTCCACTGCTGTTAAATTTTGTTCCTGGCACAAAATGAAGAGGGAGAAATTCTCTTAAGATCTTGCTACTACCACAAGAGGAGTAAAAACTGTGAAATACCCATGATTCATCCACATGAAAGCCATTATTTTAATAATTCTTTTAGAAGATAATTTCTTCTTTAGAGCATAGTGGAGTGATACCTTTTCACAATCAGGATAATTTTATACATTTTTCTTTTTTACAACCTAGTCACTGAATAATGTAATTACTGTGAGTTATGGTCCTCAAGGCATGTGGCTCAGGGGGACTGGGGAGCAGGGCAAGGTGGGGTCAGCCAGGGCAGCTGCATCCCCAGGTATCAGGCACCTCCAAGGGGATGGGGACAAGCCAAGGCTGGGACTTGACATTGGCCCATGGATGATGGCATGTACAAGCCAAACAATGCCAATGGACAGGCAGAGGGAACAGCTGCAGGCACTGTATTCAATCTGCCCCTCCAAACTTCATTGATTAGGGAGAGAAGTGGCTCCAGACATGATTTAGGTAAGCTTAGGTTACCACTGTACCCCTGTATGTTGGTCGCCTGGTCCCTCATTTGTTCACAGTGGTGCTTTCCTAGATAGGTCTGTTCCTCTGTGACTGCCTGCAAACAAGCCCCAGGTGTGGGAAGACCATGGGACCAGGCCCTGGCAGCTTTTGAGAGCTACAAGTGACAGCTCGTCCTCCTGCTCCCTGTGGCTGCAATTATGCCTCTTGTATCTGTGCCTGGATTGTGAAGGAGATGATGGTTTTCCTTGGGTGCATGTGCTGTGCCATACTTCTCCCCAGCCACAAGCATGTGAGAGTTCTTTTGTGTCACCACAGTACTTTCACACAGAAAAAGGAGACAAAACTGTTGTATCTTGTATATTCTGCTATGTTATAAATAATTCTTTATTCATTTATATATTCATCATCTCCTTTGCTTTAGACTCTTTGCCCCTTTCAAACTTAATTGAAAATTTTATTGATTTAAACGACTTGGGATTTTTCTGTGTATTGTGAATAAAGACTGGTGTTTTACACTCATTGGCAGAGGGCAGTAGTGCATCTGGTAACTAGGACAGACATGTTTACCTAAATTATATTTGCCTAAATTAGGGGATTGTGTTTCAAGGTGAAAGGTGCTTTACAGACACAAGAGAAAGAGAGAAGAAAAGGGCTTTTAAATAGGGTTACCATAATAAAACTGTGGAAGGCATGCATTTTCTTTCCTCTTAAGTTAAACTGACAGCAGTCTTTAACGTGCAGGTAGTTTACAGCATATTCAGTTGTAAAAAATACTGTTTAAATTTAATTCTTTTGTTATACTCACCTACAGAGAAGCTTATCTTAATCTCACTTCATATTGTGTCAAGGATACAAGCACCGCTTTAATGTTTTTCTTCTGCAGAATTGTTGGTCATGAGCATAGAAGAGACTTATTTGTATTACAGTCAATGCCCACTGCAATCAAGGTTCCCATGTTTTCTGCAACACCACCACTAACATGAATTCAGTGCTATAAGGCCTGCAGTCTGTAGCACTCCACTGTAACTGACAGGAATTTCTGTTGCAGCTACAGAAAAGGGGTTTGAAAATGGAGTTTGTGCCCTTGCAGTATTTAATTTAATTAAATCTTGTGTTGCCCCTATTTCTATTGAATTACATATTGATTATCTAAAGCAGCAGAATAGTTTTCTGAGGGGAATTTGAAGGTTAGATAGATATGGAACAGACAGAGAAGGACTTCTGTTACTTGGAGAGATATCAGGGATTGCTTGTGAATGAGTTATTCCTGGTGAAAGTGGACAGCAATGAAATAAATATGGAGTCTGGTATTTCAAAATTAATAACTTGCTAACAGGAAGGAAATAGTAAATTTGTGTATTGGAGCATCTGCAGATTTAGGAAACACAATTTACCTACTGTGTGGTGTGCCTTTCCACTATGGTTTTTTACAACCCCCTTTTATAGTGTCAAAATACTAGTATTGCTTGATACTTAGAAAATCTGAAACTACACTGGTGTCTATTTGGCACAATGCTATTTTCTGCAATGGAAGAATCTGTTGATAGCACAAGTCTAACCACAGAATACTAAAGTAGCAATGGTGGCTGCTATTAACCTATTTTTAATCTTAATAAATAAATAAATAAATAAATCACTAGGTTTGCTCTCCCTATGATTTCTTCATACCTTTTGATTTGGTTTTTTTTGTTTGTTTGTTTTCCTAGCTTGCTGCCATCTTTCCTTTTGGGATTTTGGGGAATTTTCCCTGCTTTTTTAAAGGTAATAGAATTAGTATTTTCCCATGCAATTTGACAACTAGATGAAGTGAGAGAAAGGGGTTACTTTTAAGCCTATCTAGAGAAAAGTCTGGCCTCATTCAGCCACTAAGCACCACATTTCTAAATCTCTCCAGGACTTAATAATACCTAACTCTGTGAACTAAGACACAAGCATTTTTATATTTTGCCCATGCTGTGGTTTTATGCTCCAAATAAAGTTTGATGATGAATTAACAATTAAGGCTGGTGTTGAACAGATTTTACAGAATTTTCCATTCTATTTTATTATTACTATTATTACAAATGTCTCAAAAATTGCTCTCTTCTGGTATTATATTTTTTTTCTCCAAAAAGGCACAAAGTCAATTACATTTGTTTCTCTTGCCCTGAGTAGGAGAAAAATTCAGTGTGGCCTCATAAATCACATTAATGGCTTCACTCAAAATCCAACTGGGAGAAATTAATACTAAAATTGTTTCTTTTTATTAGCACTGGAATTGTTAAAAAATGCTAATATGAAAGCATATTTAAATAACAGTTGCAGAACAAAAGCCTAGTTCTGGATGCCCCATGCACCTGGATGCATGAAGCCATGCATCTATATGCATGACTTCACTGGCAGTGGGGAACTAACTGCATGTTGGAATTTTCTGCTCTGGTCTTGGCTTGTCTGCAAAAACCTATTGAGAGGCTACTGAGCAGGCCATCTGCAGCAGATGCTCCAGAAGGACATTCTGAGGTGTCGTCCATATGTTCCTGCAGGTTTAAGTATAGGCAATTGATAATGGAAGCTATCCTTTTGTCTACATAGAAATGTTTCTCTCTCTAGGACTGAATCTCCTTCCTTGAGTTCTTCACAGGCTAGTTATTTTGCTCATTTTTGCCTTCTCTTTTCTTCTTCCCTTCAGTCTGGTTCCTTTCTCTGTTCTCTGATTTTTAGATTGTTGTGGACTGTACAACTTTCCCTCTAATTGCTTCTATCAATTGCTTATTTCATGTAGGTATCAAACTTCTGAGTTTAACTTTGGTAGAAATAAATTAGTTCCCTAGCCTAGAAGGGAAAACCACAATGCTAGGTAATGATCCTACACTGGCTACACAGATTTGACATTATTTTTAATTTTTTTAAACTTTTTTTTTTTTTCCACAGGGATAGGGCTGCTGTTACAAAGGCTCAATTGGCAATGGGTACAGTCAAGATGTACAGATTGATTAGTGTTCTCTCCAAAGCCTAGTATCTGCTCTGAAGACCAGTTCATTAAAATGTGTCCTGTTTCTACAATACAGAAACTTGTGAAGGCCGTTGAGGCTGTAAAGAGTAATTTTTTAAACATTCCTGTAGGTCTGTGTAAAAGCATAAAACTTCTTAGCACAAAGTTGAGGCTTCCTGAAGTATTCCAGGCTTTGTTAAACGTGATTTTGTTGTTGTCATTTCCATATGTTGCTGGCATGGAGTTCTAATCTTTGTGAAAAAGGAACTTTCTTAGGAAGTAATAAGCTTATTTAATGAAAATTACATACAGATGCAGACATGCACATGCATGTATGCACAGACATGTACTGAAGTGAGTTTACTGAATCAGTTTTCTTGGTTTTAAGCAAGCGTTTTTACATCCTTCTGTCCCTAGTGTCCTATAAATATTTCTACAGGATTTAAGTAGATGTGCTTATTTTAATTTAAAGCGGACTAAACCAATTGTCTTTACCATGGTCATTTAGAAATAGTATTTTAATATTCCATAAGCAAAACTCTTACTAGTGTAATCAGGTAGCTGAGAATTGGTCTTACAATTATAAAACTTACATGTGGAACTCAATAGTGTAACAAATTAAAGATACACTAATTACACAGTAACTGCTAAATAAATTGCAGATAATTTAGCAATGGGGTCAGGAGTTCAGCTCAGATTTTGATGTCTCTAATCACAGAAAGACCAGTTCACCAGCGGATAAAATGGCAACTTTAATGATAGTGATAAAACTGATAATGATAAAACTGATAACTATCTAAGAAAGGGTTTAGAACCATCTAAGTATTGAATGCGTGTAAAGATTTATTTTATATTTTTGACTGAATTTTATTCTACTAAAGTTCTTTAAAATAATTTGAAAGAGTCTTTCTTACTGGTTTTGATTCCAACACATTTTTAATTCTTCATTTTCACAGATGGCAAATAATTATATTATTTGTACAGAAAAAAACTGAGGCAGTCTAACATGTTGGCTCTGGGGAAAGATGATGGAAGTCAGCTGAGGACTGTCAGTCATATTTTCATTTTAGCAGTTAAGTAGGAGATTTGAGGAATTTAAAATTTAGTAAAAAAAAAAAAGTAAAAAAATATGGGTTTAGAGATACTTGGAAACACTTAATTCACATGAGAAAATATGATTAGCAAAAATGGACAAGTATGTATAATGACAACAATAAACAAGCAGTTAATCTGAAAACTAGGGAAACTGAAAAAAAAAAAAAATTAGAACTATTGAAGACAACTTTGACCAATCAGAATCAAAAGGAACTATATCACACTGAGAGCAAAGTATTTAAAATCACATAACTGCAACAGAACAAATGCATAGAAAATATTAATCAGAATATAATAGAAGATGGGATTTTGAAAACATTTTCTGAAAAAACAGGGTTAGGTGTTCACATGTTACTGTGATAAGCAAGTTTTGCTACTACATCAGAACTTGGAGAGATTCTCAAACAGGAATAATTAAAGTGGAATAATTTAAAGTCAACAGAACTCAGTAATTTCCACAGAGTGTTTAAGGAATTAGAGAAGGAGTGTTAGATGGAATTAAAATGTGTTTAATTGATCTCAGAAACAATTATGGTTAATGGGAATTCCACTAATGGAGACTTGTGGATTCTTGAAATAATCTCTAAGTGCTCTTCTACAGTTTTTTTACTGCAGTTTCTTATGTTTACAGGCATACAAGGTGAGAGATTTCTACATAAAGGTAAGGAAGACTTTTTGTACTAAATAATTCAAATATCTTTCTTTACACACCAGTTTCCTTAGAACAAAAAAGGAAGAAAAAAGGATATTTCCATATAGCCATATATAAAATGATGCAGTTAGGCACTCAGTGTGACATCCACACTTAGAGAAGCAGAAAAATAAAAAAAAAAATTAAGGATAACCAACTCCAAAGGATGCTAGGATGGAGGTGATTTCTCTTCTTAGTGTGCTTCCTGATGCTCTCATATGTGAGACTGAGCAGTTGTCCCAAAGGCACCACTGTGCACATGGTCACCCATACAAACCCACAGAGAGCAGTGCCCTCACCAGCACAGGGAGAAAACCAAGCACAAGTCCAGTTCCATTCCTTTTTCTAGCTGGCAAGGACTGACTTTTCCTATTTAAAAACATACACACCTTTGCTGTCTTTCTTCATACATGCATGGATGTTCACAGATCCCTCAGTGACTTTTAACTCTGTCTAATAACCATGCAGGATTACCCTTTGCTGGATCACCAACTCAGACCCTAACTGTTTCTAAGTGTAGGTCCCCTCCTCCTTGCTGGCTGATCTATCTTGAAGTTCACTCAAAAATCACACCTGCACCTGTGCAGGACAGAGAGCAGGCTCACATGAAAACCAGTGAGGACTTTTACAAGGTTATGTAGAGATAAGGCAAGGTATAATGGCTTTTAACGGGAAGAGGTTAGATTTAGATTAGATACAAGGAAGAAATTCTTCACTATGAGGGTGGTGAGGCACTGGAACAGTTGCCCAGAGAAGTTGTGGATGCCACCTCCTTTAAGTGTTCAAGGCCAGGTTGGCTGGGGTTGTGAGCAATGTGGTCTAGTGGAAGGTGTCCCTGCCCATGGCAGGGGGGGTTGGAGCTAGATGGTCTTTAAGGTCCCTTCCAACACAAGCCATTCTATAATTCTATGATTTTGTGATTTGTGAATAGTGGGGTTTAATTAGAACATAGGGTAGACTGCAGTGACCAAGTGAAGGGCTTGAACAAACAAGCAGACTGCCCAGCAGCATGTTTGCTCACTGATAGACCTCTTTAAACCCCCCTCCACCCCCTTTTCCTCCCTGAACAACCCTGATTCCTTCTTTTCCCCAACTTTGGCCCTTCCCCTAAACAGCCTATAATAGGTTTTGCATAGTTCCATGGTTCCCTTAAAACATGCTGTAAGAAGTCTTGTGCAGTCCCACAAAGGCCCTCAAATGTCACACCCTAAGTATGGTCTTTCCCATGGGACTCATGATGGTCTCCTTTCCCTTGTCTTTCTATATACAAGGACCTGTTGGAACCATCTCTTTATGACCATGTTTGTGGGGTTTTTAGTGACCCATCAGTCAGTGACCTGAGACCTCTGTTCTTGCTACTGTTTCCTTTACCTCCTGTTCCACAGGGTTTGTGTATCTTGATTTAATTAATTCCTTTTCTGGTATCTTTTGATAGTTTGCTATGCTAAATAACTATTAAGCACATAGCCTCAGAAAGCAGATGTGTTTCTATTCTGCTTATCCCCACATTAAGGATTATGAAAAAACTAAGAAAAAAATTCTAAAATACTGCAAATAACTAGAGGGATGTATGAAAACCTGAACACTAGATCTCAATTAATTGCTCAGAAATTAAATATAAGTGGATAGGCAGAGGAATATCAAGTATCAGTGCAGAGCAGTAGTCCTAAAAGACGCAGAGAAGTATTGAGCATGACAGTTTTGACCACCTTCCTTCTTATTTTCCACATATTTTTTCCCTCATTGATACTAATTTTCTTGTTTGTTTAGATTTTATTCACACTAAGTCTGCAGGATTGTCACAAACTAGGATAGTTGGGATTGTAAAAATTGCTTGGAAATTCATTCAAACAACATAGGAATTGCTTTTAAAGAGATAAAGATAATTCTTGATCTTTTTCAGCACAATAAGACTGCCTCGTGAGATCACTGGGATTTCACTGCATTTAATGATTGTTCTTAATGGACTCATTGCATTTCTCTTCACTTTTCATGTTCTTACCAGCACTGAAATTTTCATATTGAGTTTTTAAGGATGTTAAATGCCAACAGTCTACTGAATATGCTGTCGTTGCCTGTAATTAATCATCTAGATCTGGTTAAAGCTCCATTCACTTTATACAATTTTTTTTTCTTCAGAATACTTTCAAGTCCACAAATGTCTTCTTGACCTTCTGTATGCCTTCTGATGGTCAGATTATCAGCTTTTTCATAAAATCGCTAATAAAGAAATTTCCTTGATTTCAGGTCATTTTGCAATTAGCTTTATTTTTACTGCTCGTGGAAGTTATTTCTCCCTTTCACAGTCTCACATCAGCGCCAGATATAAGTCAGATATTTAATTCCCCAGTTGTACTCCAAGTTTTATTCTCACTGAAATTTTTTCAAGGGTTGAATCTTATTTTTGCAGACCATCTCACTGCGGGATACTGTAGGGTCTTGGAAAATGCTTTTTTTTAATTGTGTTTTTTTTAGGATACTTTTGAGGTTTAATAGCTGTTTTTATTTAAGTGTGCCATACTAAGCTCTTCTTTTTTTTTTTTTTTTTAACCTTTTGTTCCTTTCATGAGTTGATTCTGATTTTCTTGGATGTTGAGATTAGCGTACCAGCTTTTTTGATGGTAGGTGTTTCTGGTAACACAAACAGCTGTAGTAAACTTATTCCCATTTTCTTTACCATAGTTTTTCCTGCAAGTTTTTCATTGGCAACTGACTTGAAAGATGCCAAGTGCACATCACAGTCTTGTAACTTTTTCATATTTTTGAAAATGTCAGACATACCCCTTTTCCATTGTCTATTTCTTTCTCTATGATAAGTCTTTTTATTCAAGTAAAGACATTACATTAATTTCTTAGCTCTAAAATTTAGATAACTAGAGAAGTGCTTACATTTAGGATTCACTTTTGGTTTGTTTAGCTTAGCATTTGTTCTCCTGATAGGTGGATCTATGAAACCCATGGAAGCATACAAGTCCTTCTACCATGTTATGGACATGTAGTTTGTAGGAAAGAGTCTTTCTCTATTAGATACTTTTTATTAAAAGCTGGGACACTAGAATGTTGTAGCTCAAATAGTAGTGTGGGCTTGATGGACAAACTGGGTTTGAGAAACCAGTATTTATGCTACAGATAATACAATATAAAGGCTTCTTTGGGGTTTTATAAATGAAGAGTAGTAATGAGTGTCTTTTGTCCAAATAAAAAAAAAATAAAACTATTTCAAAAATCAGTAATTATGACTTTCCTATCTGGTTTCAAACATTGTGAAGCACTGTAAACACTGATTAAATTTAGTCCTTAAATTAAGCCTACCTTCTTAATAGGACCAGTCTCATTCATACAAGAGCAATTATCAAAACTCAAGGTGCAGTATGTAATTTTTCCATGCTTCACAACCACAGTTGATACATGTAGCTATAATTTACATTCCTCTTTATAAGTAGAATGATTTTGATTGTATTAGAAAGGATTTGGCACAAGTTTTCATGGAAAAAAGAGGGTCACTAGACATGTACTGCAAAACCAGAGGCTGTCTCGCAATAACGTGAATTTTTCTCTTTCCAATATTGCTTTGTTTCTTTCATTGTAATATATTGAAAATAGACTTTGGATTAAATAAATTCAAACAAGGGAATTGGAATATTCAAATATAATCAATAAGAATATTATAAATCTCTTTAAATGTCCTGATCAAAGCTGCTGGAAAGTTTAGATCTTACATTCATGGGCTATGTACATGATACTAGAACAATCTTCTGCCTAACCAGTTAGGTAAATTAAAATTTGACTATGAATAAGTAAGTATTGTTAGTCCACTTTGCAATGCATTCCTGGTTAATAAGAGTATGTATTTATTGAGAATCCAGGTTCTCAGCAGATATAAGATAAAGTACTTAGAAATGAGTGCCTGGGTTTAAACTACCAAAACTTGGACCGCTAGATCAAATTAAACATATAAATGCTGAATAATATTGTTTAAACTTATATAGCTTCATGGCAGATCTGTAGGGAGATTTTAATTATTGCAATTTTATGTGACTTATTTAACATGATAACGTCATCATTTCAGTGTATTCCTTTGTGATTTAAGTGCTGATTCATCTAACTCCCTCATAGTATTATCTCTAAGTTTTTTTGTCTGCATTCAGCTGCATTTGAGGCTTGAGCAATTATAGAAATAGATGCCCCATACCATTGTGGTTTCTTTGTAGAAAATTTATTTAAAGCATACAAGATTTTACAATAATGTTCCCTGGTTTTAAGCAAAATATATTATATAGCAGAATACTGCAGATGTATGCAGCAAAACTATTTTGTTAAGATGAGATTCACATAATCATTCTGGTATTGAATAATGTTGAATATAACTGTTCTCCTTCCTTGTAGCCTGAAAAATGTTTTCTCTAGCCTAGTAGTAAGAAACAAATACACAAACAGAAATACATAGTTTATTTACAAAAGATTAACTGAAATACAGAGTAGTAAAAAAAACTGTAGGCAAACTACAAAACACTGGGAAATGTGGCATATATGATAAAAAAGATCCAATGAATCTCTTGTTTCTCAGACTTTTTATTGTTTTATAAAAGATGAAATTTTAACACATGATTCAATATTCTCAGTGTGATTATACATCTCCTACTGACCTGGAAAACTTTACATGATCCATATGGACTCAAAACACTGATGAGCTGTTCCTTTTGTTCCTCCCATTCTCAAATTAAGAAATCATATATCACATTAAAAAACAGCAGCAAGCTATTCTGCTCCAGTTCTTCTCTGCAAGTGCTCTGTCATAGAAAGCAAACATTTAAGCTAATTATATTTATAACTATATTTGCTTTCACTTCCTCTAGATTTCTGAGTTAGTAATTGTTACAAACCAGAAAACTCATTTTTAGAAAGTAAAATTTTCCTAGATTTGATCATTAAAAACGTACCTTACACGTACTTCTGTTCAATGGAAAAATTTGGTTTTCCACTGTATTCTGTGTCTTGCCACACAGAAATATTTGTTCACTATCTCTTAGAATGGGATTCAAAATTTGGTAGTCAAAGGTTAAGAATAACACTAGCCTTTTATTATTGAGCAGTATGATTTGGAAGAACAAAATGGGTTTTGTTTTCATAGTGAATAGGAAGCATGGATTAAGACCAAATTATGCCACTACAACCATTTTTAACACAGCAGTTCACAAACTGAGGGAAGGAGTCCATGGCTACTCAGAGGTCAGTTGCTACTACTTAGCTTCTCAGCAGGATGGGAAACAATCATGCCTGAGAAGCTGCTGCAGTATTCCTGGTGGCTGGGGGCTTCCTCATCTCCACTTTCTGCCTAGCCAGAACTTTCTCATCAGTGCTGCCTACCCTAGCTCTGAGAGTTACAGTTGATGTCCTGGGTTTCTGCAGCAAAACCCCATATGGTCTCAGGTTGATAGCAGCTTGGGAATATAAGAATTTGTATTTCTTATCAAGATCTCTGATAACTGGAGTTACTCAAGGGAAATAAGGCACATCTCTGAAGCCAGGGTGAATACTCATGTTGGCTTTTACTATGGAAAGAAATATTAACCTGTTAGAAACTGAAGCAATGAAGGTAAAAGCATTAGTTATACCACATGGGAAAAACAAATGATGACATGTTAATGTCACTTTTTATTCTTATAAACTTTTTTTATCTCAATTGTTGAATTATTTCTTAAATAATTCTTCTAATCCAGGTGTTAAATAAGCAAGTATTTTTCATCTATGGACATATTTGAAATAATTCCCACTTGAATTTTTCCTTACATGAAAAGTTTCTTAAGATTTATGCTCCTCCAAGAAAGGGCAATGACCTAGACAAGGACAAATCATGAGAACTGTTAATTTATGTTGAATATTGCATATATTTTTACTGACGATCCCTTGATGTGTCTTGCTTCAATTTTCAAACATATATTCAGGAATTGTTCATGCATTCCAGTTTATAACAATTTTTCCCTTTTTTAGTCAAAACCCTTGGAGTAAAAACAAAAGAACAGAAGCTAAATATAAAGTTAATATTGTGTAAAAGAAGGTTTGCATGTGAAAGAAATTTATAAAATTTTTAAATAAGAAAAGTATCCTAACTAGTGACTGATGGATTGTGTTACAATAGATGGTGTATAGGAAATGACATGTAGTCATCTACATAATATGTTTATTTTGTACTTATGACTTTTAATCTACTTCAGGAATAAATTTTAGTGCCATAAGGCTCAAAATCTTTTGAGAGTTTTTTAAGATTTTCTGGCTTAGTAAGTCATTGTGCCAAATTGTCAAAATCTGTGGTGAGAATGTGGCTGAAAGACAAAGTCATGGAGTTGTCCCTTTTATTTTGTAGTTTAGACGTCCATCACCGAATGCTCTTAGAGAGAAAGTACCAGGCTACAAAAATCTTCTGCTCGTTTATTCTCTAACTTTTCCGTCCTTAGGTGAACGACTAGATTCAATATACACACTTTGTGTATGCAGGAACACCCATACATCCACTAGTGTACAGGGGCATATAAGCACTGATAATTTATCACCCTTAAAAGGTTTCCATTTACTAATTATAGAATTTTTAAAATAGACTATGCAGTGACTTAACCTCAGGTTGTTCATTCTGGATAAGAGTGTGCATGAAGTGTCTGAAATATTGTTATAAAAAATATTTCCTTTTTATAAAAGCTTTACAAATTGTAAGAAAATGCATAGCCATCTACAATATATTTATGTTATACATACGAAGACATTTTATTTGCAAGAGATTGTGATTTGAAAGAGATTATAATATAGCCAGTTTATTGCTAGCAAAATTATTCTAAATAACATCTACATTAGTTAGCTGTTTTTGTGACACATTCCTATGATATGTACAATGGCACTGGTACAGGTTTCCCAAATGTGCAATTCCAATCCTTGGAGATATCCAAAACTCAACTGGATGAGGCCCTGAGCAAAACACTGTAACTGAAGTTAGCTTCACTTTGTGCAGAGAATTTGACCAGATGACCTACATAAGTCCTTTCCAACCTAAATCTTTCTATCATTCTGTTCTAATTAGAAAAGGCCAGATTTTATTAATATGATAGTTTAGTAGATGCTCAGGCAGTAGTTTAGTAATATAGTAGATAAAGGACTTTAGGTGAAGGTATCAACAGGACTTAAGTTTGTATATTCTTTTGTAAAACATTCATGATTCAGCAGAACCCTATAGGAATCAAAACTGACTTGAGCCGAATGTAAGAGATGTGTAGAAGACGGACACAACAGAGAGAACACCTAATGGTATACAACTTTATTTTTCATCAAACCCACTGACCTCCTTAAAAACAAACAAACAAACAAGGCCACAGCATTTGAGACAATAAGAAATATTTCTTAAAATAGTTTTTAATTAAGTTAAATCAAGACATAAATCTTCAAAGTATGCAATTAGACTTTTGCATTCAAAGTAACACCAAATCAAAACCAAAACCCAATGAATTTTACTGTCAGATTGTTTTTCCTAACTTCTTACAGCTGTAAGCTACAAAATGGTTCAATTTTTTTTGCTGTTTCCTTTTTTTGCTGGTAATAATTCAATTTTTCATTAAAATATTAGACTTCACAGACAACAACCTTATCAAATGTCCTTTTTCCCAGTCTCTCCTGGACTGTCTCTACCATCTGCATTCTTGCATGGCTGGATACCATTCTCAGTATAATTTGTTGGAGGGAAGAAGAAAAAAAGGCTACAGCAGAACCTCAGAGACAATTTCACACATCTGTTCCTGCAGGTGATCTTTCATTCTTTTTCATTTATAATTAATGAAAAATAATGGTGCTGACACAAGTTAATTACTATGAAGAATTACAGTTTATGCTATTCATTATTTTAATGGCAAATTACTTGAGATTTTCAAACACTGTGCCTAAGCAATTAGAAGTGTTCATAAGGAGTTCACCTGTGATTTTTTTTTTTTTTTTATGAGTTTGCACTCTGTGTAGTGAAGGAAACACTCAATGTTTTTCATTAACAATCGAGGTAACACAACAAGAGATATTAATCACCAGTCCGGTCTGAGGGAGGAAAATGAAGAACAAACGGAACATATGTTGATGTAGCAGAGGTCAATCAACAATACACAAAGATATTCATTACAGTTAAACTTTTCTCAACTGATATAGACAAAATATTATTAAAACTTGTCATTTGAAAATGATTTAATATAATTAGAAAAACTGTCACATTTTTACCAAAATATTAAATTACTTGTTTAAAAAATAGAATTAATATTCTCCTAATTAGCACATGCAAATTAGGGTAATGTTTCTTCTGTATCTTGCTTTTTTTCATGAATGCACAAATTTAAAAGTTTATGTTCACATTTTTCAGATAATTAAAGATAATGTATGGTTAAAACATACTAAACAAGTCTAATGCATGTAGGCGAATGACTATGAAAAGTACTCACCCAACATATTTAGAGTGAATAATAGCTGAGAACGGGTTGCCTTGCATTTTGCCTAAAAAGATTAAATAATGAAAACAGTATTCCTTCCACTGCATATCATTGTTGTGTACTTTGAACAATTCATGGATTAACACAAAAATTAGCTCAAGAAGTGCTGTTAAACCTGTTTATCTTTCATCTAATTAGCTTTTAGGCAGATTAAATCCTACTTTATTATTCAACAATCTACTGCTATGTTAACCTTACAGAAATCATATCAGTTTCAGTGCAAGTATTATCATGAATCACAGAACACAAATTGTAAAATAGCACTTCAACATACGTCAAACATCTGACACCAAAAACAAATCCACAGTGCCAGGATAAGATTTTACAACAGAATACAAATCACAGGAACCATAAAAAATGCGAAGTAATATATGGAAGAAAAAAAAAAACACACAACACCTAGATTTTAATACTTTGAAAATATTGTAGATAGCATTAAGTGCCATGATTTCCATAGCTATGTTACTCCTGGCTGGAGTACATCTGATACACAAGTACATAGGAAAAGACAGAAATTTCTAACAGATCTCAAACACAAGGAAAATAACCTGCCAGAAATTTCCTCACTTTTATGCATTTGCTGAATTACTTTTCTGCTGGAATGTCAAAATATATTATCTGAGAACTTTTACACCAGAGATAGACTATCTGTCATGATTCAGAAGCTAAGGTTTATCTTTATGATTTTTATTTATTTATTTATACGTTATAAATAAGGCTTGGAAAGAGGCAGGGTGCCTGTTAGATCAACAGCAAACTAGAGACCTAACAGTGCTCTTACTGTAAATTTGTAGCACTGCTACTAAGCATTTCAAAAGCAAGCATCCACAAACTATAAATAGACTGTGCTTTTGTAATACAGACAGACACTCACTGGGGACTACTCCAATACCACTGAACTAATTTCAATTTAAAACTAATAAAGACATGACCCAGGATCTTCAAACCTGAAGTCTGTTATTTAGACATTAATCAACTGTTCCTCTACTCTGTTGCTTCCTTACCTTTGTTGTCATGGATAAAATTCAGCAGAGATATCTCCCCCCCCCCAAAAAAAAGTATTTACTTGTATTCTCTTCCTTCTAATTTTGAAAGGAAGAGCTCTGGGCTATTTGACACTAGTAATAAACCCAGTTGTGGAATAAATCTATCAGTGCCGAGAAGATTTTGGTGCTATAAGGCATATGTAGGTTAAGTCAAGGAGATGACAAAGAGGTAGTCTCATCAACCATTAAAATATTGTAAGATTCAGAGGCATTTCACTAGCCTACCAGTAAATATTTTAAAAAACATTGTGGCAATCAAAATTATGGGTCATCACATCAATAAATACAGTGTCTTTTGCATTATTGTTCCTGATGGTAACTAAATCTCGGAGACTTACGATCTGTGGAAAATGGTAGGGTTAGGAAATGCCAGGGAAAAGGATGTCTGTACTTGTAGAAAATTTTTTTAAATGTTTCCTTGTGTAAAGTTTGTGTTTGTTTGTTGGTGGTTTTTTTGTTTGTTTTTTTTTTCTTTTAGCGTGGATTTGTAGTTGAAATATTTTCCTCTCTTGTTTCATCATTCATATATATATATATATAAAGGATTAAATACATAAATCTGTGCAGCTTTCAAATATTTCCCCTCCTGAGCCATAGCAGCAAAGATCAATGAATTTGCCTGCACTAACCACTTACATTTTAAACCTGTGTACTTGTAAGATTGAACATAGCTTCATGTATTCTGAAAATATTGGGCAAGAGTCTTTCTGGGTTTGAATTGACAGGATTCCATTGTAGCCAACAGATCTCCAATACTTTGCAGCATAATTTTGACATTATAACTCTTCTTGATTCTGGAGTTACCCAATTTAGTGAACTGAAATTAGATATCACACTGCATTCTGAACATGTATATAGATTTCCAGGGCACCTAGAAAGTTTCCAGTAATACTACTCAAGTACTATTGCTTTAACAAATATATATAAGGAAAATAATCTTAAAATAAATTATCTCATGCACAAAATGAAGAAAGATTTCATGATGTAGAACTACTAGTGATCAAACTTCAGGTTCAGCATCTGACTGCCCAAATCCAGTGAATATAATATAAGTTTAGTCCACTAGATTTTCTCTTTGATTTCTTCTTCATTGTCGTTTTACTTGGTAATATTACTGTGAATTCTATTCATAGTGAACCATATAATGATACCAATTTTTAAACAGATCTTTCTAGTGTCTTCCAGGATTCATTATATTTAAAGTTTGGTAACACAATATTGCTTAGATTTTTTCAGTTGCAAATACAAGAAGGAGTGCATCCTAGGTCTAAAGGTTGAATTTTCCAGTAGTTTAATATTAAGGATTGGGTTTGCAATGAAAGATTCAAAGAATGAATAATGTGATTTGAAGAAAAAAAATTTAAGGAGAATGGCTAGGAGGATGGCATTCTCTACTGTGGATAGCAGGAGCATAAAGAAAAAAAGCTGAAAAATATCATTCATATCTTCCTTCTTGCAGAATGAAAACATTTACATCACATTGTAACAGCATAACTGTTTTAGCTGTATATGGACAGGGAAGTTGCTGTAAGTTGCAGTCACAGTAATATATTCCACACATGTGATAGGCAACCTTTTTCCTGTGTGGATAGAGTTTCTGATGTGGTATGGGAACTTCAATGAGTTTCAAACTGCCATTCAGCGTAAAGAGCATAATGTTTCAGTCTGACTAATTTGACAGAAATATCATTTCTTGCTTATGTAATTTTTTATTGCTGCTGATCAAATCATGCACAGATTTGATATTCATGGATGCATGGCCTGGACTAGTGATGTAAATCATCTATGTGGTAAAACAAGATCCATGTCTTAGTTGTTGTCAGAAGTCTTCATGAGCTTAATTCCAGCCTGAGTCATATCACGTATATTCATCATACTCAGTCTCTGATTGAATGAAGAAGAAAATATGTCTTGTATGAACAGATTTGTGGTTAAGTTTTAAGGACTTTACTGGAAATTAATTTCTGATGTTCCTTTTTATACACACCAACATACATACACATATACATATGTCTGTCTATTTTACAGAATGCTAAAGAAAATTATGGTGCTGGATTTGTAACTTAACATGAGCAATATATGGCCTACTTCATCACTGCTCTATCTGCTCTAGAAATTTTTGCCTTTTTTTCCTCTTAAAAGTTGAGGGAACCCATTTACCAATACAGATGTAAAGGAGTTACTGACAGTGGTCATGCAACGAGACAAGCTATATTAAATATTTAATTCCCATTATGAAAACTACAGTATAACAAAAACGAACCTCCTCCACCTTATGAAAAGGCTTTTGAAGCCTTTTGAAAAGGTTTCAAAAGAAAGAAAAAAGAAAAGGTGGTAAGAACCACCTCTGAAGACTCCAGCAGAGCATTCAGTGGCAGCTACCTTACATAAATGCCAAATTAAATTGAATTAGAACATGTTCTACACCATATTTTACTTCAGCAGAGAAACTTCCTAAAGTTTTCTATTGCCTGCATTCTTATTGCTTTGCAGTTATGATCTTAGGAAATTTTTATTGAAAAGTTAATCTGCAATAGATATTTCAGCATTGATCTAAGTAGACTTCTAATGTATTTTACATATAATAAACACACTTAACAGAATTTTCTCAGAGGGAGCTCTGAGTCACCAAGTAAGGCCTAACTATGCTGCCAAACTTTGTCATACACTCTTGATATTTATATCATCAGCTCTAAGAAAGTACGGAATAGTTCCAAACAGGATCCATTAACTTTTTTATTACTGTGATTTATTATCAATATTTATAATGTGTATCTTAAATCTCTTAGCACAGGAGCAACAGAAGACAAGCACAAAGGATAACTTGCATGCATTTTAAAAAAAGTTTGATAGTATGGAAAAGTTAGATGAGTGGTTTCAAACAGCATTTATAAAGTATGACCCACAGAGTACCATAAAGTTCAATTCATAGTTTGCATGTAATATCTTTTATTGGGCCAAATTTTACAAAGTAACTTCTAATGTTTCATTTGAGAATGTCGTAGAGGTCCACCTACGATCTCTTTACTAAAGGCAATAATGAAGGAGATATGACACTCACCACAGCGCAGCTATTTCACAATTAATTGCAGATTTAAAATTGTTTACCGAAATAAAGGGGTGATGAATAATAAGATCTAAAAATCTAGCCACATGATTGACTTATTACAAATGAAAATGTCAGACAATTGTGTATTACACCTAATGATTGCAAGTGAATGGCTCCATTAACTGGTTATAGACCCAAAATAAGGGAGTCAGTCCCTTATTTATATATACTTTACATTACATGAAAGATTCAAGCTTTTGAAAGTACTTCCTGGTTTAGACTTTTATTCATTATGCCAGGAATTTGGAGAAATGTTGAGACATTTAATTCTTTCTGCCTGATTAGATAGGAAACAAACAAACAAACCATTTATCCAGTTTTGTAGCCTCTGCACATGCTGTGCTTTAGCACATGTGTAATGAATGTAAAATAGGCCAGAGGAACAAAAGCCTGCCTCTGGTCGGTCCCAGAACAGGGATCTCCATACTTGAATCTAAGATTCAGCACTTCAAACCTATGAGGACTGAGATCAGATGATAAGCATCTGGAGTGAAAGATATCTGAACAAGTACTCATGTTAGCAGATATCTACATCTGTAGAATAACCTCTGAGCTATTCAACTGTTGCTCCCCAAATAGTCCAAGAACAGAAGCAGACATTTTTAGTATATGATTCATCTCATTCTAATGTAATTGCCTAATATAGGTCAAAGGAGATGTGCCCCAGAAATTCATGATTTCTCCCTGTGGATTAGAAAGTGAGCCCAAGGTAAATAAAT
Organism: Elanus axillaris; assembly: GCA_026212715.1. Lineage (NCBI taxonomy): Eukaryota > Metazoa > Chordata > Aves > Accipitriformes > Accipitridae > Elanus > Elanus axillaris. Next base: position 25,329,983 of record JANZLQ010000079.1, on the reverse strand, counting down.
CAGAGACTCATTATAGAGGCTTGCACTGTAGATGCCAAAAGGTAGGTGAGAGAAATCCCTCTTCTTGTGGTGAAAGGCTTCATAGCCCTGCTATAACTTGAGAGAGAGACACCAGGAAGGAGAAAAAAAACATGAGAGAGGTTGTTTATGTTTGCTAGGAAAGATTATCTATCAGCTGGAAGAATGTCTCTTGCCATCTACCCGTCTGCAGTCTGCACAACAAAATATGAGCCATGATCAGTCACAGGAAAAGGGGAGCATAATGGCTGGCTGAACAGTGAAATCTTTTCTCTCCCCATACTCTTACTTAGAATAAAATTGTTTCTCTGCTGCCTCTCAAGTCCCCCCTCCTCTCCTGTGAGGGAACAAGGTACAATTAAGGACTGCCATTCCTCTCACCCTACCTAAACTGCTCACAAAATGCTGTTTAAACCAACCTGGCTCATTTTGACAGTCAAAATAGGAAGGGCTTGGATGAACAGCAGATCTAGTAGGCCAATTAGGACTTCACAGGTAGGAAGTGACAAGTAGCTAGAAGAGGAGACATGGTCAAATCCTTCTTAAACACATTTAGATAAAAAAGCAGTGAATTCATGCTTAATGTTTGCATGCAATGAATTCAATCATTGGCTGAGTCATGTGCAGGCTGAATATCTCTGCTAAACTTGAATCTAAATAAAATTTTGGGAATCAATTTGAAAAACAAAATCTTGGGGAATATCCATTCAATAATTCATAGGTTTTCTGGCCAATTAATCTGATTTTAAACTTGCATTTTGATATTTTCTTCAAAACACAAAAACATGACTTCCTAAACATGACTTCCTAATCCCATCTAAGACAAGGAATGGATCATGACTACTTGGGCCTGTATGGCCTGATGCAACTTGGTTTTCATTCAGTCCTCATGTTTGTTCTGTTCTGGTCTACAGTTCAGCTTAAGTTTGATGTATCATATTAATTTATTTTTGTAGGAGTTGATCAATTAACTCGAGAAAACTCTGTGTAGTGTTGATTCAATCATATAACAAGCATAATTTAATACAAATCGCACATCAGACATTGATTTTGCCCAACTGCTTAGTAGAATTAGTGTCACTAAAGGATGCAGCCAAGCTGAACTAACAATATTAAGCATTTCTGCAATTTATCTCTTGCTATAATGAACAGTAAATGATATAATGACCAACAAGATTAATGATAAAATAAACATGCTAGTTAGATTCACTCCACAGAAGTCCAATTCAAGACAGTGCCTTGTAATCAATAATCTGGGACTTGTAATAACAAGTAGAATGCTAATATAAAGGTGGATTCATTAATAGAATTTGAAAAAATATATTTATCCAGTAGTTATATTTTAAGTTATATAAATGCTAAGTGTTTCCAGAATTAGTGCTGTTAGTGTGAATGTCAATAGCTGCTCTGAAAAAAAGTATAAAATCCAAAATATTTCAGCTGTTTGTTTCATTAATTAGGAAACTAGTTTGTAGAAACTTAATTGAAGTAACTTCACATCTCAGTTGTTGGCAAAGAATCAATACAAAAATTTTGAAGTATTTCATATTTAAATTAATAAACCTACCAATCACATGCAGCTTTCAGACACTGGTGTGCTGAGTACAAGAAACTGAACCAGTATAAAAGGAAACAGACTAGAACAAGTTATGAGAAGAAAATTTTAGAAATGCCCTCTGTCTTATTTTCTACTAGATCTGGTGAACAGTGAAAAATCTTGTTGACTTCTTCATCACTAGTCAAATTTTATTTCTTACATCTCTGTTCTTGAAAATTTGTGTGTGTGTGTGCTATTGTTTATGGGATTTTTGTGGGTTTTTTTCCAGTTTTCTGCTGAAAATGTTTGTCATTATCACATTTTGTTCTGCCCCCTGGAGTACCTTCCCGGAAAATAGAAATCAAGCAAAGTTCTTTTGAATTTCTAGGGTTGTTACCCAAAATATTTTCTAGCACAAATAACATACTTTAGAAGAAAAGCAAATGTTTAGCATACCAAGCTGTAAAGAAGGTCCCTTGTGGCCACAGAGAGTTGTCAGAACATCAAATTTACCATAAGCCTAGTTTACTTACATGTTCTGAACTGTTGCAGTTATTCTCACAGTTTAAAACAGAGAATAGATGCATGGCATCAATCTTCTCATAGGCTGCCTTGAGAGTAGCTTAAATACAGCGTCGTTTTTATGAAGTTGAATTTCACACACCTATTAGATGATGGAAATGTTGAATGCCACAAACTGAATGAGTTAATGAATTATATTTTTGCATCTGGTGACAGAAAATTGAATAATTCATGCATCCAAACAAATTTGAGCTGTAAGTATCAAACTCAAAGAATTGTTATTACACTGGTTAAAAATTTTTCTTAGAAATGTGTTGGAAAGGAACTCTAAAATGTTAGTTGAAAAATACCAGTGTTTTGTACACAAATCAGTTGCCTTTCCAGAGTATTTTTTGTAAATGAGCTGTTAAATAGTTTTCTGTATGCTTAAGGAGTGTGAATGAGGTAGCAAGATGCTGCTATTTCTGAGGAGTCTTCAGCACTGGCAGGAGACATCATTAAGCAATATTGACCTGTGTTTGGTCAAATGTAGAGAAAAAGCTGTTTCTCCCATATCTACCATATACATCCCTAAATCAGTCATGTCAACAGGGATCTAAAGGCAAACTTCTGTTCTTGCATCAATTTTCTTTAGCTGTAAATTTCTATGTTCAGAGAATTTATCTAACAGTAATTCACAAATATTTATTTTACAATAGTCTATAGTAAAAAAAAAATCTACTTTTATATTTATAAAAGTATATTATTTATTCTAATGAACAATCATAGGTGAAGATAAATACTGCATCTTAAATTCCACTCTGTACCATCTCTTTTTGTGCCAAGGATATGAAAGATACTAACAGCCAAGTCTTGGCTTCAGATTTCACAGCCTGTACAAACTATGAAACCAGTCAAAAAATAAAAATCCACTGACTTTAATTAAAATCCTTTATGTTTTTATTATTCCTACAGTCATAAGCCAAAAAAGAAAATAGAGAATGAAAATATGGGACAAATAACTTCCTGAAAATTCTGTTATTTAATTCTTGATTGGACTAATATGCTAAAAGTTAAACATTACCACGGAGCCAAGAGGGAAAAGAAGCTCTCTTATTACTCACTTAGCTGAATGTTGAAGGAAATTTTCCATCAGTAATAGAACAATCCTCTGTATTACTTTTTAAATGTAACAAACTCTTCAATTATTTGTCGTGATATTTTTCTCTTTGACTGCAATTTGTTAACTGAAAGAGACTGTTTTGTTAGTGGGAAATCAAAGAATGAGAGAGACAAAGCTTTTAAAAGAAAAAAAATTAGTAGTTATTAAGAGATTTCCCCACCATACTACATCTATGATGGCAAGATTAATCTTTTCACACCTGAGTCTGAATCCTCGAGAGTTCAAGACACTGAAGATGTGCACTTAAAGCGCTGAAGGAGCTGAGTGACTGGTTGGCTGTGACCAGTGAGAGGAGACACTGGAAGCTACACAAGGAGTGAAAATAGAGACACCAAATCACCCTGTTCGTTCTTCCCAGAGGCAGAGATTGAGCAGAATTTTTGGAGGCTGAGTGGAAGGTTAAAGGTCTGCAATAAGAATATAATGTTCTCTAGCCTTATAGTGACAAACAGCAGATAAATCTAGGTAATAATTTTTTCCTGTACTGTTCCTTCTCCTTTTCCAATGTCTAGTTTTTTCCAATGTCCACTTTTTCAATGTCTAGTTTTCCTATCACTTTTGTTTGTTTAATCTTTCCTGTCTCCAAACCTGTAACTGATGTCCTGATGATCAGTTTTTAGGTGTTGTGTGCCCCTTTGCTACTCACTCAAATTTGACCCTATCTATTAATGCAAGCATGTATGTCTTGTATTTAGGAGCCAAAACCTCTTCAGTGAGTTCAGGTGATCAGAAAAACTTTGAAGAAAAGCTTTTCCATTGATGTTCTTTGTACAACTTAAGATGTTCATGTTAATGTACATTTCTGGCCAAATTAGTGCTTTTTAATCACCAGACCTTCATCTTCCAAATTCATGACAAATGTCTTTTGATGTAATATGGTGTAATATATGGTGATGTAAGTCTAAAAGTAATGTCATAGAAGGTAATTAAGAAAAGGAAAAAACAATAGCCTGTATTGGATATCTATTTACAGTAAGGTCTTATCATCTCACAGATGGAATGTCTTGTGAGGGAAGCTGTAGTCAACCAGAGACAAGAAAATTACATGAGTTAATGAAAAAAAATTAAATGTATGGTTTATTAGACATATACCAGTGTGCATTCTCAGGCTGATTAGCATGTCTTTAAATATTATTGATGTATTATATGGTTCTGGTTTGCTAGAGGCTTTGTCCCAAGCATGATGCATATAAAGTGAATTCCATTACAGTTTTCAGGCACACATCTTTTTGGTCAGTAAACATGCTAAGATGTAAAAATTGTCTATGAATAAATTGAACTATTTAATAAATAAATTAGCAAAATCAGATGGTTCACATTTGATAAAACAAATAATCTGATCAAAACGTAAAATGAAAATACAGTAAGGGAAAGCACTAAACTTCCCTCACAAACTCCCTGTGGGTTTTTGCATTTTTTAATATAAATTGGTCAAATTTGACTGTTCTTTCCTTTCACTTGTATTAAACACGAATTGATTCTTCTTCCCTTTTTTCCAAAGGAAATTTATTTTACTGCTCAATTTACAAGACCCCACAATACAGATAATTATTACAGCAAAGATGACAGGATTTAGCAGTCAGTGACACTATGATATCACTGACTTCTCCCTAGAGCATCACAATTTTTTTTTTCCAAAATATGTCATTCCACGAGTAAATATATAGAGAAAAATATTGCATAAGAACTTTGGTGATTAAACTTAACTCATCATTATGTGCAATATAAGTGCTGAAAAGAACAGGTTTGACAATATATCTGCATGTATCACAATTGAGTAGAAAAATGACAAGTTTAATCTGATATTAATTGGTTGGTCACTGTTCTCCACTAGGAAGAAAAAAAAAATAATTGAAAGAGTAAACTTTACTGAAAAGTTCTTTTAAAAAGCTGTCTCGTATATTTTGCCCAGAGTCATGGTATTAGAGAACAAATGGAACTAAGCTGATGCAGTAAATAGTGTATGTGTGCAATGATAGGTAATTTGAATCCTGTAGATAACAAGTGATGTTTTCTATTATATTATCTCTTTAATCATATTACATACTTACAGCAAGACAAATAAATTTCAATTTCAAAAGGACGACACTTTGTTAAGCTTTCCATAATAATTTTTTAAAATCAAATTTACTTCAGAATGACACATTTACTTGTAAGTCTTAATTCTGAATTGTTAGTGAGATGATTTTCTCTAAATACAATTTAATTTTCATTTAAATTTTCCAAGTGATAGACAGATTTCAGCTTTAAATATTTCACTCCCAGGATACTTTGATATTCATGGAAATAATATTCATAGGGATTTCTTCTGTGTTGGAATTCCTAATTATGTGTTAATACAATTTAGATGCAGAATTTAGAAGAAGTTAACTGTATTTTTTCCAGCATTGAAAAAAATCCAGTTTTCTTTGCTTAAGAAATAGACTTGACTTAGAAGTAAAAGTTCCTGAATTTTCAGGGCCTGAATAGTCTCAGATTTCTCCACAATATAATTTTTCACATTGAAAGCACTGGAAATGCAACCCAAGACCTGAATCCTTGAAAAGCACTTTGGACCCTTATTTCCTGATAGTGTAGGTAGGTGGACCCCTGTGAAAATGAGGGACAGCAGTTTGAAAAGAAACATTCAAGACTGATGCCAGAAGTTGCTGGTGATTTGCTTCATGTGAGAAAGATTCAACTTTACTGTAGCTTAGATTCAGGAAGACATCATTCTTTTAAAAGAATGTATAACCATAAATTAACTGTAATGTTATGATTTGAAATAAGTATGTACTTATGTTTTTTCCGAGTAGGGCAGATACTAAAAAAAGAAAACATTCATGATTAACATGATAAGGTATAATTTCTACTTTCTCCCTAAATAGAATTATTTTGTAGACATTCTCATCTGCATCATGTTAATATGTTCCTCTTCTCTTTATGGTGATATTTGAGGAATGGTACAAATAATTTGAATTTGCAGCCTTCTGGTCCTTGACCAGAAATATCTTAAACCCATTTCTAGTAAAGAAACCTGTTAAAATATAGCTACAAAAAGATTAAAAATTAAACAAAATCACTATCTGGTAATACTACACTTAGAAAAATCACCTCTGAATGTTTTGCAACCAAGCGGTTTCTTTCTTTTGTGTTTTGATCCAGGTGTACATCCCTTGCACTAGCTGGTAATACTCCTTATGTTATCTTTAAAAAATAGAAATTTGGAAACGTACTCACACTTATTTGCAAAGTTTTCATGTCAGTATTTGCGACTGAAGACAAATACAAGCTACCAAAGTTATTTTTTTCTTAAGTCATAATTTTCACGTATTCCAGTGAGCACACAAAAGAGAGCAGTGAACAGTTGTGTTCTAGGTAGTGTTTTAGTAACTCTAGTTGTATTTTAGTTAATTATTTATAATTACTTTAAAATTCTGTCTTACGCAGCCTTATAAGGCTTCAGAGTCCATTACTGAAAAGTCAGGAAACAAGTTACAGTTACATGTACAATCTTAATCTTACTGCAAATAAATTACAAAATAGGCTTTAATGCCTAGTCACATGCATTTTGTTTCACAGCCTTTTTATCTCAATCAGGAGCAAAACAGATATGCAAGAGGATAGGATTAAGGTTGCAGACAAGTGTAAATTTGTCACTCTAATTTTTGCCAGAATTTGGAACCAAGTATCTGAATTGCACTTTTTTTTTTTTTCTTTTTTTTTTTTCCCCTAACACTATCTGTTTTCTTCAGTCCTGGATTTGAGTTGAAGATTGCTGATATTACTGTGTTGTGCTGGGACTGCACTATCAAATCAAAAAGAAGTATTTTAATTTCTCCTTATATTACATGTGTGCACTTTTCTACAAATAGGCAAAAGGGGATGTAGTACTGTAATAAATTAGGGTTCAAGAAAAACTGCACTACTTTGTGGTCAGAAACAACTAATTAATAAATTAAATTATAAAGTAAAAACCACAAAATATAAAATAAAAAAATGAGTTTATGCTACAGTTCTTAGTGTTAATACCTTAAATATTTCTCCTTGTATAGAGTTGGGAAAGGGAAAGGGAAAGGGAAAAAATAAAAAAGAAAAGGAAAAAATGAAAAAAAAAAGGGAGAGGAAAAAATAACTTTACTGTTTCTCTTGGGTGGGCTCAGATACACAAAAAAATTTTATATTTATCTTCCTAGCAAATTTCAGTTGCAGCAAGATACTGACAAACACAGTTATTCTTTGTGCTCTCAAAACAAATGGCAAAAACCTCCTTTTGAGGGGTAGCATCACCTTGGAATGTCTGTCCTCTGAAGATCCCCTGCAAGCTGGCTGGGTTCTGCCATGTGTTAGATTTTCAACATGGTGAGGATCTGGCTCAATTTTAAGCAAGTTTGCTTACAAATAAAATAAAATAAAATAAAATCGTTTAAAAGAAAATAAAACAGATGCTTGTGCTTTCTTGTAGATTTTTATTTGAGGTCTGTATTTCCCCAAGACCAAAACTAATCTTATGTCTTTCAACAGTGTGATTATAAGTAAGAAGACTGTTTGCATGGGAATTGTAAAAATCTCATCTAGAAAGGGCAGACTACTGTTGCAAACTCAAGTACAGCTATAGTTCTCATGAAAATTCTGTTCTTGAAGTGTATCTTATCTGGCTACACTACAATTGTCTGATACAACAGACTGTTCACCATCAAAATTGGCCATTTTTCTTTAACAATCGTTGTTCTAGGTTCCCATCTCACATGTAGAGCTGACCTATTTGTTACATAAACTCTGGTTATAGGTTAAAAATTCTGAAATGAAGAATGATAATTAGTTATAACTCTATTGTTACAGCTACAAGACCTTGAGTACAGAAAAGTGGTAATTTATTTAATTATTCACAGCTTTTTTTTCTTTTAATCTATGCATTGCCCTTAAAGTCGGGTGTTTTTTCAGTTGTATGAGGCATTGTGCTTTACAGATTATACTTACTCAGTGCAGTATCTTTTTACCCACAGAAGAGAAACTTTATGAAAAATGTATGCACTAACTAATAACAGTATTGGTATTTTTATATTACTCTGGATCTTCAAATAGAAATTAAAACTCTCATTGAAGGAAATGCCACAGATTGGAAAAGAATTGTTCTTCCTTCCTTTATATTGTTTTCCAGATAAATTGTTTATAAGAATTGTCCTAAGTAAAGGAGCTGGATTTGGTAAATTTGGGGTGGCATTGATTAATAGATGGATGCTGATGGGATAAAGAAAGGGCCACGCCAAGGGTTAATACCCAAATACTTAAAACAACAAGCAGTTAGAGCAAGGGCTTCAGGTGTGAAGTTCACTTGTTGTTGAAGTGAATAAAAAGTTATCCTGAATAAAAACTAGGTTTATTGTTTCATATTAAAACTTTTCAAGGGTTTTCTTTATTTATATAAAGCACTTTATTTCTATGAAGTATTTCAAGGAGATTTTAATAATGTGGACCACATATGGACTGTTAAAGTTCATGTATTATTTGACAATGTTAAACAAATATTTTTTCCCAAGAGAAGATTTTAGCAAATATTAAATAAATTAAACAAATTGAAACAGTATAATTCAGTATAGTAGAATCCTTTTTACTTCTACAAAAAGGTTAAGACACATTTGTAACTGTATTTAGGTGTAAAAGCATAGAATCTCTTGTTAAATGAGTAACACTGACTGTTGTACTAACGTATACCTAGCTATTGCCATGCAGTATGGATAGACAGAGTGTATAACTTACTTTCTGCAGTCTAGATCTTCAGAATATGGACTAAACTATAATTAAGATTTGAAAAAACCAAATCTTTTTTTTTTTTTTTTTGGAACATGGAAGATTTAACAGAATCAAATCTGCTCAACAGAATTATTTCATGTATATTTTAGCTTTCCAAATGAAACAATAAAAATGAATGAACAGCCAAAAAGAAAGATTGTTTCTAACTGAAAGGCAATTTTTTTTAATGTTGAATATGTCAAAACAGAAAAAAATTACAATCATTTTACTTAAATTAGGAGGTCTGTCAGAATTGCCTTGAACAAGGTAAATGTCAGTTTTGATTAATCAGCATTTTCTGAAGAAACCTATATTATTCCAAAATTACAATACCTCTAATTAGAAACATTTATTTCAGTTACATCTCATTTGAAAATAGAATAAATATTTTAGTAAACTTTAAAAAGTAGCATACTAATCAAAGTTATAATTATATAGAAGAAAATTATTGAAACAAAAATGCTTATAATTACCAGTCTCAACATATAATCATCTTTGCACACCACTCAATGGGGAAAAAATATTAAAAAAAAGATTGAATGCCCTCTGTATTCTCTTTAGTGAGATGGTTCTGCATAAATGTATATTACATAGGCAAGTGTATCCCAGGTATTCAGCCCAGATGGAATACCACAGATGGAATGCATCATTCAAATTTGGAGTGAATTTGCTAATCTCTGTTTCATAAACAGCTTTAGAATATTTAGCACATTCAGCAAATAGCTGACAAGATCTGACTCATTGCACTATGCAAAGGCATGAAACACTAAAGTAGAATATCCAGGAGATAGACGTCAAAAGCACAGAATCATGTCATAGGTTTACATACCTGAGTAGAAACTCTCAAGGAAAATTTCTTAATCCAATTTTTATTGTTAGAGCTACTAGTGGTGGATTGCACATGAAACACCAGGCAGTGATGCAAAATATGTAAAGAATCTCTTACGTGACCTCAGTGACACTGTTCTCACTAAAACTGTGGTAATAAGAAACTTGAAGTTATAGTCAATAGTTTTACCAAATATTCCTTATACCTGCAGATTTTGTCCTTTTGAAAGACAATGCTGTATTAGGATTTCAGTAACAAGTCTGAAATCTCAAAACCAGAACAATGTAAGATCCTCTTTAGTAACATACTGTAAAGTAAATGAGCTTAAGAGCTTTACTGAATTGGATACGTAGATGTCAAGTTCTCAAGCCAAAGACAAATGACTGTAGTATTAAAGCAAAGCTGAGAATTATAGGTTGTGTAAGGAACAATTTGTCAATGTTGTGTGAAACGTAATACGAACCATAAAAGTACAGTTTGACCACTAACATTGTTAAACTAACTGTAGTAATATTTGAGTATTTTTCAGACAGAGAATCCCTCAGGAATGACAAATTGCAATAATGACATGAAATAGTTGTCTTTTTATTAAAACAATTAACCTTTGTTTGATATTCCTTTTGCTAAAACTAATTAATTTACTACTTCTCTTTGCAGTTTCTTGCTTCAGTTTAAAACTCTGATTAATCTATTAAAGTTTACTTTTAATCAGCACATTAGCTGCTGGCCTTTTCATGTACCCAGTTATGTTTGAGATCTTACTAGAAGAAAAGCAAAGAAAAAAATCTAAAAGCAAAGCTTTAGTCTCTGAGAAGAAAATTATATTTAAAAAGCTCTTCTTCATTTACAACATCTTAAACAAAGTGTTTAAAATATTTATGTTTCAAACATAACATCCCCCAAATCCTTAAGACCTCTAGCAGAGTTGCAGGATGGGGAATAGCATCTGGTCAATATTGGTCATCTTTCTCATACCGTTTTTCTTCTGGAAATGAGTCTTTTGATATTCTACTTGGTTTTGAAAACTTGTCAGATTACCTTCTTCTTGCTCATTTATCTTTACTCTGTTAGGGGTTCTAATATTTTGCATCAAGGAGAAAGCTGGAAATCATACTAAGTGACTTAAACCTGAATCATGAAATCTCATTGATTGGCAGCTGGTACAAACTTATCCTAACCATGCTGAAACAGAATGCTTTTTAATTGTTTAAAATTCTCCTCAAAGAATGTACAATATGCTTAAAGAGTCCTACCAATCAACAAATTAAATAAAACATTGAGGTAAATGGACTCCACTACCTAGTATTTGTTTAATTTATTGCTCCTAAAAGTTCTAGACAGCAAGGGGTTTGGACACTAAAATTGTTTTTATTTACACATTTATTCATACAGAAGATTTCCCTGTTTTACCAAGTATTTTTAAATATTTTGATACAAGTAGGTTTTGCCACCCACAGCTTCTTCAATACACTATGGGTGATTTCAAGCGTTGGGTTTTTTTAATTGTGAAAGGCTTTCTGAAGATATCCTGATATGATGTGTCATGGAAAGCAAGTGGAGGTCAGAAGTCAATTATCAAATTACTTCCACCCATTAAATGTTTCCTTTGGGATTTCAAAACAGCCAACTGGGGATCTATTTAAAGACTTTCAGTGTCCTAAGCTGAATTTCCTGAACTAACTCTACAGTTAGTTTTCATATGTATAAGAATTTCTTCTTTTCAGAAAATATTTTAGAACATATAAAAATACAGATCTTATTCTTAAATATCTGAAGAATACCTAATTTTTTGTTGTCAGTACATGTGTGATCTACAGCAATTTCACCTCATCATTCAAATGAATGTAGTTCAAAATATTTTCCAAAATAAATAGCTCCATTGCTACGATTAGTTGCCCCCACCTTTTTTTTTTTGTTTTCGAATTAACTTGCATGCAGGAGTTGCAATCCTAATGGACATTAAAAGAGGAGGAGATGGCAGACAAAACGTAGTTTGGAATAATTTGTTTCAGATTCACTGACCGTTTTGCAAAGAATGTGAGTATTCCTTGCATTGTCAGCCAGTCTTAGAAATCATAATCGGACAACAAAACCTTTCTCATGCTTTCAGCTGCATTACCTGCTTTTCTTCAGTACTTGGAATATTTTATAGATTTAAAAATGCCTACATTTCTTACTGGAATTGGTGAATTTGAGTGGAATACAAAATAATTCATAGGTTTTGGAAGCAATAAGCAAGCAAAGAAGTTACAACTTTTTTTTTTTTTTTTTTTTTTTTTTTTACCATGAATAGATTGAACTACTGTAACCAGGCTGCAATATTTTCTGTGTGAGCCAGAGCTGGTTTAACTCCTCTGAGAGGTACTTTACCCACTGCAGCTCTCACAGCAGAAAACAAAGTGACAAGTGAACCCTGTGATTTAAGCATGCTGGTGAAAATTAATTCTTACTTTTTTTAAAAAATAATAATAATAAAAAAAAAACCTTTGGAAATCTGGCATTTGGAATCTCATGGCTAGGAGGTAATTACAGCCATAAAAATTTATTCTTACATATGTAGAATCTAAGAGAAATAACAAATAAGGAATTGGCTTTTAAATGTCCTCTATTTCCCTTCCCTGTTGCACTGGCTTTAAAGCAGAAGAACAGTGTAGAGAAAATGCATACTATTAAGATGTCCTGCAACGAGAAGGATATTCAAACAAACATGTCTTATTTGGCAAAAGTTGAATACCACTAAAATGATCACTACAAAACCACTATTTACATATTACTCATTTTATTTCAGCAATGAAAGAGTGCATGCACCTTTAACACAGTAACTTATAGGTGCTTACTGTAATAACTGTGTAATAATTTTCTCTGTGGGCTTGATCCTACAATGGTCTTGGCAGTCTCTGCTGCACAGCAAAGCTCAAAAAGACATTCTTTATTTCATATATGCATATTCTTCTGCTGAATTTATTAAAATTGGTCATTAGTTAAAAAGTGAAACACTTACTTGCAAACCAGACTGAAGCAGCAGTGCCTCCACACCATGCTGAAGTACATATGCGCTTGGAAATGTACCGTGTTAGTATAAAGGATCAACATTACTTTGGCACGTCACATAACTCATTGCTTGCTCCCCACAGTATGCAGTAATGTAGCTATGGGTTTGACTTCTTTTTGCTCTGCATTTCATCTTTTCATGTTGTTCATTGGCTGGGACTCTAAGGAGAAATAACAATTAAAATCACAGTCTCTGCAGTTTGTCCCTTATACTGGCAGGTATTAAACATTGTACAGGAAAATTATGCTAGTTTTAAAGAGGTTTTGTTTTTTTTAAATAACTTCAAGATAAACCATCTTGTTTCTACCTTTAATACCAAGTGTCTCCTTTATCAACAGTACAAGATTTCTGCATGAGGTATTATGGAAAAGTGAAAATCTTGTTGTTTTCCCTTCTGTTTTTTACATAGCCTGTATCTGCACCTAGAATAGAATCTTTCAAAATTAGTGGAGAAAAAAAAAGTTTTTGGCAAGGATTGCAGTTTATTTCCAGACTGACTTGGTCAAAACATATATAAACTTATTCCACCTATTACCTTTAGATTATAATTTAAATATTCTTCTCTTCCACTGTAGTTTGTAGAAGGAAAGTCCATATTTGTTTGAAAAAAGGAAGTCATTCCACATTTGGGACAAAGGAAATATTTGCTTGCTTGCTTTATTCATCATATTAAAATGATACTGTCTACTGGGATTGAGAATTTAAATCACCCCCCCCACCCTGAATTAGTTCAATTTATCACATCTCTGTTTGTCACCACCATGTAGATGATATGCATATACATGTGAATAATGTATAGCAAATTACAAATACCGTGTATCTGGAGGGAAATGCTAGAAAAAAATTGCCCCAAAAAGGAAAATCTTTCTATAAACTATGTTGACTGTTCCATAAATACAAACTATTTATAATGAACAATGTTTCTATTTTTTCTCTTGGTAAACTTTCCCCAGACTGATTTGTAATGATGCATTCAGTATGAATGTTATACTTTACATGGATATGTTTAAAATAATTCAAGAGTGCTGCTTTAGTCACTTGCTACATTATTTGATAATATGTGATTTTTTACCTAAATCACATAGTATTCCCCTAAATTAGTTAATAAAGTTATTGTCTTGAGTTGTTACATGTCCCGTGGGACCCTCAAGCTTCAGGCATGTTGCCCACTATTTTGCCACACCATAGAGAGATTTTTTGTCTAATGGAGTCTAGAAGATACATCTTCCTCACAGATGCTCCTGTTTCCAGCTCTCAGGAAAGCCAACGCAGCAAGATGCAGAACAGCCCAGGCAGCAAGATACAATCCTTTTCACTACTTGGATACCTGGGGAAATATGTGACGGATTGGTGGTCACATCAAAGGCATCCAGAAGATGTGGTTTTGAAATAGCCATCCCCAAAGGGATTAAATGCTTTCAGGTTTCCTGCACTAAAACCATTCTCAAAACTATTCTAAAAGCAAATAAAGATATTTATGTACTAAATAAAAAGCAGACAATGCAGCTGAAGAATTTGTAGGAGTGACTGAATAGAAATGAAAAGAAAACATCCTAGATATTCATTTAAGCTAGCATTAAATGAGAGACACAAGATTCCTCTTCCGCCATAAACTTCTATAAACAACCTGATTGAAACTGTTCAAAGCTCCTAATGAGTAGTAATGAGTAATTAGTGACCTAATATTGTCACTGCTTTTCCTTATGTTGCCACATAGTCACAGTAGTGTCCTTCATGATAGAGAAGATGCTTATCAGAAACATGAAGGGAGTACCAAACACAGTAAGAAACATAACCCAAAGTCAAGCTAGGCTTGCTGTTATGCTCAGATAGGTCTGGTTTAGCCAAGTTCTTGGCAGAAAACTCAGGAGAGCAGCTAGTTATTTAAATTCCCACGTTTGCCTTGATTTTGGCTGGAATAGGGTTAATTTTCTTCTTAGTATCTGGTACAGCATGTTTTGGATTCAGCGTGAGAATGTTGATAACACACTGATGCTTTAGTTGTTAAGTAGTGCTTATCCTAAGTTAAGGATTTTTCAGTTTCCTATGCTCTGCCAGCAAGTAGGTATACAAGAAGCTGGGAGGGAGCATCGACAGGACAACTGACCTGAAGTACCCAGAGGGGTACTCCATACCATATGATGTCACTGTTGGTAAATAAACTGGGGGCAGTTAGCCAAGAGGGGCAGATTGCTGCTCGGGCATCCATCAGTAGGTGGTGATTAACTGCGTTGTGTATCACTTGTCTTTTCCTGGGTTTTGTTTCTCTCTTTGTTATATTCCTTTTCATCATCATCATAATTATTATTGATATTATAATTATTGGTATTATTGTTATTTTAGCTTAGTTTAGTTATTAAACTGTTCTTATCTCAACCCACCAGTTTATGAGTTTTTTTTCTGATTATTCTCCCCATCCCACTGGGAGTAAGGAGGAGTAAGCAAGCGGCTGTACGGTGCTTGGTTGCTGGCTAGAGTTAAACCACAACAATGTTTTATCTAGTTTGGACTCTCAGAAGAAAGACTATGAATTAAAATTCCTACTTCATTATGGATCAAACATAGCCATTTTCAGCAGAAAAGCATTAAATAAGAATAAACAAAGAATACATGCATTCCCATGAAAGTCATAATTGTAGCAAAGTAAGTGGAAGGCTTCGGAATTGTGAGCATGTTGACTAATTCCAAGCGACCAACGAAGTCACTTATAAACTGTAAATAACGTGACCTCAAGAAATAAGTCAGATGGTCTTGTCAATGCTATTCATGAAAATATTCATGAATCAATTTTTCTGCATTATTTGACCCTGTAGCTGAGGATGACATTTATAAAAGAACATCACAGCATTTATGTTTTAGAAAGTACAACTCTTTTCATTTTGTATCTCACTGAAGCTTTAAAAACCAAAATAAATACTAAAAAAAGTTCTTATTTTCATTTTGGTTTAATTCTTATCATTAATAAAGCAGCTGAGTGGATTGTTTTAAACCTTAAAATAAGGTCATAGTTGCTGGGTTGCTGTAAATGTCAGCAGGAGGAATTCACATAAGAGCTAACCTGGGATTAATATTAATAAATGTGCTCATTGCATTCAAAAATCCTTGCAATGAAAGGTCACTGTTAGCTTTGAGTTCCAAAATTAGAACTGTCTTTTAAAGGCTATCAAAACCAATAAAAAAAAAAAATCTGAACTGCACTTGACAGTCTTGCCTGTGACTTTTACTTTAAAGCAGGATGGATAGATGTAATAAGAGTAATATAGAATAATGACTTTTGCTTTGTAACAGACAAAGCTGTCCATAGGTAAAAGGATCACTTTTCTGATCATTAGTTTTAATTGAAGGATAAATCTACTAAATAAATTCCATCAAGGACCATTTTCATTTACCTCCTCTCTCTCAGTCATTTACTAAGCAAAGAAGTATATGATTTTTGTCATCCATTTAGCCATTTCCTTGACAAGTAAAATATGTTCTAACATCTAGACACAACATTTAGAGGAGGAAAAATTTTATTACATTGTACAATAATAAGAAATGGTATTAGCACCTCGATAGACTACTTCATCTATTAAAACAGCAGGAAAAATAGCACTCACTTTTACAGAAGCTGGTCAAATCTTACTGATGGTCCAACTTCTTGTAGAACAACTTTTCTGTAGCAATATTAATAATGATACTGTTAATGGTGATGATAATTCATCTATAGTCTGTTCTGTATATGTTTGGATATTAACTATCCCATGTCCGTTTTCTCATCAGTGGTGGTTAGTGGCCATTGTGTCTGAGCTAAACCATAAGCCTATAATGAATGACTTAAATTTATGCTATGTATGTGACTGTTTCAGGGTAGGGTGGGGTTTTTGTTCTTGCTGCTTCTTGATTTTTTTTTTACTTTTTTTTGGGGGGGGTGTTTTTTAGTATAAAGACTGGTAGAGACTATAAGGTCCATTCAAAAGACACTTAGAACAGGACAAATACAGTAATAACAAGAAAGAAGTTAATTTTAGAATCATAGAATCTTAGAATCATTTAGGTTGGAAAAGACCTTCAAAATCATTGGGTCCAACCATCATCCATGCCTACTAGACCATATCTTGGAGTGCCTTGTCTACACGCTTTTTGAATACATCCAGGGATGGTAACTCAACCACTTCCCTGGGCAGCCTGTTTCAATGTCTCACAACCCCCACAATAAAGAAATTTTTCCTAATATCCAATCTAAACCTCCCCTGCCACAACTTCAGGCCATTACCTCTTGTCCTATGACTAGTTACTACCCACCTCACTGTAACCCCCTTTCAGGTAGTTATAGAGAGCGATAAGGTCTCTACTCGGGCTCCTTTTCTCCAGGCTAAACAACCCCAGTTCCCTCAGCCACTTGACTTCCAACTCAGGAGGCAGAGTACCCTGAGGATGACTGGTCTTCCTATTAAAGACTGAGGCAAAGAAGGCATTAAGGACCTGGGCCTTTTCCTCATCTCTGGTGGCAACACTCCCTTCTGTATCCATTAAAGGATAGATATTCTCCTTGGGTTTCTTTTTACTGTTAACATATTGGTAAAACCTTTTTTTTTTTTTGTCC
>JANZLQ010000079.1:25300866-25311064 GCA_026212715.1 Elanus axillaris | reverse complement strand
GGAGAAGGAGAAGGAGAAGGAGAAGGAGAAGGAGAAGGAGAAGGAGAAGGAGAAGGAGAAGGAGAAGGAGAAGGAGGGAAAAAACACAAAGAAGAAAAGTAATAAGCAAGATGTCTTCATCTCTCACATCTTCTTTTCCTCTTTGCTAAATGTCCAGTTTTCCTGTTGTCATGCTGTCATGGTTTCTCCTCAAAAGCAAAAACTTCCTTTCTACAGGGATTACCCATCTAGATAATTACCTGCAAGATTTGAAATCAGTTTCATACAAATTTACCCCTTAGCTTCTGGGAGACATAGCATGGACACTTTCTTTGATGCTTACCCACCTTACTGTCTGAACAGATCACTGCAGAGCAAAGTAAGCATGAGAAACAGCAGTTAGAGGTTAGAGATGAGTTAATGACAGATGGTCCAATAAAAGACAAAGTGTAACTCATCTGTCAAGGGGATTCAGGTCATGTGTGTGACGTCCATTTTGGAGATTGCCAGTTCTATATTTTCATAATTGGGTCACTGAGCTTCTGGATTGTTGGTTTGCTTGACATTTAATCTTCATTTAATTTTTGAAATCTAAGGAAGGCTATGAGAAAAAACAAAAGTCACCGAACAAATCTTCAAGAAGATGCAACATGGCAAAGGAAATAACTCTAAAATCTAACGAATACCATGATTAAATGGCAAAAAATATGGAAAAATAATTATTTTAAGAAAAGCATAGAGATAAAAAGAAGAACTTGTTCTCCTATAGGCAACATTTTTGTATAATGGAAGTTACATTACATAATCCTCTCCTCAAAATTATTAATGTTTTCAGTAGATTCAAAATTAAACATAAAACAATTATTTGTAATTAAAAAGTAATGTCATACAAGACTATGTCATGAACAAACTGTTTATGATTCAAATTACAAATGGTGAGAGGCATCTGTGCACAAAAAGTGACAGCCAACACAGCTTCACTAAGGGCAAATCATGCTTGTCAAATTTGGTGGCCTTCTACAAAAGGATTACAGCACTGTTGGATAAGGGAAGACAACTAACATCAGCTACCTGGACTTGTGCACAGCATGTGATATTGTCCCGCACAACATCCTTGTATCTAAAATGGAGAAGCATGGATTTGATGGATGGACCACTTAGTGGATAAGAAATTGACTGGAAATTCACAATCACAGAGTTGCGGTCAATAACCCAATGTCCATGTGGAAAGCAGCAACGAGTGGCATTCCTCAGGCTCCGGTACTGGGACTGGCACTGTTTAACATCTTTGTTGGTGACATGGGCAGTGGCATTGAGTGCACCCTCAGCAAGTTTGCTAATGACACCAAGCTGTGTGGTGTGGTTGACACACTGCAGGGAACGGATGAGATCCAGGGGGACCCTGATAGGCTTGAGAGGTGGGCCTATGCGAACATCATGAAGTTCAACAAGGTCAAATGCAAGGTCCTACAACATGGGTCAGGACAATCCCAAGTACAAATGCAGACTGGGCGATGAGTGTATTGAAGGTAAGCCTGAGGAGAAGGACTTGGGAGTGTTGATTGATGAGAAGCTCAACAAGACCCAGCAGGGAGCACTTGCAGCCCAGAAAGCCAGCTGTATCCTGGGCTTCATCAAAAGTTGTGTAACCAGCAGGTCGAGGGAGGTATTTCTCCCTCTCTTCTCTGCTCTGGTGAAACCCCACCTGGAGTATTGAGTTCAGCTTTGAGGCCCCCAACATAAGAAGGATGTGGACCTGTTGCAGTGGGTCCAGAGGAGGGCTGCAAAAATGATTAGAGGGCTGGAGCACCTCTCCTGTGATAACAGGCTGAGAGAATTGGGATTCTTCAGCCTGGAGAAGAGAAGGCTCCAAGATGAACTTATAGCAGCCTTCCAGTACCTAAAGCGGGCCTAGAAGAAAGCCAGAGAGGGACTTTTTACAAGGGCATGTAATGATAGGAAAAGAGATAGGGGCTTTAAACTGAGAAAGGGTAGATTAAGATTAGATGTAACAAAGTAGTTCTTCACTATAAGGGTGGTGAGGCACTGGAACAGTCTGCCCAGAGAGGTTGTGGATGCTCCCTCCCTGGAAGTGTTCCAGGCCAGGTTGGATGGGGCTTTGAGCAACTTGGTCTAGTGGAATGTGTCCCTGCTCATGGCAGGTGGGTTGGAACTAGGTGATCTTTAAGGTCCCTTCCAACCCAAACCTTTCTATGATTCTATGAATAGTGTAACAATGCTCATAATGATCGGACTGTTTACTAAGTACAAACAGTCTTATTTTTGGCATCTCAGTGTTAATAGCACTGTATGATGGGACTGAAGTTGTAGTATTTCAGTCACTAGCTGTTCACAGCAAACATACACTGAAGAATTTACTTCTGGACCACATATAGCAAGTTTACAAGTTTATCCCATAGCTGGCCATGTAAAACAAAAACCTGCCTCTTTCCCACTTGCATTTTTTTGAAATGATCTCTTGGTATACTGCCCGCTGAAGCAGAGTGGCTGGCATCCTTAAATTAAGATCACTAAAATTTAAAAAGTATTGGTGTTTCTAGCGACAAGGTTTTCGTTGTTGCTAGAGAGTGGTGATCCTTGGACATTTTTTGCCCAGTGAGAGTACACAAGTATTCTCTGTAAGACATCTGATCACTCGTCAAGTGAACATGAGGTAGGCTTATGCAATTAGAAATATACCAGTTCTGTATACCTCTGTTTAACAGATAAATCCTCAAACATGAAGGGCTGCTGGAATAATACCTCATACATCCAGACAGTGTAAAAAACTGTGCCAAACATACACAGACATTTCTCTGATCTAAAAAAAAAAAGAAAGAAATCTCACAGAAAACATTGTACAGAATGTTTGTAGGCAGCTGTGGATAAATTAAGAATTCTTTACATTTAATGGAACATATTTCACAAAGCTTAATAGTGGGTGAAATAGTCCAAAATCAGTGCTGTATCCTTGTTTTGAAACTGCAATTACACAAACTTTGCAGACATTCAATAAGCAAATATAGACTATAATATAACTTAATAATCTGGGAGGACATCTTGTCAGTATCAAGGTTCTTGACCAGCTTTCATAAAAGGTTCAGGCCCTTCATATTCAGGTATTTTTGGGACTGAGGGGCAGAATGAAATTATAGTTTTTACTTTAATTTCAAATATCCCCATTGCACTAGTTAAATTTAACTATGGACTTCTAAATGTGTAAATGTATAAGTTTAATGCATTTTGCCAGTGCCTCTACTGCTACTAAAATTTCTGTTAGTCTTTCTTCTTTGTGATATTTCAAAGTATATTTAAGAGAATTCAGAAAATATTTAACCATACATTTCTTTCCAGTGCAATACTAATGTTTCTTAAAACAGTTATATGCTTAAATTTTGCCACATATTTGTGTACTTTTAAAACATCATACAAGTTTTACATATACTTTATGTACTGTGGTTCAATCCCTTGTCTTATCTAAATGAAAATATGTCATCCATTTCGGAGTAAGACAGCTTTTCATCTGTATGTAATTACCAGGTAATAGGGACAACAGAATATCTACTGACCTATGTTTAAATTCTGTAAGTTTTAAGGTTTCTCATGACATTTTTTTAGTTAAAGTCTCAGGATTGTAAAGAGAATTCTACATTTGTTGAATGTTTTTGTATATGCTGTAATGTTTTGATTATATGTTTTCAGGACAATTTAATGTTTGATTTTTCAAGTAAATATATTATAAAAATTTGGAGGAGGTCAGCTCTCTATTAGGAAGGATCCTGGCAGCCTTTTCCTGAGAAGCTCTGTCACTGTCTTGTTTAAACATGGACTGTGGGTTTTGCCTAAAACCATGGAGTTGTGGAATTCCTTTTTTCCTAGTACAATAAAATTTAGTAACTATTAAAAAATCTCATTAACCTTCAATCAAGCCAAGTGATCAGTTGCAATGTTACCAGTAAGAGATGCTGTTTAGGTAGAGCTCACAAGCCTGGCCACTTTCTGGACAATTCCTTCCTCCATTATCCTAGTACACCCTCAGCATCTATGTTTTAGCAGTGCTATAACCATGACCATTCTAGCTGCTTTTTTCAATTTTTCTTAAAGAGCTTGTGCTCCAGAAAGAAGCAATGTATTCTCCTCTAGGTACCTCAAACAGAAAATGTCACTTTCCAGAAATAGAAATATGAGCTTCAACAGCAGCCTGTGGAGCACTGGAACAGGAACTAGCCCATATCTCTTTTGCTTTGGCAGATAGTTTAGATGTAAACTAGCAGCCCTAATATAAAAAAAAATTATGTGCGGCAAGGAAGGCTGAATGTAAGGCCTGAAGTATGGAGAACAGCTTGCTTTGAAGCATGGTATTGTAGTTGCTTTTCCTGAATACTGTCAAACCTGATGCTTCATGCACTGAACAATTAAGATGGACATGCTCAGTAACAACAATACAATCTAAATGCATTAGATTTTCTGCACTTAAACAAACCAGGTATACAGCATATAGAATTGGACTGATGAAGGGTCATAATTAGCAACTCAGTTCCCTAATGTGCTATGTTTCATACTCAGAAGTACATGCTTACATGCTTTGTGTATATGTGTTATGAAGTACATATGTTCATGGTCCTGCTACTGTCTGACAGTTAGAATGCTAAATGTAAGACAGCCTTTCCAAATGGGGAAGTTTGGAAAGCTTTTACTACTTATTCCATTCACTGCATTTGCTAATAGTTTGAGTGAAAACACTGAGTGTGCACAAAGATCAGACAAAACTAAAGTTCTGTTTCCTTGTCTGGTGACACAAGGAACATCACCTATTTTCCAAAATGAGACCACCACAAAAGTAGTGGAGGACACTGAGTTATTATAAACTCTCAGAATAATTGCATACTGCATTTTTATTGGAATCTTTGCCTTATTAAGAGCACAGGATTGATAGCAATGATGGAAAGAATCACATTCTGTATCAAACAAAATTATTCCAATTAAAAATAACTGTAATAGCTACGAGTTGTATTCTTCTGCATCCCAGTTCTGAAATCTGTGGGGCTTAATTTTGAAAACTCACCTGGAGTTACTAGCAACAATGAATTTTTGCAGTAAAGAAGTGCAACTACAAAGAAATCCAACTACTATCAGTGTTTCATGTTGGCCTTCAACCATAGCTTGAGAGTTAAATATCCTTATGACTTAAGATACTTGTTTGGAATAAAAAGTAATCTGATCTATTTGTCATACAGACTAAAATTCAGATCCTTGATAGCTGTCTGGGAACACTATATATTTCATGGAGAGACATAGCATTGCTAGTGTTCACATACGTAAAATTGTCCTACTGAACAGACATCACACACATCTGTTGCTGTATATCAAAGCCAATGCTGACATAAGATGCTGACATCAGGTCGTGTTTGAAAATGAACAGTTCTGAAATTCAATATTAACACCTATTTAGCTGTTCTTAGTATTAGGCAGTAAACCTGTGTTCCAATAAATACAGCTTCATTATGATTATAAGTCATTTGCATCTCAGAAGAAGTAAGGAAGCAAAGTAACTAATGTCACTGAAGCACTCAGATGCTCTGATAATAAATAAAATAGGAACACCTGCAAAGAAATTAGAATTCTGCATTAATTTTATATATCCCATAATAACTGATAGGGCTTTTCTAGATTATGTGGGACAAGTTAAAAAAGGGGAAAAAAAGGACAGTGAAGACACACAAAAATTTATATTTTAGATTACATGAAGTAAAATTCTGTAGTTAACCATGAGTCACAACATCTAATAATAACTCCAGTGAGTATGGCTTCTTTTTCTGGATGTTAACAGAATACTTCCCTATTTCAAGGAACAGAAAATAATACAACCAAATCAGGTGATTTCTGTGTTGATCATGAAAAACACATTTGAGATGGTTCCACTAAGCTTAAATGGATGCTTCAAACTCTTCAAAATACTTTAAAAGTGCTTTCCTCAAATACAAAGGAGAAAATGCAATGCCCCAAATCTGTGAACATGTACAGCAGAAGTTAAATTTCAATTTAAACATCATAATATCATTGCATTTTCTTAGTCCTTTCATCTATGTATATGCAAAAATGCAATAAGATACTATCATGTATCACCATAATATAAAATGAAGGTAACTTTTTTGTATACTACCTTACTAATAAAAACCTTATAAAAGAAATGAAAACATTTCACTTGAAGAAAATTTGAATGCATTTTTACATTTCCATTTCTGCAAGTGGCAGAAAAAACTTTCACAGAGTGTGTGAGGGGGTGTGATTCGGATTAGATACACCCAGAAACAGGAATAACAGAACATGTATAAATACCACATTGTGTAATTAGCACACAAAAGAGGTAGCGGTTTGTTTCTTTAGAAATAAGGACATTCTACTGCGTTCCAGCAGGTTACAATAAGTAATAAGGCATAAGGCTATAAGTACCACTGATTTTGATGGATTGATCTCATCCCAGGGAATCCCAGGGAGGGGACAAGGCTAATGTCTGCTATGAACATCCAGCTAACTTGTACAAAAATTGGCAGACCTATACACGGTGCATTTGCCCTACAAGAGCATTTTAGTACCCTATTTAAGAGAGAACAAGTGCTTATAACCCACTACCCTCCTTAACGTCCTGATCCATGACAATTTTGGTGGGATTATTTTAATGATTACAGCTGTCTACTTCACTACCTTTAAACTAATTTTCTGCTTAATTAGCTCCCATCCTCATTGTCTGGCAGACAATTCCAAACCCTTGAGTGAGTGCCTTCTGATCTGAAAACCTGTTACTAT
This sequence comes from Elanus axillaris, assembly GCA_026212715.1. Taxonomy (NCBI): domain Eukaryota; kingdom Metazoa; phylum Chordata; class Aves; order Accipitriformes; family Accipitridae; genus Elanus; species Elanus axillaris. The sequence continues at coordinate 25,304,278 of JANZLQ010000079.1, read as the reverse complement.
TTAATGCTTCTCATTTAAATATCTTACTTTTCAAATGTTCATCTAATGTATCTAAGAATTATTTCAAGGTTTAACACTTATTTTGATTTAACTCAACAGTTAGATGTTGTTAATATACTATCTTCTTAGGCAGTGAAAAGAAAGACCTAGTTCTACGAACTTTGAACTCATTAATTTACCATTTGCTTTGCAAAAGAAGCAGATGTGATCTCTTTAGAATGAAACACATTTCTGCAGCAGTTAGAGTATTTGAGTTTTTTTCTGCAATAATATTGTGTAAGATCAGGCTCTCACAGATTTCTCTACGTTGTTTTAATGGAAAAATGGGGAAAAAAAAACAAAAGCAAGAAAAAGGAATATGACATCAATATGAATACATACTGTCAAAGGTTCCTCTGAGTCATCCATTAACTCCACATTGCCAAGGATTTTCCAGTAAGGAACACTTTAATCTTATGGTAAATTATTTTCTCCTACCCAGGCAAAAATTGGATAACCAGAGATGTGATACAGCCAGATGCTGACAGAAAATCCTCCTTGAGAACACATTTTTCTGACCTGCTCCATTCACTCTGCCTATATTTCTAGCCGTATCATATTGCTGAAAAGGAATTTTGGAGAAACATGGGACTTCCCCCAAGAAAGTGACTCCATTATCAATCATTACCAGTTCATCTCCAGTTTTGGTCTCAGAAATTGAGGTTACATTGACCAGACTGATCAGTCTGGTCACCACCAGGAAGTGACCTTCATGGCACTGTGGGGAGATCCCAGGGCACCTCATTTGCTGGTGTTTCAGAGGAGCATGAGGCAGCAAGACTGTGCTTCGCTCATTGCTGAGGAGTCGTGGTTTAACACCAGCCAGCAACTAAGCACCACACAGCTGTTCATTCACTCACCACCAGTGGGATGGGGGAGAGAATCAGAAAAGCAAAAGTGAGAAAACTTGTGGGTTGAGATAAAGACAGTTTAATAAGTAAAGCAAAAGCCATGCATGCAAGCAAAGTAGAACAAGGAATTCATTCACTACTTTCTATTGGCAGGCACATGTTCAGCCATCTCCAGGAAAGCAGGGCTTCATCACATGTAACAGTTACTTGGGAAGACAAACGTCCCACCCTTCCTTCTTCTTCTCCCAGCTTTATATGGTGAGCCTGACATCGTATGCTGTGGAATATCCCTTTGGTCAGTTGGGGTCAACTGTCCTGGTTGTGTCCCTTTCCAACTCCTTGTGCCTCCCCAGCCTGCTCGCTGATGTGGTGGGGTGAGAAGCAGAAGAGGCCTGGACTCTGTGTGAGCACTGCTCAGCAGTAATGAAAACATCCTTGCATTATCTATACTGTTTCCAGCGTAAATCCAAAACATAGCCCCATACCATCTGCCACGAAGAAAATTAACTTTATAGCAGCCAAAACCAGCATGTAACGGAAGATTTTTCCATCGCACTCTATTTGCCGTGCTGATATCTGAATTCCCAGTTTTTCTAGGAGTCCTTCAATTTCAGTTTTGAAATTCCCTAAGGTTATATTGGCACCTGGAAACAAAGCATTGGCAGAGGATTTCCATGGGTGCTGGAACTGCACTGTCAACTGTGTTCAATCACTATGAAAATTCTTTGCTGAGTTTAGTACCAGACAAACTACACTTCCCTCCAAATTTAAAGACATTGTTTGTGAGGCACCATTCCCAGCAGGCAGTTTGTGTACAGCTACTCTTATTTCAGAAGTTAAGGAAATGTAGTAGGAGAGACATGTGCTTTTCTATACTGATCAGACATGCCAGCTGACCAATCATCATCATCATCATCATCATCATCATCATCATCTAATAGTATTTTAAAACAGTCATTTTGAAGAAATAGCAACTTTCTTAGTTTAAGAACCTTGACTATGATAGGAACCCTGGCCAAGTCAGCATTTGGAGAGACTGATATTTCTGATTTTTTCACCCTTGATTATTGGATTTCTGCTTCTGAGATTGAATTAAAATGTGTTTTGAATTCTTAAATTCCACAGATATTTTGAACCCTTTCTAAAAGATATTTTCCAAATGTGTTTATGTTTATTTGTAGTTTAATAAAAACAATCATCTTTGAATCAATATGGTCCTTAAGAACTAGTAATCTAAGGGGAAAATTATGCTTCTTTTCAAGCAAGTAAATATGCTGAAAAATAGTACTGGTTCTTGAATAAATGTCCCAGTAATAATACCAGCATAATTTTCATTATCTATCAGAAAGCAAATAAATTATACCCATGCTTTAAATCTGAATGTATTTGATATGAAATGCAGGAAAACTAGATTGAAGCACTGTTCTGAAACTATGGAAGATTTTTCATATAAGCTGCTGCAACATATCTAAAGAGATCAAGAGGTCCATATATTTCAGAAGCAATAAAACGTCGGGTGTTTTTCCCCAGGAAAAGCCAAGACACATGTACAGAAATACCTCTGGAAACATATGTTCCACACTTTGGAGTATCATTCTCCTGGAGAGAGTTTGGGAGGGAAAGAGAACCACTCTACTGTTGTGGTCCTGTGGCAGAAGGGCAGCCCTATAACCTGATGCCCAATAGAATTGGTTTGATTACAGTTTCTGATATTCCAGTTACTTATGCCCACAGAAGAGGTTAAAACAAGGGAAGGCCTTGAGAGCACTCCTTCCCTAGTCCCATCGTCTTAATCTCTCTGCCCTTCCCACCCCACAACATAAACACTAACCAGCCTTAATTTTAAAATAAATTAAATGATTAAAGGGAAATGGAATTACATTATAGCACGATCTTATGTTGTTATGCTATGTTATGTTATTAGCATAGGGCCAAACCCACTACTGACAACAACTTCTGAAAACTCTGAGTTTTTGAAAATCATTGAAAGGCTTGTGAACTGATTAGTTACAATAACTTGTTTTTGTGAGATGAACTTTCATGATCCAGTTTGCTCTCCTCCTGCATGACTTCAGCTGATATTGGTGTCTCACAAAATGGTTCCCTGAATATATGTAGACATATTAGTCACTGTGAGTCTGAGTCAACTAATTCCTCTTAGGTTAAAGAATTCCAGATCATGATTAACCTTGGGGAAAAACTAAGGTATTTCAGCTACAGCTCTTCCTCTTCCATTTTTCAGTGTGATTACTCTTTTCCTGTTGTTGCTACTTTATTTGGATCTTAAGTATACTCTATTTACCTTTAAGTTTATTAGTGACTGTCCTGGTTTCAGCTGGGATATAAGTGTCTTCCTAGTGGCTGGTACAGTGCTGTGTTTTGAGTTAGGGATGAGAAGAATGTTGATAACACTCTGATGTTTTCAGTTTTTGGTAAGTAATGTTTACACTAAGTCAAGGATTTTTCAGCTTCTCGTGCCCAGCCAGCGAGAAAGCTGGAGGGGCACAAGAAGTTGGGAGGGA
>JANZLQ010000079.1:25285723-25300766 GCA_026212715.1 Elanus axillaris | reverse complement strand
GTCATTTTATTAGTGTTATCATTATCATTATTAGTTTCTTCTTTTCTGTTCTATTAAACCGTTCTTATCTCAAGCCAAGAGTTTTACTTCTTTTTCCAATTTTCTCCCCCATCCCACCAAGGCGGGGGAGAGAGAGAGAACAAGTGAGCATCTATATGGTGTTTAGTTGCTGGCTGGGGTTAAACCATGACAGTGACAGTTTTAAAAACTGAGTATATTACCTAGGTGACAGGTTTCGCCCACAGCTGTGTAAAATTGGTATAATTCTCTTTGTGCTTTGTATACTCTTCTGCCACATTTAGGAGTTCTTTTCACAGAAATTGAGCAGCATGAGCACGTTACTAAAAAAAGCAGCTGATAAAAGTACTAAGAGTTATTGTATATTGGCTGCAGTTGTAGCTAAGAAGACATTTTTAAGCTAAACCGCGTTTTGAAGAAGCATCCAGCAAATAATTTCACATCATCAATGCTTTTTATCCAGATTTATAAGAAACAAAATCTCTGTACATGGAATCAATAGAAAAAGATAGGCTGCTACTTTATTAACTTTTAGCATACTTAAAAATGGTACAGTATACTTTCCCCCCAACCTAGCAGTCTTCCTTGTTCTTTATTGACTTACAATAGAATCACAAATCCACAATCTTTCTCCATTAGTCTTATCATCTCTACATCACTGATCATACAATTTAACAAGTAATTCTACATCAGTCTTTACCTTGTGATTGAATGAAATTTATAATGATAGACAGTCTTGATTTAGAGGTGTTTAAAATGTCCCAGATGCTCAGATAAGTTATTACATTGATTAGTTGTTCTTATTGTTAGAAATGAATGTTTCTTTTCTGATTTAACTTCCTGCCTTTGGAAAATAGGATGCTTTTGTCTCCTGGATTAAAGAAGCTCCATCCAGTCCTCTCTCTAGGCAGGTTCTTAAAGGTAAGCCACGTCTTCATCCTTACCAGGACAAGGTAAGCAGGTTGAAGTCAATACTTGTTACTACAGCTGGAATATTGTTTCTTGAAACAGAATCAGATTAATCCTTTTGAAAAACTATATTGCATCACAAAGTTGTTTATAGAAGCTGAGAATAGATTTAGTTCCTGCTGATACAAACAGAACAGGGATTGCTATGGCAATATGGTATAAACCTGCTGGTTTAAGCTCTTGTTTTTCTGGCATCTTATTTAAACAACATCAGACCATGAGGATTTCTATCCTCCCTTCGGTTCTTGAATACTGTTGGTGAAACTGAGGATTAATCAGAATTGATGTTTCTTTGTATATGGTTTCTTTTTCTATAAAGAATACTCTTTATGTTCTGTCATTTTTATGGCAAGTTTTTATGGCATAATACAAAGGACAACAAAAAATTTAGTGCCAATCCTCAAAGTAAAGATCTGGAGTGGTAATCAAAGAACAATACAAATAACCTACAGGTCATCAGGGCTAACTGTCACTTGAAGGCCTGTTTGTGACCTCAGTGAAAAATTTCTAAGTAGTTCTTTGGAATTACAAACTAGATATAACTTGTCACAGACATTCTCACTAGTGCAGAAATCTGGTGTAAGATCTGCAACTTAAATCAAAAAGAAAGAATAGAGGTATAGAGTTTATGCAGTCTAAGTCATGCTGCTCCTCTAGGTAGAAAACTCATTTTAAGAGTTAATCCTATGTCAGACAACCACTACACAGGATTTGCTCTGCCTAGGATTTTCAGGGTTGGACTGAGCATCTGACCCAATATCTAAGATATAGAAAAGGAACTCTTTGTCAAGTATTTTAATAACTGAGAAACTCGGTATTCTTGTAGTTTAAATAGATGATTAAGTTTTTTTAACCTGTAGCTAATATAGCCTTATTTGTGAGAATAGTTTATTAGTATTCTGTGACATAAGAAAATGTGCCATGATATGACAGCCTATTTAATCATACAAATCTAGGATTTTCTAGATCATTATTTAAAACAGAAGATAAATTGAAACTAGAAATATTATAATTGCTTTTTCTTATTTTCATCATGTATAAAAGAGGACTTTATGTGTCCTAAAAGCTCTAAAAAAAAGCTCTAAAAGCTGCCCTAAGGCAGCCCTCTAAATACAGAATGAAACTTCAGAAAGTCATATTAATTGACTAATTTTTATGGAGTTAAAATTAAGTTTAAAACTGATGTAGCCTTGTAATTAAGTTTCCCATGCTTGATATATATATTAATATATATATGGCCACTAATATGTGTAGAGTAGAATGGTATAAACACTTCCATATTATTCTAAATTTCAGCGAAGATTTACATGTATTCTCAAATATCGATGGACAGAAAATTGTTTTGTTCTAGAAGAAGCTTAAATATTGTCTGGAATTTCCAGAAAAATGCCATTTCTTATTGTAAAAATTTCTCTTGTACTCCTGTGTGTCCCCTACAGTTCATCTCTTTAGTAGGTTTTTTGTGGGGTTTTTTTCCTATTTAATTATGATATAAAATGTACATTTCAAAATAGATCATTCTCTTTTGTTTTTGTTTTGGTTGTTTGTGTTCCTGTTTTGAAAATATTTAAGCAGAATGCACTGAGCATTTAAAACTTTACACAAAATATTATCTAAGTGGAAATTTATTGAACATTTTTTAACATGCAACAAAGAAGTACTTAGATATTTTAATCAGCTCTAATTACATTTAAAACATTAATTTTATTTGTACTGTTTTTCTCATATGAAAGTGTGTCCATCAATTATAGCCAAATACAATTCAGCAAAGAACCACCATCTTTCAAAACATATGTATATCCCATAAAGGTCAATGGGATTAAGGTTATGGACTATCATTACAAAAAATGGCAACTTGAGAAAGTTGTATTTTTTCCATTCTTCTCAAACAGTCTGAGGTCTCCAGCTGACTTCTCTCTATGTGCTCTCAGCTTCCTGACAAAATAAGGGGCCAACATTTTTCTTTGAGTGCAGCTTCACTTCATTGTCATTGTGACATTTAAAAGCAATGGCCATTTTAAAAATGGCATTTTAACAAACAACAAATCTGACCTCATGTTGTGAACAATAGCCATTCTGACAAAAGACAGGTTTTTACTCTGTGCCTTTTGTAGAGAAAATTTGAAGCACTGGTTTCTACCAATGAACAAAAAAAATTAAGAGTGAAAAAAATAGTAATTTGTTTTGGAAAATTTTGTGTTGCAACTTATTTGCTTTCTGAAAGGAAGAGAAGGAAAAAATGTGGTGTGCCTGCATGGATTAGAGGGAATGTAGGAAGAAAGGAAGGCACACAGAGTATATTTCTTCAGGGGTTCACATAATTAAATCTGGTAGAGGATCAGGGGATTACAATTCAGCAATGACACAGAAAGAAGAAAATTGAAAGAATCCAGAAGGGATGCAGTATAATCTAACTTGGGGCCACAAAATGTTCGTAGCAAGAGCAACTACACTTTACTACACAGTGTAGGTACACAGAAAAGTTAAGAGTGCTTGTGCAAGTTCATTCATATTCCATATTTTATTAGCATTGGCTTCCTCTGAATAGCATAAAAAGTGTTGCCTTCCTTAACGAGAATTTCTGTCTTTTATAGTTTGTTTCTATCAATTTCTATCCCTAATTTCAGCTTTTCACGGCATCAGCTGACTTAATCATAGCATTCCTATAACTGAAATCCATCCTAAATTATCTTGCACACTTACCTTTTCCTTTACTTTAGGGCACAATTTGTCTCTAAGCTCTTATTGGTATAAAATTTTGATATGCAGAGATACTTTGTCAGTTATGGCAGAATTTCAGCGTTTCAATTACTTTGATACTAAAACAATGCATTGTATTTAATATTTCCAATTGTGTGTCCTCATATTTAGTTTTTATATTAATTTTATAACTAAGTAAATGGAGTAAAAGGTACAAGAAAAACAGTAAATTACATTAGAAAAGCAAAGTTTTGGTGGGTTTACTTTAATATTAGACAAAGTGTATGTAGAAAATGGCAGGCTAACCCTTCATTTATTAATAAGATGCTTTTTTGCAAACAGGAAAAAACATCAGAGCATAGCAGGAGGCCTCACTGAAGGAATATAGTTCCCTTTCACTGAGTTTTCACCTAATGGTGCTGCCTCTTTAAACATCAACACTGTATTAATCACAGGACAGAGTACAGGTTGCAGATCAGGTCTGCTGGCTCCTCTCTGGTGAATTCACATAAAGGATGTTCCTCTCATCCAAGTAATTCAGAAGGTGACAAATATTACAGATGCTGAATTTATGTGAATGCTTGCTCCTTGTTTATTAACTCATCAATCTTGTGAGAAATAAAAGGACCAAACAGCAAGGCAAGTGGGCTTTTCTTATCCTGTCAGCTCAACAGTGTCTAAAAGTAATCAATATCTATAATTACTAAATGCTTTCAGGATATTTTAACCCTTCTTTAGCAGCCTACTTCCACATCTGACAGGTTGATCAAATCCAAAACTAATTAGAAAGAATGAAGTTTTAATTACTGCACTGATGCCTTTCATTTATTTCTCAGTCTTAATAAAATTGGTTCCATGATAATGGCAGACTGTTTTTTTCTTTTTTAATTTGATGAATTAATAGAGCTTTCTCTGTAGAAAAGCAGATAAGCATAAAATATGCAGAGATGTCCTAAGAATGAACAGATCCTTTTTTGCCATGCAAGTTTTTTTTTTTGTTTGTTTTTGATTTATATACATTTCCCTCTGTGTGTGTGTGTTCACACTACTTTAGGAATAAATAGAAACATTCATGAGTAACAAAGATTTTTTAAAGCTCCAAGTCTCAGTGCAAGTAAAATTTCCAAGAACATTGAAAATGCTTAAAAAAAAAAAGTCGTTTCCTTAAATTTGGAGAGAAAATTAAATTTGAATAGACATTATACTCTTAATTAAGACATAAAAAGAACAAATGTTTATTTTATCCCCATTCTACTTAATTTCTAAAAATATATTGTACTTTTAAGCAGTTGCTTTGAAAAAATTATACACATGATTTCTCCTCTACACTATCTGATTAAAGTAGTCTTTTTCTTTTTTATTTCTAAACTATAGGAAAAGGGAACCCAAGTTCATTTTGAAAATCACACTTTGCAAATGACAGAGGCTAGCTCAACAATGCTAGTGTTCCACACCTGTATTTTAGTCTGAATAATTGCCAGCTATGAGTATATTTAAGTAATTCTTGCAGATGGCATATTAAGTAGACTAGAATTTAGAATTATATATTTCCTTTCTATTTAAAAATACAAATATTGTGGGTAGCTTTCCACAGACACATGTAAAGATTAAGTCTGACAACTGACCTCTTCTAGATCAAAAAGCAATTGTTGATTTCTAAAAAATAATGCCTAGCTGCATGTCTTTTTCATGCCATTCTCATTTTCTGAGGAGACTTGTGCTTATCAGGTTTTGAGTCAACACTTTGCTCAACACAGATACTTTAAAGTAGGAGTTAACATTAATGTGCTTTTTGAGTCAAAAATTATTATATCATTTGTCAAATAAGTATGACTATTTCTATAAATAGAACAATATGCTCGATAAAAGCTTTTCTGACAATTGTATTTCTATGCACTGCAATTTTGTTAGAAGCAGAAAGAAACAAAGACTAGCCTTAAGTATACTAATTACACTTAATAACTTAAAATCTATGTGTCAGCAGATGGTCTAACCAATGGATGGGGAGACTTCTGACAATGTTGTCACATAGCATAATCAATTTATTAATAACTGTAGAAGTTATGAATGGAGTATTTGATATATATACCCTTGACAAGTAGAAAGAGTAACTGCTGGTTAAGAATCCACTGCCAAAGGGCAAGACTTTATGTTATTGTTAGAAAGACTAGGAATTTATTCAAATTCTAAGACCATGAATATGGCTTGATACCAAAATGTCATTCATACAGGCTGCCATCCAAAACCTATATACTGAAGATGTCAAACTGACCCACAGAGATGGAACATATGTTGGAGTTTTTATACCAAGTCCTGTGGTGAATAGAATTACTCGTTTTATACTGAGTAATCTTTTCAGTGGCAATCTTAGATATGGTTGAAGGCTGCTATTAAGGTGCTTGTTTTCATATCTCTGTATATAATTTTAAAGCTTCTACAGTCTTATGAATAGAAGAACAATGATTGTGTATGTCTTAATATGATCTTTCTCACATATGACAAATGCTCCTATATTTTCCTGCTGTTTCAAATAATATTTGTTTCAAGAGCTACTTATATTAATAATGTTCTTGTGATTTTTTTTTAGGTAGCACATGTAAGATTTTTTTTTTCTCATTTTATATTGAAAAACTATCACTAGTGATATTGTATCCACTAATCTTTATAGAGCTTGATTCTTATATTGTGGTAGGTGTATGTTACTTTCATATGTATAAGATTTACAACAGAAAAATACTGATAAAATTCTATTATATATTCCTTACTGGTCTAAAATTATTTTCATTATGTAATTCACTTATCTGACTTAGACATCACTTAAAAATAAATATTCTGAGGGCTGAAGAACAAAGTATTCAGAATTAGACTGAGCTGGTTTTATAAGTTTCTATTTTTTTGAATTCTTTATTGCAAGTTAAGACAGTTGACTTGATTTCACAAACAGAACAACTTTTTGATAATTTCTAAATATTATGATCAAATGAGGAGATAGGAAGTAGGTCAGATAAGAGACATGATATTGTTTAAGTCTTAATCATAAACAAACCTATTTCAGAAACAAAATTGTTCACCCCTGTCTGTTGACTTAACTTTACATTGTAAAGCACAGATGTAACCATGTGGATAAAATATTAAAACAGTGCAAAGAAGTTGCATGTACTGCTCCGACAAGAAACCCACTGTAGGTCACATGAAAAACACTCTTCAAAATAGCTAACAGGGCAAGGAGGCAGTTACATGTCAGAGAGGTAGTGCTTGCCTTCATGGACTTCTTGCAGCACTAGGCAGAAACTCAGTACCCTGCTTTACTTCAGGAGCCTTCTTGGGATCAAAAGACTTAGCTGGCAGATGGAAATTTAATTTACTGTTTCCTGAATGAACATATGTAATATAACTAACAGAGGTTGCAAAATTATACAGAAAATATCATAAAATCAGATTCTTCCGTGATTTCTCAATTAATTTTCTTCCACTTTGGTCAGAAGTTTGACATTTGCAGAACATCTTTGTATATATATATGTGTGCACATGTACACAGTAATTTAGCACTAATGCTTTTAGCCCCAGCTAGTACTAAATGAAGTCAGTAAAAATGCTTACATTTTATTCAATGTTTAAGTAAAAATTTCAGGGTTGAGATCAGCTTCTGAATGAGCTTTAAATGAAGGATTCTGTCTGGTTTTCTTTCAGATACATATGAGTTACATAAACTGAAAAATTGCATTGTTCAAGGACAAGTGCAATTGTTTTATTTTTAGTGAAATGAGCAAGCTGTGAAAAAATCATCCACTGTGTATGTAGTATACACAATGATGTAGCTGCTGCCAGCTTGGAAAATTGCTACAAATGCCAGTATATGCATACAAGCCATTTCCCATGGTTATAGTCCTATCTCTGAAGACAGACTAACTCAGTGACATGCAGGGGGATTAATAGCGCATGGAGTGAACCTCTACTTCAAGCTCAGCCCCACAAACTGGGAATCATTGTTTCAACAAAAAGGAAATTTCTTCTTTAGGCAGAAACCAGCCTGTACATGTGTGCTTCTGCACATGTGTATGTGTGTGATTACAAGAGATGTAGAGGTATTGGGGTTTATCTTGAGAGAGATAGAGAAACACAGTCAAGGCTCAAAACCAGGATGGAAGATCAGGATTTTTAGCTTCCTTAGGAAGAAGTGGAAAGCTGAAGGTGCAGAGCTTTTTATGTGTGTGAAATAATCTTTCTGGTTTTGACTAACCTCAGCAGATAGCAGTTGGTAGAGTCCATTGTGTAGCTCAACAGGACTGAAATTCACAGCTGGAGTTGTAGAATGCTAGATATGAGGGTTCAGAGAGGGTCTTAGAAGCAAAACCAGAACATTGAAGTAGCTTTCTGTTTATACTTCCACTAGTTACTTTACACTATTCTTTCATTTCTTTGGGTCATATTTGAAGCTTTTTTGATTACCTCCCAGGATTCAGACCAGCCTCTGTCCCTTATTAATCACAATACAGCTACTTTTTGAAAAATACAAGTTAAAATAAAAATGTAACTTTTTCATCACAATGCTAGGGTCATGCTTTTTTATTTTCAGGCTAATATTTGTAAAGCTTCAGAGATACCTGGGGATTTTTTCCTAGGTTTTGTTGTTGTTACTGTTGTTTTAACTTTAGAGGGAGATTATTATAAGAGCAAAATCAAACTACTCCATAAAAAACACATTATCACATAATTAGCTATGTGTTAGAAGTGGCTTCCTTGGCTACTCCTTAATATACTCAGAATCGTCAGACAACTTTACCTTCACAATGTCTACTTTGTTAGGCAGTGATAATTAGAGAATCTGTACATGTGAATGATGTAGATCCTGATCCTGAAAGTAAAAGGGTAGGGAAGAAAGGAGAAGTTTCATGAATCTTTTATTGGAAACCAATCCTCTGAGCTTTCTGAAGGGAAACAGTCTAAGAGCTGTGCTAACAGAAATCTATACCTCAGCACAGAAATATAGAGCTATACTGTGAGATTAATATCATGTCAGAGTTTCCAAGACACTTGCTTCAGTATTCCTTGCCCACCAACATTAAGTTATTATTGGGCTGGACTTCTGACTGTACTGACAGGTCATAGTTTAAAATTATTAACTCATCAAAGCTGCAAAAGGACAATTGACACAACAGAGAAATTAGACTGTCAGTTGAGAGTTTTGCTTTTTATTCTTTATTTGCCACAGGACTGTTATCTTTGTGAGAATAATAATGACCACTTGTACAGAACTTAATGCTTTTATCATTTTACTTTTGGGTTGAGTGAGTCCATTATTACAGGGAAAATTTTTTTTCAGCACACTGCGCTTACCTGGCTTTACATTTGAGCAAGATGAATATAGTGCTGTGATTTCAGGACAAGTTAAATACACATGCTAAAAATAGTAGGAGAAAAACTGAAATCAATGAGAAAGTAAGTAGACCTTTATACAAACATAGTGAAAAATAAATGCAATTGCCCTAAAATTCATGAGATAGGGAACAATAAAATTCTGTATTTTTCAGAGTTTCAAGTCCTGACATGTGAAGGAAAGAGCCAATAGAGAAGAAAAACAGATGAAAGTTAAGGTTTTCTTCAATAAACTGTTATTTTCAGGATATCTGCTTTGGTGAAAGCACAGTGCTGGCTAAAGAACAAATAAAATAGCCTAAGACCAAAATAACATAGACCAGACCTATGTCAAAACTACACGGCTACTGCTATCCATTTCCTATCATTAAAAAAGTATTGCTTTTAGAAGAGCTCATCAGTTAAGGTGACAGTAATAAAAATTTATAATTCCTATATCCAGCATGGAGGTATGAATGCCTGTAGATATCTGTTTGAAATCCCTTTCATTATTTTACTTTCCTTCTTTGGTGTAATCTTTGCCTGTTCTAACTTGAGGGAAACTAAAGTAGTTTAAAGTAATTTTTCTGTTTCCTTTGATAAGCAGAGTATAACACCTAGCACTGTGCAGAACACTAACTCTCCCTTCACTTTTGTTCCTCAAAGCTCAAAAGGATCAATTCACCAGCAAATCATAAGGAAAAAAATCCCTTATATCGGTGAATTCCCCAGCTGGTTATTTGAGAAAAATTTTAAATTTATTTAGGCTGTTGTGTCTGCTCCAAAATTTTAGTGGAATCAGGCAGGTCTTATTTGTTGAAAAGATTTACCAGTGCATGGAAGCAAAATATTCATATTCTGAACTCAGATACTGTTATTCTGTTTACAGCTTGGCAATGTGTTTGAATTTCAAAAGAATGCCCCATTATATAACTTAAATAATTGCATAAAACTGTGGAAAAATCCCTTTGATTTATTAAAAAGGAGCAAAAAACTGTGGAACACACAATTAATTGGAGATTACCAGTTAATATTCGACCAGTTCAAATTATGTGACCAAATAAAAATAGCTAATGGAAAAATGAGCTGATAAATTAAGAAAATTATGGAATAGTTTTCAGGTTGTCTACTTCCTGAAGACAGTCTCTTTGTATGATTGTGGCCATATTTCCTAACATATTGCTGAGGCTGTGAATGCAGGTGGCTTGGAAATTAAGAGTTGTTTGTGTGATTTCTTTTAACGTTACTTACTCAGTGAATTATACTGCTCATATGGAATACAAAGGTTACAGTTGTGATGTTAATCCTAATGAGTTCCTAATTCAAACATTCTTAATGTTTCTCATTCTTTACCCCAAAGTACTGGTAAAAATGTTCTGGTTTTACGCTAATAGAGCAGCTGCTTTTTTGCACACGGAATGGAGTGCCTTTAAGCCATGCTGCATCAAATTGGAGCTTTCACAGAGAATCACATTAATTCTACTGGGGGAAAAAGGGGGATAAATAACAGTGAAGGAGATACAGTGCTACCTCTCTGAAATCCATTTAAGCAGTAATCCTCTGAAATTAGAGCATACCATCTGATTTATCAGCTATCATACGAACAAACTCTTTTTTAACTGTGGAAAATACAATTTCAGAGAGATTAATTCTAATGTAAACTATGGTTTATGTTATTATTTTGTTATCATCATCGTCATATGTGCACCTTCATACATACAGATCTCAGCAGAAAGACAGTGAAGAAACACAAGCCAAGTAGTTGTGAACAAATGTAATTTCATTGTATTTATGTGAACAGTTTTCTACACTAGAAAAAATACCAGTATTACCTATCTGTGAATTTTTTTAATAAAAAGCCCATAGCTTCAGCAATAAGGAAATGTTTTCATGAATTTGCTATGAATTCTTTTCCATGGAGTTTTGGACTGCTTCGCACAGTGGAAATAGGTGCAAGATCCTCTGTGTACTGAAAAGGCTCTTGGTTATTTAATTGGTAAGTCTAAGGGTCACTAACAATATCAATGTTTCAGACAGATATTTAATTTTAAAAAAATATATTTCTTGTTATACATCAGGAGAATCTTAATGGGAATTTTGAGTATGTACTAAAAAGTCTCACAGCTGAAGGTGATCAGAAAAGAGGAGCTGGACATCAATAAGTGGCTATAGTAATATCTGTATTCAGTGCCTCTTGGTTAGAGTCAGGAAAGGGAAATTAATTGGGCCAGACAATCACTTCCCCTTCTCATTTTCTTAAGCATCTTAGTAACAGGAAAGCCTGATTAATAAGAAGTTGTGCCTTCTGGCATTTTGTGGTTGTGACCAGTCACCTGGCCATGTTCAGGAAGGAATTTTTTTTCCTAGAAAGTCATAGCAGCGGGTGCATTTTGTTGTTTGTTTGCTTGCCTAACTGCCCAAGGAGGAAGGGTTTGGCTGAGAGCAGTAGAACATCAAATTTTATCAGTAAGAAAGAAAAGACAGTGGGCTGTTATGACCTTGGAGATAAAGACTGCAAAATATTATTCCCCAGATGTGTGATATCCAGGATTTCAGTGGTGGAGCTAGGCTTATGGCTGAAATGGGTGGGGAGGTGAGTAGACCTTTGCAGAAATATAAAGACACCTCCGGGGGGGAGGGGGGATATATCACCTTGCACCCTTTATATAAAATGTGAGGAGTCCAGGGATATTTCAGTGAGGTTCTATTCCCAGAAAACGTGGTGATGTTGTTATTTGACCCTGTTGGAATCAATTAAAAAGATGGTAAAATAATGTGAGTTAAAGAACTTCCTGTCCCTTACCTGTGTGGAAACCAGTAACAGTTCAAATTATCACATAAAGTCTTTCCCACATCACTGTTCTCCATTTGTCTATCTGCCTGGTTCAAAGTATTTCAGCTCATGATTAGCCATTCTTAAAATATTCTATATATTAAAATGTTAGGGTTACTAACAAGAGCAGCTAGTATTATGAGGAACAAGGTTAAGACTTTGCATGTTCTGAAACTTCATAATCCCAAGGTAAGCTTTGAGCATAAGCTGTAGATGTTCTATTCATAAACAAATGAAGATTTTTTTTCTCAGAAAATTTTCCTGGAATGTTTACTTAATGTTTCTTTCATTTATAAAACAACATCAGATGTGAAGGATATACAAATCTATGAAAGATAAATGAAACAAACAGTGGAGGAACTTCTGACTACTTCTTTTTAACTCCCTTTTGGAAAAGCTTATAATGTATAGCTAAGCTGATATATCTCTGTGTTTTTTGGGACCACACAAATTTTCTGCTAGCCTTTACCAGCGCATTCTTTTAGCATGACTCATAAAAACTTTGTTGTCTCCAACCTCCTTGGTGCAGAGCAGTCAATACTACCAGTTAGCTATTGCTTTGAAACTGAATTCTGTTAATTGAATTTTGCTTCTATGGTGTTTTCTGACATGTTTTCCAGTCATATTCCAATTTCTTTTTTCTACCTAGTTGTTGTCTTTACTTAGTCTTGTCTTGTTTTTACTGAATGGTGTCAGCTGCAACTCCAGCTTTTCTCCAGCAGAGATTACAAACAGACAACACAGTTGCATCTTACCTATTCTTGACATTTTCAAGAACATGTGTCATATTTATGGGTCAGCCAACATCGATTTGAAGGAAAGCTCCTTGAGAGTAATACAGCTGAAATGGAATAAAGGAAAGATAACACAACAAATTAATCTCAAGGCTGTTTTAATCTCAAGGCAAAATGTAATTATAAACAAAAATTAATTTTGAAACTTTAAAAGTAGAAAAATTGCGTAAATTAGAACAATATTGAATACCATTCAGTAATTAATCAAAAATGCTGGTACTATTATAATAGCAAAAGATCATTTCCAAAGCTTTTGTTCACTAAGGAAAAGATGTCAAAAATAGGAAAAAAAACATTTAATAACCTTCACAAACTTTCCTAAATTTAGGATTCTTAAAGTATGGATGTAGTACACCTATCATATATGGAGACTATTATGGCTGGAATCCTCAGGAATCTAGAGCTAAAGACCATATCCTGACTGAACTCAGATGAAAAACAAACAAAAAACCCAAACCAACCAACCTAAGAATCACTGGATGCTGCAAAAGAAAACAACTGAAACTTTAGTATCTCTAAAGCACACATACTGTTCAGATCCTGTGCACTAGAAAAGGAATATATTGTGAAATTCAGTGATGGTATAAAAGTAACGTATTGGGTCAGATGTTAACTAGAGCACTGTTTCTCCTCCAGTTCATAAAACCTGCCAGTGCCCTTTGAAAAATTTCTCTGTTGTTCAGATATAGAGGATGAGACTGAATTTATTACACCAGTTCTTCAGAGAATTCTTGTGAAATTTCCGCTGGCTGGATGTGGTAGTTCTGGGGTCCTTTAAGGTAGGCTAGTCAGAAAAGACTTTCTTTTTTCTTTTCTCAGTAGAGATGTTCTCTAAATACTCCTATTATTTGAATAGCATGATCCTGAGAGCAATCTTCTTCCTCTGATTTTTTTTGAGAATACTTTGAATTGCTTGTCATATTTCTTTTTGATTAGTGTAAGGAGACTGATATACCTTAATTTTTTGGCACAGAGAACAGGAATGACAGAACAGCATCAGCTATTGAACCAGAGTGATGCTGCCTGCAAATAATTTAGAATTTTTTTTTTGTATGCCTGAAGAGATTATGAAATGCTGCTTAACTTCTCAAGTGTGGAATTGTAATGTCCAGTGATTCCCACTGAGGATTAAAACAATCTTCTACTTCCTCTGTTTACAGCAGAACTTGGTGTTGACATAATGTTAAACAAAAAACTTGAAAGAAAACTTCAGAGCTCTGAAATTTCTGTAATTTTCAGAGGATATCAAGATTGTCTGCAGATGAGGATGGTGCTGAAGCTTCAACATGGCCATGCACCAAGCCATAAGCAGAAGTACAGCTGTGGTTTTTGCTGCCTGAGCCAGAGTAAATATGTTTGGAGAGGTCACCATTTTTCTTTTTTCAGACAAAGATGGAAATGATCCACTTCTCAAAAGTTTAATACATAATCCATGACAGTGAAATACCTTTCAGGAGCTGGTACTGACTGATGGTGGGCCAACAACAATTCTTGCAGTGGGGAAACTACCATGGCCCACTAAGTATGAAACCTGGAGAATAGTAGTATATTGAACAAAATATTTACAGCTTTTGAATTTTTCTTTATGCCTTGAAGGAACAGAACAACTCACTATTTTGACCCTAAATTTGATTTTTTTTCAGATCATAGAGAAACATAGTCTACAATCCTTATTTTGTATTCATTCATATTAAATATCTGTATCATCAGTTACATTCTCTAGCATATGATGGGGTTTGCCTTTGTGTCCAGAGTATATTGTGAAAGTTTTTTTCTTATTTTCTTTTGCAATCTTGACTTTCATTTAGCTTGCCAACAAAGCCTCTCTTGAAGCAGTCTGCTGTAGGTAAGGTGTTTCTAAAAATGTAAGTAAGAAGTGAAAAAAACTGTATAATATAAAACAAAGGAAGGAGAGGGAAGAAGAAAAAATAGCTGAAGTAATGTAAGTACACTGGGTGAATATATGACTTGACTGATTCATTGAGTATTTCAGTGATAGGCTCAGTACAATGGGAACAAAAAATGTAGTATATGTTAGTGTAGTTGTCCAAAAACTTTATTCTGTAATATGCAGAGAAGTGATCTGTTTTGTCTATTCAGCTGTCACTATGATAGTAACACAAAATTAATACCCCATGTGTCCAGAGAGAAATTTATAAGAAGCAGTAACAGCAAAATTATAGGTCTGCTTTTCTTTATTCCTTACTTTGCATCAAGTATGTTAAAAATAATTTCTGCTGACTGTCTTCCAGTTAGACATGCATAAAATTGTAAAGATTTTTTTCTTTTTGCAAGACTCTAATTTAACTCCTACTGTTATTCCTTCCCTTCCCTTCCCTTCCCTTCCCTT
The DNA here is from genome assembly GCA_026212715.1 of Elanus axillaris. NCBI lineage: Eukaryota > Metazoa > Chordata > Aves > Accipitriformes > Accipitridae > Elanus > Elanus axillaris. The sequence continues at coordinate 25,285,747 of JANZLQ010000079.1, read as the reverse complement.
CCTTCCCTTCCCTTCCCTTCCCTT
>JANZLQ010000079.1:25266347-25285675 GCA_026212715.1 Elanus axillaris | reverse complement strand
TTGCAATATTTTTCTTTTTTAAAATAATTATGTTCTTCTTATATCACCCTATATTCCTACTTCCTCATAACATGTTGGTGTATACCCAATGACAACATTCTGTTTGTCTCACTAATTGAATTAAAAAAATTCAAAACTAAAATAGAAAAAGAAATTTTCACTATTCCAATCCTACCAGCATATCTGGCCATATTGAACCACCTTGAGGTATTACAAATGCCTAATCTCAATACCAGCATAGACAATACCTTTATACACTAATATATTTTGATAGCTCAGAGCTGTATATTAATTTAAAAGCTGTCTAAATGTAACATCAGATGTAGGCAACTTTATTAATAAATAAATCTTATTTTTTCCCAAAGAACTAAAAACTGATTTCTTCAAGTAAATATACCCTCATAAATGCTACATCTATTTTCTAAGAATTCAAGTATTTCTGTGCTCCCAGAATTGAATCCTGCTTGCCATCCAAGTTATATGACAACCAATCACAGAAACCTTACAAATATCCCAGACATATATAATTCATGACAACTGAAGCACTAGCACTTCAGAAACTCTACTCTCTATTTTAACTAATGGCCAATTTTAGTTGCATAGAATTCTTTTCAGTAACAACATCTAATTAAGGCATTTGTTAAAGTTGTGTAATGTTAAACTAACAGGGAGAGCTTAATGGAGTTCTATTGGAATTTTTCCATTAAATTAACATTATGGACTTTTAATGGATGTCTTAATTAGATGCTGTTATTAACAGGCATGATGCACAAATAAAAATCAGGCTCTATGTGCGCAAAATGCCTCATTAGAATTCACTGTGGGACATAGATAAAAGTGCCTCAGTCTACCTAATGCACATCAGAAACAATTTCTTTCCTAAGGAAGCACAAGCATTCAGTCACAGGTTAAAACAATATGTTCTTTGAGCCTTTTATTTTAAACTGAACTTACAACATTGGTTCAAATGTGGCTCTTATTTACATTGGTGCAACCTTCTTGAATTTAACAAGGTCATCCTGTCGGTGAAAATACTCGCTTTTAGCAATTTGAGATGCGAAGCATTAACGAACACAGCAAGATATTTTTGCACAATTCTGCCCTTATCTTTTATTTCCCTTCCTGAAATTTGGTCCAGGAGGGTGGGTAGGATGGTGATGAATCTAAAACAATGCTGTATTAATATGTTCATTGTGCTTTCCCTCTCTATCTTAGTTACATGTGCCACCACAGCTGAAAACTGTGACTGTATGCACAACAAGTAATTAATCATAGAATCATAGAATGGTTTGGGTTGGAAGGGACCTTCTGTCACAGATGGAGTGATGCACTTCACTCGTAAGAAAGAAGTAGCAATATATTTATGTGACGGTGGTTTAACAAGTTTTAATGGCAAGGTTCACTTAGTATTTGCTGCATAGAGGACAGGATCAGACAAAACTGTCAGGGACACCCTCCAGCTGAATCAGAAAGGACCTGCTTGCATTCTAAACTTCTCAGAGAGGAGTCAAGATGCAGCAAGATCCACTCCAGTCTTGGTCAACAGTTTATATCTAAAGGAATATATGTGTGCAATCAATCCTTTATACCACTTACCTACGATTGCAATGCTTAGCATGCTATTAATCACTTACTGAGAATCTGTTGTGGCAAGGAATCTCTCAAACTTAAGGAGTAACCTTGAGAGTGGTCCCTACTCAAGGGAAGATCCTGGTGTGCAGCACACTGCCGTGCACTAGAGCTCAACTGGCCCTGGGCTGTCCACTATTTATGGAGTAAGATAATTGACTCATAGTCATATTTGCATAACAACTACAGATGTTAACTTCCAAATTTGGCTTCAGTCAGACAATGATCAACACTATAGTTACATGGGTGCACTGTTCAAATTAGCCATTGTTTATTTTGTTGTTTTCTGTCTCCCCCAAATCCACTTTAAGTCGAGTGCAGCCAGCACGACCAGATGCATCTGTTACAACCACCACTGGTGGTTAACACTTGAGCAGGGTTATGGGGAATACAGGTCACACTGCGGGAGGGAAAGAGCACACATTGCCAGCATGCACACTGCCATTTCATGTTCAGTTTTACAACCACTAGTATCCCCAAGTCTTTCTGCACACACTGTTCTTAACACATTCATCCTTCACTCAGCCTTGGTACTGGGGATTGCCTCAACCCAGGTGTAGGACCTTGCACATGGTCTTGTTGAACTTCATGGGGTTTACACAGGCCCACTCCCCAAGCCTTCCAAGGTACCCTCTGGAGGGCAACCCTTCTGACAAGCGAATCAACTACACCACTAAGTTTGGTATTATCTGCAAACTTGCTGAGGGTGCAACTCAATCCCACTGTTTATGTTGTTGATGGAGATATTAAATACTATATGTGCAATAGAGACCCTTGAGAGGTCCCAATCATTACTGATTTCCACTTGGAAATTGAGCCATTGACTGTAACTCTTTGGACACACCCACCCAGGCAATTCCTTATCTATCTAACAGTCCATCCATCAAACCTGTATTTCTCCAATATAGTGGTAAGAGGATGGTATTAAAGGAGGATATTGGGGATCATATTAAAGGCTGTACAGAAGTCCAGGTAGATGACATCCATAGGTCTTCCCTTTCCCACTGATGGAGTTGATAATGAATCTACACTGACAGGAAAACTAGCCCTGTTGAGTAATGTTTGTGTAAAACACTTATTTTCTATCATTCAATTGTTCTATCATCCCTGTTTGCATGGTCAAGTTTTAAGGGTATTGGGAAGTTCCAAAACACTGATAGTGACGTGCTTGTGACATTTCAGAAGTTTCAGCTCCCACCAAGACACAAAATCTGGCATTTCTGTAGGAACACAGACCACAAAGCTCAGGGATGTGGGGCAGAGGAATGTCATTTGACACTGAAGATCTGTGTAGTAGACTTTCAAGACAGATCCAGACTGACCCCTTGAGACAGCAGATTTCAGTCTGGTGATGCAACAGTTACATCCTGAGCTGCTTTTTTACACCTTCTCCTTTGTTTCATCTTACAACTTCTAAATTAAAATGCAAGCCAGGTTCTTTAAACCAAATCTTTCAGAATTTAGAGCTTATACTGTCTTTGGCTAAACCAAACAATTTCTCAGCCCTCATACATGTAAGTTCTCCCTAGTAGTGTGGTGAGCAGAAGATTGTGAAAGAGAAAAGAAAAATAAAGGAGACACACTGAACATATCTATAGCATCTTTTCATATCATTTTATTACTACAATAAAACAATAATTACAAAGGATATTTTTACTATAAGGTACAGCCTATAACAAAAACACTCCCAGCTCAATTCAGTAGAGAATAAGCTCATTCTCAGTATCAGACACATAATTAAGCCAAATAAAGTCAGTAGCTTCTCTGGTTCTTTTCAGTGTCATGATTTATGCAATGTAAAAACAACATTGTGGAACACAGGCCCTTGTTTTATTCTGCATTTATTTCATTCTCCATATTTGCCCACATATTATTTCTAAAAGATTTACTTTTTCTAATCCTCTACTAGATTATGTAAAACGGGCTCTGAGACTTACTAGCTGCTTTTTTTTTAAAAAAGTCATCTTCTATTGTAGTGTATTTTTTGCATTATAGTTCAATTTTAATATAAATAAGAATGAATACAATGAAAATTTAATGTTTCTCAAAATAGAAGATTGTGGATTGTCACTTTTTAAGTTGTTCCTGTTCTTTAAAATTGCTTTTATTTTCAGGGCCTTCCACTGAGATCAAGATGGGATGTCAGCCAAAAGGAATTTAACTTAGTGTTTTCCATTAGAGAATAGGCCTGAGTTTTGATATCTTTCATAATCACTTGAATATGTATACCAATGATTTCCATCTTTAACGGTTTGGCAAGAAAGATTAGGCAGACTTGTTTAAGGAGTATTATCCTTTGAAGCATGCAAAGTAATTCCAAATCATTAAATTTTCAAGCTGATTATGTTCTTCCAATGTAATACTTCATTTCTTCTTTTTATAATTAAACATTTTAAACATGATAGAGTATTGTAAAACAATATAAAACTGAAAAAATCAGAAGGTAACCTTTCTGTTGTTGAGGTTTCAACTAAGAATATTTGAATTTGAGTAGATGCTATGTGGGTGGCAGTTGAGCACTGCTAAAATAATGTAGCTCATTTTATATTTGCTATATAAAAAATTATTACTACCTACACCACTAATAAATCAATGTGCATTACATGATCATCCTGAATATTCCTAATATTAATTGTAAAGCAGCTACAGTAAAGAGAAACTGGTTACCTTAAAAGAGCAGTTTCAAAAGTATGCACATAAACTTTTTCAGGAATTCATTGAAAATAACCCAAAACCTTTATGCTTGAAATAGATATTGGACTTGTTCTTGCACTCATTGGATTCAAATGGCAAAATTCCTAGAGAGCAAAACTGAGCATATCCTGCCTAAGTATAGTGCCTAGAATCCTACTCTGCAATTTTTAATTTTTTTTTTTCAGAAATAATTTTACAAACAAATTAAACCAATGCTGAAAATGTTTTTTGTGTGAAAATAATGCTTCCCAGTTGTGGTGTAGTTGTGGCAGGGTTTTGGTAGCAAGGCATGCTGCGGAGGGTGGCTTCTGTGAGAAGACACCAGGAGCTGCCCCAATGTCAGACAGAGCCAGTTCCAGGTGGTTCCAAGATGGTCCCAACATTGACCAAAGCTGAGGCTTCAGCAATGCTGGTGGTGTCTCTGTGATAACATATTTAAGAAAGAGTAAAAAACGCTCCACAGCAGCTGTGAGAGAGGAGTGAGAAAAATGTGTGAGAAGCAGCCCTGCACACATCAAGGTCAGAAAAGAAGGAGAGGAGAAAGGCGATCCAGGTTCCAGAGCAGACATTCCATGGAGAAGACCATGATGAAGCAGGTTGTCCCTCTGCAGCCCATGGAGGACCATGTTGGAGCAGATATCCACACTGCAGCCCATGGAGGAGGACCCCATGCCAGCATATGTGCATGTGCCTTAAAGCAAGCTGTAACCTGTGGAGACCTCATGGCAGAGCAGGCTCCTGACAGGAGCTGTAGACCACAGAGAGGACACCACACAATAGCAGGCTTTCTGGCAGGAACTGTGGCCCTGCAGTGGACTGCAGTGGACCCACACTGGAGCAGTCTGTTTCTGAAGGACTGCACCCCATGGAAAAGACCCACAATGGAACAATTCTTGACAAACTGCAGCCCATGGGAAGGACCTGCACTGAAGTAGTTTGTGAAGGACTGTATCCTGTGAGAGGGACTGCACACTGGAGCAATGGAAGAGTGTGAGGAGGAAGGGGTGATGGAGATGAAGTGTTATGGATTGACCACAACACTCATACCCTATACCCCATACCACTTTTGGGGAGATGGTAGAAGAGTCAGGAGTGAAGCTGAGGAGAGGTAGGAGGAAGGTGGTTTTACTTTTTTTTTTTTTTTTCTCACTGTCCTACTCCTGTTTTAATAAATTAAATCACTCTTCTCCAAGTCTGTTTTGCCCATGACAGTAATTGGTGAGCGAGCTCCCTGTCCTTAACTTGACCCACAGGTTTTTACCTTATTTTGTCCCCCTGTCTTGCTGAGGAGGAAGATTGAGAGAGTAGCTTGGTGGGCACCTCGTAGTCAGCCAAAGATAAGGCCCCCACACTGGTTCAAAGAAAAAATTCTTTTCCGACACACATCTTGAATGACCCTCAAAAGCACTTGCTCGTCTCCCACCACAATTAAGCACTGTAGTAATCTAGACAATTAAGAACAATTTTAGAAAAAAAAAAAAGGGTTTACCTAATGTATATTCATCTGGGGTTTCTTAATTCCTCTCTCAACAGAATATGGGACTCTGCTCAACAAATCCACAAACTTCATTCTGTTATTAATCCCTGAGCTGCCAGAGAGCCCTTCCTCTACAGCTCTTCTCCACTGTGTGTGTGACGATTGCTTTTCTAGAACTCCTTATTTCTCATTGACAATGAGACAAGGATTTAACATGCAGTGAACTTAACTTGCTGTGTCTGAGGTATTTCTGGACACCTATATATCCTCATAGAAAGGGGTTTAACATCATCTCACAAAAGAATAAACTCTGCTTTTTTTATCTTTATGCAGCAAGATGCTCTTGTAAGTACTAGAAACCTATTATTTAATGTTTAAATCTAAGCACACACAGTTTGTTAGGTGTGAAGGGTTGTTTCTTAGCAGCCCCCATCTCCTCTAGGCAAGAGCAGTAGGAGAAAACTATTTTGGCAGCAGAGTCTGAATGATTAATATAATATATATGTATACATGTAGATGTATATACATATACCTCATAAACTGCACTAAAAACTTCTGTAATTTTGAGGCTATCTGTTTCTATTTGTAGTGGGGCATTAATACAGATAATTCTATTTAGGTCCAGGTAGGCGGTAGCACCCAATGAAGCATGTGGAAATGAGGAGATGTAAAAAGATGCACATCAGAAGACATTTGCAGAGCACAGTAATATGCAGTTTTATTGGTCCTGCATTACAAGTTTGCAAATCCTTGCACAGTAACTCCTTGCACATGTGCTATCTCCTATTGCAGAGGACTGCTGCTGCCAGAAGCATCTTTGTACTGCTCCATCAGAGCTCTGTGCACACACATCTGTTTGCTTGCACCCTGCTTAGGAACTCAAGTTCCTCTCAGCAACCTCTTTCCCTTGCTTCCATTTTCCACATGTTGCTGCAGCTACTTGAAGCAAAATTTCAAACCAGGAATGGCAGCCAATAAAATGAATGAGTTTTGCTGTATTTTTCAGCCCAGATACCACGTGTACATTCTGATTGAGAACCTCACCCAGCATGCTTTAATGCATTGACAAGGGACTTTATTGAATTTCATGGTTGTTCCATGGAAATGTATAAAATAATACATATTTTTATCTAGACCTGGGTAGAAAACAGGAAGCCCTATAAAACTTAAAGCAGATTCAAAAGTCCTTGCATTAACAGAACAGAAAGGTTTTAGAAGCCTTCATAGATGGTATCACAGGATTACTAATAATCTAGGAGTAACATATTTACTTTGTTTAGATTTTAGGTCAGAGACTTGATTTTGTGAATGTATCATCTCTAGTAGTTATCTTGGCCCTATGAACATGACAGGATTTCACCTTTTTTTTCCTTTTTTTTTTTTTCTTTTTTTTTCCTTTGGGGCTATTCCTTTGAACAGATGATTAAACAGATATTGTCTGATTAAAATGTTGTAATTCTGACAGAAAGAGAGAGATGATTCCGTAGCTACTGGCAAGGGAACTGAGCTGCATATGACCAAGTCTCTGCTCTTCCATTTCTTTCACATCTGTTGTGCTGGCTACTGGCTATTTTGGCATAGCTTTCTATCATTTAGATTCTACCAAAAATTCTGCTTTGAAAAAGCTTTCCTATCAAAAGTGCTATATTGTGATTATTTAACTGAAAAAATCCCAGCTGACTGTCTTCCAGCATATTTCTGATATACCTAGCTTTCTGCAGTCCCTTGGTGATTATTTCGTAGCAGAAGGATTTTCATAAAGAATCATCATATTTTGCGCTGCATACAAAATAAAGGTCTATTAGTTCACTTGTATATGCTTCCAATGCATTAATCATTTTCTATAATGCACTGCTACCTGTTGTTCATTTACAAAGACAACTGAGAAAGATAACAGTTTTAGACTGAATAAGATATGGGCAAGCTAGCGTCAGTTTAAAACAGAGAAATTTACCACATAATGAATATGTATAATATAATAGTTCAGAATAACGTCTCATAATATATGTGTCATTTATTCCTCAAATGAGGCAAAAAGCTGTGGTTCAGACCACAGTAGATTTTTCCTTTGGGTCTATATTTAAGGTATTAAGTTTTCCAAGTTTATGCTCATTCAGTCCAAACACAGAGGAGGGGGATGTGCATATATAGGATCTAAATATAGGATACTTTCAACTATTACGCTATGAGTGTTCTAGAAATAGATTTGCTTATCAGACTTTATATAAATTCTAGCAAATACCAGTTACCCATTAGTCTAGCTAACCGCTGTATATTCACTATTGTGCCTATTTTAATTTATTTACTCATTATAAGTAAAACTTAGTTTAACAGATAAAAATACATGTGATTCTTAAATCTGCAGGTATTTTTTAACTTTTTGAAAATCAGCAAAAAAACAGATATTTCAGCTTACATTTGAAAATGTTTACCTCTCACCTACAGCAAAACTAAATAATTACTCACATTTTATCCAAATATGCTGGTATTCCCAAACCTGTAAATCTCCAGTTAATGGCTACCACATTTAATTTCTAGATGGCAATATAGAAATAAAAGTTCCTTTTCTGCAAATCCGAATTGCTTTACTACTAATTCTTACCTAAGGTTATCAAGATGGGTGAACTACACGGATGGGAGAGCAATATTTTTCAAATCTCAGAGTATTTGGTGAATTCTCCTAGTGTGAGCTCTCAAAGTTTCATTTCCCGTAATTTAAATTTTTATAATTTCAAAGATGGTTAAACCAGTAAAACAACAATGTGTTCTTTCAAGATAAGAAAAATACACTTTTCCTGATTAGGGCTGAAATATTCCTAAAAAAGATCTAGCACTTGTAACTAAATATGATGCTGCTAAAAAAAATATTATATATATATATATAATATTTATTGTATTTTTTCATTGCTATATCACTTTTCATTTGTCTTCTTTCCATTTTAGAAACAACCTCTGTACCTTCATTTCTTTTATAATTTGAACATTTCCTAGCATCTATTTTTCTTTGCCTGTGGAAGTGAAAGCTTCTGTTCCACTCCTCAGGGGCATGTGGTCAATATGACATTTATCATGGACCAAAACTTTCCTGACCTCAGTAGACTTCTGTGTTTAAATTTTTAAATTGTATATTTTCACCTCTAGTTATTGAAGTTGACAATCTGCTGACACAGGAAAACAAAATAATATATTTGGGGAAGATTTTACAGATTTTTCCACAGCTGAACATCCAAATTTCCTCCTGTCTATGCTTAGGCACATGGCTGGAATACCTGCATTAAGGAGATTATCACTCAATTTTCCCTTGCAGGACACAGGCTACCTGAAATTCTTCTTGCTTTGTAGAGGAGTGTAATCCGTCCAAGTAATATTAGAAAGGAGCTATGGTAATTACACTGCTAATTTATACACCTCATTTATATGTCTAAAGTTAAATGAGGTAGATCCAAGCTTATATGCACTCCATCGTATCTCACTGTGGACAAATAAGTACTTGCAACATTTCCTAGACAAAATTCTGGGGGATGTTTGGCCTATCAGGCAACCAATTTGATTCTTATCTGTATTTTCCCATTATGCAAATTATTCCTCATATTCATATAAGGTTATCAGACATTTTCTTCAATGGGTTTATATTTTCCATTCTTACATTGTCCAAAAGAACTAATAGGATGTTTAATATATAAGGTGCAGGGACTCCATGTTGGCTGGCCTTCATTATTAATTTTATACATCATATTACCCTTATACAGTGCTTATGGAAGAACCATGAGACCCTGGATTATTTACTTAATGATATATTATACTGTACAGCTCATTCTTACCACCCACTGAAATAGATCTACCTGTAAATCAAAACATACAGAAAATGTAAATGTACCACTTCTCAAGTTTAACAATGTACCATATATGCTGCCAAACTGAACTTTAATAGGAATGAAAGATAATATTCATATTCTTACACAGAAATGTTATAAATACTAATAGAAGCACAATTAACCTGAAAAATTCAGATGTGTTTTCCACATCCTGTCAAAATGTAAATAGAACAGTGTCATATCCTTTCAGAAACTCTTTGAAAGACATCAGTGCTGAAATACAACAGCTGACTCAAAAGTATGAGGTGTAAATCCATTGTTGTGGAAGGATGTCCAGAACAAAGTACTCTTTGGGCCTGAGTTGGTCAGAACTTACTGATGCTAATCTATGTGACATTTCTGAGAGCAACAAATGTTAACAACGTTCTCCAAATAAGAGAATTCACACCAATTTCTGAAATATTTTTCCACAGGAAAAGAAGAAACAGCAGAAATTGTACACAAACCTTGATTTAGTCTCACAAGTCCTTTGAGGTTGAACATATTAAGAAAGTCAACAATGAAGAGGTAAGGCAGAAAAGGAGGAGGATGCATATTTAAGAATATAAAAGACAAGTAGGAACCATAAAATTCAATTATAAAACAATATTCAAGCTATCTAACTTACATTGTGCATATTTTCCTTTTTCCTCTAAACTTAGTGTGAAACATTAATTTAATTTGAATTTATGTGCAGTACAAAAATTCTAGATATCAATGCTGGTCAAAATCCATTTTGCTGTTTAGATGTGAGGCACTATTTCATTCAGACTTGGACTAGCTATACAGTTTTTTTATGTAAAGTTGTGTCTATTTAATTTAACATAACGATTTCAAAGATAATAAAACTTAGATTCATCTGCACTTTCAATTAATTTCTCAGATTCTTGACACAAGTAAATTGAAAGATCTCTAGTGGTTGATGAATAGCACAAAAACCCAGTGAATGTATGTAAGCAAAGGTCTGAACTTGTAGATAATCTATGGAAACAAATTTATAAATTCTATAGGACTCAATATTTGTCAGGAATCAATTTCAAGTAATTGGTTCCACACAGGCCTGTAAAACTGAAGTCTACTTCCCTGCTGAGTTTGCAATCTTTTTTTATTCTTTTTCCTGAGTTTGGGAACTTCATTACATTGCCAGAGTAGCAAGCTGTCTGTATGATTCTCTTAAGGCTTGGTACCCCTAATGAGTACGTTTTCTTTGGTTCCTTTATAAATTAATGTATTACGTCATGCAGTATTTATCAGCCACCAGCCACCAGTGCCATAATCAGAGATTTGCACAGCAATGAGATGCTTATATTTTTTGCACAAATGTTACATTAACTTCAAGGAGACAGAATACTCAGAAGGAAAGAGATTGGGCTCAGTGCAGAGCCCAGTTCTGGGACACAGAGTAACATGCAAACCAGAAAGTTATCACCTCCTGATCCCTACTTTATCAGTCAGACTTGTATAATGATTAGGTGTAAACCATGCTTTCCTCAAAGGATTAGATAGCACATTCACTTTGCATCCAGCTGTCCTCAGTTTCTCCAGTGCTAATTTTTTTTAACCCATTAGAGAGGAGAATAAAAATAGTAAAACTGAAAACTAAGGGCTTGTAGAATTTGGATTCTTATCTCAAAGTAAGTTATATTTACTGTTTTTTTCAACAAGGGACATGATACATAACCTACTTCATGGAAACTAACCAGTTCTTTTAATAATATTTTAATTCCATTTCTTATCAAATAAATACTGTGCTTAATCTACATTTTGATTCTTTTGTATATGTTTCCTGTTGCCTACAGACTCATTTCTTGAGTTTTAATTTTAAATTGCATAGCTGTCTCTATCACTATAAGGAATATTAGATATATAACAATAGGTATCACATTTCAGAACCAGGAAAGGTCAATTAATGTTTTTGAAAACAATGCCAGCAAACCCTATTACAACATTCTACAAAATCAGAATAATTCCTTGAAAATGTGTCTATCTTTTTCTTGTCTTTAACAGTATTTCTGCTCTTACTGGAAGAAAATATGACAACACATTGTAAAACTGTGAGAAATATGCTGAATTGTGAATATTTTTTAAAGAATTAGTAAGCAGATGGTGAAAGTATGACCTAGTTTCATACATTTCTCACATACATTTTGTCCTATACCTAAACATCTTTAAATTGATTTGCAGATGAGGACATTTTGTCTTTTTTCATTCATCAGCATTGAAAGTGCAATTCAGCTGCTCAGAAGATGGAAAGATCCCTAATTTTTGATGGCACAGAACCTATATATAGAGTTTCAAAGTTCTACAAGCAATTGGCCAAAATTACAGGCAAGAGAAGATTATACAGAGCTTTCCATCTTTCCTATCTCCTAGTGCTACAGCCATGGAAATACCTGTTTAATCAGAAAAAAATAAAGTGTTTTGTCACTATTGACTTTTTGTGTAGGATTTATTCTCCTTGCTGCCAGAAATCCCATGCTCTATAGTAATCATTAAAGCTACTTTGACAGAACTGAGAATGATTATTCTGAATTTAGTGTATTTTATATTTCTCTCACCAGTGAGGTAAGCCCTGAAAAAAAGAAAAAAGAAATATTTACTCCATTTACTGCCATCTCTCAACAATAGACTTGTAGAAAAATAAAAAACAACCAAAGTAGAGAATGAATGAAAAACTTATTTTACTAATTAATATCTGATCCTTTATAATCTTTTTAAGTGAGTTCTGTGGCCAATGATGTTTGATGTACCTACTTTTTGTCCACTGTATCAGCTTTTGACATCTCAGCAGAACTGAGATTGAAAGCTTTTTATAAGCTGCTTTCTTCTTGATCTAGATCTGTCGGCCTGTATTTAGATCCTGGATTCAGGGCCCTATGAATAAGATTCTCCTTTACTGTGACACTGCTATTTCCATGGGGAAAGCATATTAACATATAAAAATATTAGCATACATTAATGTGAATTCCTGAACACTTTTTTACTTTTGTGTTTCCTTCAAATAAATGAAGATCACAAGCTTTCTCTTTTTTTCCCCCGTTAAAAAGCCAGTAAGACAAGCAGAACAGTCTAAATTAAAAAATGCTTTTCGAAGCTTTAAATCAACACTGCAGAAATATACATATGATTATTCAGGAAACTATCTTCAGTACTGCAGAAGTAAGAAGTATAAACAACAGCCAGATGACTTCTCCATGAACATATGTTCTGGTTTTGATGAAAACCTTGCTGACAGAATTTCCAGACACAGAAGACAGTGAAGTCCTGGACTAGTCAGATAGTAAAACTGCTTGCTGTGAGAGTAGGAGAATATTCAAGTGACTTGAGTTGGTGAAGGGCCTTGAAACTTGTTCCTTCACATCATGGCAGGAACTAGAGTAATTTGGATGTTCTCTAGGATTTCTTATATATTTTTATCTCCACTAGTATTAAAAGCAATTTGAAACCTCTCTTTTGTACTGTTGACTTGGATTAACTCTTCTTTATACTCATAGGTGTTTCACTGTCTACTTCTGATCATTTTTCCTCCAGGACACACAATCTTGCCTGTTGGGTGTTATACCTATCTAATGGACTTTCTTTTGGAAAACTTCTTTCCCACATGTTTCCCCAAAGGATTCAACTGTATGAGCATTCCCTCCTTACCTGGAACCCATAAAATACTACAGCAACATTTCTGGTCAAAAAGTGCATTTGTTGGGCTAATTTATTTCCATAGCTGATTTATTTCATCTAACTTTGTGTAACTTAACTCAAAACATCCCGGTAAATGCATGTAAACAACCTGTAAATACACAAATAATTCACACTTCCTTTTTTTCATAACCCAGCCGTATAATTCTCATACATACTTTATAGTCTTTCTGTTTGTTTTTTGTTGTTGTTGTTTGAAATACTTATTCCTCTCCTTCAGCTAATTATTTTTGTAAATCTTGCACTGTGTAACTGAAATGACCATTATTGTCAACTTGTTTTTACAGTAGTTTTAATGATCCTAAAATGACAGGCAAATGAAGAAATTACTATACACTTATGGTACATATAAGGGTATGTGACGGTTACAGCAGACAAACTGGAGGCATGCAAGTGAGCTGCTTTGCAGAAAGTCCTGTTATAAATGAATAGATTATTCCTATGGTTAAGGCTAAAATGTGTTTCATAACTGTTTAATAATGCTGCATTATGGACTGTGGTTATCCTCCCTTGAAGACAAACAGCTTTTCAATCTCTTTGTGCACTGCAAGCATTCCAGCCCTGAGCCCATACCAATTACAAGGAAAGCAGAATAACCTCCTCTTTCTCATATGTGCTGCTTTTATTTAAAGAGTCATTCCAAGTGGACCAATGCCAGCATTTCTACCCTGAGGACTTCTTCAGCACATTCACAGATGTCTGGCAGAGACTACAAATTTAAGCAGTGGCCCGCTCACCAGTTTGAGGCTGTACTCACCACAAAATCCAGCCACTGAGTGGCCAATGTCACCACCAGAATGCCTTCTTAATGTTAGATGTAAATGAGTCCCTCTAAATGCTGGAAATTCCAGCATTTTATGTGAGACTTGTATTAAACTGTGTGAGAAAAAAATAATGAAAAATGCACATCTGCTAATCCTTTGGTGGGAACTCTTACGTTATGCTTTACTATACAGGGTAAGATTTACACATTCTGTGAGAAGCAACCCCAAGCTGAGATGTCCTTATCAGCTAGTAACAGGTGTGCCTCCAGCAAGTTCTCAACTGCACTAGAAGAATGTGAAAGAAAAATAAGAGCAGCATCTGACCCATGGCTCTATTCCTCCACCAAAAAGGAGAAAATTCCCAGGTGTTTCTATGAATCAGTAGGCACCTTCTCTACTGACAGTAATGGGAGTGTAAACTAGATGCTTGCCCCAGTCACGTCTTTTAGTTGTCTCATCTTGTAAGTGAGTCCTCACATAGGAACTGTCTTCTGTAAGACAAGTATTAACTCCTGTTAGTTACCAGTAGGAAGCCAAATCTCTCTTCTCCTGGAACCCAGAAGCTACTTTCCTAGCCTGCTTCCTTCCCTCTTCCTGCCAGCAGAGAAAATTGCAGTGGGAGGATGGCTGGACATAAACAAATGGCCACAAACGATGTCTCTCTACTGAAAAATCTCTGGAGATGGCCAGCTGATCAGTAATGACAAGGACAACCCTCTGAGTTCTGCTGCTCAGATTTTTTTCTCTAAATCCAGCTTACTGTTTCTCTTAGCACTCCTGCCTGAGGTCAAGAACTACATCAGTCTGCAAGAGTTAATGTCTCCTTTTCAGTGAACAATCTGAACAGTTGCTATAAACTTTACTCCTGCACTAAGAGAACTGCTCCTGAATTAGAAGAAGGTGACATAATGCTTCTAAGTGATCTAAAACATACCCCAGGGAGCAGGGTGGGGGGGTTACATGAGCTAAAACTTAACATTCTTGAGATAATTAAAGCCCACATTCTGCTGTCAGAAATTTGCATTATGCTCCCATTTGACTCTAACCAGATCCCACTGGCTAAATGAGAATTACACCATTAGCTTAGGATCAGGTCCATTGACTTCAGAGAATGTAACTCCATGACATATGACAGCAAGAAGAAGATAAACTTACAGAACACCAAAAAAAAGCAAACTGAATACAAATTAATATCTCCATAATCTTTCAAATATGTAAATTTCAATGGCACAAATACTTAAACTATGCTTTTTCTGTATATTAAATGGTCCTGGAGGTATAAAGATGATTTACATTTGAGCCTTTGAGAGGGGAGAGTGCTGATTTGTAATAAACGAACATATGTTCTGAAATAACTATGTGAGTCATATGACACCAAATACAGAAACTGTAATGCATAAAACCAGTTTTAAATATCCTCAGTTTAGTGTATGACATTTTATGTATGATAATGGAATTGATGGGCATTCTAAAATTACACATTCAAAACTGCTTGCATTTTCTTTTACAACTTACACTGAACAAAATTTATTTAAACACACCAACCAGCACAGTAAAACCCACATCATATTCTTTCTTTTTTTAGTGACACACCTATTTAATTGACAGTTGTCAAGATCATGTACCTTGCCCACTCCACTGTCTGGATCGCATAATTTCCTTGGTTTCCTCCACCATCTTGTGAAGTGCAGCAAATTAAAACTTTGTGCTCTTGTACTTCAGTATTTTTCACACTGTTATTATGCTGTTCTAGCACTTAAGAGTACCAACCTTGTCATCTCTGCTCTTCTTTTAACACCAGCCTCTAACCCAGTTTGCCAGTTTCTACCACAAATGTTTCTCTGTTTTTCTCTGTGTGGTTTACCCACAGAATTCCTTCTAGTAGCTGATCTGCAAAGCTACTATTAATTGTTCTGTGAAATCATTGCTTCAGAGACCCCAAAGGAAATTATGCAGGTGACAATGACTACTCTGAATAAGAGCTATAGTCCAAGAATTAACCAGATTCAGACCATCAATCTGTCCACACTACTGGTTTATGCACTTAGTTTATCCTTACCTACCCCCCTCCATTTTTCCCCATTGCCATGCAGTGCCTGAAATTATTTTGAAAGAGTTTTTATAAAGGAAACATGAAGCAGAGGAAGAGCAGAGTTGAATCCACCTTATCAACTGCAATGAAGTAAAAGAAAAATCTGAAAGGAGTTACAATTTTCTGCAAATTCTCTGTCCCTGAGAATGACTAAAATATTTATTTACATCAACAGAGCCAGTCACTGTACATTTTAATCAAGTGTTAATGGGACCTAGTCTGACACACATGTAATACTTTGTACACAACTTAGAGATCAGTAAAAACAGAAGTAATTTGTATTGCCAGAGCATTCCCACATTTCTGGTTTGGGTTTCTTTTTTTTTCCCAGTTTTTTTACCTTTCTGTGTTAATTTATTGATGACTAATATTGCTAAATAGGATAGTGAATTGTTTTTGTCTTTTGTTTTTAATGAAACAGATAATGTAGAAATTAGTCAATACTGTATTTGCATAAATACTTTCTGACTCATTTATTTGGTGCCAATAATTTTCTGTTACCAAAAAAAAGGAAGCAAAGAACACTTACTGTAATTTTTGTCTTAGAAAAAGTGTTTCTTATTTTCTCTGTTTCTAATTACATCTCTGATTGGCTACATATACACAATCAGAGCAGCTGTGATTGGCTGCACATTCACTTCTGCTTTATTATCTTTCAAATTCACATAATCATGCAATTATCTTAACAAGCCAATGCTTTCAATGAAAGTGGAATGGATAGGCAATTATCCACAAGGCATGGATTTGTAATATAATGCCATCTAAAATATAATATATATATTTAAATTCCATAGGAAAGATTATATCGTTGGATACATCTGAAGAACTGATTTATATTGTATGAAGAAAATATTGTGAAAAATAACTTAATAAGAGGTAAATTCTTCAGTCTTCTGAGAATATTTCTTGTAATTAATATTCCCTTGGAAATAAAACTGATAAAAATACTCAATATATTGGAAGGAGTGGTGGGAGGCTCTTATATTGACTGTTTTATGATTTGTTCAAATAGATAAGTTAAATGTATAAATTAAATTATGTGTATTATTTCCTTAAATGAATTGTAAACAATTTTAAGAACTTTTAAAGTACTCATTGAAGAGAAGCTTTAGTTCAGAATTAAATCTACAAAGAATGATATCATGAATCTTCTTCCTGGTCTAACTATGAAACTTATAACCTGGAATTAATGTATATTGGACAATAGTAATGAGATCAATATAATTAAAACCAGTGGAACTGCCTCATGCTCTTATTACTCAATACAGATTTTATTTTGAGTGCTCATACATCATCTCAAGGACCACTCTGCCTGTGCTAGGTATCATCCCAGGACATATAGGTGCCTTGTTCAAGGGCTGGAAAAGTAGAGACTTATGTATGCTCTGGAGAGTTTTTGCATCTTTCACACTGTACTTTCTTATCTGAGACAATTTTCTGGGTCTTCATCATTATTAAAGCCAGCTGCAGTAAAACAGTTAGGTATAGCTTGTTGGAACTGCTGATACAGTCATTCAAACCACTTCTAAGCCAAATGATTTGTAAGTGAACACCTTAAATACCTCAAAATCTGTACTCCATCTCCTTCATATGTTCAATTAATTTATTTACATTTGTAAATTCTATACTCTTAAATTAGTTCTTGAAAGGTGAAAGCTTCTCTTACCTAAGCCATGTTAAAGAAAGGCAAAGAACAGAGGTACCACAATGATCTTCAGCTTCACAGTGGTCATACACCAGTTTAGCAGACCTTCAGTTTGTAAGTAAATCAAGCTAATTGTCAGAAATAGCTACCATTTTGTGGCTCTTTCAATAGACAGTACTCCAAGGTTCTCAGCAATTCATTTCTCCTGCAGTGTGATTTTCTCAGAGAAAGGGAGTAAATTGTTTGAAGAAAATTATCAATTTCAGCCTGATTGCAGTTCATTCTAGCTATCTTGTGATCTGCAATGGGGTTTTAAAGAAGAATCTCCTATATCAGTTATCTCCTCTTGTTTGGTTTGTGTAAGCAATCAGGCAACAAAACACAATCGGATTTCTTAGGAAAATGTAAATTACCCAAATAACTGGGGGTGGTGGTGTTGGCGTTCTACTGTTTCATCAAAGTAACACCATTGATGTTAGAAGGTAAGTATGTTTCAGAAAGCTTAGGTTTAGTGTATGTCCTTTAAAAATAACAGGAGTTGGAACCTGATTTACATTCTTTTGCTAACTACTTTCTCATATTCCAGTGTGTTTTATTATTTCGATTACAAATTTGACAATTCAGTCAGCAAATGCAAGCATATATGTACATTATTTACTTAACTGATAATTAGGCAGAGAAGAAAAAACGCTTATGTCCCGAGTCTGTCCTTTTGTCTTCACATATGTCACTCAAAATATAGGGCATATCTTTGCAGAAGTTTAACAAAATAAAGTCTGAATGCTTAATCAAGCATTATTTTAAGACATGTTTTTTAGATTGATAAAGACCTCTAAGGTATATCTAAGCTCAATGTGAATTTTGCAGAAGTTTACTGACATTAGGGTATGGTCATAATGACCATAATCTGATATGTGTATGAACTACCAACTTCCAATAAAGACAGTGAATTCAGTCTTTCAGTGAAAATAAGGTTATTTCCACTTTTTGTTAAAGTTGCTCAGATACCTCCTAAACTGTTCTAGTACGAGGCTGGTCATCTCACTGTGTTGCAGTAATATCTTGTCATGTGAGCAAAGCAAAATACCTTATGCTATGATCAGACTGAATGAGCAGCATTTGGAATTTTGGAGGTTTTCATATGCACCATATCAAATCAAACAATGAAAGATTAGCAAGAGGTCTGAAAGCCTGTGCAGTTTTAACAGCTTTTGCCTCTGTGTATGTGGGTGTACACACATCACCATTTCATATCAAACTTCATTATAAGCACCTGTTACAGACAGGCCAGTTTCTTTCATTTCTGAATCAAGATTGGGAAACATTGCTTACCATATATGTGGAGGCTAGGAGCTTGTCCTGGTTTCAGTGGGGATAGAGTTAAGTGTTTTCCTAGTAGCTGATACAGTGCTGTGTTTTCAGTTCAGTATGAGAAGAATGTTGATAACACTCTGATGTTTTCGGTTGCTGCTGGGTGGTG
>JANZLQ010000079.1:25233545-25265644 GCA_026212715.1 Elanus axillaris | reverse complement strand
GAATTATACCAGTTGAAAATCCGGCACTATATGTAATATAACTTTGGAAGGAGAATTGTACATAAAGCTTAGTAAGCTCTTAGAAATGAAACCTTTTCAAGAGAGATGAAGGAATTTTGCTCTCCCTGAAAGTAGCAATGATACTTTTTTTTATAACACCCCTCCTTCCCTCCTTTTTTTTTTTTTTTCTTTTAACCTGCAGGTAAGTACCAGTAACCAGAAATTTAATTCAGTAAGAAGTATGGTGATTTTTTTTTTGTCCTCTGGAATAGCAAAAACAAGGGATATGACTACATATATCTATGGTTTATCTAAGAATTTAGGTAAGTATTGGAAGTGGGATTTTGGGTGCTAAGTAGCCCAGAAAAATCTGGATTTCTTGTTACATTAAATGAATCAAAACATACTTATTTCTACTTTCTTGGCCAAAAAGAAAAATTATAGCAAAATTAGCACTTTTTTGATGACTTCTTCGAAACAGGAAACTTGCTTACCCTCTTTTGTTTTCCCCTAAGTATATATCAGTTTTCCTGATATGTACTGCAGAGAAAACATAATACTGGCCCTCACAGGCAAAAGTGAGCTATGCTTTGCAGATTTTTCCATCCCACTTTGTTTGTAAAACTCCACAGATTTATTTTGGACTGAATGGTTCCAGATTTCTCATCATCCCCAAGTGGACTCTATTCTAACAGTTCTATGAACCAGAAGAAGCAATCCCAGTTCCTGAAGAAAGCATTCGCAAATTTGTTAAAAGCCCCTGAAGTCAACAAGCTGGAAACAAGCATATGGTTTTCAAAGCTTTTAGACTGCAAAAGAGGATGTTAACATGACTAGTCTAGATAAAAATGAGGTCTACTTGTTTCTACATTGTTATTTTTTTGCCATACAGTCACTATCTTTCAACTTCCCAGGTTTTGTCTTGGAGGGATCAAACATGAGATCAGTTTCAAATCAAAACAGAAAAAAAATCCAACACAGTAATACGAAGGGCTTTATATTTTTTACTTCATATACAGATTTTTCCTCAAGATTATGCTCCTTCAAATGTGGCTGTTAAAAGACAGCTCAAGTGGTCAATGTAAATCTCTGCCTGAGCTCTGCAAAACTGCTTTAACCAGCCTGCCAGGTTAGGCAGGTTCATTCATACAAATAAGTTCTGCCAGACTTCACCTTTTTCTTGCTCTCCCTGTTTCAAAGCAACTCTCAGCTACTGCATCTGACAGTTTCTTTCTGCTTCCCGTCTTCTAGCCCACCACCATGCAAACTTCTTTTTATTGCTTCTCTTTGTTATCATTCATTTCATCACACGCTTATCTCAAATTTACTTCCCCTGTAGAAACATGATCTCCAGTGACACTTCCGTATACTTCGCTTTAAAATCTGGGGGTTTCTGAGCCCAGAAATGAATTTGATAGATAACACTTAGGAAAGTGTTCTGTAACTGACATTTCATGGAGGGTAGTTCAGGTTGTCATGGGAAATTATCCAAAAGGTGAACATTCATTATATTTGAAGAAAATGAAAGTTCTGTAAAATAAGAGATTAAAAAATATTTTCCTTTTGGAAACATCTAAAAGTTTTGGCTTGGAATTTTCAACCTGAAAGAACTTTTCAGATTCCCTGTATCCATTTCTCTGTCATTGCTGAACCGGACACAGACGTTATTAAACTGCCACAAATATAGCTGACTTTTTTTCTTTTTTTTTTTCTTTCTGATTTTTCATCTCAGCAGATTTAGAAAATTTTTGAAAGAACAGTATCTGCTTTAGTGGCAGGCATCTAGAAATCTTAAAAGGTTTCTACCCGTCTTTGTCCCAGTGGGTCTATAACACATTTTTTTTTTCTGCAATTTTAGTGACAGCAAATTAAATGATCAATGGAGCATCTCAGTTAAAATGCAAACTTTCCCTGTTCAAATAAGTATGAGACCTTTCAAGACAGGTCTATCTATCACATCAGTTAGTGAATATAGGTGGACCAGTCTCTTTTAGTAAGAGTGAAAGCGTTTGGCTGTTTACTTTATATTTAGGTAACCAAGTGGCTAGATTTTCAATATTCCTAAGTATCCTACCTTCACAAGGAAGAAGATGGTAAGAAAGAGGATATCTTGTATCCCTCTTCTAAAAATCTTTTATTTTTTATTTTTAAAATTGCAAAGTTCACTCCTAAAAATTTTACAGTTAAGTATCACCCAGAGAAGAGTAAGCAAACTGTTCAATTACAGTCAGGAAAAGAAGAGATCGAAGGTAGGGAGAACAAAAAATGTCTCTCATTTTACAAGCAGTTCATCAGCTCAAAAATGCTGGGAATCTGTATCCAAGCTGTACATCAATCACCGCTAGATTACAGTTAGTCTAGCTGAGTACATGGTACAGTGTGGAAATAACTAGGTTAGCTCAGAACAAGCTGCTCTGCATACCAGAGGCGTTAAGTTCACACTAATGCAGCATTTCCTTGTGGCTTCAGTAAATAAATTGGATGCGGGAGAACACTCCACTAACAGGACTATTTATCTTCTGGTATCACTTTGGAGCAAAGCTGGGTGTCTCTGGAAGGAACCAAATATACCTGTATAGGTATACTTCTCTGTAAACTTCTGCAAGGAGCAAAGACCTACAGTCTCTGGACTCTGTACAGAACTTAAGGCATGGGGTGAAGCAAGTGATGATGAACTGTCAATTAGACATGTGTCTCTGGGCTAGTGTTGCATGAACAAGAGAAAAAGATGTGTAACTACAGTGGCTTTTCAGATATTCAGTAGAAACTAAGAGAGAAAAGCAAGCATTATATCAAGGGAAAAAATCAAGAAGAAATAGGAAACACATGCACATACATATATGCACACACATGCTCTGTGAAGCACTTAAAAAGTCCCATGTTTCTCTTTAACAGTCTTAGTATGATTCTGAAACACAAGAAATAGTATATGAACTTCAGCATTAGGCAGGCTTGTGTCATAGTTTTGCTTTTGATATTAATATTAAGATTCTCAGAAAGTTTTAAACATTCCACTTGGTAGGAGCTAGCACAATTTCTCCAGTCACTACTGTGAAGGGCAGGTGATGTTTCTGATACACTTTCACTTGTGCAGCCCCAGCACTATGAATTTTTCTGAATAAAGATTTAAAGCAAATTCTAATTCCTGTGAAAGGCACCAGACTCGCAGCTCTGTGGAAGAGAGTGCCCGAGTTATACTTGGATTGCACACAGACTGGTAGTGCCAGTTATGCCACACTGCCTCTCCTTGATGTGACTGAAACATCAGGACCACATCTGTGGAAGCAGGCAGCATCATTCTCAAAGCTACAGCAAAAGCTAGTGGCTTCAAGTTACAATCAAATATGTTTGAAATAAGGCTTAGTTTTAAAAATTAGTAAGTGTCATTGACCTCTAGGACAAATCACTTCCTTGTATTTAAATATCTAGATCCAAATAGAATGCTTTCAGGAAGGAGACGTCTAACACACATTAGCTGCTGGCAAAACTATTATCATTGTGCCGCATACTAACTCTTAGACGCACACAGGTAGCACATTACTCTATGTGGAAAGAGAAGCACAGGCTTCATTATTTTCATTATTCATTGCTGTTACCTTTGTTACAATAGTGATGATGAGGATGACTCTATCATATATGTAACATTTTTGTGGCATAATTAGGCAACTAATAATGCTTTCATACTTTTTTATTTGGTATAGATTTGAGCCTACATTTTTTAAAACTATGTTTTGTAAAAATCAGTCTAGAGAAACAGTTATGTAGTTATGAATTTTCAGAGAAACATATCATGGAACAGAAGTCACTGCCAACTATGAATAAGCCCTTTATAATGGTGCAGAATGCAGTATAATGCAGTACAGTAAACACATCCAGTATCTGGGGAAAACTGTGACACATAAAAACCAGTGTGTTTTGTTTTTTTGGTTTTTTTTGTTGTTTAAGGTCATCCCCCTAAAGAATGGTCTACTGAAGAAATGGCACTGCTGGTGTCTTCCTTTCTTGAAGACTCTGCTGGGAAAAGAGCAGCTACAAAGTAAATTGAGCTCTTGCAGGAGCCCTGCCACCAGAGGCTGCTGAAGGCAGCACTGGTCAGCCTGGGTTATATTTCACTACTAAGGTAAATGTTATTTTAGCACACTGTAGTTTGCAGCCACCGTATTTCCATCCACTTTTCTGGCTGTAGCCTGAATTCAATGCATATAATGCATATGAATTATGTTGTGCATAAGAACTGAGCTCAGGGTGCATACTGGCCATCTGGGCTTTTGCCTTCCCAATCTCACCTACATTAGAGCTGTTTAGATCATAGGAACTGGAGACTGAGTCTGCATGATAGTTCAGTACCTGCTGCCATTCATCTACTGCAAAGGGCTCTGGAGGCTGGGGTAAGCTTGCCCTTGCCTGCATACGAAGATTGTGAAGGTGCTCAGAGCTGTGTATTGCAGAGGCAGACTCCTCACCTCTCCTTCTCAGGTTGCTCCACTGATATCCAGGTGTGTCTGGCCCCGCAGCAGATTCAGCATTGCTAGGAGTTTGAGTCATGGTGGCTGTGCCACTATTCCATGGGCTAGCAGTAGAACTGGGGCTGGTCATACTGCCAGCCATAATGCCTTGAACAGTCAGTTTATTTCCTTTCAGCCCTGAAATCTGTTAAAATATGTAGGTCAAATGACACCTAGAGATGTAGTCATACAGTCTTTTTTTTTAAACTCAGGTAACACTTTACGTATATATTATTGGTTGGAACTTAACCCTGTTCAAAGAAGTGCAGACTTTTTATTGCAGTATGTTTTATAAACACAGCTAATGTGGAAGATTTCAAGAAAAAAAAAACACCACACCTTTACTTACAGAAGCAGCTGGTCTATATTTCCTGTTGCATAGGTGACATATATATATATATATATATATATATATACACACTGCATAGGTGACACATGATCCAGATGAATCCCTGCATGTGTTAACATGAATTCAATTCTTTTGTTTAACAACTCAGCTATTGCTGTATATCACACAGACTATTTTATAGCCTTCAAGGCATGAAGCACACAAATTACTGAGTGACTGCAGTGCTACTTGCTGAGACACTAGGCTGCTGGCTGACTGTAACTGTGTCAGACAGACAGCACCATTTCCTCTGAATTCCTTTAGGAGCTTTTCCCAACAAAGGAAAATGGTTTTGAAGTTTTGCTTTTACCTGCTTACTGCCAAGGAAGCTCATAATAAAACCCATACTGTTAACCCATGTTGGAGCTGCAGCCTGCAAGCTGTGAGGCAACAGTGCTTAAAAGCTGGATTAACTCTGCTCATATGCTCAAGTATCTGCACACCTGCAATAAATTAACCATTTAAAAGTAATTACTCTATTAAATACTTCAAATCTTTTCCAAGAAGGACAGCTTAAAGTTACTTCTCCCTCTAAATTGTTGTAATTAGTGTGTATGCATTCAAAGCTTGAGCTTTTAAGAAGACATCTTACCTCTAACATTGCTAATTTTCAGAGATGTCTATCTAGGCACAGAGATTCCTCTTTTTTTCCGAGCATCAGTGACTCCTACCACAGTGTTACAGAAAGCATTCAGGCCAGCTGATAACCAAAACGTCCAGACCCATGTTTTCAAAAGAAATTCTGCCACAAACCCCCATATAGGTTATGCAGCTTATTCTCTAAAGAGCCTCCTAAAAATGTTTTCCATTATGTTTTTCACACTCATGCTTCTACATTTATATATAAACTCCTGATTGCAATTTGGTATAATTTTGGAAATAAGATTTTCTTTAATACATTCTTTAATAATAAAATATGTCAATAGTATTCTGTAAATATACACTACCAAACCCAAACTCTTGCCCGACTAAGAAGAAAAGCCAAAGTGAGCTGTGATCTATAATGTAACTCATGCTGCTTGTCTGCTTTGCAACACTAATCTGTGATTTAGAGCTGCATGCCTGGAAATACATAAGAGAACATAAACTATAACATTAAAAAAACCAAAACATGGAAAACATTATCTGAATTCCTTGTTACAGCTGTTCTCCTAACAGCAGTTTTCCTTTCCTCCTTTCACTCCCATGATCTGCTGTCATTTCTCACGGTACATGTCTAATTCGCTCAAATTACAGCCTCCAGAAAAAGCTGGTCAAGAATTTTCCAAGTGAACAGTTTTTCACTGAAAAATGTAGAAACACTGAACCCAGAAGCTTTCACAGAGGCATTTCATTTTCAATAAACTTCCACAAGATGCCTGCCTGCTTTCTGCCAGCTCAGCAGCTGTGCTGCAGGGATGTCTGGGTTCTTAGGGCTGCAAAGAAGCCCAACCATGCAGATGAGCTCCCAGCTGGGATCTCCAGGGAATCCAGGTTCCCAAAGTGAAAAGCCCCACAAGCCTCCATCTCTATCTGAAGTGGTTAGTTCAGATGACTGGTTTTGCAAAAGGGAGAAAGGGAATCTGCAGTCCTGAGAGCTCCCATTTGAGATGTCCTCTCAGGGCTTTCCACCACCCCAAAACACACTCTGATGACAATTTTTATAGTTGTAGAGTCCCTGGGAGCCATGTTCAGCCAAGGGTCTGCCAGCTTCTGAGACTGCTTTTCAGTGCGGCGGTTTCCCTGGGCATTTTTTTATGTGTTGCTCAGTCTTGTTTTCTGAAAAATCAAGCCAGAACAGTTCCTTTCTGTGGAAAAATTCAAATTTTCTGGTTTTTTTTTTTTTTTCTGAGTCAATATTAAAGCTTTCTTATGGCATTAGAATTTCCCTGGAGAGGGAAATCCCAAGCTTTGAAATGCCATTCTCCAGAGATATTGGGAAGAGCTCTTCCAGAAATCTGGCATTCAGGGTATAAGATGTTACACCATGACAGGCACAGGCAGACCTCCTCATCTAAGTTGCAGCAGAAGTATTCTAAGTCACACCAGTTCCCATACCTTTAAAAAGGTATGAACATATCTCTCCAAACAGTCTTTCTCTGCTAGTACAGTCCCTAAGCAGACTCACCACAGAGTCAATAGTGTGGGCCCATAACAATTCAACAGGCGTATCAGAGTAGATGCAATCATAAGGCAAGTCTTTCTCCTGTACAGCAAAGCTGCATGCAAATGCATTAAATCCATGAATCTGGCAGAGTAGATATTTGTGTCTGTGGCCAAATCCCTGTACATTCAGATTAGGAACCAGGATGTACAAAGAGATCAGATAACATGTAATTCTTCAATTTGTTCATAAAAATGCCTTTTCCATAATGGGGAGCTTAATCATGTTGCAGGATCCACTATATCCCAGTAAAATGGTCCTGTAATACCCATAAGCTATAAATCTTGCTCTTAATGTTGTTCAGAATTTGGGAAACATAAGTTTCCTTTTAATTTTCTTGAATTGCATACACACGTACATAACTATATATATATTTGATAGGTATGCTAATTTTAGGAAAACTGCAACATTCCCTTCCCATCTGGTTCATATTTTTCTGCACTGTGAATTCTTATTCTGTTATTACAGAAGAGTTGGCACTGACTGAATCAATGCTTGTTCACAGGAAATAAGGAGTACACAGTGATGTTCAAAAACACAGCACTGAAACTTTTTAGAGCTAAAAAACACCACTCAGCCCAGTTTAATTTTAAAATTCCTTCCATTTTAATTAAAATAATACCCAGAAGTCTTTTCTCCCATTTTGAGGAAAATCCCCAAATACTTCTGCAAATATATAGTAAATATCAGTAAGTGTTTCTTTCAAAAAGATGAATAGGAATTATACATTCTTTTCCAGTCAGCTCTAACTATAAACTCACAGGTGGTAGCTGAGTAATCCAAATCCACAAGACCCATTAAAAAGTTCTTTTTGCATGATACTAAACAGAAAGTTGTTTTAAATATAAAACTATATTTAAAATATTTTTAACATGTAATTATATGATAATGATTCTACTCATACCAATTTCATATACAAGGCATAGTGTGCTTCCAGTATTTATGCATAGGTAAGCAGTGCTCTGGGTAAGATATGAATAATGGAGGCATAGTCAAATGGTAATTCATCAGATCCTTCTGGCAGGCAATCTGATCGTGTATGACAGCTATCATTTGGATGGGTAACTACGATGACTGGGCCAGATTCCTCTCTCAGCAGGCCCAATGGATATCTAATGTGTTTCATTTTAAATTTTTTTGAAGGTAGATAAAATGCAGAGTATCTGCACCATGCCTTTAGAAAACTGAAGCACAGAAACAAGCTGCACTGCTACTGATGCCCTTTCCTGGCTCTCTGGCAGCTGAGAAGCTTCTGGTCATCTAGTAGAAGCTCCCACAAATGTTGTCTATTTTCTCTTGACATGACATACTCTATTAAGGCCTTCTAAAATTTTCACCTAGCTTTTGTGCTACTTCTCTTCCCAAACTTAAAAGTGAATTTCATCTTAAAGCCTAATGTTTTACTGAGAGATTATCTTAACAAAAAGACTGATAAACTTGTCACAGAAGAACTTAATCTACTGGCTCCTTTGTTTTTAAATGGTAGGACAAGCAAAAAGTGAAAAATTCCTCCAGCATGACTTTCTTGAATATGTTCAATGTCCTGCCACAAAATATTTCCAAAATAGGGTAATTCAGTTCCCCTTCCTATTGTATTTAAGGCTGTATTGTTCAGTTATGCTCCAGAACCAAGGAATCTAACAAATTCATGAACAACATATACCAAAACACTTCAGGATGTTGTTTCCAACAGTAGCCAACAGATGACTAGAGAAGACAACCGTCAAAAATCAATTCTCTGAACACACTAGAAAATCACAGTTAGGTCCTTCGTGAATTAGAAATGTGTCCCTCTACTAGTAATGAATTATTTTCTCTTTGACAAACTTGTCCAGTTTTCCCTTGAGCCCACATGTACTTTCAGCATCTAGAAATGCTTTCCATAGATTAACTACACACTCTGTGGAGAACCACCTCTTTCTGCCTGTTTTGAATCTACTGCATGATAAACTCACCTGATTTTGGCATGTTCTTGTATTAGAGGTGATAAAAAATAAACACAGGAAACTCCCCAAATCATAATGCATCTTTGTTTACCTCCATTCTACCTATAATTTGATTGGTTTCTTTTAAAACATAGGGCAAAGGAAAATACTTAACTCAATTTTTATCACTTCTCATATAGAAGTAATTCCATACCTTTGGGTATCCTGCTGTCTGCCTCTGTATCTCTTCTAATTTATTTTACCACTTCCTAGAAGAGGAAACAAACACTGAAGAGAGTTTTCAAGGCATGGATGCGCTATGGCTTTATAAACTGATGTGATAATGTTATGCCTATTTTTTTCCTAATAATTCCCTACACATCATTGCCTTCCTCTGTTTATCACTTGAAAATGCAATCTGCCATTTTATTACCCCCTCCCTGCACAGATCTTCACAGTCAGCCTTTGTATTTACTCCACTGAATTATTTACTGTCATCAGTAAACTTTGTCCCCTTCCTGTTCATCTCTTTTCCCTGATCATTTATGGACAAAGTAGCCCAAATGCATATACTGTGGGACTCTACTGCCAGACTTCCTCCTTTGAGAATACTGACCATTTATTCCAACTCTCTGCTTTCCATCTTCTAAGTCAGTTATATAAAAATGTGATGGCCTTCCCCTTTATGCTACGACAGCTGAATTACTCTAAGACCCTTTGAGAAGGGACCTTGTCAAATACCTTTTAGAAATCCAAGCAGAGCATATCAACTGCATGTCCCCTGTGTATGTGCATACAACCTTCAAAGAACTACAACAGTTTTTCAAGGCAAAATCTGCTTAACTCTTCCTTAGTGTCTACTATTTATTCATATGAACAATAGTTCTTTTTTCAAAACAGTGCCTAGCAATATTCTTCATACAAGTAGTCTGTCATTATCATGATGTCTCCTGGAACCTCCCTCAAAAACTGGCTTTGCATTAACCATCTTCTAATTCTGTGACACTAAGTCAGCTTTAATCATGAGACTACATATTACAGCTTACTAGCTCAGCTATTTGGGTTTTGAGCTCCCTAAAACTCTTAACAAATCTTCATGATTTTTTACTACTTATTTTGGTGATTTATTCTATGCTGTCTTTTATATGAATTCAATTTGAAACCATTTGATACCCCAGTACATTTCCAAAAAATGGTTCTAGTGCAGTAACGAAGCTCTTTCAAGATGAACAGGTGTGTAAAACATTAATTTCATTTTTTTGTTCTGGCTTGGTCTTTTCCTTTTATATTTTATCTGCCTTTGGCCATACAGAGTATCTGGCTTATTTCCTGTTCCCAACATATTAAAAAAAAAAGGATTTATTATTAGGTTTTGTGCTTTTTACTTCCCATTTGTCCCCCCAACTGCCTTTTTTCTTTTTTTATTTTCTTTTTTTAAGGGGGAGGCAGACATTATTGTGACTGCTTCACTGCCTTAGTACAGCTTCCTGATAAAATCCCCTTGAGTCCAAGTATTTTCAAAGCTGTGTTGCTAACAAAAGTTTTTGCCATTGGAAACACATAGAACTATGAAAACAAGTCACATGAACCTATCTTGATCAAAGTGTCATTCTGGGTTACATTTTGAAAGCTTTTCAAGCCAGTACCACTTTGTCAACATCTAAGATTGCACATGTACTTTCCTGGCAGCATCATTTGCATGCAATAAGTTTTGTGCAGGCAAGGTCAAACTGCATTGGCCTGCTAGTAACACTGCTCAAGAAATGTGAATGAAAGCAGGTTTCTAAACACCAAGGAGCTACTTTTCAAAATTTTGGCCTACAATGTCCTTTATTATTATTTGTGAGATCAGAGGCATAAGCAGGGGTTAAGTATTTCTTTCCTCCCCAGTCTGAAATGTCCTCAACAATGGTCTGGATAAAACCTTGCCAACTTACTAGTCATATGGCTTCTTCCATGGTGACATGCCAGTTAATCAACATGAAGAGATGTGTAACTGCAGTAGGACATGTCTCTTTAGTCAGTTGTCTATAGCTAATATTTTTGCAACCAGACAGAAACTACATCAGCTACTTTAACCATGCAGCCTTCTCTCAACGGTATTACCAGCTGCATGCACTTTCGAAAAATCATAATAGTCTTTTGTAGTGGGCAGAACATAGATGGTCTGCTTCACCAGCTTTCCTTATATAACTTCACATTTCAGCTGCTTTACGACACATGGGCTGGATCCCAAATGAATGACAGGAATTTTCAAATGGCAATAAAAGAACAAGAAAACCTCTCCAATGTTGTAGGTTTGTCGAGCCACTCAAACAAAACATGAATGGCATCTCAGGGGCCAGACACACCAGCTTCAATCAGTACAGGACATCCACCAAATCTACCAAAATTTTGTGTTTCCCCTTCTGGCAGCCCTGTGTACCTGTGAATGCATACAACTACCTGTTTGTCAAATCCTGCAGTGTTCACTGGCTTCTGTGAAGATGATAGCTATTTGCAGTCCTTACATGCAGAATGTTGATTACTACTTGGGATTCAAATAAGTCTCAGAAAGCATGGTTTGTCTCTCCTGACTCCTGTTACTCTGCATGTTTTCAATAGTCACAATATTAATCTACATGACTCAGTCATAGCCTGTGAGTCTGCTGAAATTAATAATACTTCACTCTTATCAGGTATGTCCCCAAGTTGCAGATGTGATGAAAAAATTCTTAAATCATTCATTTCTAATTGTTTTCCATCAGTACTTCTGTAGTCCCAATGCTTCCACTGAGAGCAGAATTCAGATGTTCTCATTCCTGCCATACAGCCTTACTCTTCAAATCCTTCCAGCTTTGGTTGGTCAGTGTAGAGAGTAAAGGTGGAGCTAAAGATTTTAGAAACTGTTCTTTAATTTGCTGAAAGAGAGAAAAAGAAAGGACATGAAATAATTTCTAAGCAGAGAGCCATTATATCAGATTTTGTGCAGGAGCTGAGGCTTGCCTTTGATCTGCCCACCAGCAGAAACAAGAGTTATTCAGCTTCTCCTTTTGATAAGACTTACTGCAAGACTTTTAATTGCTTGTTATTGTGCCATTGACTTATTAACTATCTACTGATTTTTAAAGCAACACAAGGGACTACTAGGCACAATACATAACAGGTAAATGAAGCAGCTATTCTTCTAATTCAAAATTGTATGCCAAAACCAATGACAAAGTACTTATCAGCACTGAGGTCCTTATATCGCAAACGTTCCACGCAAGGAAGTTGTCATAGATATTGCAAATTCATGTGGGCAACTTCTAGAACTTATCAGGTAGAAAGCATCAAGGCAATGATGCAACTTCATGTCATTATTCTAGAAGGGTGACTACATGTAGAGATCTTCACTTAGTACTCAGATGGAAAAACTCTCATGTCCCAGCTCAGAATTACAAAAACCCCAATTTTTCACCTCTATGCCTACCACCTCCTTACAGCACCTTCATTTCTTCCAGCTGGAGAAAATTAAAGATCAGCCTAGATAATTTAAGATTCATTGAATCTACACGCAAACAAACATTAAAATACCACTTATTTCTAGGTTGCATGCTGCCCTCATCTAACAAAACCTGTGATGTGTAAGTCCACTGTTAAGTTTCTCAGGAAACTGTCATATGTGTTAGCTCTTCTGTGTCAGCAGGGTGACAAGAAACAGTAAAAACCATGGTATTAAGAAGGAGGCTTTTTTTAATACTATCACCAAATTCATAATGAAGATGTGTTTTAAGATTGCAAGGTATAACTTTATACAACAGTCCCCCTAAATAAAACATTTGAATTATTGTACATGAACAATGATGTGAAATTATCAACAGCTAGGCTTACAAAAAATAGGTTTCTCCAATATAACCAAAGAAACGTCTCAACTTAATATCATGTAAGGAAGAAAAAATTCAAAATGTCTTTCTCAGAGGTGAGAAATTTGCTAGGGCCACAGGACACAGACTGAAGGAAAGAGGTAGTCATGTAAAATAAAACCAGCATTGCTTTCCAAGAAGATGAATGTCTATAACTTACAAAGCCTTTACTCTTGCAAGTAGCACATATCTTTTTGAATACTCCTGTTACACTCAGCAGGCTATTCATGGCAATATTTGGAGGAGCTGGCCCTAAATTAATTTTAAAAATAAGACTATTTACCTCACAGCAAGCTGCATGGAAAATTGCTTTTAAAATGCCTCAAACCCCCAAACATTTTATTTGTAGTGAATTTCCAGTTCACTGTGGACATCACAGTAGCCCCAAGATTGCTACTCAATTAGTGAATGCTCCATCAATCATTAATTGATGTATGACATTTAGTAACTGTTTAATTGCATTTAAATTACATGCTCTTATGAGATATTAAAGTATTTAACATTAATAGGCTTCCAAATAACTGATTTTTTCAAATTGTTAACTATCAAGCCCTTCATCAAATGAATCACCCGTAGTAAAATAAGGGGAATTAACCAACTTCCTAGCACAGCTTCACCCCAGTACGTGATCCCAAGAAGACCATGTACATCTGTAAGGCAACTGTGTGGTTGAAAGAAATCCATTTGCCCATTGTGCTGTCGCTTTCGGAAACAAAAAGATTAAGGAATGTTTAACTACATGGGCCTCTCACTTTTCATGGTGACAGCTCTGTGGCCCTTACTGAAGCAGTCTCTGCAGAGGTACAGAAGAAATTTCTAAAGGTTCAGCTACTGTGCTGGACCATTAAGCCTCTGAGGCACCAAGGAAAACACAAAAGGATTGTCAGTGTCAGGTCTGAGGCAGAAAAAAGCTTTGAAATATAAGAAGGGATAAAAAGAAAATCCTGTACAGGTATGTCATCCTCGGTCAGATAAAAATACCAGCAGAACGGATAATAAAGCTAGATTTGAAAAGCTGCTGTCTCTTGGAGAAACCCAACTTGTTTATTTTTACTGGAAACCTGACACATTAGTTTGTTGCAACTTAAAGTCTTGAGCCACTATGGCTACAAGCTCAGCAATAAGAATGAGAAAAAATTGAGAGAAGTAGTAGGCTAAACAAGTTCTCTGGCTGATGGTTTTATGCTCATTTCACCTATTGTATATCAAAGAGAAGATGATATGTTGCACCCAAGTTGCTTTTCAAAAGATGGCAAATTTTAATTTGTCCTAAAGGTGCCATAGAGAATATACAGCCACAAATAAAGTCAGTGATGAAGTGGTTTGATGTTTATTAGATGCTTAAAGTTGTTCCTGGGGAACATTTGTAATAGAAGTGTATTTCTGAAATGACAAAATGTGACATTTTTATCAAAGGAAAACAGTGTATCCAGGCAGATCCTGAATTCAGCTTGGTTCCCCCCCCAAAATCCACCAGTTGCAGCCTTGTTATGAAAGATACGAAGTTTTAATGCTTTTAGTTTTGTGACCTTTTGATTTATCTGGGACAATTGTAGATAAATATCCAGAGTTCCACATCCTCAATAAGCATCAGTTTTCCCATTTTATAGACTGGCATATTTTGGGCTGTCTGTCTCAGTACAGTTAAGATTTATTTTGGAAGTAAGAAATGAGAGTAACGCAAAATGAAAATTATGGTGAAAGTCTTTTCCTTACTTAGCTCAAGTCCTAACTCTAACCAAAATAATTTTAGATAATAGTCCTTAGGAGGGGTACCAAACTTTGCACACTCGAGAGACAAGACAAACCCAATCAAAAGTTACAGACTGAACATTGCTTTGTTTGACACATTGTAAGTGGGGCTGTGTTGTAATTTAAATGTGATGAAAGGATTCTGTCTAAACTGAAGGCAAACTAAGACCAGAAGGCATTGTTTTTAGGATATGCTGCATTATGATAATTCTTACCCTGCATAAAAGCCATTGCAGCAATTGTGATTAAAAGGCATTCTGAAGTTTCTGTAAGAGCATGGAACATGAACTTTCTCCAGGGTCAATATATGGGGAAGAAAGGGAAAAGACAGAACAAGTAAAAATCTTGGATTCTTAATCCCCTTTGATATGGAATAGTAATGGCTCTTGGCTTAATGGAGAGTCACACATACAAGGAGAAAGAGATGGGCCTATGGACTAACTTCCTCCATCCTCTTACCCTTCATCCTACCTTCTACTTTCTTCCCCATCTCACCAAACCAGGTCTTTAAAACCAAGTCTTTATCTAGTTCCACACATCTACTGCATGCCCCACTGCTACAAAGACCCCAAGCTATGTTGCAACCTCCTGTACCCTCTTACTACCCATTAGAAGCCCTCATACCATGCCTCATTTACCTTTACACATCAAGGCATTGCCATCTAAGGCCTATTTTCTCTTACAATTCCCATGGTAGCTGCCATGCCGCTCTTTCTGCAGAGCTGAACTAGTAGCATAAGTCAGGCAATGCCTTTGTTCCTCCAGATGGTCCAAGGCACAGGAGAGCAACCTGAGGACCTGAGAAAGGGACCTCTGATCAGCTCATTGGTGTCAATTGCTTCTCTGTCTAGTGTGCCAGGGAAGTAACTCCCCATAGGCAGAGCTAGGAGCTGCTGCCAAGATGTATCCTTTTGAACTGTTTTGTTTCTAAGAAATTTCACCTTCTGTGAATTCAGCCTCTGATTCAAATTGGATTTGATTCTGGTGAAGAACATTTAAAGAATTATTTGTCTGGAATATTAAAGAGAGGAAGGTAATATTTCATTTAATGTAATGTTTGACCACTTAGACATCTATACAGTCTAAATTAAACAAACCAAGATATTCTTGCACATGTTTTAAATGACTCTTATCTGATGTTCACTACTTTTCATTAGTGAATTTATATTTGTACACTATTAATGTAAGAATCACCATGAGAGGATTTAATAAAGCACCTGTGTAGATCCAAAGTGTTGCAGGAATACGACAAAAACAAAATACATGATCCATGGACAGAGTGGATTGCCATCCAAAGCATAAAATGTTAGCCACAGACAGATACATCTAGCTAAAAGATACAATAAATCAAGAGGTTTATGAAGTGGAGATACTCTAGAGTCTTTACAGGCAAAGCATAGACATGATAAATATGCTGTTAAGATGCACAGAATGGCTGAAGAACACTGTTGGTGAACTATAGAAAAAAAATTTTAAATGGCCACAATGCTTTATTAAACTGCCTCTCTGTAATTGGGCAAATATCATATCCTTACAGGAAAAAAAACCCTCTTTTTTACTATAGAATAGACTCGAATAGAGTTGAATGGAATAAATAGAACAGAATAGAATATTTTCAGTTGGAAGGGACCTACAACAATCATCTAGTCCAACACCCTGACCACTTCAAGGCTGACCAAAATTTAAAGCATGTTAGTAAGGGTGTTGTCCAAATGCCTCTTAAACACTGACAGGCTTGGGACATTGTCTTGGTTTCAGCTGCGATAGAGTTAGTTTTGTTCCTAGTAGCTGGTATTGTGTTTTGGATTTAGGATAAGAATACTGTTGATAACACACTGATGTTTTAGTTATTGCTAAGCAGTGTTTACACTAAATCAAGGACTTTTCAGCTTCTCACACCACCTCACAGGTGAATAGGTTGGGTTGCACAAGAAGCTGGAAGGAGACACAGCCAGGACAGCTGACCCAAACAGGCCAAAGGATTATTCCATACTCTGTGTTGTCATGCTTAGTATATAAACTAGCTGGCCAGTGGCCACTGCTCGGGAACATGCTGAGCATCAGTCAGCGGCTGGTGAGCAACTGCATTGTGCATCACTTGTTTTGTATATTATTATTTATTATTATTTATTATTATTATTATTAATATTATTATTATTATTATCCCTTCCTTTTCTGTCCTATTAAACAATTTTATCTCAACCCATTAATTTTACTTTTTTTCTTCCCAGTTCTCTCCCCCATCCACTGGGTTGGAGGGGAGTGAGTGAGCAGCTATGTGAAGTTTAGCTGCCTGCCAGGTTAAACCATGACAGATATTGGCCACCTCTCTAGGAAGCCTGTTCCAGTGCTTGACCACCCTCCCAGTAAAGAAACATTTCCTATTGTTCAGCCTAAACCTCCCCTGGCACAGCTTTGAGCCA
This sequence comes from Elanus axillaris, assembly GCA_026212715.1. Taxonomy (NCBI): domain Eukaryota; kingdom Metazoa; phylum Chordata; class Aves; order Accipitriformes; family Accipitridae; genus Elanus; species Elanus axillaris. The sequence goes on along the minus strand of JANZLQ010000079.1, from coordinate 25,248,624 downwards.
TTCCCAGGTGTTCTCTCACTGGATTCCAGGGAGAAGAGCTCAGCACCTCCCTCTCCACTTCCCCTCCTCAGGAAGCTGTGGAGAGCAATGGGGTCACCCCTCAGCCTCCTTTTCTCCAAACCAGACAAACCCCAAGTCCTCAGCTGCTCCTCACAGGACATGCCTTCCAGCCCTTCCACCAGCTTAGTTGCCCTCCTCTGGACACATTCAAGGACCTCCACAGTCTTCTTAAACTGTGGGGCCCAGAACTGCACACGGTATTCAAGGTGAGGCCGCACCATCACTGAATACAGTGGGACAATCACCTCTTTTGCCCAGCTGGTTATCCTGTGTTTGATGCCCCAGGATGCGGTTTGCCCTCTTGGCTGCCAGGGCACACTGCTGACCCACGTTGAGCCTGCTGTTAACCAGCACCCCAGATCCCTTCTGCAGGGCTCCTTTTATCATTTTCCCATATACATAGTCAAAGTCTTTTGGCAAGAGTGATTGCTGTAGCACCACTTTCTGCATCTGGATTTCTGATTGAAAATCCTGGTTTGGGTTGCAGTGAAAATCGGTGAAATTTTAATTCCCTTTAGAAACAGTTATCTTTATCATCTCTAAAAGACAGACAAACATGGCGTTTTTGGATAGTCAGTGGAATATTGAGGATGTTGAGAAAGCAACAAAATCTTCCACATTTTTCATGACAATGACATTGTTTAGTGACAAGGAAGACAATTTTAAACCCAAGAATTTTCATGGAGTTTTGATGCTTTCTGCTACCCACTTTCTAACTAATACTACTTTCATCTTCTTTCTTTTCCTCTTCAGCAGCTGCGTCACTGCTCTAGCACTTCTTTTACTTCCTTTCTTTCTTCTTTCTGCAGTCTCTTCTGAAGTACAGAAATATATATTATTTCAGTATAAGGAAGAGCCTACCTAAAAACCTAAAATATATTTGTGTTTCAGTAAACCTTGTATATAACAGTCCCTAATTATAAAGTACACTGAAGTAATGAAATTAGGAATGCTATGATAGATGTAGCAGAAGACATAACTTGGGTAAGAGCACTCTAGGTAGTGAGATTTTTCCATATTTTATGTGCTTCTGTTGCTAACAGAATATTTGCTAATTATCATTCTTTTTATATGATAGACTCTTCGTTACTGATCATCATATGTAGATGATGGAGAAGAAACTGAGGCCCTCCTTTAGTTTCTTTTGCCTGTAGTGAGAAAACACATACACTGATGCAGATTAGAATAGTTGTGATGGTTTTCAGCAAAACACAGTTGAAATATCAGTTACTATTCTCAGTACAAATACTAACACGGAACATAGACCCAGCACCCAGAGTAAATTTCTGCTGAGATCTATAATATGTTCTGTGTGATCTGCCTTTTCAAAAGAAAACCTTGTCTCTGTCTTCTAAAACAGACCAGAGTGATGGAGAACAATCATTTGCCTCTGTTGTACTGCTATCAGAAAGGAAAGAAATTCAAAGCCACAGTGGGCAGCAGCTGGGCTTTACCAGCTTCCCCAAAAGCACAGTTTCCAAAGCATGTAGCAGGGAGAAGCTTCAGCCCTACATCTAAGAAAGCTACAGTAAAGATGAAAATCCTTTTACTATTTTCAGCTGGCTGACCACAACCCTGGGGTCTTGGCATACTGCTCTTGGCATACTGTTCACGAGGCCAGAATAAATCCGCTGAAATCAGGGCAGCTGTAGGTGCCTTCTGGAGTACTCTAAGTTTCCTTCAACTTAATTGTACACTGGGGATATCAAACCTATTTTGTGGAAAGGGCTAAATCCTACCTTGCGTTACAGACTATTAGCTTGTATATACGTTCAGGATTGCATAGTTTTCTCCTGAATGGAGTTCACACAGACCTCACCAGATGGTACCAACTTATATTGGAAAGAAAATAAATACTTTGTATCACAAATAATCTTATCATTCTTTTAACTTTAATAATCCATTGTCATTACATGCAGCATGGGGAAGTCTGTTCCTTAGGCCCAGGTAGAAATCAGTTTCTGTTTCTTTCTCCTTCTATTGTTCTTTCTAATTTTTATTGTTTTTCTGTGTGTTGTTCTGTTCTTTCCTCTGTATTTTTTATCCCTTCAGAGTCTCCAGTGAGTGGAATAGGACATTCAGAAAAACATCATCCAGCTTCACAACTGACACTTGAAAGAACAGTTAGGCAGTTCACAAGTAAATAAATCCATCTGCAAATTCCTGCCTGAGTTTACATTCAATTTGCGTTCATTTCATTTCACATTTCATTTCACAATGATGAGGGCTTGGCATATATAGTGAACAGCAAAAAAATGTATCCAGGCCCAACTTGTACTCCTAGATCCATCAGCAGCAAACCTTGTTAAACTTAATAACCTGAGTGTCTCTGTATGTGATTTTTTTAAGTATAAAAGCTTTCAATAAATTTATGGAAAAACTCAATGAGATTGGATTCCTCCTTCCTCATGCTTCTTTGAAAACTTCAGCCAAATCCAAACCCAAACCCAAAGCAACCCTGCTCCTTCAATCCCCCTGCAAAAAAAACCAAAAAAACCCAGAACAACAACAAAAAAAATCTCAAATCTTTCATCTGTGCATTTTTGTCTATGCCCCTGAATTAAACAAGCCAAATAACTGTGGCAAGGAGTCACTCAGCTGGATGCTATATTACTAATGGGGAGCAGAATGCAAATTCCACACACTAGAGGATTTTTTCATGTGGTGACTCAGTATTTTTCCAAATTGGACCAAAAGAAACTCCAAGAAGTAACTTTACTCTTTATTTAAAATATCCATTTTCAGAAGAAATTTCCTCTTTCTATTTTCTTCTCTTTTTTTTGCACTTCTCTGTCGCTAGTTTCATGAACATCACATTAAGGTAGTGCTGCTCTCTCACAGTTTCAAAGGCGCAAAGGAAAAATTACTCTACTTTTTTCTGGGTTGTTATTTTTGGTCAGTACTTGCTATATGCTCCTTTCCCAATTAGTCTTTGTGTGAGTACAGGCTGCTGTTTTGCTTTTCATTGCTGTGCAACTAATAACTTGCTGGACTAGTCCAAGGCTCTGTCTGTGTTCTCCATTCTCAGCCCTTTGTTTCATGGCAGTTATTTTTCTCCTTTCACTGGCAGCATTTGCTTGTCCTCTGCACTGGCCATTTGCAATGAGCTGTATGTTTGTCCACAGCATGTGCATGTGTTCTTCAGCAACTTCATGGACTCCTCTAACAAGCACTGTGTTGACACCTGCTGAAAACACTTGCTGATGGGCGCTCCAGCTGCACCTCTTTCTGCACTGTGCTGGTATTTCGTTTCCTGCTATTAAAAAAATACACTTTTTTTTTTTTCTAATCTGATAATAACTGCAACTTTTGATTAGTAACAGATTATCAAGAGACACAACAGGTCAACTTCTCTCCACCTTCTACTATAGATGTTGCTGGATCACCTTAGGATATTATTGTAAAAAGTTCTTCCAGTTCTTTTGATGACAGCTCCTTATGAATTACAACTTAAACATTATTCAAATTCTAATAAAATAAATCTTTAATCATGCATTCAGTTCTTCACTCTGATTGCTCCCTTCATTTTCTACATTTGGATTGTCAGTGGCATCGCTTTTATTTTCTGTTTCTGCAGTGCAACACATGACAAGTTTGTCCATAACTAAGACTGCAAAGTAAAGAAGATTTTCTTATTCAAATATAAGATCAGAGGAGAAATGGACTCAACATGAATGAAAACTGAATCTTGCCAATGTCTGGGTTAAAATTAAAAAGCAGTATATATTGTTTCCAATCACCTTAGTGTGTTTCTTTTAATTCACATGGCATTCCAAGTTTTTAACACTATTTCCTTTAACTTATATTGGGTTTATATGTAATGAAATGTAATGAAAAGTTATAAACCTAAAAGCTTTGCTTTAGAATTTCAAGAGGAAATATCTTAACATTTCCAAAATGGAAAATTCTTGATTAAAAATGTTCAAATTGTATACCTCAATGTTTGAAATGGCCTGCTTTTTATTTTCCCCAAAGTATTTGCAAATATTTATTGTTTTAACTCTGGAAGAAATTGATTTTTTATACCAACTTCACTGTTCATTAATTTTTTCACATATCTACTGGAGAATAATACTAGAAAAATAGCAATGATAATTCTCTGTCACAAACCAAATGTAGTTTAAAACCTTTTGTTTACAATAAAACTAGGAATATTTTTTTAAATCAAAATCAGGTATATTTACATACTAGAATGCAACAGTTTCACAGGAATTGGTTATATAAAATGTCCTATTCAAAGTGATGCAAGTCCTTCAATTTTCATGAGCACTTAAGATGACTTTTTTTTTCTATATAAAACTTACTCTATTCAAGATTCATTATGCTACCAAGAAAAAGCCCTAAATGAAAAATAAGGTACCAAAATAATGGTCATTACTGAGGATTTTGCTAGTAGTTGCAAGGAAATGTTTTACATCTTATTGACTAGAAAGAGACAAGTCTTTCTCCCAAAAGAAAAGATGGCCTTTGTTTCAGAAATTTGAGAAACAAAAAGTATTAAAATGTTTTTCTACCTCCAAGCACAGCATCTTCCTCTGTACCTGTGACAAGGCAACTAAAGGTTGTTCCAGAAGTAATTATATGGCTTTATACACTAATGCCTACCCTCCTGTAGTTTTAGGGGTTTTTGATAAATACTATTTATAATATGTTGCCTCTTTGTTTTATATCGGATTTTCCTATGTGGAATTAATCATAAACCTACATTTTTGGAAGAGGAGCAGTATGTGGTATTTTAAAATACAGAATTTCCACAAGAAAATTCTGGATTGCTCTGTGGACTTGAAGTTAAAATTTAATAGGAAGTGCTGTACTTTAAATGTGGTTGGTTTGGTTTGGTTTGGTTTGGTTTGGTTTGGTTTGGTTTGGTTTGGTTTGGTTTGGTTTGGTTTGGTTTGGTTTTTTCCAGGGAGTGGAAGAATAAAACCAAATCAAAACAAACAAACAAACAAAATCTGTCTCATCCTTTAAGGCTTTTCCAACATTTTTCTTAGTCAGGAAAACCTGATAAAGTGTGTGACACTTTTTTATCTTGGACAGGACTGGGAGGACTTTTCCATTTTAATGAACTTACTGTTCTTCCTGTATTGTTTACATCAGGAACGTCAAAGAATAAAAATCCCAAACATTTTTCTCAGACTGTTTCTGGGATTTATGTTCATATCTAATCAACCTTCATTTTCCAGCAGGGCTAAACATAGGAAGACTCAATTTTTTGCACAGTTTGTCCTGGTATCAATTCTGTGTTTCAGGAGATGTCAGCTATATGTTTTGTAACTGGCAGATGTCCACAAGTCAAAACAACATTGCTGGAGCAACCAAAATATGGAAATAATTTTACCAAGAGTCATCAAAGTCATTAAATTTGACATAGAATAATCATCCTTTGAATAGCTCCCTCTAGCTGATCTGTTTAAAAAAGGGAAGCTGAAGACTTATTTTTGGTTTCCCATAAATGAATTCTCATCAACAATTTTAAATTATTTTAAGGAAATGTAAAAAAATAAATGTAAGTACTAGGTGTCATACAAAGAATATGGTCTTAAGAAATGTGACTTACTTCTCATTACTTCTGTGTTAACTGATTAGTCTATCATATCAATCCTTACCTATTATCTTGAAGAAAAGAACTTTGGAGGCTGTCTTTCTATGCCAATCTAATATTTCGCTGGAACAACTTGCTTTTCTTACTTGGGATTTCTACATACAGAGTAAAAATAAAAGTTCTTTTTCCCATCATTTTACTACACTGGAACTGCAGATGTGATCATGAGCAAAGGCAGGGTAATTAGGTACTCCTTTACTGGCTACGTGAAACTATATATTTTTGTTTTCTGAATAAAGATAAAAGTTCTTATAAAACCTCAAAGGCAGGGAAAAAATTATGGAAAAATATTATATTGGGCTGTGTAATATGTCTGAGAACTGTTCCTATAACTGGTATTCTGAAAGTGGAGGTATATATAGCAGACATACATATGTAGTCCTAATAGCACTGATACCTTATTTTCAACGTAAATATTGCTTAGTACTGAAAATTATGGTATCATTGCTGTACTAGGTGTCTGCTTCCCCTAAATTTTGCCAAATTCTGGTTAAAGATCAAAGACAGTATGAGATTTTTGTAATTTTTTATATATCCATATATAAAATATATTCTCAGAATCCTGAATAGAAGAAATAACACACCAAAATGGCATATTCTGCAAATGGTTGCATAGAAGTTGTTGCTCTGGGAACTTAACTGACTTAGTTGACAGTCTTAAGCATTTCAGAAAGGAAGAAGAGAACTTACTCTATCCTTGCAAGGCACACAGGATGATCAACAAAACTGTATAGTCAGCAGAATCAAATACTGCTGGCAAAGCTGACAAAATCAGTGTGATCCTTTTAGTCAGGTCCACAGCCAGATGGGGATATAAAAAGTAATGTTACTTTCTTGTGCTAAGCTCTATCCTAAAACTGAATCAAGATGTAAATGGACTTATTCCAGCACTGCCTGATGGTGACCAAAGTCACTATAAGACAGCTAATATTAATATAGCTACAATCACAGCCACAATTTGATTGTTCAATGTATGGGTCTATATTTCCAGCTTAAGTAAGTTAGGTCTGCACTTTGTAGTGCATCATGTCTTTTTGTGGTTTTATCGTAGGTCATAAAATGACAAAAGTGGTTCTTTAATTTACCTTAACACTAATACTCACACACATGTATGTGTACATTTTAATGAAGATACACTATAGTTCATCTAATAAAAATCCAGTATTTCAGAAGTATATATCAGTGCAGAATGTAAAATTCACAGGTGGTATGAAGCAATTCCAATTGCAGACAACTAGTTCTATTAACCTTCAAAAATAAAAGATATTCAGTATCCACCACATTTCTCTTAAACATATTTGAAATTTCTTATCAGAACTCCATTAGAATGTTTAATTTTCTTTCACAAATAAACCTGCATCTTCAGAAGTAGTGTAAAATTTGAATAAAAGTAAAAGAAAATCCCAGAAATTCCCAAGAATATCCTGGAATGGACAAAATTCTATGAAAAGAAAAATTAGTTTCTTAAAAGCTTGGTGTACTCAAATGACTTGAGTAAAACTTAGCATTTTCTCCATTCCCACCCAAAGTGGAACAATGTCCATAATACTTGAACTGGAATAAATACCTGCAAAGAGAATAAACCACTTAAAATATTTTTCTTGTCGAGCAAGGTTTTCTGCTCTGCTTACTTTAATTAAACAGAGATTTTTTTTGTGCTTGTTCAGTGAATTCCCGCTTCTTGAATTTCCATTTTCCATATGTATTTAATACATAAGAGTCAGGAAAAGACACAGGCAAGCCCAAATTCACTTTTTGCTAAAAAGACTGTTCAGTTTTGGCTTGACACAATGTTCATTGTGTGCTCTACGATTTGTACTTCACAATTCCAAGTTGACTTACTGCATTTGCTTTAATCGGTTTTGTTTTCATAAGGCCAGAGGTGCTCTTTTTTAATTAGCATAATGAACCAACAGGACTTATATCTTAGTTTGTCTCTGTAGAAGAGTTCATTAAAATGACTGGATTTATCTTGTTAAACAGGAATATTCATTCTATGCTAACCCTTCCTCTGCCACATACAGAATAGAGCTACAGATAAAAGAATTTAATTTATTTAATTGCTGTTCCCTGGTATAGTTCAGATAGTCAACATATGAGGGCAGGACCTCACTCTGGGAAGCGTGGTTTATTATCCCTTCTCCCCAGCATAGCCTTCTTGCCTTGTACTGCAGACTACCTGCACCTAGTGCTATCTGCTGTGAGATGTGCTTTCAGCATAAGAAGTTACCATGTGTCCAAGACACCAGTTTTTTCATGAGAGTCAGGAAGCAGGTCCACTTTTTTAACATAGCCTTAATGAACCATTAGAACAAAAATAGTAACCTAGTCTTTTACTTTAGGCTATGTGAACTTCAAAATACATTGATGGTTGTCCAAGCCCTAAGAAAATAGTGAACCTACAAAACTGAATTAAAGTTTTTGTAGGACTTGTTTTCTGATGGGATTTCAATAAAATGTACTCACAAGAACCTTATAACTCTTGAAAAGAAAAAGAAAAATACTTCTTTCAGCTTATTATTTTAAGCCACCACAAACCAAAAAAAAGGTTCACTTTAAGTTTCTTTCCATAGCTTTGATATAATTTCCATACACCTGCATTTCTATCTCATGTAGCTATGTATGTCACAGCTGTATGAACTACTGCCAGGAACTGTGAAGCATTTCCTAGAAAATATGTTCCTTTTTCAAACATCTCACATAGCAATTGCTATTTTATGTACAGTTCAGCTGGGGCCCATGAATGAACCAAGGACCAAGGAGCAAGGCCAATCACATCCTCAGTAAGACTAGATCCTGTGTCACATAGGTACTACACATATGCACCAGTAAGCCTGATACACCAGAGAGTCATTGCTGGTAAAAAAAACATATTCTGCATCAATTGTACTGCCTACTCAAAGGAGTCTGTCTTGCAGCAACACTAAGATATTTCACAATAGGAGGAGGCAGGGAGGATTTGTGGGGTTGTTTCTTGCCCCTAGCCAAATTCCTCATCACCACCAAAGCCTTATATTCTGTTGGCAAATAGAGTGGTGAGGTCCTCTTTCGTGCTTTCCTCAATGTGGATTATCTTATAGTGACATAGTCCTCTATAAGAAATAAAGCTATTAGACAATTGGTAGATAACCTAGAATTGAGAGTGGCAAGGCATTTCGTTTGCTTTTAATGTGACTGCAAAGGAAACTTCCCAAGGGACACTGCTGACATGGAGTAAGTATCAACTCCAGAGGAAAGGCTAAAAGATTGTGGAGAGTAGAGAAAGAAAGATTGTCCTCTTCTTCAGACTTTTCTCTTCCAATGAAGTTATAAAAAGTCCATTCCAAATGTTTTGCCAGCCCCCAGCTATAACTCTTGCTTTGTGTTCGTGTCCTAAGTGACATACTGCTCTGCATGTGATTGCAGAGCTCTTATATCAGTCAAGTACTTCATTCACTTCTCTGGGTGATGATGCTTGCCTGCAGGAGGAAAGACCAAAGGGATACTGAATTGTTCTTCTGTAGTTGTATAACATGTACCACAAACTCTGCAACAGCTGTTATACACTGAAGAAATGGGTAGCTGAGGTCTGTTACCATTATTTAATATCTCTCTCATGACACTGAACATTAAGATGAGAAATCCTGAAGGAGACAAGGTATAAAACAGAGTTCAAAGTGGATGAAAAAAAATTATAAAATTGTCCTTCTGTTATCCTTTTAGGAACTACACATTGTGTTTTGTAAAACATAGATTAATTAGTTATCAAGAAATTTTTGCACCAAAATACCACGTGTTGCAAAAATATTGTACCGTTATTATTATGTATTAGAAGTAAAAAAACCCAAAACCCTGCAGTTCTGCAAATTGAAGCCTATGTTGTGAACTATGATGTTTCTCTCCCATAGGTCTGTAAGTTTCAATGCCAGAATACATAAAGGCATCAACAGCTAGCTAACAAGTCAGTCCCAAAGCCAGTCTAATTATACATGTACAAAACTTTTAAAACTTTTAAAAACTTTTATAAAATTCCCTTTTAAGAAAGTGTTGTTTTGTGGACAGATGGTTAAAATCTTTTAGACAAATTGTGTAGTATAAAGCAAAAATTACCTTCCAGATAAATGCCTAAAAGTCTTATAATTAATTATTACAGATAGAAAACAAGAAATCATTACCTTAGACCAAAGAAAAAAGAGTAAAGGGAAGAAATCATGTATTATTCATCTATCATTTTGATTTTGAGAAACATCTTCTCTATACTTTTAGAAAGAGAAAAAAAAAGTGCTATTGGAAGTACTAGATGTATTTTGTTACATGGGCTTGATACTGAGGCTTCTGTAAATTTGCAGTGGTCACCAGCAAAGCTTTTTCAACAAGGTTTGCAAGACTGGATCCACTGCCCACAAGACCTTCCTAAAATGAACTGTATAGAACCTGTCTTGAAGAGGATTTAATGAAAATCAAATAGAATAAGTACTTTAAAAGTAAGCACTGAAATCTCTATAAAAATATCAGAGGGATGATTATGCAATAAATCTAATAACCTATCTTTAAATTGTGCAACAAAGAAGAACCTAATTCACTTAGAATGCTGAGAATCCTAAATGGTTATGGAATATCACAAGAGTAAAATTTCTACTTTCAGGAAAATATTAATGCTAATGATAAGACACTATGCCTTCAATGTCCACATTCATCAACCCCTGGAAGAAAGACATAATTCATTAACAATATCTTAAGGAAGCTCTCAGCAGCTCAAAGTTCAAACTGTCCTAAACAAAGCAAGGATATTTTTAATTATTGCATCTTTTCAAGCTGCCTCTAGCTGTTCAGAGCCAGAGTACCTTTTTAGTTAAACATTTTCTGAAGTGAATTGTTGAGTGCTTTTTTTTGATGTGTGCCAAAGACATCCAATTTATACTTTTGTCATACTATACAATTGATTTCTATGATTATGGTCACAGAATTTGTTTGGGGAATGAGGTGGGGGAGGGAGGAATTCCCTTGTCATACTCCCACAAAAACTCTATTCATCTTTAGGATCAAACAGTATTTGAAAAGTTTCCTATGGTGAGTAGGCTTAAGGTTTTAATAACCTTCTAACTCACACAGAATAAGTATTCATCCCACCCTATAGACCTTTATGTGAGAGCTGCCCAACGTGAAAGCATAAAATCTGATGGCTTGTTATTTTTGGCATCATATTTATACCAATAAAAGTGGTATGAAATGAGTGAATTGTGTGGCAAATATGTTATCAGTCTGCTTTGGAAGCATTTAATATCTATGTTGGGTTCACTTTGCCAAGGGCAGGTGATTTTACAAAGTACGGTGTGATGGAAATTCAAGCTTAATAACTCAGTGTCTTACAAAATCATATGTAGACTTTGGCAGTGAGCCAACAGCAAGGTCTACGTGCTACTGACATTCCACTTATGCCTGTCAGAGTCCACTTGGAACTCTTACAAACTGTTGAGTTACATTGAGAAAGAGTGGTAATAACAAAAAAAAGAGAGTATTTGGGGACTCTTCCAGAGTCTCAATGCCAAAACTTGGCATCAAACCACACAATAATTTTAAGATCTTCCCACCAAGGGACATCTTTTTATACTGTTTTTTAGTGACCTGTCCCAGAAAGGTCAAGGTCTGGGACTGGGTTCTGTGTGATGCCAATATGTGAAAATCTCAAGATCACTTCCCTACTTTGAAAGGACCTCCACACTTATGTTCTTAATCTGCTTTTCTAGTCTACTAACAACATCCTAATGCCTACAAGGCAGTAGATGTTCTCTCTCTTTTTTTTTTTCTTCTTTTTTTTTTTCCTTCTTTTTTTTTCCTTACTCTCAAACGGTGTTTACTTCTGCCAAAGTGTTCAGGTAAATTTGTGTGAAGAAGCCATCACCTAACTAAAACCTCCTTGATCTTGTATGTAGCAATACAACAAAATCTGCTACAGGCTTAGGCTCGTATGTTGTTTCCCAGAGAAAAAGCGAAAGACTCATCTTACTTGTACTTTCTTCCCTAGTTCCTTGTGTTTCAACACAAGCACAGCTACATGTTCTGATAATGGAAAGATGAAGGGCAAGTATGGGCCACATATGCATGATGGCTGCGTTTTCCACACTTCTCTGCCAAATACTGTCCTTTCCAGCAACCTGACATGAAGACATTAATCAATGTATGTAATCCTTACTTGCTCTCAGCATTTATCAGCTATTAATGTTTTAACACAAAACCCAGTGTCTATAATACTTGTGTAAAGATAGATCTTGTGTCCACACTTTACCACAGTCAGGAAGGATCTTCAGATATCTTGAAATGGCTAAACCTTGTCTTGCTCTGAAAGCTGTTAACATGAACCTGGCTAGACAAGGCAGTTTTAGATGGATGTAGAGGCAAAACCACAATTTCTTTCAAAGGAAAACCAATAGCAGCTGAGCAAAGTGAGTGATGAAAACATCTATCTTCATTTGTTCAATGATCTAAATATAATTAGTAGTAGAAATAGTTTGAATTTTTGACTGTAAGTTTTACAAACAATGTAAATTGAATTTGGGCAGATTTTATAGGGTAAAGTAGTACAGTGCAGGGGATAATCTCAACTAGAATATTAAATGCTAAACTAGAAAAAAGAAAAAAGAAGGGAGAAAGGAAGGAGGAAAAAAACTTTTTAAAGTCCCAAATAAGTTTTGCCATAAAAAGTTAATAAAATTATGAAATCTGTAACATAGCCTTCAAAGATCTTCTGACCACTGTCATGACACAATTTTCTATATGAATAGAGCTATTATACTTACAATAAATAGACAATCACGTAGACTTTCATAACACCTGAGTCAAGGTTACTCTAAGTTTATTTTATAATAAATGTAGCATTGTAGACAGACAAGAACTCTACTTCTACTATCACATTTTGTTAAACTTTTCTAGAAATTTCATTTATGTTTTTATTTTAAAAAGTATATTGAATTTTTTATAAAATCTAATAACTTTTTATTTTATATTCAAAAGCTTTTTCTGAAAATTATGTAAGCTCTTGTAAACCATTTGATCACTTTTCACAGTTAATATGACTTAACACAGAATAAGTGTTTGAACTTCCCTTAATAAAACTCCTATTGCTGTATTCTTCTTTTAAAATATAGATATGTATTTTCCCGCATATGAAATGTTGTACTGTTCCATTTATATATTAAAAAAAAAAACCACAAAAAAACCAAACCCTTTTGTTTTCTTTGGTTTTAGTCCAAAAGCATAACTTAAATAAGAAATTAGCTGATCCAGAAAAACACAATTCAGAATGTAAGTTAAAAATACATGGTACATAATGTAGCAGTTCTTTCTTTCTCAAGAATCCTACCTCAGGACAGGAAACAAAGGCAGTGAAGGAATGTGTGGACTGTGAAGATGGGACTAAGTATTAAAAGTGCTATTACTGACTTCAAGTTTGTAATACCACTTCAGTCAGGTTCTTCATCTGAACCTGTGCATTACATCTAAATGTGAAGCCAGGTGCAAGCACACAGGTTTCAATACTCTTTTTTTACCCCTACTGCCTCAGTGCAAGAAATAAAAGCAGTGATTCTCCAAGACAAGCAAGTCTCTGCTGGGAGCAAACAGAATTTTACAATGTGATTCTTATCTGGGACAAAATGTAATTTGAAGGATAGTCATATGGTTTGTATTACGCAGTGATGCAATCCTTAACTTTTCAAGGTACCCTTGTCAGGATTCAAAAAGGCATAGTATATTTATAATTATGATATCTGTTAAAAATTAAAAGTAAGTACTGGATTGTTTCTATTTTTCCTCTGGCACAGAACATACAGACAAAACAGATTATCAGATTTCTCTATAGACCTGCATTGAAAGGTGAAGTTTCATGAGGACTTATAACAAAAAACCCTCAATAAAAGGAAAAAGTCATAGAATTGCACTGAAAAATAAAATACCATAACAAAATTTCAGTATGTGATAAAATTTACTTCAAACAATTATGCATTCAGCAGATTATTAATTAATGATCTGAACTGTTTACTCCTCAATCGATTTTAGTATGTTTTTAAGGTGTATTTGTTATACAGTGTAGTTAACAGTCAGCCCTGAAAATACTGTAACCTGCTCTGCGTTCAGGTGTTTACTCCTCATTAATATACTTGCAATTGGCAAAGCTATGCATTCATAGGAGAAATTTATCTGTTAATATACCAGGAGGAGAAATTTCATTTTTACTTTTCATTGGAAGTATAATATTTTTCAATTTTTTTTTCAGCCTGAGTGGTGAACTGGCTCCTGGCTCCTTCAGCTGAACAGGAGACAGAAAGAATGCCACATGATGAATATAATTAGCCAACAAATGTAAAGTTCAAACATTACCTTAAATTGTCTGTATGCCGTCTGCAAACCGAAAATGTAGAAATAAAGAAATTTAATTATTTTGAGTACTGAAGACATTTGAGGGAAATATAGGTCTTTTTGCCCTTCCTCTTACTTAGTCATAGTAACAAGTAGGCTAGAAATGATCCTATAGTATTTTCTTGGAGAGGGTTTCCATTGGTATAAGAAAATCATGCATTATGATGTACATATGAAACATGTTGTCTGTATCTTCATTACAACACCCAACAAAAGGCTGAGGCAGCAGAATTGACACTTAGCTGTCTGTAGAGCATGTTAATGCAAAACTATGACTCAAAAAAACACATTTTTGAGGCACCAAACTTTTGGGCTGGGAGAACTCTGTAAGTCATTTATTTTGTATTTACATTTACTGAGTAACATTTACCTGAAGGACTTGAGGACTTCAACATTTGGGGTTTCCTGTGTCTCCCACAGATACTGTTTTCCACTGGAACTGTGAGTTACTCCAATAGCTCAGTGTTGGAAGGTAACTTTCCACTGTACTATTTCTATGTGTTGTATAAATTTTCATTTGGATAAAATGCATAAACAAGTCTCAAATTTAGGCCTCCTCTGTGCTGGCTGTTTGTTTGGATCATTAGATCACTGAATCAGACTCTTAGCTGGATAACTAAATTAACACAGACCATGTGGTGCTTTCTTTCAGGAGCTGTAATTCCATACCTATTTTTGAAAGAAAATGTAGTGGTGTTTTACAGATAAGTTTTATCCTCCAGTAGAAAAGGATTTAAGGCACTCTTCCATCCTAAGCATTTCCTTTTCGGTTTGCTGTAGCTACCTTGTGGTGGGTCGACCATGGCTGAACGCCAGGTGCCCACCAAAGCTGCTCTATCACTACCCCCTCCTTCACTGGACAAGGGAGAGAAAAATATATAACAAAGGGCTTGTGGATCAAGATAAGGACAGGAGAGATCATTCACTAATCACCGTCACAGGGAAAACAGACTCAGCTTGGGGAAAATTAACTCAATTTATTACAAATCAAAACAGGGTAGGGTAATGAGAAATAAAACC
>JANZLQ010000079.1:25208603-25233445 GCA_026212715.1 Elanus axillaris | reverse complement strand
TCTCTGCTCCGGCGCCTGGAGCATCTCCTCCCCCTCCTTCTGCACTGACCTGGGGGTCTGCAGAGTTGTTTCTCTTAGATGTTCTCACTTCCCGGCTGCCATTTCTCCCCCTGTTCCCCAACTTTTTTTCCGTCTTAAAAATGTTATCCCAGAGGCGTTACCACTATTGCTGATGGGCTCGGCCTTGGCTGGCGGCGGGTCCATCTTAGAGCCAGCTGGCATTGGCTTTGTTGGACATGGGGGAAGATTCTAGCACCTTCTCACAGAAGCCACCCCTGTAACCCCCTGCTACCAAAACCTTGCCACAGAAACCCAGTACATACCTGTATCCTGAACAAGTTAGTTTCTGATAGTCTTCACTCAGTTAATTGTTTCTTCTTGATGTCAATCAAAGTTGCCTAGTTGTCCAAGTGTTCTGCATGGGCTATGTGCCCCTGCAAGGATTAGGGATTGCACCCTGAGGTCTCAGAGCATAACTACTACAACGTGTGATGTACAGTGTTGCAGAGTCTGGGTATTTTGCTTTACTGTAAAAGGAAGTTTGCATAAATTGTTGCCAACTGGCTGAGTGTTCACATTATTAGAAAAGCCAGCTAGTTTACAGGTAAGAAATAGATTGAGGTTGTGCAGTATCCTCATTGCAGCTGCATCCATGGAAAAATTGCTCCTGTCACTGTATTTGAGAAGACCAGTATAAAATACATGGGATGAAGAAACAGTGTCAAATAGAGACAGGAGCAATATCGCTTACATGTACGAATAGCATGAGATCTTTATAATTAAGAAAAAATTGTTCATTACAGTGAGGGTATTTCTTTACTGTTTATAAAATCTATTTTCCATTCCTTGTGATAGCCTTAAAGACTTCCATTTGCCAAGAGACCTTACTTAAGTTCACTGCCATAATTACTACACAGTTATTATACATGTACTAATGTGTGTGGTACTATTTCTTAAGTGTATTCTGCAAACCAAACTCCCCTCCTTTTCAAAAGCAAGACTCACACTGATATATGCTTATACTGACTTCATCTGCACCGTGCGTAGATTAAAATGGAGGAAGAACAGATGCAAATTTATTTGAATGCATTAACTATTGTATAGATCAGCAGTATCAACTTTTTAACTACCTTTTCAACATTGTTATTATGACTTTAAAGTTTATTGGTTAGCTTCCATAACCAACATGGAAAGAAATCAGAGGAATATTAATTTCTGAGAAACCTTCTTAAGTAGAAGTGGAATTGCAGAGCCCGCAAAGAAGATTAAGGACTGTTTTTCTCTATCTTTTTCTACTTCTGAAATTCCATGATTATGGTGGGAAAAGTGATAGCTTTTGGTATCCCCAGAGAATACTTTCATTTTTTTTCAATCATGTAAATTTCATTTTCTCAGACGTCTATAACGAGACAGAGGTAGCTTACAATAATTTACATTTCAATCTCCCAAATGCATGTGAAGTGGAAAACAGTTCTGTGACAATAAAAATTTATTAGCTGAGCTAGGTGTAATTTACAGTTAATATATGAAAAACTTCTCAGTTCACTTCATTCTGTGTGATAAGGCAGAAAGAGCAATATATTAACATAATGGCTCTGTGAAGTGGTTAACACTGTTTACTTAACATGTTCTCTATTACACGTGGAATTTTAGTTTGAGATTTCTTCAAGGAAAGTGTCATCACCAATTGACAGTTATTGATTTGGCAGCAAGGTGATTTAACTGGTTTTGCATAAATGAAAATCAAAATCCAATTAAACTTGACTTCCTAGCTGAACTATTTATCCCTGACAGAATGCTGAGTGAAGACTACTGGTACTTGGGTAGGCCATACTTCAGTGCAATAAAATCAGATAGCTTACATATAATAAATCTAAAGAGAACATCTTCTATTTTCTCTTTATTGTTTGCAGACAGTAGTTAGTAGGTATCCATTCTGAACAAAAGTATTTAACAGTAACAGCATGGTTGAATTCCTATATTTCTTAAGGAAAATCAAGATGACAAACTAAAGGCCCATCTCCAACTCTCTCAAACAGCAACAGTTCCCACAAACAAGATTATTTTTATTAATAAAATAATAATAATAACTTGTTAATAACTTAATAATGAAGTTTGCCTCTATGTTTATTATTAACTTTTGGTCATTATATTGCAACTGGTCTATAAAAAGTGTACACATTTATGCCATTAATATGGCCATGAAACCCGCATTTTCTGAGTCAATGTGCAACTTAGCTTCTTGCATATATTTAGATATTCTCTGCTTACTACACTGATGTACCAATGGGATAAAATCAGTGGAGAAAATGACAGAAAGCTAATGCAGAAACAGACCAAATCACTGCAAATGCAAGACATCTGCCTATGTTTAAATGGCTGTGTACAGCATAGGTTTAAACTCTTAAGTTCAAAATAACTTGAAAGACAGAGAGTTGAGAGCTTAGTAATAATGTGGTATCTAACACTTTTCCTAAATTAAATGGCAAATTGCATCTTACTGGAAACAGTGAATTACAGCATAAATTATGATTTAAAAGTAATGGTGCCTACTGCTCTTAGTCACTGTTTGCATTTTATGTTGCTTGGGATAGTGGTACTTTCATGAAGGTGACAGAAAATGGATAAAGATTCACCAATTGTTAGAACAATTTGATTAAGACAGTTGTTCTTTATGCCTTTTTAACACTACAGGAGCTCACATGACAGTTTTGCTTGCATAGTCTATAAGCATGATTTGTGGGAGCTTTATACCCCTAGCTTACACACAGTCAACACAGACTGTAGACCTGTCAGTGGCCTTCAAGTACCACATTTCTTGTAAACATATCTGCATTTATGTCCTCAAGTGTTGATTTATATAACAAAATGGAATGGTTTAAGGTGAAAGAAATATATGCCAGCAGTTACTGCAAACATTACAAACCCATCTTATATATCTAAAACTGCAGTAGACCATAGAAGCCATAATAAATGTAATAAATATTCTTATAATTCTATTTTTTATCTGGATTTGTCTGTCAGAAATTCCTCTTTCTTTCCTTCTTTTTTTGTCAGAACTGCAGCTTGATAGAGCATAGTATTTACCCCTTCAGTGTCCAGAAGGATACAGATTTTCTTCAGAATTTAGGATTTGATAGTCATCCGATAGGGTAATAAGCTGAACTTAGAAATAACTCTGTGCCTTTGGAAAAGCATCTTCCATAAAAAGTGCATGAATGTTGGAGGATCCTGTAACAGTAAACCAGGATGTCATTTTTTTGGAGCTTCTGGCTGTAAAAGTATTGTTTTCCCTTTCCCTGATTGGTAAGCTTATTTGTTGCCTGTGGCAATCCTCCTTGGTGGGAGGCAATGGAGGTGGGAGGCAGCAGAGGACACCCTCCTCCCTTGGATATCTCTAATTCTCTCCTGGCCAAGGAGTACATAGTGGTGCTCTGCAGAGCTGCAGCATGCTAGTGTTGCCTCTCATTTGTCATCTTTCTCATGAAGATCTCCAGGGCAAATGACATTTTGTACTGCCCATGCTACAACTCTGCTTCACAATGATACAGACAATCCCACAATCAAAAAATGGCTCATTACTATTTTAATTCAGATGGCAACTGCAAATACCTGGTATGTCACCAAAAAGACTAATGTATGGAAACAAATTAAACCTGATAACCCACTGCTGGACTAAGTCAGACCCTTTACAGAAAAAATGTGTTAGGAAATGTGTGCAAACATTTGGCAAGTCAAAGGATTTTTATTATAACATATTTTAACAATTTCATTTAAGATATTTTTTTCCCCAACAAAGGTATGCAACTAGTGACAAGCTACCTGTTCCAGAAAGTATATGTATGTTATCAGTTTTAAAACATCAGGTCTCATACACACATGGCCTATCCTACTCTCAAATGCAGACAAAAGGAAAACTTTGTATTTGTAGGCAAAGCCAGAAAGTAACAGTACTCATGACTCAGCCTGAGGACACCACTGAAAAATTACACAGCCAGTGCAGGAACTCTCTGGCTTTATCAGTACATTTGTATGGTATGCCCAGCAGATATTAGTGATGAGAAAGGACTAATGACTTTATTTGTGCCTGAAAATGTCATGTTTGCAAAGCGCTTCACCTGATAAAGGAAATGGGCTGGTTTGTCTATTCCTGGGTCTATTCCTACAAGATAGTGATACATTTGTCTCTAGGCTTATCAGTTGTGATGCTCTTTTCTTTCAGAGTCCTGTCTTTGCTTCACACTATGGTAGGGTTTGTTACCTATTTTAAAAAAAAACTGTAAGAAATAAGGTACAAAGCATGTAGACATTACAAAAGAACTCACAAACACATCAAATGACATTTTGTTGATGAGCAACTGCTCTCACGAATTCAGAAGAGAACTATGTTATTTGTTCAGCACCTTCTGTTTGATCAGATGACCTTCTTCTGCATTTTACATTAATTTGGAAGTAGAAAGAATTTTTCAGATCAAGAAGTAAATTGCTGCATGAATGTCCTTACCTCTTGGTTAGTTTCTTTATAAATTTTATATCATGGACTTGCTTAGAAATTCATGGCACTGTCATTACTGAGGTATAATGGCAAAATGCACTACATTTTATACACATTAAGGATTGCACTAATTTACTGCTACATCTCATATTGCCCTCCTACATGTTTCTCTTGCAATAGACATTGTCATTAAAATAATAAAGCAACATTTTCCTGCCAGCAAGTAAGCAGTGCACGAAGGGTTTAATACCCACCTTCAAGTTTGTAGGCTCA
The DNA here is from genome assembly GCA_026212715.1 of Elanus axillaris. Taxonomy (NCBI): domain Eukaryota; kingdom Metazoa; phylum Chordata; class Aves; order Accipitriformes; family Accipitridae; genus Elanus; species Elanus axillaris. Next base: position 25,228,677 of record JANZLQ010000079.1, on the reverse strand, counting down.
GGGAATGTGAAGATCTTTGAACCCATTAAAACTCACTTTTGTTTCTTAAAAATAACTATAGTTTTGTTATATACTAAAGTGTCCATGGCTTATGTTTGCCTGTTTTCTGACACAGGATCTATTATTCCCTATTCTATAGAGCTATGGCTGTCAGCTGTTATATCACAACATGTTAATTAAAAGTTTCCATATTCAGCTTCACATTTTTTACCTTCTGAGCATTGCTAAAATGATATGTGGAAAGAAAGGCTTACATTGGTTTAACAGTAGTTTTCAAAATATTGATACACATGTTGAGGGTTTTGGAGGTGGAGATTGTAAACGTATACCGAGTGGCAATATTTTCTGTTTCTGCTCTATACTACTGAATAGTTCTAATAACAACAGTACCATTACTTTGCACACATTACTTTTAAAAGAGAGTTCTGAGAAAGATGTAGATATAGGTAATGATGATAGAACTTATATACTTTTCCTGGTTTAGAGAAGAAACCTACTACCTAGTTGTTTCTGTGGAGATCAGCAGCTTCAGATTCAACATAAATATTTATAACATCAGACAATAACACTGGCATACTTGCACTCCACTCTAGTAAATATGACTTTCCAACTAATGTCTGGTATGTATAAGATGAGATTTATTCATGTTGTGTGAAAACACTGAAAAATCATATTGTAGAATTTAACATACAGGCATTATGGGAACTAATCTCTAACTTCTCATGGAACCATGTTATGTGCTATTTATAAGTGTAAAGGAACACATGTCTAAAGAAACTTGTCACAGCTCCTTCTCAGAAGTCCAACACCCAGCATGCAACAAGCTAAAGAGATGGAGCATGACAGTATTGCTGGAGAATGAAAAACAATGTATACAAGGTTGTCGGGCTAGCAGGATTTGTGGAAGTCTGATAAAATGTTTCAAGGATAGAAAGCTCAAGAAGAGGCATACAAAGTAAGGAGTTAATAAAGGAGTTCTGGCAACAGGAGGAGTGAGGTATATGCGTGTGTAAATATGCATAAGAGGGACAATGGTAATAAATGGGAAAAAGGTCACTTGGTGGAAAAATTTAGCATGAGAAAGAATGAGGAAGTGGCAATCAAAGGACTTCTGAAAGTGGGACTCTTGCTGACTCTTGCAACGGAGCAAAGAGCATCTCATCAGAAAACATTGGAGCTGACCAAGGAAAGCCACATATGAATGAGAGTATTAAGACATCTGAGCTTATTATTATGGTATGTTTTTCCTTTCCATTCATAAAATCCAATTCATAAATTCTGTCCAATGAACTGGAACATATTTCTTTTTCAACACAGCAACTTCAGATTTTTTAGAATAATGCCATGATATCAGAAAATGTAAGGAAACAGAGACAATTTTACTTCTTATTCTCAAATTTTGCAGTGTTATTATTATTCTGACTGGAAATTGATTTCTGACAACCCAGGAGGTGTTCTTTCCTTACAATTCCAAGCTGTTTTGAATAAGTATGAGCAGGAATTTGGAACTTTCTGAACAACAGAAGGGTTCCAGCTGGTAGCTGATGGAAATAGATTCTCAGCCAAAACAGGAAGAATAGTAAGAAGCCAAAGTTTGGAAGAATGTATATTAATACAGCATGTATTATCCATATGTTTGCACATACAAAGATCTATGTACACACATGCACTCAGTCAATATTAACTTAATCTAGGTAAATGAAGACAAGACTTTGTAATAAAAATAGAATGCTGTGTGATACAACTGTCACTGAACCTACCCACCTTAAGAGTTCTCCATTTCAAAATAAAATTCAGTATACAGAAGACTAGAATGAGTCGGCAGTTCAGGACTTTTACTGCACGCTAAGATGACATGCTGGAGGAAGAAACATCCTGAGCAAAACTCCCCTCTGTTGGACAGCTGCATTTTTTGGATTATGTGATCCCTATATGATTGGCAATGTTACACATCAATTACAGTTGAATAGATGTTGATTAATTATGCTACAAAGAACACACAACAATTTGTTCTTTGTGTATTTCCTTCAGTATTTGTTCTACTTTGTTACAGAGTGAACTTCTTCCTTATTTCTCACATAAATAACCAATGTGCTATTTACAACCTAAACAAAACCCCATATCAAGCAGTTGTTCTTGCCACAAATAAGAGCTTTCCATCCATGCAAGAGCTGAATCAGAGCAAACGTTTAGACAGCTAATAACATTTTACAGCTGTTTCATTCACACAACTTTATATTTTCTTGGAGCTTTTTAAACTGGCAGTGACTCCTTCATTAACATACTAGCTCATGATTAACATTCCCTCAAGTTATACATTTTATTGACTAAAAACCAATAATAAATAAATCATGTACAGATACTATTCCAGAGGCACTAACTTCTGCAACACAAGGTATAAATGAGTGCTTCAGAAAAAAACAAATGAACAAACAAACGAAAAACTGTAGGTAGAGGTACAGACTGTGGAGTTATACTGAACTGACTATCCTTATAGAATTCTCAGATGGTTTTTGTAAGAGCTTTTTTTGTCATTTTGGCTAGTTGCTTCGGCAATTGGAATTCTGTTTTTGTTAATGCAATAAAAATTCACTTCATCAACATGATAGAAAGTCACTAATACTATATGACTTTTATCACATTAGTACTTTTCTCATGGCATTAGAAACTCAGCAGAGGACAGGAAAGTCACTGATCCTATGGTAAAGTCCCTAATTGAAAGTAACAGTTACAGTTGTGATATGAAATATGTATTATTTCACAGGACTTCAAACTATTTGTTACAACATTACCTGGTTTTGGAAGACTATTGCTGATCCAACCATAAACATCTGATTTTTTGCTGAAGAAATTAGTTTGGGGATTTTTCATTCACAATTTTTTTTTTTAAGTTAAAAAGAAAATATACAAAATTCATACAATTATATTATCCTCTAATATTTTTTTTTTTAATTTGCAGATTTTATTCTAAAGAGGTAGGGCCTGATCTAAAGCCTGTTACAGAAAATTAAAATGTTTTAGCCTGTCAAGTTTTGTGGGTTTAATCTTTTCATAAGTAGATAGCACATAGATAGCCAAATGTTTAAAAAGTCCTCTGTGTAAGAACCAGAAAGAGAGGTGCTCCAGTGATTTGAACTTCCACATACACATTAATTTCAAAATGATTTTCAAAAGTCATATAATTTGACATCAGTCATAAAGTGATAAAAGTGACTTTCCTAATACCCTGATTGAGAATTCATAAAAAAGTATTTCATTGAAAAATTATTTTGCCTATCCTAATGCAAACTGATTACTACCCAACTTCATTTATTTAAAACTTAGATAGAGATTTCCTTTTGATTAAATCTGGATTAACTTCCATCATTCAAAACAATATGCCACAAAAGAACCCTAGAGAACTCATTGACATCTTTTGCAGTTTAAAAGTTTTTAAAAGATATTTGGTCTGTTGTAAAAAAAACCTGCTTATTTGTGAAGTAGAGTTATGAGTACAAGTGAAACTATTGAACTATGATTGTCCTTATCTTAGAACCAGATCTAGGGCATCAATACCCTGAATTATAATATTAAAAAGTTAAAAATAATCTGGAATTAAGAGACAAAACATAAGAAATATGAACCTACAACCTCCAGGCAGAACGTGTTCTGTTATGAGTGGAAATATTTTGCTATGGTGTCAATACATTGACAATCACTTACTAATGATTTTATCTTACAGCATGGATACTTTACCTCTTGCAGAATTATTTAACCTCTTACTAGAGCTTACTGACCTTGACAGGCCACTAATCTGATCCAGGATAAAAATTCCCCAGCCATTTTCATTAGAAATGCTGTGCTTCTGGAACACTCTCAGACTTCAATGATTTGTCAACAGTATGCTCTCTGTCCCAGAGCACACAGTCGATATACAACTTGCCATCTCTCAAGGGAACAGATAGTTTGAAGTCTCATAAGTCTCAAGCTTTGCATTGTGTGTTAATTAGTTCACATTTACGCTGCTGTGTGAATCAATCTGGCTTCTGGTCACAATTATCAGCTTTTTTATCTTGAAGTCACTAGCATGAATCATACTGGAACCTTTCCTGCAAAGTTTTGCAGAGGGAAAAAATGTTGTCTACCCTCACCACCAATCACTTAGAAAGACAGCCTTCATTAGCATTGCAGATGTAGTCTCAACTCCATCTTCAGACTGGGAATGATTTGATACTCTGGTATTAACCATTCAACTGGAATTTCAATGCAGCAGTTTGTCTAGAGATTAATAGTACCCTATTACTTTGAGGCCAGAAAGCTAACTGAACATTGCTATTTGAAACCATTAGGTGGCAAAGCTTATAAAGAATGGTTCATAAATTTCAGTCAAGATAGTCATTAATTACTTGCTATTAATAGATTTTGAGTTCCTTATTTTGCTTATTTAGTTTGGCAAGAATATTGCATAAAACTGGAAACATGTTTCCGTGACAGTGGAGTTCCAGTCCCCAGGCATCCCACAGTGCATCATGAAATGCAGTCACCATGCAGTGCCCTAACACTGACTTAGAGATGGTCCTTGGCCTTCCCATTGTTCTGTTCTTGCTATAGACACTGAGAGCTTCAGAAAGACTCAGACATGTATTGATGATCTGTTCATGGGCTGTTTTGTTTTGTTGGTTTTTTTCACAGAGCATAGAGGAGTAAAGAAAGATACTAGCTAGAAAAGGCTACCCATGCCCAACAGTATGTATGCTCTCTTCCTAGGGTCTATGGTATTTTGATCATAAAATTGCTTGCAGCTGAAATATTGCAGATTCTAAAAGGAAATAGCACACTGCTGTGTAAACAAAAACCCCAACCAACAACCATAAAAGAACTGCAGTATCAGTCCTATTAATGTTCTCATCTGTAGAGCATCTTTGCAGCTTATTTTTCAGAATTGACTACTTCTTGATGTATATCTAAATGTGACCTGTTTTGCTAAGCTAAGCAAGCATGAGAACAGCACAGAGAGAAAAATAGCAACATTTTCCAATATAATTACATACATATGTATGTGTGAACATATACATATATTTGAGATTATATGCATGAGGTAAAAATCTACAAAAATAATAGTAAATATACAGTGAAATAGACTCTCCTACTCAGAAAAATTCAACCTAGGGAGTGTATAAAACTGGAGGATGCCAAGAATACAACTGTTGTTGTACAATTACATGTGTATTAAAAAACAAAAAAACTCAGCCAATTACGTAAGTTGAAAGGAACTAGTTGAAAATTATCTTCTGTAATGCATACCTGACAAGCATCAGTGTCTATGTTATCTAATTAATCTTCTGGCACACTAAAATAGAAACTGGATTTTTGTGTATTTTCTCCATGTCTCTCTTCCAGACACTGAGGTTTTCCCTCTATTTTCACTTCACCCATAGCTTTTCCAACACACATTACTAGTAGTAGGTAGTAACGTTATCTCTCTTCTAATTTGTTAACCCACAGGTATAAAAAGGATTTGTAGTTTCAATATATTTGATATAAAAGTATCAGATTCTTCTCTTAATTTTATTCATGATGTAAGGAAAAATGTCCCTTATGATGGCCAGATCCCTGAGCTAAATCTGAAAAAATGTTTTTTTCTCTCAGAAAATCAGCAGCGCCTTATGTCAACAATTGGTCTCTTCACCATAGATACTCATAGAGATCATAATATTGTTTGGAACTCATGCAGGCAAAAATGATAGAGCTGCTCCAGTGATAATCAGGCAAATATCACCTCCAGAAGCTGCAGGATAGTCTTCAGAAATAAAAAATCAGTTGGTTATAAATTGGGACTATTTGTTATAGTATAAATAAAGTCACAAGTAAGTTTTAAGGCTTAACATATCTCAAAGATTTGTGGTACTACTGCATTCCTTTCTGCTGCTACACTCATTTGAGGTACCTCCAGACAATACAGTTGATTTTTATATATATGTTTGAAAACATGCCTGTATGACTGAAAAGAGATTTCTGTGGTTTAGCTGAAGTATTTTGGAGAAAGAAAATACCTATCCTAGCAGAAAAACATCTCTGTGTATTTATTCAATAGGAGATACCACTAATTCTCAGAGACGTTTGCCAAAGCATTTTTTAGAAGCCCTGCCACCAGAAGGGAAGAGAGAAAAATAAACTGCAAAGTAGAAAACTTTCTTGCTAGTACTAGTTCTGATCATTTGAATAAAGATTGCACAAAAATGACAAAACCCCACAAATATGCAAATATTTCTCATTTTCATGATGTAGAGGTGAGGCACAAAGGCAAGAAATCCTTGTGAAGGTTCCTTCTGGTGAAGCAAAAAGCTAGAGTGATGGTATACACACAGAAAGCCAAGTCAGTCAGACAGACTGTAAATATTATCAGTCACATGTAATTCCCAGATAAATAGTTGTCCTGGTTTCACCTGGGATAGAGTTAATTGTCTTCCTAGTAGCTGGTATAGTGCTATGTTTTGGGTTCACTGTGAGAATAATGTTGGTAACACACTGATGTTTCCAGTTGTTGCTAAGTAGTGTTATATACCAAGTCAAGGATGTTTCAGCTTCTCATGCCCAGCCAGCGAGAAGGCTGGAGGGGCACAAGAAGTTGGGAGGGGACACAGCCAGGGCAGCTGACCCAGACTGGCCAACGAGGTGTTCCATACCATGGGATGTCATGCCTAGTATATAGACTGGGGGGACCGTTGGTCAGCAAGTGGTGAACAAATGCGTTGTGCATTACTTGTATATTCCAACCCTATTATTATTATTATTATTGTTGTTGTTGTTGTTATTGTTGTTGTTGTTGTCATTTTATTAGTGTTATCATTATTAGTTTCTTCTTTTTTGTTCTATTAAACTGTTCTTATCTCAACCCACAAGTTTTACTTCTTTTCCCAATTTTCTTTCCCACCCTACTGGGTTGGGGTGGAATGAGTGAGGGGCTGTGTGGTGCTAGGTTGCCAGCTGGGGTTAAACCATGACAATGGTTTATGCAATAAAACTTTCAAGATGACATCAATAACATTCCAAAAAATATTAGTATATTTCAAATTCTTTTTCAATACCTAAAAGCTTTCTTCATAGACAACTGTAAGCCATTCAGCCTGGTATTAATCATATAAAAAAAAAATGGAAAAGTGGTCTTATCACTAAAAAAATAAAATAAGGAGGTATGACAATGACATCAAGCATGGTTTCTGGGAACAAACATCATGTCAAACAGATTTTAGTTGTCTTTCTTTTTACTAGGTTGTAAATGATGCAAATATAAATGATTCTATTATTATAGTATATCTGCATTTCTTCATGGCATTTGACATGAAATTATGAATTTAAAAGCTTGTGTTGTAAGAAACTAGCAGAGAACATACGAAATTAATATGGAGCCAACATACTATATTTAGAAATCTGCCAAGAATTTGGTGTCAGTGAGGTGGGCAATTTCTAGCAGCACTTACCATAGATTAATTTTTTATCTAAATCTATTTAATAGTTTTATAAATAAGTTAAAAATAAAGGAATTTTGCTGCTTATGTTTGCATGGTTGTGGAGAATGAAAGTAGATTGTGCAACAGCATAGTTTGTTTAACCCAAAGGTGTTGAAGCACAGGTAAATGTTGTGTAATGCTTTCAATGATTATCTAGCAAAGAAGAGTAACACAGTTTTGGTTATATAAACACAATTATTTTGAAAAAAGGAGAAACGGTCTTGCCTCTCAATATTAAAATGGTAAGACTTGCATGTGTATATTTTGTCCTGTCCAGAGTTCTCTCCTCAGGTTTATGTTAATCTCAAGAAATGTAATGAAGAAAAGATCACAGAACAGATCCACGTGTTAGGAAAATAATGTATTTTTTTTAACTTTGACCCATGTGAGTTATTAAAGAAAAACACCATCAATATTCACTGTAGAAGTACCTATACATGAAAAAAAGACATTTAATACTTTGCTGATTTTCAAGACCTTCCTGATAACAGCACAAAATAACATGGTTAAACTGCTGGAAAAAAGCTAGAAAGATCTTCTCTAGAGAAGTTTCAAAATTAATTGCAGTATCTAACTATAAAGGTCCACTATATACTCAGAAAAACTTCCCCAAAATATATGATGAATTCATTCAACTTGGCATTTCTAAAATGAGATTGGATATACCTTCTAGAGGTATTTTACATGACCTTTAAAAAAGCAACAACAAAAAAAACAACAAAAAACCCCAAAACTTGGTTGTGTATGGAAGCAGAGATAGGGACGAAAACATGACAAAACTTTCTGTAATGGACTTCCACATTTCACCTCTTTCCTCCAAGGTGGCCTGATTGGACCAACTACACTGAAATATAGTGATTCCACGAAACATATTTTCTGATTTCAGCTGGTCAACAGTGGTTTTAAAGAAAGAAAGTTCTGCAGTGAGGATACTGAAAATGGTTATACTGACATCTTCTCTATTGCCTCACTAAGGTACCTTGTTTCTGAAGTTTGGGGTATACTGGTGGTGAGATATGAGTTGAGAAGGAATCTCTCCTCTTTATTGTGCTGTCAAGGAATTTTACATAGGGGACTCTTCAAGTAGGGAAGAGGTCATTACACACAGAGCCTGGCTCAGCTGCTGTGACCATATCTTCACATAACATAGTCTTTACCTTTTCCCTGTTAGTCTTTCACCTCCAAAAATCCATTTCTGAAAGGACAAATATTTTATGTCACTAAAATCTTTAGAAAGATAACTGAGAATTTGGTTAAAAAGAAGAGGTGGACATAAATAACAGGTCAAACTGGGAGGTCCTCTGGAATCTACATCCTTAATTCCTTAATTTCATGAACTATTTAAAATTGATAATTTCTCATAAAAATAATAAAAGTCAGATGCTAGATTTAATTGGTAATAAGAAGAGGGAAATGGATGCAACAAAGTAACAACAATGTATTATATGAAGTATCCTGCATACTTTGCCACTTAATTTCTAGACAAATCTGTAGTCAATAACATTTTTAAAATGTGGTCATTCACTACCCTAACTTTAATGTGAGCAGGAAACAGCAGTTGCAACAACAAAAGGAACAGCAGAGAGCTTTAACATCTGGGAAGGAGCTCAGCAGGGCTGCATTATGCCACTGCATCTGTTCAGGATTTATTCTGAAATAGTAATGCACATTTATCTTGATGGTTACAACAGAGGAATTGAAATTAGAGGAAGCAAATGCTGTAATGTCAGGTATGCTGCTGATGTTGTCCTTATCACTGAGTCTGAGGAATCACTTTGCAAGCCAATAATGAGAGTGGCTGCGGCTAGTTTGGACTGAGACTACCTGGGAATGTAAAAAGGACAGAGGAGAGACATAGAGGACTGGAAAGGAAAGCATTACAAAAATAGCACAAAAAGAAGATCAAGAAGTCAAACAGAGAGTCTCCACAAGGTTATTATTGTAGGAATATGAAATTGAACTATGCCTAAAGGACTTCAGCATTAGCTATGAAATAAATAAACAAAGTAAGTCTGCAAAGAAAATTGAATCATTTTTTATTCCTGATGATATGTCTAATCTGACAGTAAGCAGTAAGTCATGGTTATAACCTTCATTTTCACTTTTGTTTTACTCTCCTGATTTACATTGTTACAAAATACAAACAATCTTCTATTCTTTAACCATCGTTTTTGTTTGTTTGTTTGCTTGAATGCATTTTATGAAGAAATTCTCTGTGTGGAAGGATTGTATTTTTCCAAAATTTTAGTGAAAACCCAACTAGTAGTGAAAACTTGTATCAAATGCATTGTATACTTTGCAAACAATTATTTTATCTTTATATGGAAAGCAAACAGACATTATGCTAGGTGGCAAACTGACAACATAGCTAACTACTACCAACTAATAAACACAGCTGGAGAATTTGCATTCAGTCAAACTCCACTTACTGAATACAGGGTTTACTACCAGGAAGCTGGATAATAAAACATCTATTTTAAAGAGAAAATACACTATAGTCTGGTATTCTGACTATTTGAAATAAATTGAAAAGATAGGGTAACAAAAATGGTCTGGATAAAAAGTAGAAGAAAAGCAAACAAAACCAAAAGAGGATAAAGGTGCAGGCTAAAACAAATTAGGAAAGTGTTTGTTACTGAAAAGTAAAGTAGAGTCAGTAATCCAAAATTGACATAAATCCATGAAATGCTGAGTTCTGTACAATCACACCATTTTACCCTGCCTGCATACCTAGAGATTATGTTAACTGGGGGAAAAAGAGGACACTTTTACTTATTTTTTAGGGTTATGGAGTTTTATAACTAAATAATTCTTTAAAATAATTATTTTAGAAAGCTACTTGCATATTTTTACAGCAAAAGACTTTTGTGAAGGTATTGTACTTAGAACAGAACTGTAATGAAAAGTAATCAAGACTGGAACTACAGGGTTTTTTTGCCTACATTCTCCTCAGTTCTTTCTGAAGTGGAATGCCTATATGTGATGGCTATAAATACTGTGAAAATTTCATGAAAATCAGATTTTTAGAACTGATCGTTGCAAGAGCCATGAATTCTTGCGTGATAATCTTGAACTACTTGACTACAAGAAAAACAAGATTCATTTTACAGGAACTGTTCTTTCTGTGAGCCAAAATATATTTTTAAAGCACAGGTTTTGTACGCTACTAGTTTATAATCTGCACTAATTGTTTCTCCAAACTGAAGAGGGGAAAAAAAAAAAAAAAAGAAAGAAAAAAAGGCCAACAAATCAAATTCTAAAAAGTCATAGTCTACAAATATTCAATACAGCAGTTATTCTACAGTACTATTCAACATCATTTATGTTTGACACAATGGCAGTTAAATACATCATGCAATGTACTAAGTGCCAGCAATAATATTTAATTGTAATTTAAGGGTAATTTGAACAAATAGCATAACTACCTGATGCAGCTTTATTTCAAAATAGGAGAATAAGATCATGTAAAAATAAGAATTGGCAGAGAACTTCACCTTTCAACAAATTAGCTTTATTCTGAGTTCAGTTCTCAATTCCCTTCTATTTAAATGCTTATTTGCACACCTGCTTCAAATATGGCCTGGAGGCTACAGTGAAAACAGTGAAAATATTGGCACTGATAGTAATGTATTTTGTCTCCAGCTCCAGTTCAGGTGACACACAGAAGTTCTCTTAAATATGTCATGTATTTTGATCATGTGTATGCACACAATCATGTATTGCCATGTAAAGCTGAAGCAATACACACAACTACAGCTCTTCATGGAACTTTAGAATTTCACTGCAGCTCTTGAGCTTACAAAAATTGCTATCCTTTTGTGTTTCAATGTGTTTATTTAAATATTCATGTTAATCTCTTAACAGAACAGAAAAGTACCTTTCATTCATGTACATACAGGGTAATTGGATTAACACATTAGTATATAGTAATCTTTCTCATCATGTTTGCAAGTATGTATATATACACATCTGCTTTGTGTGTGTTTATTTTGTGAATATTGAATATGGATATGTGCAAATATATGTATATATATTTATATTTATGTCCATATATATGTAGACTGTAATAAACAAAATATTTTGCCATGCAAGCAATGATGTAAAAGAATTCTTATAAGGGACTGTTTCAAAGACATCCCAAGTCAGAAAGGTCACTAATGAGACAAGAATAATCCCTGTTACTGATCAGGTTGTATTCTAGGTTTTTCTGCAATGCAGGGTTATGTGAGCTAGAATAAGTTGATCTACAACAATCTCCATCACTGTGAACTTTTTCTCTGTTTCACACTAAGGGCAGGTCATTAATATCAATAGGACAAGTCAGGAAGCTGTTGGATTACATCTGAAATAATTGCATTCACTTTGATGAGACAGGCTCAAGACTGCGTTTGGATTTCAGGCAGTTTGTTGTTTCATGTTCTTTGGGATTAAACACATGCAATTTGTAACATAGCTGAGGAGCAACTGTAGATGTTAAATTTGACTGGTTCCCATGCAGAGCTTAAAACAGGCAAATAGGTTACATGTCTAAGTGACCTATAATATATTTAATTACTCAACATGTCATTTGACAAGAGTGGGCAAAGCTAATCAAAAACATTTTGTCACTAATAGTGAAGAGATGGAAATATCTAAGCACGTTTCATCTTTTCTTCAGCATTGAACTTTTCTATTTTCCTCCTTTAACTAAATTTGAAAGGCTTTATGTTGAAACTGTCTCCAAAGAAACTGTTATTTTTTAATGTAAAATTTCATCCTCAAGGAATAGGCTCTAATTTTTTATTTTTCTGAGGATAAATATATTATTCTCTTAACATGAAAGTACTATCTCTTCTATGGCTGAGGGGAAAAAAAAGAACTTTCATATAGCCCAATTCATCAAATTGATTCTTTCTTGCTCTAGGTTATTTCTCATTGATATTCCCTTTGGTTGCTATGAGTTTTTAAATTAGTGTTTCATACATCTATATAGCACAAATTATTTAGCTAACTATTACCTTTGATTTGTATTCATTACATGTTTGTATGGCTTTATCATTGCTCAGCATTATTACACCCATAAGGGAATGACTTATATTGCCATAGCTACAGAGATAAAAGCATTTCATTTTGAAAACAGTATCTTTTCTGTTCATAAGCAGGTGAAGAACCAAAGCGACAGTGTAAATAAGTTGTTATTATTTATCTAGGTATCTTTTCTCTAGAACTCTCTTATTCCTTTACTGCAACAAAGTCCAACTTTGCCTTTTCTTTTAACCAACACAGGTCATTTCCAATCTGTCCCAAAGGCATCTAATACTAATGCTGGAATAAGGAAAATTATAAGCTGCATGTTAGCAAGCACAGGAGCTCTACATCTTGTTTAAGCTATAGGGGCCTCAAAACTCCAAACACTAATAAACACAGTTTTCTTTCAGCCTGCCTATTGCTCTTCTTTCTCACTTTTTGGAATTCAAGAAAAACTGCTTTGCAGCTCACTCTATAGAAAGTGCAAAACTCCTGCTAATGCAAACTACAAGCTTACCATTTATGTTATCATCTGTTCAGCAGATGTCAGTGAAATGTTTGGTTTAGGCGTTCATCATGAAAACATTTTGGTTTATGAATATTATTTCTTTCTTTGTTCTACTACCAAGTGCAAGTCTAACCCCTTCTTATAAGCTTTATACTAAGCAGGTCTAAGTATATAAAATAGTACCTTAAGAACTTAACTTTCTAAAAATTAATGTGACTAAAATTCTGCATGTGCAAACTCCACATTTTCTCATACAAAATCTAGTTGTTGGTAAGGTTTTGCTATCAGTTTGAGCACGTGGTTTATTCTGCATGTCCCCCAAACAATTCAGAAGATAATCTGAACCCCTCAGGAAGCATTTAAAGTGAGGTGTAGGCTTTATCTGGGACATTGGCATGGTCTACTAAATTGGTAGGAGATGAGGTACTAACACTGCACTTCTTAGCTTTGGTAGGTGGCAAGACACGCTGATGCAGGTTTTGTAGTTTGAGTAGCTATAGTGTAGATGGCTTGTACTTGACTATTGAAATGAACAATGAATAATCTTTAACTTGTCTGTCCCACAGAAATTCATTTTCCAGGCTAAGATATGCATCTTTAGTTCAACTAGTTTTCAGATACTGTATGTAAAATACTTTGGATATGATGATGACTCCGTCTTCCTAATAGTATTTTACACTACTGCTGTGTGACTCATTGCTTTGTTACTGAGACATCCTAAATATAAAAGATTCCTTAAAAGCAGTAGATTACTTGATTGAACTTAGGTATATATGCAGTAAATTTACACCAATGTATTAGAAATATACTTTATTTTCCATGTGTGAAAATATGTGTATAAAGTAGCTTATTACTAAAAGAGGTACAAAATACTTGGAATTTAGGGTACAAAACATTATCTATCCAGTAACACTTTTCTCTTTTCCAAGCTATCCTATATTTTAAGATAACAACACAGGAGTAAAAAGCTTGAAACAAGGTAAGCAGAAAAATTAAAAAGCATTGTTTCTCTTCAGCTATATTCTTTGGAATTCCAACATGACAATGAAGTGAGAAATCTTTTAATAAGATCCAAATTACTTTACTTTCTTCTCATTATACGGCTTTCACTCAAATAGAAGAAATTAAGATTTTCTTTGCCAAGGAGTTAGTAAAGGGTTAGCAAAATGTGGAGTCTTTTTTTTTCTTTTTTTTTTTTTCCTCTTTCTGAATTATTCATATTGTTGCTGTTGAGAAAAATAATGATTACTGAACAGGAAGGCCCAGTAATTTTCTTTAAAATGCATCATCATTACAAAAAAGAAAAGATTTTGTCCTTGCATAACACCAAAGTGTGAGAATAATTTAAGAGTATATATGCATAATATTTAATGAAAAAAATCTCTCCTCGGAAGAGACTTACAGAAAACAGACCAATGTTAGTGGTGCACATATCTGCAATATTTATCCCTGTTACTCAAATATATAATCTCCTAGCAAAACTCAGAGATGGTGAATAGCCAGATGGCTCTTGGGACTGCTCCAACATGTACAATAGTTAAATTAATGTTTTCAGTCAAAGCAGATCAGGTCTGCACTGGCACCTGTTCAGTCCAGCAGAAACCAGAGTTGGTTCCTGAACTAGCAATTGAAAATTGTGTTAGCAAACTGCTACTTTTACTCTTTTCATCCTTAGGAGCCCCATTTTTCCATTCCTGCAAAGGCCTGGAGCAGAAAGTCCCCTGTTTTTCTGTCCAGCCAATTTACTGCCCCAGACTCAGCTGGGACTTGTTTGGCAAGACATCCTTAAAAAACTGGTGATCAGAGAAAACTAGAGTTGGATGAGTTTCCCTATGCTTTCCTAGACACTCTTTATCTTTTGTATGTGAGAGAGAAGACTCACTTCCCCTCAAAAATGTTTTTTGATTAGTCATTGTGTCACCTGGCAAATCACTCTCCTGGTGCTTCAACACCTTCAAGACACAACAATGGGGGAAGCGTACACTAAGAAAATGCCATTAGCTGACTCTCCTCTCAACAAAGGAGAAGGGAACCTTTATAAAATGGGTTCATGTTCTTTCTTGTAGCTATTTCACAACCAGCTACCATTCTCTTTTTTTTTGTTATTTGCTAGATCTTGCCCACACTAGGACAGATATGTGAGGATAATAGATCTTTGAAACTGGCACAGGTTTTTCACCTCTAGTAATAGAGCTATATGTACAAGCTTCATGAAAATGACACAAAGACCGTGTTCAATACCTACCGGAAGTATATTCCTGGGAAAATCTGATGTAACTAATAGGTTTAGTGTGGCTATCTTTAAGGCATATATTTGTACAAAAGGCATCCTTTTGAAGAAAAGGCATGCCTTATGGAGAGAGTGTTTTCTTTTATGATCAAAACCACTCTTTTCTGCAACATTCATGAATCATTTGTGATATTGTTAGGCCTTTCTTATTGTTATTGCTAATCTTTTCTGTCTTTATTGTTTATTTTGTTATCTTTTAGGGTTGTTCCCTCTTTCTCCATTTCTGTTATTTCAGTTTTGGCATCTCTCTAAATCTTCTTCTGGCTCTTTTATCTAATAACAAAAAAAAAGCTTTTGTCTGATTGGTTTGGGTTTTTTCCTCCCCTCCCCCCCCCAGCTTTGAAAGGACTGATGAGGTTTATTTTTCCTTGTGACCTTAGAGTAGGAAAATAAATATACAGCTATAATTTCTCTTTTCTAATAATTGATAAAGGTATCTCAATTATGACACAAGCCTATTGTTTTAAAGTGTTGAAATTTTCCCCAATGCATCATTCTTTTTTTAGTTAGTTTTCTAGGATGTTGATTCAGGCCTTTTTTACATAAAAATATAAAAACATCACTAGTGTGGCCTTTCTTCATTTCCCCATTGTTTTTTATTAATTGCTTATTAAAATGGCCATTTAAAAATTGCTTTATAATAACTGTTTTTTTAATGAAACAAGCTTTTGAATACTTATGTAAGAGATTTAGGGTTTTTTTTTATCCCGTCTCCACTTATTATTACAGAAACCTCTTACTGAATTTTTAATTTCAGACAGTTGCTAAAGGCGGTTCTAAAGGCAAAAGGTAGTTCTAAACCACCCAGTATAAACGTTTCAGTTTTTTCAAATACCTATTATTCTTCATTAATTTATACTGCGGCAGCACCCAAGTGGCCCACTGAGGATATATGGTTCAGTGTACTAGATGCTGCAGAAACTTAGGAAAACATTGTTCCTGTCTTAAAGAAGATACACCTAGTCCTGCATGGACAAGCTGAACTCAGTTAAATCAGATGTTCACATGCCTATAGTCGTCATGATCAAGAGCTAACCTGAAGCAAGAGAACAGAAACTACAGTGCTTTTAGCAAAGAGTATGGAATAAGGAAAAATGGTAACTAGATCACATGCTTAAATTCACAGCTTCGCTGTAAGGCCACAAAGGAGTGCTGTGGTCAAGTAATCTGAATTTCACTGTACTTCAAGCCATAAAGCTCTCCATGAAATATTTTGTTTTTAAATAATTATTACATTCTAAAACACATGGCATGTTTCCCAGGATGGAAAATCCACTATTTTTGTTCCAGCAGATAACTACACTCTTTATTAGCTAATTCCACCTTATTTTAGCCTAAATTTGTTTACTGTAATAATGGGGGTATTTAGCTAGGCTTTCATGCATTCTTTATATCAAAATATGTGAGTTAAAAACCTGTTTCATAATTAGTTTGAATTTGCCAATTTCCATTCACTGGTTCCTCCTGGTTGCTAAACTGAAGAGTTGATTTCAAAAAGCAGTTTTTGTCATGAGTACCTGTTCAGGGACTGTGATCGTTACCCTTTGATGTCTGCTTTGATAAACTAAGTAAATGGACCTATTGAAGTCTTTCTCTACGAGATACGCGTTCCAATCCTTTAATCATGCACACGGCTATTCTTTGAACCCCCTCAAAATTGTCAGCGTCCTTTCTGATATCTCCACAACACTTTAAAGCATTTTCATCTAAGTCAAGTCAGTTATCATCATCACTTAGCCATCACTGATTCCTTATAGGAAGTTTATATATTTTGGCTATTGACAAAACACCCACCATTCACTTGTGAAGCACAGGATACTTTCACTGTTATTTCTAACTAGTGAGAAGAGGTAAGGAGGAAAGAGAAAAAAAAAAAAAGAAAAAAAAAAAAAAGGAGACAACTTCCTGCCAGTCAGAGAGCATTTTCTTTTAACATTCAGCTTGCAAACCCACACCACTACCATAGGAGAGTAGCAGGGAATTGTATTACCTGAAAAGGCAGTTGCTTTGAAATTGTAATACAGAATTAAAAAACATGTTGCTGCTTGAAGCACGTTAATGTTGATTTACTACCCAATAAATACAACAAGCTTCCACTGAGGCGTACAGACCAATGGAGAGAAACAACACAAAGATACTTATGTGATTAGTTGTTTGCCTAATTACAAGCTGTGGCTGATTAGAGATGTTTAGTGTGACTTTCATGCAGTGGTTTCATTCTCTGTGTCTAAACCTCAGAGTCTGAAAAGCTGCAATCTAATCTGCCTGCAGGATTCCACCAGAATTTAAAACATTTTAGCAAAGTCATCACAGCTAGTTCTTTCTTACCCCAAATTGCTATGTAATGACATATAACAATTTTGGAAATCAGCTCTGGTGAAAAATTCTTTTACTGCAAAAATATTGATTTAATGGCTGGTGATACGCTGTCATACAGACAAAACATTGCCATATGTGACAGGTGCACCTACTATGGGATGCTGCATTAAGATAATACTTCCCACTTGCTTAGATTGTGGCTGCCTTGTATCATCCACCTGAACAATGCAGCACAGAGAAAGAGCAGTACTAATATCTTCTGGTTTCCTTACTGTCCTGGGTTCAGCTGGGATAGAGTTAATTTTCACAGGAACATGGGAAGGGGCATAGCCAGGGCAGCTGACCTGACCTAGCCAAGGAGCTATTCCATACCATGTGTCACCATGCCCAGTATACATATAGGGAGCAGGCTGGAGGGGTTCTCTCGGCTTTCACTGGGGGAAGTCGCGGAGCGCCAGGTTCCGGGTGGTGAGCGGTTGCACTGTGCATCACACGTTTTGTGTATTCTCTTATTTGCATCATTATTGTTCTAACTTTCTCTTTTTGTGTTGCCCCAGTAAATTGTCCTTATCTCAGCCCTCGAGGTTCTGGGTTTCTTTCCTTTTCCCTTTCTGATTTTCCTCCTCATCCCACTGGAGGGGGGCGGGGGGAGTGAGCGAACGGCTGCGTGGGCCTTTGTTACCGGCTGGGCTGAAACCATGACACTTACATATCTAGATTATAGTGTCTTCTGCAGCACACATTCTGAGAAATAATTCAAATGGAAAAACTAGTTATATTCTGATCTTGACCAAAATAAGACAGCACAGGTTTTCTGTGGAAAAAGCTGGATCCACCTAAGTTTGAATTAAGCTAACAGGTTCTGATGTCATTTAGAGGAAGAGCTATTAGTTTGTGATTCCTGACTTGTGTGTACATGGACAAGGAGTTCATTTAGGAGAGAAACTGAAAAACCAGAAAGAATGAGATTTAAGAGAGGAGCAAGGAGGGAGGGAGCTTCTTCCCACCAACCCCCACTCCTCCCAAACAAAAAAACCAAAAAAACCCAAAACAAAACAAACCCAAACCAACCAACCAACCAAACACAACTCAAAACAAATCACAAAACTATGGTGTGGAAAAAAAGATGATCCTGTAAGTATAAGTATCCTTTCTTCCTTCCATCTTTCTACCCTTTCTTTCTTCATGAGTTCTTTCCTTTTCTCTTTGCCTTTCTTTTGCTGACTCCTCCTTTCCCACCTTTTCTCCTCTTCTCACTTTCCTCCCCTCCCTTCCCCCTTTTTCTCTTTCTTTGTCTTCCTCTCTCTCTTCGGTGCTGTAGATCTGCAGTCAGCCCAAGCAACACAGTTGACTTACCCAAACAGTAGCTAGGAGCCATATCAGCTAGTTCTATTACAACTGTTAATAACAGTGGGATGACATAGGCTTTACACACCTGAGAGACTGCCTCCCTTCCCAGGTGAGGCTGCTGTTTAAGATCCTGTCAGAACTGCAGCTGATAGGAGCCCTTTGATCAGATAGCCAAGCAACAGGCAGAGAAAAATAAAAATTGGTGTAACCTATCAAACCTGGAACTCTGGCTCCCATTGCAGTGAGAGACAAATGCTTAGTTCTGGTGAGAGGGAGAGAAGATTTTCAGAGCTGAGTGGACCAGGTCTTCTCCCTTGTTACCCAGCTCAGTTCAAAACAGGATCAAAGCATTTTCAAGCCTTCTTTGCAAAAAATATTTGGTGATATACACAGTCTGTTCATAAAAATTATGCTTGAAATATATCGGTTTATAAATAAAATTGTTGCTGGCCATTTAGTTTTACTTATGGCTCTGCCTTACCTGTTTGTCTGTTCTGAGTCCCAGGTCCAGGAGAGCACTTTGGTTCTGCAACTCACTTGCCTGCTTGCAAAATCTTTGAAATTGAAAAATTTTAAAAGGCTTCTGTAAACTAATCCTTCTGTTCTTTTATATTCTTCCCAATATTCAGAAGAATATAGAGAAATTAGGAAGATTCCACACACACCTCCCCACCCTACTGAAACATTGCTATGGTTTTGAATGCACTTAGTTTGCTGGCAAGATCTGTTGCTTACAGTTGATCCATGTCAAACTAGATAGATTAATTAATCAGGTGTGAACCTCCCTGTATTGGGTTTCTGTGGCAAGGTTTAGGTAGTGGGGGGTTACAGGGGTGGCTTCTGTGAGAAGCTGCTGGAATCTTCCCCCATGTCCAACAAAGCCAATGCCAGCTGGCTCTAAGATGGACCCGCCACCAGCCAAGGCCGAGCCCATTAGCAATAGTGGTAACGCCTCTGGGATAACATTTTTAAGGAAAAAAAAAGTTGGGGAACAGGGGAGAAACTGTAGCCGGAGAGTGAGAACATGTAAGGAAAACAACTCTGCAGACCCCCAGGTCAGTGCAGAAGGAGGGGGAGGAGATGCTCCAGGCGCCGGAGCAGAGATTCCCC
>JANZLQ010000079.1:25175026-25208503 GCA_026212715.1 Elanus axillaris | reverse complement strand
TTATTTCTCATTACCCTACCCTGTTTTGATTTGTAATAAATTGAGTTAATTTTCCCCAAGCTGAGTCTGTTTTGCCCGTGATGGTGATTGGTCAATGATCTCTCCTGTCCTTATCTCGACCTACAAGCTCTTTGTTATATTTTTCTCTCCCCTGTCCAGCGAAGGAGGGGGTAGTGATAGAGCAGCTTTGGTGGGCACCTGGCGTTCAGCCACGATCCACCCATCACACTCCCTCTGCTCTGGAAGGTATTCATAGGTTTTGTTATTATAAGCTCCCTCAGAAAGGAAAATCTTAGCCTGGTGAATACTCTGTGTATGTGTGAAAAGTGTTCAAGGTAAAACACTGATAATCTTCCACTCATAGAAATAATAATCCTGCAAAGAACATGACAGTACATTGGTGTTCTGCTACTAATTGCACTGTCAGCATTCAGCCTCTATATTTTCCTCATATTAATCCAAATAATTCCATTAATTCAGCTTATTAATATGTTTTCCAAACCACAAATGAGTTCTATCTATAATCATTGATTTTCCTTCATCATCTTACAAAACCTTTTTTGCTTCCATCTGAACAAATGTAGGAGCCAAAATTGATGTAAGGGATTAGAGAATGAATACACATATTCCCACTCCTATGGGAACATTATTAATAGCATAATTTTAGCTATAATTAGAGTGTTTTCCTGGGCATTTTTTTCTTTTTCCACAGAGTCATTTATCTGGACAACTGATGGCTTAATCAAATCAGTAGCTCAACTGCATTGTCCAACACCAAGAACGTAGAGTATATGGTTTGTTTGCACAGTTCTGGCACAGATGTTGTATTTGCTCCCAAAAGCACAATGTAAGTCTGGTGCCTGTTGCTAGACTTGACTCACTGTACATCTGCAGGTCAGCCAGGCTGATGCTGTCAATCCAAAATCACAGTGACTGGATGAATCTGCCAATTGCTTGAAAGTGTTATTGACTTTAATGGAACCTGAATTTCAGCCACTTCATTTAGACATTCAAAATGACAAAAGATAGATTACTGAGCAAAGTTTATAACTTGTGCCGGTGGTAGTCCTAGGGACAGCAACCAATAAGCCAAAGAGCATTTGCAGTTTATGGACCTCTGGTACCCACACTTTATTCCTTTTATGATCTGAGAGAGACAACTAAGATGAGCAAGTTTATAAACAGTGTAAGTTAAAACACATTTATGAAGTTTTTAGGGGGGTCTGCAATACAATACCAAATGTCTTAGGAGTCCAGAAATCAAAATAGTAGATGCAGATATACCCTATAAATAGCACCACCATCTATTAATTCTGTCACAATAACCCATCTTGTCTGAATTCCTTAGACACGGTAACATAAATATACTATAACCATCATAATAAGTATACAAAACCATTCAGTCTACTTTTTTAGATAATAAGGGTGATCATTTAATTAACTAAGAAAAAATGCACCTTATAAAGAAAATTCCCAGCTCTGATGGTGTTCTTAGAACTTCTTTCTTTCCTTTTTTGCATTTTGCACACATATACCCCCACACTCCAAATCATATTTCTCTCAGGCTGAGACCTCTTCTACTAGTTTAGCCTAGAGCAAATGCCTATGGCTGAGTTATGAAGCACTGGAAATAGGCATTTATAATGAAAATGTCAGTGACATTATAATAACTTCCAAATCATGTTCCTACAAAGCATGGTGTAGTTCTTGTTACACTTAGAGCAATTCTGTTCTGTTTCTTTGCTCCTTAGGTTCCTAGCCTGTCTGTTCTTTTAGGCTGACAGAATCTGCTGAAGCACCCTAAATTTTTATGTCTTCCTGTTCTCAGGTCATAGTCAGTGTTCTATGGTAATATGATATAGAAATGTCAAAGATACTTTTCTTCCCTCTTATTTCTAAAGCAAATATGAAGAAACATCTTCTAGAGAAATTACTGTCAAATTACATGTCATTTCTTTGTGTATTAGTCATTGCATTGCTGTTAGTTCCTAAATTAAAATAAAATTACTCCTTTCTGTTTAGTAACAGATGTATTTTTCCTCAATGCCAATAATCCCACCTATAAAATCACCTATACAAATGCTTAAAAATACTGCAAAGCAGAGCTCTTTTTTATTCTTTTGCCTGATTCAGAAATCTGTCTCTGACTTTTACCCTTTGAGCTTGCTGTTGCTAGGTCCCTTCTTCTGGCT
Organism: Elanus axillaris; assembly: GCA_026212715.1. Classification (NCBI taxonomy): domain Eukaryota; kingdom Metazoa; phylum Chordata; class Aves; order Accipitriformes; family Accipitridae; genus Elanus; species Elanus axillaris. The sequence goes on along the minus strand of JANZLQ010000079.1, from coordinate 25,206,311 downwards.
CTTCTGAGTTCATGATGATTGTTAATAGCAGCAGAGCTTGGTGTTACACCCTGCTGCTCAGCCAGTTTGAATGCTGCTAGGTACCATGCTGCTTTCTTTCAACCCCTTAGGGAAGTTCACAGCTAGTTAGTCCTGCAAATATTATTCCACTCCCTGGGAGGAAACTATTTTCTAATTTTTTATTTTTTTTTTTGGCGGGGGGGGGGTTGTTACAGTTTGCTTTTTGCATCTGATATGTTGTCATTGCTGCAGTTACAATGACTGGCTTAAAATCCCCATGATTTTTCCTCAAGGTTGTAAGGTTTTATGATGGCTTTCCTGAGGGGCTGGCTGTATTCTAAGATTGAGAAGTAATTTTCCTTATCTGGAGATTGATATAGGCAACTGCCCCTCATGAGTTATAAGTGGCAAAACCATTCAAAACTTGATGATGTAGGTGCATCAATACAGTAACTTTTCATAAGGTTTGGGGGTTTTTGTTTTGTTATGCTCAAATAAAAATTATTGTGTCAGACCTGAGCAAGAGCTAAGTGAATTAGGCTTGGTTGTGGTACACAAAAAGGATTTTAGTAGATTAACACAAGTAAACAGAGTAGAATGAGAGGAGGTTGGTGGGAATCTGACTGAAGATGTGTGGATGCACAGGATGAGCTTGTGAGGAGACTCCAGGAAACAGACTTGGCTCTTCTGATAGGCTAAGAAAGTACTGCATTGGCTGTTGGTCTGCTATGAAGTATCATGGGGATCATATCAATTAACTGGTACTATTAATACAGTTTTATTAATTGCTTAGTAAAACTGTAGATCAGATCTTAACAGGTCATGTGGCAGACTAAGAAAAGGGAAGTGTGTTACTCCACTAGAGGCAGCTTGTCTTGAGCTCTATAACCGAGTTGTCAAGCACGCAAAGATAACTCCACTATAAAGTTACTAGGGTCTACCAATGAGTACTGGGATTTCCTATAATACAGAATCAGCATTGAATAGATGGCAAGATCCTTAGGGCTTCTTTCTCAACATAAGTTTCTCCCAGCTGCTCTAACTTGCAGTGCTGAGCAGTAGAAAAAGCAGAGCTAATTTTTCAATATATCATCTCTATATAGATATTAGATGTCATGGATCATCCAACTTCCACTACTAACAGACCAAGTATTTTCCTGAAATACCAATACAGAAGGTAGTAACACAAGTCATAAAATTTCTGTCATAAATTCTTTTCTTCTTATCAAATAGACTTATATTCTTCAAACAAAGTTCAAGTGGAAAAGAAAAAGGAGTAATTTTTTCAGATGATTGATTCCAATCTTAAAGTAACATCTTCACAAGTATACAAATTAGTTACTCTCATACCCCCCTATGATTACTTTTCAGTCTTCAGTCACAAACTAGTTCCTAAGGTTTTTATTCTCTGAAATGCACATTCCACATAGTTTTTGTACTTATTAGTAGGACCAGGTTTTTATACCTTGTTTCATGCAAAAAATGCCAGCAAATCAATACAGTTTTCTTGCTATGAAACAAAACTATTCTTCCAACCATGCTAAGGTGCCACTAGACTTAGAAAGGAGCTCATGATGAAAAAAAAAAGTCATAAACCCTGTCAAAGATAAAAAAAAAAGCTGTGCTGTAGACCCTTATTCTTCGATATTTAATTCTAAATGAGAGCATGCATGGTTATTTAGTAACTGATCAATACCTGAAAGCAATATATGTACCCAGATCTGAAAATATTCATTATATTACTCCCACTAAAAATACTGACAGTTCTATTGGGAAGAGAAATTTGAAATTGCCCATTGCTGCTATCGAGCTCAGTGGAAATACTTAAAGAATGGAATTTCCATCCTAATATTTCAATGTTTGTTTTCAACACAAAAGAGTATTAAGATGTATGATACTGAAAATGCTGATGAAACAAAGAAGTTCAAAAAAAAAATATTTTGTAAAATGTCAGGATGAGTTGTTTTGACATTTTCAACTGATATGAAAAGTTTTCCTTGAAAAATCAGAACATTTTACATTACTGATTAATACCAAGATAAACTTTGGTGTCCTACTGAGATATGAGATCCTTCTATGGATCAACTGAACAGATATTATGTTTGTGATACTGTCTGTATGTTGTAAAACATGTCTTAATTTCTTTATATTTGTAGGGAGAGGAAAGAAAGCAAACAATTCTTATACTATGGCTATATTCCTCATGGAAAAAAAATATTACAGTTTCTTTTTATTAGTATTTTACTTCTATTCAGTAAAAGTATTCCATTAGTGCCAAGGAAAGGATAAACAGAATCTTATGCTTACTGTACTTACTTGACTGTATCCCTTCCCTTCCCTTCCCTTCCCTTCCCTTCCCTTCCCAGTAATGTTGTCTCCCATAGAAGTGTAGAAGATTTTATCTAAAGTGAACAACTGCCTGTAGTTATGTGGATACTTAAAACCATACCCAGTTCATATAGAATATAAAGTAATTATAAAAGCTGTTGGGATTTCTATTATTTTATTCAGGAAATAGGAAAAGTATGATAGTCCTATCCTGGGAGATCAGAACAAGTTGTTTTGATTCACTTGACACATTTTGAAATATTGATGGAGCCACACCTAGCTAGGCCATTGTAATCAAATGAGACTATACCATGATACTATTCTGTCTGGCTGATTAGACATAGCAAATATTATGAAACTGAGTACTTTAAAGACGAAGACTTGGTGATTTGACCACTTAACTTTAAGAGCATGGCTCCATTCTAGACAATAGTGACTATATATCTTCTGCTGAATTCTATAGGTTTAGAAGTGTAAAGCTCAATCTGTTCCTATCTGTGAAATAACATGTACTATGTTTTGCAATTTAAGAAACAGCTTCACAGCTCAGGTCTTATTAGCTTGGAGTGAAAATTTTTCACCAGTTCATGGTCATTTCACCCAGCTGTGCTGTCACAACAGTGTTAGTGATACAGTAGTCTCTAAAGCTCATATGGCCAGGAATGTGAAAACTCTTCTTGCTCCTACGGCATAACTGACATTATTCCGTCTCCCCCACACAGCTTGTCCCTCTGTAGTGCTGTAAGTACACCAGGTTTTAGAGCACTTAGATAAGCATTGATCTTGAACTTGCATTTTTTATTTTAGTACCACACCCACCAGACTGTCAGTGCAGCCTCTTCAATGGTTGCACAGACAAGACAAGATAACATTTTGCCACTTTTAAGATGGAAAATTTTGAAACTGACTGATGAAATTTTGATGGGATTTTGTTTTAAGTCCCCTCTAAAGCCCTCATGGCATGGTTGAAAATGCTATGATGTAACATGAATATCTAAAATGTCTACAGCCATTTGTGTTAGGGAGTATCATCAAAGTTTTATTTTTCCCTCCCCAGTCAGATGAAGGACTCACATGAGCAACTTTTACTGTTTTCCTCCTCCATTAGTAAGTTCCTTTCCCTTAAAATGTAGTCTTTTTTTCTAGTGGATAGGAAGGAAGAAGGGAGGAAAAAAGAGAAGTAAAAGTTGTCTTTGAGATGAGATACTAGTACATGCTAAAGGAAATGTTGTAAAAGTAAAGAAAAATATTGCTCCAAGACATTGATATTTTTTAAGGAAAAAAGTATTATTTAGTAGGCAGAAATGTTCCTAATCTTCAGTCATGTGGTGACTACTCAAAGCATGTCCTGGAAAGCAGAAATACATTACAGATATTTCAGTTTTGTCAAATACACTGTTTTCTTCCAGAAAAAAGTTTTGACAACTGCTTCGGCTTTTCCAACCATTGTCCTAATACTATTGCAGTGACTCTTCTTATACCTGGTCTGCTGTATAGGACCAAAAAGAGACTTTTTTTTTCTCTGCAGGCACAAAATGATGTTCCTCAGCTGTTACTTGTAACTGAGAGTGCTGTATTCAGTGAAGCTCTGCTAATCTGTATCATCTAAGAATGTGTGCCATTCTAGCAAGAATAAAACTTAAGTCAATTTTTGCTGTAATGGAAAGCATACTTTATTAACCAAAATACTTTACTACAACTCACTTGCTTTAGCTATGTATGTTTAATAAAGACCAGACTGGTTCATTATACTCATGTAACCATTATAAACTTGTAAGATTACTCTCAACACCCAAAGATTCTAACATGAAATGTGTGGTTGAATTACAGCATACAATTAAGGAAGACATCTACTCATGATTTAAACCTCTGACTCTCAGTGTTCATCTGTTCAAACAGATTAATTGCTCTTTCATTTTTGACTGATTCCAATTTCTGGTCATAAGAGCTTATCATATACCTTTGCCTACTATGTTAGAGCTCTCATATCACATGTCATCTCTTCAACTATTAAGACTATGGCACACAAACTCATGGGCAGGGTTTTTTTCTTTTATTCTTTTTTTTTTTTAACCTAAGGTCATATTAAAGAGTTAAGGAAAAAAAGTATGTTAGATTTTCTAACATAAAAGAATTAAAGATAAATAAAGGATTGGATTGTTCAGGATTCTCAGTTTGAACTGAACATCTACTACAATAAAGAAGTATCTTAATGTAGGTGTTTGTTAATTTATGTTAGGAATAATGAAAACCACCTACCATCATTTCTGGTTTAGCTCTTACACAAGCTGATCAGGGAAAAATAATAATTGCCTATTTTGGATTTACAGGGATTTTCAAATTTAAAATACCCTGATTTTCAAATCATTAAAAGATGACCTGACCTTGCTACCATTTTTAGAATATTAAGACTGTGTGATTCCTATGGACCTGAAAAGCCAATGTTTACTGTCTTTGAAAATGCCTTCCAACGCATAGGTCACCTTCCAGTTTACTATCCACGTCATATGTGAAAGGTGAACTTTTCATGGGAAAGTTTGAAGATTTGTAATGAATGAAAAATATCACAGCTGTACATGAAGAAAAAAATCTGATCACTGCTGTTCATCAACTTATTTAGCCCTTGAAGAACGAGGGCAGTTAGTTACGCTATAGTCTTTTCAGCCTCTTTTTGTTTATAGATGACCTTACTTTTTCCTCTTAAACTTATATGACTGCTGAATGCATTTGTAGCCTTTTTAGATTCAGGAGAGGAAGTAATGTTATTTAATATTGCTTCCAGGCCTCAGAAGGAGATACTTTCTACTACTAAACCAAAATATTTTAAATAATTCTATATTTTTATTTTATCAATATTTACAAAACTAGCTTTGCTCCAGTAAAAGAATTTGTATCAGACCTGGAATTTTCTATTCTGTGATTAATGTCATATCAAACTCTTGAAAAATAAAGAGAGGCATTGATATATAATGGAATTTTTGTAGTAATAGTAAAACACATGAAAATGTACAGATAGAAAAACATATGTAAAGCTTGAAATTAAATATTGTCATGCATCCATTTTTAAACAAATGCCTTCATTTCTTAGACATTAAAATGCTTTCTCCTATTCTTAGAAATTTTATATGGATAATGAGATTAACATGAAACCCTGTCACTTATCTGAAAGGGCTTGCATTTTAAGCAATACTGAGTAGTTTAATCTTTCTTCTTTTTTTTTTTTTTTTGCCAAGTCACGTGCAAGTTCAATAAGTCTTTACTTCTGAAAACTCATTTTTCCTAATAAACGTTTTTGTACTAGTGCTATGCCCCATGTGGTTTTAAACAGACCAATAGTAAGCCATGATTAATAGCAATAACTCTAGTAAACTATTAGTCTAGATGACATCATCACACTAAACCTTCAGATTCTTGCATGGATTTAAGAAGTGAAGCCGGGTTTACAGCAGATAGAAGAAACATATGGTGAATTTTATTGGTCTTCTGAGGCAACTTGAAAAACCCAAGGACTTCTGTGATTGCTTTTTTTTCCCCCTATTTTATCCACAACATTATAGAAATCTTACCTAGTATAGTAGAGTGATAAGGAAGATGTGGATTATCCTTGCATGCAGAAGGTATATTATGGAGTTAGACCTTGGTGCCACACTGAGAGGAAAACTCAGACAATAAACGCCACAAAGCATGTGAGCAGCAGGGAGGCATGAGTACAGTCCTGGTAAAGTGCTCCAAAGTGAAAATCAAAGTAAGCAGATAAAAGCAGACATTGGTCTGGGCTTTTTAATCAGGGGCCTGGAGCAAAGCTGAGGCAGGAATGATAAATCTGTGGCTAAGTTACAGCACAGAGGGAACACTGCAGTCGATCAGGTCAATGTTTATGTTAACTGTGGTGGAAATCATTGAACATTCACCTTTCACCCTTCCAAATGAATCAGCAGGTTAGAAATTGTTGTTAATTTATGAAATAGCATGCAATCTCACTATGTAGATGGAAACTGAAAGGTAGGCAGTTTGAAACGATCCCTGGTTTAGAGGGGGTGTTAATATAGGGAAATGCATAATGTGAATGTGAGGGGGCATTTTGAAACATCCATTTCCAACAAAGTAAAAGGCAATCAGGAGGAAAACACAAATTTGGGCTGATGCTAGATAGTTTTACTGATACTTAAACCACTTAGATAAAGGGCTGCATTTTGAGGAGCTGAGCTCCTGGTTCTGGCCATTGAATGACAGAGTCAAGCCTGCAGTTTCTGGTCTCTTAATAAGTTTTCACGAGGAAATTATAAAGCAAACAGAAAACATATGTATTTATTTTGAAATCTTCAACACACCTGAGTAATTCTTTTCCCAAGATTCACACCAAGTGCTCAGAGAGTGACCTAAAAGGTGGGGACATAAAAATGACTGTCAGAAGAGGAGTTTTCAAATGTCTCCTCCATGTGAGCTCAGATCTTCCTCAGCTTACCAAATGTGTAGAGCATACAGTGACAGAGGCTAACTGTAGAAGCTGCTATTCACTCCACTGCTGAATTGTAAAGAGCATAAGAGAGTGACCCACAGAATCCTCATTAGCCACACGCACTAGCACTCTAGGATCGCTCTCTGCCGCATCGTTCCAGAAGACCTTTGGTGACATAACTCCAATCAGTCACTCTGCTACCTCAAGGACTTTCTCATTGCCACAGGGCAAACAAAATTCCCCAAGGACGGAAACAAGGAGTTTCAAATTTGTTCAGCCCTCTTTGGAAATAACTTGCTTCTTTGCAGTGCTGGGGAAGAGAACACTCTTCGTAGCACTCTGTCCCTAAGGTAAGCAACATCACCTTCAGTCACAGGGAAACAATTATTCTGCTAACGTTTGTGAGTGGCATTGCAGTAATTTTTTTTTTTGAGTTGCTTTGCTGGCTTTCCTCAGATTTTGTCCAGTTCCTACATCTAAAGTCAGTCAGCTCCTGACAGTTCCCAAATTGGATATGCTGATTTTCACAATTGCTGCATTGTTTGTTCTCAACTGTGAAGATTTCCATATTTCCTCAGAAAGAGCATTTAAATTCACGGCTGTATGCTTTTCTAAAGGCTACCTGTTCACAGTGTGTAGATGATAGTCACTACCTACTATGATCTAGCACCATGCCTGTGACTAACATAAATGGCATTAATGTCAAGCAGGAGGCAAAGAACAGAGGTGGATTAATGTTTATGCTGAGGGAATTTTCTAAGCTGGAAATAAAATTCTACAAAATTTCTTTATGCATTATCTTTCCTACATCATCCTCTACTCAGTGTTACAAACATAACATTAGTATATAAGCTAAAAAGACCAACACAACTAATGCCTACAGAAGGAGCTGGATATGGTTGAAGCTGATACACAGATTGTTTCAAGTCATTTTGCATACTTGTTATTTTTTTATCTCCTACTTGAATTAAGGTTATAGTCTTGAATCATAACTTGATTATGTTGGAAAACATAGAAACTGAAGGAGGGAAGAATAACTTGAATACAACCACTGTGGCACATAAAGGAAGACTACATTAAGTTCAATATAGAGCCACAGACTTCGTAAAAGTTTTTTGCTAAATTTAAGCTTTCAGGAAAACTTATATTCAGGGATAAGTACACTGAAATGTGGAAGAAAACACTGAAACTATTTTGAAAAAAAAAATCTGTTGAATACATAGAAATAAGTTTTAACTCAATAAGGAGGTCATTGTGTAAATTACAAATTGCATGATCCTGCCAGATGCAACATAATGATCCACAGGTTATTAAAAATAAGAAATGTCATGTCCTCATTTTGCAGTTACAGTCTGACATGCTGCAATGATTTCTACACCTCAAGGCCAAGAGTATGATAGCTGCAACAACCTCTGTACAAGCTTCCATCAGTGTGAGTGGATAAACATTGTCACAGCTTATGGAATTCACCTTTCTAAGCCCTGCACTTACAAAGGGGCTAAATGCAACATCTATCAGAAAGAAGACTTGGAGGGCAGAATGGCCTTAAATGAGAAAATACATTCTGATTAGCATCCTCAATTGTTAGATGGGTTCTGTTTCATAATCATCTGATGATTACTGGAGAAAAGATACTGCACTGGATGGACCAGATTCATTATAATTTCTGTAGGAAAACCAAACCAAAACAAACCAAAACAAACCACTGTCCCCTGCTCCACCCCAATTTTCCATCATTTTTTTTCTGAAGTATGATTGCAGACTTTACATTTGCCTTTCTTTCATATTTTTTTGAATGATTAGGAGGCCCACAAAACAGATGCAGCTGATAAATGAAGAAGCCCTTTGTGCTTCAGCCAGTGCCAACAATGAGACAAAGACACTGACAGTCAGAAGAACCAACTCCTGCTACAGTCCAAGTGCATCTTGTCAGGTGCTAACCTCTGGCAATCACATGATGTAGCTACATGTTTTATGTTAGCAATATTACAATAGAAATTCCTTACAATGTCAACTGCAGGAAGAACTGTAGGATTACAAAGATAGAATTCACCATGTGCGTGTTGAACAGATAAAGGACAGAGAAGAAAATGCCTAGGTCACTTAGGCTGGTATTGGTATCTCCATGACTGTTGCAGTCTCAAGGACCTTTATTTTCTCATGGTTTTGAAATGAAGCATTGTCGTGGTCATGTCAATGAAACTAGGACAAGCATGTATCTAATTCCTTTTTATTTTCCTCATTTTATTAATTATCTTCTTTCCCATATCCATTTTCTTTTTCTTAGAAATTCCATGAAAATAAACTGCTAATATTAATACATATATTACGTTATGAATTTAAAATATTAGCAGTCAGGAAATTTGAATGCTAATATTTCCATGCAAAGACTATTTCTGATGTAATACTTATACTATACAATCTGCAGGAAAACATTTCTCAGTATACCCAATAATCCAAAATACCACAAACCATACGTATAGTGTGATCATGTTAATGTTGTCATGGAAATTTTAACACTGTAATTTCTTGACCCATATGGATTTGATTTCTCACATAAAAATCACATTTGATGAGATTCTTAGCTACTATAAAATAATAGCACTTCTTTTGCATTGTTGGAGCATACATGTACAAAAAATGACCTTGCTATTTCATTAATAAGTGAAAAAGCTAATAGACTATGGTCCAAGGTAGGACAATCTTAATATTGTTCATGACACTCAGTTTCACTCCGTGAATGAAATTATAAAATAGAGATTCTCAGCCTAAAAGTGTGTAGAAGACCTAATATCTGTCCTTGCAATTAAGATTAAAATGGTGACTCTCAAAAAAGTTTTTAAAATGTCACTACTCAGTACTGGTATTGTGGGGAAAAGAAAAGCCTCTGCAGGATATAAGCAGTGAAAATGAGATTCCTGTGGTGAACCAATCTCAGGATAATGCAAGGTTTGGCTGGATCTGGGGATCTGAGATAATCCACATTGAATTAGGAGCTTAACCTGCAATTCTGCATATTCAAATTTTCCAGCTGAGGTGGCTTGATCTTTGACACTGGACAAACATTGCGTTTTCTCCATGAAGTTTTTTTTTAGACCAAAAAAAGAATTCATACCATATAAAAAAGAAATTGGAAAGCGGGCTTTTTGAATGTATTAATATTCTGTGGCACATCAGTCCGTCTTTACTAACTTTTTTCATTTGATATAGATGAGTGACGTTCTGTTCAGAAGAAACAGGAGTTTATAAAGCTCAGAACAGTCATACTTCAGTCACCCAGAATGTAAATGTAGTACAGACCACGATCTCTTCAGTATCTCCTTCCACTCAGACAAGGCCAGGCTTTATTCTTCCTCCTGCTTCTCATATTGTGATAAAATAACTTACTATGGAGTATGTTATTTAGTGACTCCAGAGGTACTATACTTTTGAGAACTGGATACTAGTTGAGTGGTAATCAGCTAGTCCATTCATTAATTTTATACATGGTCAGCTGAGAAAAAGTTAATCTCTTACGGTGTTTTAGCATGAAATCCCTTCTTGGATTTGTTTTAATTAAAGTAGCTTCCTGTTTTGAACATGTTCAAGAAATAATGTAACTATTATAACAATATAACAGTATAAGAAGGATATCACACTATTAGAGTGTGTCCAAATGAGCACGACCAAGATTCTGAACAGCCTCGAGGACAAGACTTCGGAGGAGCGGCTGAGGTCGGCTGGCTTGTGCAGCCTGGAGAAGAGAAGGCTGAGGGGTGACTTCCTCGCAGTCTACAGCTTCCTCAAGGCAGGCAGTGGAGGGGAGGTGCTGATCTCCTCTGTCTGGTGACCAGCGATAGGACATGAGGAGATGGAATGAAGCTGCATCAGGGGAAGTTCAGATTGGTCATTAGGAAAAGGTTCTTCACTGAGAGGGTGGTCGGTCATTGGAACAGGCTCCCCAGGGAAGTGGTCACGGCACCAAGCCTGCCACAGTTAAAGGAGCATCTGGACAATGCTCTTAGTCATACAGTTTAATTATAGGTAGTCCTGCAAAAAGCAGGGAGTTGGACTCAATGATCCTTATGGGTGCCCCCCAACTTGAGATATTCTATGATTCTGTGATTCTAAGAAATTTTGTATATACAATAAAGCTGACTCAAGACCTTCTTAACTGCCTGTAAGCAAGTTATAAGAACAGTAACTGAAACTGCTTGCCTAAAAAAAGGAAGATGAATTATGCATTCAAAAAGCTTTAATAGGAATAAAGACACCACTCAGGCATCATAAGTGTAAAAATGTACAGTCTGAAGGGGAAAAATTATTTAGAACTCACTCAGACAACCTGCTTAGCTTTCAGTCCTTGTCAGAGACTCAATCCTTTGCTCCAAAAAAAAAAGACCCCTTAACAGCTCAGGTCTTCTAAAGCTGCTTATTCACAATCAGGCAATAGCCACAGGGAAGAAACAGTACCCTCCCTTGTTCAGAGGAAAGGACAAGTTAAATGGATTCATGAAATCCAGACTGAAAATGAAGTGGAACATCTAAACACCAACTTTGGGCTGAATTATTTGGTATTTATTAGCACACATACTGCTAGCTGCATAACAACTTTTTAAAATTATACTTATTAATGGAAGCGAAGCTAAGGAAGCTTTCTCTTTAGAAAATATTTGTGAACATCTGCACTCATATAGCCACAGATTATATCATAAATTTTATTTGCTCTTTTCTTTCTTGGCAGCCAAGATTGGTATGAAAGCATCTTGCTTGCATATGCTAGAAAACCTTTTATTCTATCTATTAAACTTTAGATTTATTACTCCATAGCTAAATATACTTATTACATTTTTTACCATACAGTGAATCCACCATTCTTGCTTACCATATGCAATACACCAAACTAACAAACAAAAAAAACCCAAATATTTCTTTTTTGTTTGAGTGAAGAATGGCCAAATTGGAAGAATCTTCAATCATTATTTAGAAAAACAAATCATTAATACTGATTATTATTAATTTTATTTTTCAGTTATTTTGGGGGAAATATAGTTCCTAGTATTAAAATGATATTAAAATAATGTATTATTCCTTTAAAAACTTCAATAGAAGCCAGTTTCAAAGACTCATGCAAGGTAACAGTTTAAAGAATTCAGAAGTATTGAAGGGACAATATTCTTCTTACCTATTATGAGGGTAAAAAGGGCTGCAATTTTATCCTTTCAGAAATGATACGAAATTTAGCAATTGTTTGCAAAAAGTTTAATAATTTTATCCATAAGTAGGGGTGGAAATAACACTAGCTGAATACACAGAGAAACACACACACACACACATACATCTCCTGTGTTAGAAGACTCCATGTCCTCTTTGTTTCACTGAGTGTTCACAGGTCCTCTCACCAGAGGAGGATTTCTTTCTAATGCTCTGGGTGTTCAAATGTAATTTTCAATTAAACCAACAGTAATGCTGATTTTTTTTTCTTATTTCCTGCCTGAAAGTGTTGTTTGATCACTGACCCCAGCATTTCAGTATTCATTGTGATATATGTATCAGGCAGTATATGGTTTTCCCTCTTCTGTGCATTTAAAGGTCAGAAAGAACCACTAGAGTTAGCTATTTTGTCCCCACTGTATCTCAATCTCATCCAGTAAACCCTCTTTAAGACCTAGCCTGAGCTATAGCACAACTAGTCTTGATTTAAGACTATCCATAATGCTTCCATAAGAGCTCTAGCAGTTAATAGCCACGGCTGTTTATAATCTGTACCTTATTTCTTCTCTGCATCTGCCTCAGTGCTTTGTGGTAATATTTCTACTGGATGTACCGTGATTGCTTGCAAGAGTACAGTATAAACTCATAAAGTGAGTTTTCATCAATAAACTAAATGTTCCCAAAATACAGAGGATCTGACCACAGACCTATAATGAGTTTTGTTTCATCCTACTAGAGATTCAATACTTTGTGACACATAAATAGTGTGATTTACTCCTGAGATATGTACTGTAGATTTTCCCTTGCATATGGGATGAATTTTCTAAGAATTTACTAATAAATCTACCAGTTACTGGATCTTCAGGAAATAAAGGACTTTCTCATCTTCCTCCTGGATGTTCCAAGCAAAGAAATAACATGTACTAACATAACATGCATAAAGTTAAAATTAAGTGAAATTGTTTGCTTGTTGTTTTCTTTAAGAAATCAGTTTGTAGCAAGGGCATGATTATGTTTATTTACTTTTACCATTGAATTTCCTTGCATTAAATTATGATGATTATCAAAGTTATTTCCATAACCAGGCACTGTGGTGACACTGAGTAAAGGCCACATATTCCCCTGCAGCATATACAGACAATGAGACTCAGGAACAGAATTCCCATCCTCTGGTAGCATTTTGTCATCAAAAGAATCAGTAACTCCAAACAATACATTCAAAAAAAGTGCAGATTCAGAGTATTTTTATTAACAAATTGAAAACACTTCACAGCTGCTTTATCCCAGAGGAAAGCTTTAATGTTAATGAGTAATATTTAAGGTATCTTTTCCTCCCATCACCAACTCAGGAAAAATATGATAAAATCCAGATAAAAATAGGGATAAATAGGGATAAAAAAATAGGGATAAAAATAGGGAAGTAAATACAATAGGGATGTAAAATAGGGATATCCTATTTTTAACAAAAAGGTAGAAGTGAAAAATACACAAATATGACTTTCTGAAGCCATTTTAATCTCATCTGAAATTATAAACAGTGAAAATCATCACTTCATGTGTATGGCAAAGTATCACCACAGGCCTGAGTAATAGCTGTCTGTAGATCCTAAATGTGTAAGCCCTTCTATGAGATGTCTATATTTGTAAAAAAGAGTTATACAGTTTCCATTTATAAATTTAATATTATTAATAAGTTGATGATGGTGATGATGATGATTATTATGATTATTATTATTATTACTTTTTGATTTCTGATACACATACTAAAATTTAATTCAAGTCTTGCATTTTTCATGCTAGGAAATCCTAAATCTACAATTACAATTATTTAGGGTATGACAAATGAGTCATGTCATGTAATTTATATGACACAAACAACAGTGTGTTTTATTCTAGTTGTATCAGTAGGTAGCAGCTAAGTGTATACTGAGGCATTTTGTTCTGCAGGCTGGATATTCTCCTGGTCAGTGTGCTGGTTCCAGAGATAGTCTTGTTATGCATCCCCAGCCACAATTTGAGTTAACATTCAAGGCCCTTAGCTTCTATGCTGCCAGAGGCCGAACTCATTGGTGAGACAAATTATCCCACCCCTCAGGGACAGAAACAAGCCACCTGTCACTTGTCAAAGAACCAGAACTAGTGCAGTGGTACCTAATGTCCCACCATCCCACCTGCAGGCAAAGTGGTTGTTATGAAAGCGTAGCCATGGATAAATGTGATGGAAAATAGGCAAGGATGAGAAGGATTTAGATAAATGAGATCAGGTACAATTAGTAGCAAATTGTGCTGGCATTGGCTTTTTTTTAAGAAAGCTTTTAAAGCAACAGTGTCCTTCATTTTTCCTTACTGAATTGCAAAGTCAGGCACTCAGAGAGACTTCTGTGTTTCGTATCTCTGTGAAATCCACACCTTACCTTTTGCAAGTCAACCCTCTATTGTTTATTTCAAGGCTGATACTCATTTAGTTTGTGTTTTTCTGTGGTTTGGGAAATGTGTTTTTCAGTCAACTGCAAGCAATGAATCAAGGCCACACTATCCTCAAAGTAGACATTTTTTATCAGGTTTTACAATTAATCAGATCCAGAAGATTAGCAACCACAAGAGTTACAACAATTGTGCTATGGTCTATTGGTATTATAAGAAGAGAGTTTCAATGAGCACGTCTTCAAATTCAGCTCCATTTGTGCTCCACATTAATAATTACTTCAGTTGACTTAAACCAGCAAAAAAATATCCAATTATGTGTCATTACATGACTTCATCTAAATGCCTGCTTTGGAAAGTCTCTCAGAAGATATTAAGTTTCAGTGAGTTTACTGCAACATGCTGTGACTGAATGTTTAATTCTTAAAGATGCACAGTCATTTTAAAGCAGTAGCCTGTGCAGTTACAGATTAATTACTAGATTTTAGATTCTATGCTTTTTGTTTCCCTGAAAATTAAGAAAGTCTACTGTGACCAAAATTGCCAGAACACAAAAGAAAAAAAAAATATCTTGAAAACAGATTAATTACAGTGTAGTCTGTCTGTATCACAGCTTCAGGGAGAGGATACATGAAACAAAGAATAAGCTTTATATACTAACTTAGATGTAAGTCATGCATCTCCTGCCTTCACAGTGTACAAGCACAAGCTCACAGTGTAACACAGGATGAGATAGCACATCCCAACATAACACATTTTTGTCTGAACAATAGTTAAATATTTGGTTGATCATCTATTCTACCATAGAAAAAAGGAAATTTGATTCTCTGAATGTGATAATGGCTCTAAACTGGCAAATGGCAGGGCATTAAAAACAAAATAAAGAAAGGAAAATAACTCTCTACAATAAAGCTGGAAGGTGGCATGTCTAAACAAAATTGAGAAGCAATTACATTTCAAAGCAAGTCAGCAGTCAGTGTATTCTAATTAAAGAAGAGTACAGTTGAGCAGGGAATTTTTTTTTTTAAATCTCTTAGAGATGTTAATAAATTCTCATAATTAGTAAGTTCTTAATGCCTGATTCAAGAAAAAGGGCATGAACATGAACACGAACAGCCTAGGAACTGGGAAAAAGGAACAAAAATTACTCTATGATTGATGTCATTATTGTGATGTGTTATTGATGTCATTCAATGTTAGAGCACAGTCTTCTATTCCTTCTGTATTGTTTTTCTATTTCTCTTGTACAAAGATACAAGGTAAGTCTTAAGGAGCTTTAAATCAAAGAACAAAAAAGAACGAAAAACTAATAAGTTTTTATGTTTTTATATTTTGCATCAGGGCTGACTGCCCTCATCGACTACTTAATCCATCCGCTGAATTAATTGAAAAGGTATGGTTGTTAAATTTGAGTTTTGTCTTTGCAACAGAGTTTGATCAAAAAAAATAAAAGCACCTTATTTTGGGAGGGAATAAAATAAATAAAAAAATTTTAAAAATAAGCAATTTTCATGAGAAGCTGACAGACAGCCAATGAGAAACTGAACATCAGACAAAAGGGAAGGGTCAATTTTGAAAGGTCTCTAAAAAGAAGGCCGAATATGTTTTGCAGTTTGTTCAGTTCCTGCCAAAGCACAATGAACCGTAGATTTTTCCCTTAAAAATGAAATGTGGTGTATCATAATTTGATAAAATACACGATTAAACTTGATGTGGTTAGAGGAGCAGATGGCTGTGCCTCCAAGTGTTCTCCCCTTGGGTTTCCAAATAGCAGAGGAAGCAGGAGGGAGAAATACAAAAGACTTTATCAGTGTGCACTCATACAGTTTAAATTATGAGCTTCAAAATCAAGAATGTTTTGTACTGGGTAGAAATGTTCTTTATTTATTGTATTTGTAAACAAATTCTTTAAACTATTTGCATGAGCTACTTAATATTTAAAGGGTGTCAAACATGTTGGATTTGCAATCTTTTTCCTCTTTATTTTGGATTCCTCCATCATTGTCCGTACATTTCAGGAAGAGTTACACCTTTTCCATGGACATATATCAATGAAAAGACGAGACTGCCTGCTTACTTTGAAATGCTTTTGTAGGGGGATATAACATCAGTCCTTCACGGCTGTCCTAGCTTCCAACTGATTTCTTACTGACATTAAAAGTGACCTTTAAAAGGTCAAATGGTTTGGTTCCTTGTTTCCCAAGAAAATGCCGCTTTCCCAGCATGATACCTCAGCAGCTGCAATCAGATTAGTCACCCAGCTTTCTGTTCTGTTTCACAGAAAGACAAGCTCCTTAATTCCAGAACTCACCCTGTTTTGCCTAGAAGACAGCTTTGCAGGCCACCTGGCCTGCTCTTTTCCTGAAGTGAACGTGGGCATGGAGAATGAGTGAGGACACCTTGAACTGTCAGCCATTGAACAGGCAGCAGAAAGGATTAATTCACTGACAATTAGGTCATTGGCTTTGCACTGTTGGATGTTTCTTCAGCAGTGTAACATTCCAGCTCCAGAGGTTCTTTCCAACTTGTATTACTCTACAATTCTATAATGTTACTTTCACTGAGAATTCCAGATGGGTGCTTATTTACAGGAGAGTAAATACACAAATTGCCTACAATTTGGTTTGCTAGGTTTTGGAAAGTGTGAAATGTTATACTTTCATCGGTTCAGGAAGAGAGTGCTCTTAGTCTGTTGTATTCTGCCTTTGCAGTTACATGTAACTGCATGATAAATTTCAGAACAATGATCCTGAATAGTGGCTATGTGCCTCTCACTGGGTGCCTGGTCACTCTCATCTTCACTGCATCATGTCTCTTGAAGTGATCCTGGGATTTGTAAAAGGAAGAGATGTCTACAAAGGGAAATAGCAAGGTACCCAGTCTGGGGGAAGGAAGTCCTCCAGCTGTGCATGTCACCTGAGCTAGGTTTATTATCTCCTACAAATTTAAGCCCAGATTTGCAAAGGCAGATACATCTCCAACAGAGGCTTTTTCTTACTGCAGTCTGGGTGGATCTTCTAACAACAAAATGAAAATGGAATTAGGGAATATTAGACCATCTGTACAGGCAGAAATAAAAGACTTTATAGGGCTGTGCTCAGCATGGCCATTAAAATTCATATGGGATCTAGGTCTTATTTTCTTCAGTTTCATTCCCTGTAAGTTCACATGTCCTGAAATTCACTGTGAGTGCCTGATTCTTGTTTCAACATATGTAGTGCAAAAGACAGAAGAGTATCCCAGAACTGCATGGCTTACTGACTTTCATCTCAATTCAGGAAAAGCTTTAACACTAGAATGCTCCCTCCATAAACCCTTTAACAAAGCCAAAAATAAAGAATGTGTCACTGCCATCCCAAACAGTGCCCTGCTTATGCTGTCCCCAGCATTAAGTCATAGCCTGCTCAGGCTAACACACTTTGGAGCTCATGATAGTTTGCCTCTGCCATCACTTCCTTGACCAGCAGCTCAACACAGGCTCCCAGTCCTGCTTGTTTAAAGAGTGCCTTGCACTGACAAGGTATGATGGAAATGACTAGGGTGAACTGAGAGCATTGCAATTTATTCTAGGAGGATATATGAGTGGTTCAAGGATGCTACAGAAACCTCAGTGTGAAATCAGATCTGAGGAAGTAGAGCAGGAAAGATGTGTCTCTTGGAATAAGTTCAGCTAGAATAATCAATCCCAAGGTTTACAGGATTTAATAAGGATTTAATAGGGCTTCTCTACTGCTACACTTCTGAAAGGTTAGCAAACCATTTAAAGAAGTTAAGCTGGACAAATCTCTCAAAACTCCAAGTTTGTAGTGCATTAACCCTGGCATATTCCACCTACATTCAGTATGTATTATACCATGCTTGTACAATTCAAGGTTTCTCCTACTAATGAGCACACTTTTGAAAACTATATGAACATACTGTATAATGGTTTGTCCTAACTCAGTATCTAGATTATATTATATGAAATTAAAAATAACTGAAAAATAACATTGAAAAACAGATTGCCATATCTTCCTGGAACCAAGCTAATGCTTGCTTATTTCCTCTCCTACTGGAAGACATGTAGACTCACCAGTTGTCTCAGAGACAATCATAATAGTCATCTTCCCAGAAAAAAGGAAAAAAGGAACAAAACCAAAACAAAAAAAACCAAAAGAAAACAAGAAAACAAAAACCAAAACCAACCAAAACCAAAAAAACCCAATGAAACAACAAAAAAGAACCTGCAAAATAAGGATGCATTGTTCTTCTTATAGCTTTGAGTAAGGAAAGCACACTTATTCTGTTAAATACTGAATCATACCAAGTGTCTCTAGATTCAAGTCTGTGTGTGTCATTCTACTGAGGGTTTTGCCTCCAATAAACTACCCAAGTCATGTGTTGCAGCCTCATTTCCCCTGTGCCCCCTGAGTATGAAAAGCACTTTGGACAATAAAACTGATATTTCAGGTGTGAGATTGGGGGTTTGTTTGGTTGTTGTTTTTTTTTTGTCAGTAACTGCCCTTTAATTCAGAGAAACATTAATATTTTTATTTTCTCCTTTGTAATTAAGAAAAGCTATACAATTGTAATTTATGAGTGTTATATTTTTCTGTAATGATCACTTTCCTTTTTCTTGGAAAGATGGTTGCCTGTATGATTTCTTCTGCTGTTTGCTGAACTGACTTTTCTGCAGAAAACTTTTACCTTAGAAGATGTTATAATTATAAGCCATCAAACTTATTTTGTTTCCTCCTATAGGTGTTAATACAAAGTTTAACCAGTCTTCCAGGTCTGTCAAACACACAAAAATGCACAAAAAACCCAACCAAACAAATAAAAACCAACAACAAAAATGAACAACTAAAAAGTATGTATTTCTGAAAATTCAGAAGGTCAACTTGGTTACTGCAAGCCTGTCTTGAATAATCCCCCTAAAGAATACAGCAAAGATAATCTAAAATGACATTTTACACTGTGCATCAACAAAACAAAGTACACAGGTGTAGTCAATGTGAGATTGGGATAGCAATAATGGAAGAGAGAAATAAGAAATATGGTCTTACATTCCAAATGGAATTGTTCATGTAAGAATTTCTATTTTTTTATTTTTAAAAAACCACTTTGGTCTGCAATGATGGTACAAAACTGATGAATTGGGGGTGGTGGGTGGGTGAGGTGGGCTGATAACACCAACATACAATAAGCAAGTTTTGTTTGCCAAAAGTAGTAATTGAACAAATTAGCTGGATATTGTGTTTGTACCAATGACAATTTCAAAGGCTTAGAAAACGTTGTATCTTTTTAACTTGACTCATTTGTGACCACAGACAAATAATAAGAAATACAATAATGCTAATCTGGTATAGCACATACACATAGGCAAGACTTGGTGTAAGAAATATCACTGGTTTAAACCAAATTTTATGTGCTGAGTATTTTCTACATGCACTCCTAATTCGAGTCTTCTTGTTATGGCACTGAACACATTCATACCCAGTTTAAGAGAAAATGAGCTTTGAAAAGGTTGCCCTTAAGTGAACCTGAACTAGAAACATATTCATATGTTTCAGAAAATATGTTGGAATATCAAACCCTTGCAGGAAATTTCTTGCTTTTCATTAAGACATTCTCAAATGATAAGATGAAATATACTTCCTTAGGACTCTGACCTACATCCAACCCAGTTGGATAATCAAGAGAAAGTTCTGCATTCTCAACAGCATGTCTGCCTACCTTTATGCAAGTAACTTGGTCATAGCAAATCATGGATTCATTACAATTAAGCAAAACAGAACTTTTATGTCAGACATCAAATTTCATTTCTAGTGGTGTGTGTTAAAAAGGCCTTTTTAAAAGGAAAAAGAGGAAAGAACATGGGTTGTAAATGGGAACGTAAAATGCAGAATTTGGACTCAGACTTCCAAAGACTTATTAGCGCACACAAAGGAGAGATTAAAATCTAGCAGTGCTTTTCATAAGAAAACAACTCTCTGAATTAATTATATGTTACATAAATGGCCAAAGTATAGAACATATTTCCTATGAAACCTAGTCCACTCTGAGATTTATTATATTTTTTTCCTGCAATGTAATACTTCTCTATTATGTATGAATGGTGCAAAAATCCAAGGAAAGATAAAGTTAACTGGGGAAAAAGAGGAAAAAACCCTCCCTTTCTTCACTTTAAAACACACAGTATGTCTATTTTGTGAAGCAAAAATTCCCAAAAGAAGTACATGTAATTAATATATTGTGTCCCTACAGGCAACAGCTACAAACATGTGCACCAAAAAAAAAATTACAAGGCAGTTATACACCTTTTTTCAGCAATTTAATAAAATGTACAAGCTCTTTCCAGGACATCTCCAAAGTCTCATGTCTCATATGCCAGTTCTAGGAGCACAGATAATCTTTTTTACATAGTCTCATTCTCACACCTGCATGGAAAAATCTTTTGAAAATTTTAATAGTGTTTCAAGAGGAAATTATACATTATACCAAATTGGCATCTTTCCTCCAGGTGTTTTTTAATTTCTTGTTTCAAGAGCAAGTTTTGTTTTACTTAGAGGAAATTGCTCTTTTCAGCAATAAGACACATACAAGAAAGTTTTAGATTCAAAAGTCCTTCTTTTTCAACCAGATAACTGTTTTCAACCTGGTGACTCACATCACTAATCAGCAAAGACACACCATGTGAGTTTTTACCTTTGTTTTGTTATTAAACTTACATGGGCTAACCTCTAGGTCAATCCAGACACCACATCCAGAAACAGTGGCCCCAGGCACTTAGGTGGATGTTTTCATTCCAATAGATTCAACTGAGACCAACACTTCCCTGCATACTTCCGTAAAGTCCTGTGCTCCCAAATGTTACAATGGAAAGGAGAAAATGTAGGCTGTTTGGCACATGTTTTTCACAATTTCTGAATCCTACCTGTTGATTATGAAGAATTTGTTTATGTCATTAAGTATCAAGAAGTTTTAGTCTATTGATGTTCTTTGCTACAAACAAAAAAATCCTATGCATGTTATCCCTCTATATTAGACAAGTTTGTAAAGCCCACCTTACTGTACTTCACACGTAGTCACAAACAAATATTGCATCAAGTTGTGCAGAGATTTGTGACCATTCTACTGTCATTACATTTTCAGACAATCTGAACAACCAAGTCTGTGTGAACCGTAATTTCTTATGTAACCTAAATCATTCCTATTCATCCATAAGCACACCTAACTTTTACCTTCACTGTCATTATATCAGGGAAACTCATCTTTGAATACCCATGTAGCTGAGCTACCTTTTCACATCCAGTGTTTGAAAGGAAGTTTGCAAGTCAGGTTTGTTGGCCATCCTCCCAGAAAAAAAGCTAATATAGAAAAAGAAACAGGAATTACAGCCAGAAGAAAATCCATTCACTAACAGAAACTGTGAAGATCAGAGCAGAAAAAAAATTAGGGATCTCTGAGGATGAGAATGAAGTTTCCAAATAAAGTCTAAAACCCATACAAAATATTATTTTTTTATTTTTCTTATCTCTAGCACACCAAGAAGTCATCTGATTTACTAGAACTTCTTTAATTTTCTCTCTAACAATACATCCTGTACATCCACATCAAAGATCAGAAAAGGAAAAAAAAAAAGTTAAGATGTCTATCTAATATAACTTGCTTATTAAAAAGGCTTAGGCTTCAATGTGGCACAGCTGGTTCAACAGTCATTTCTACACTCCTGTTTACCTCATCAGTTCAAATACATGAGTTTTCATCCTTCACAACTGCTGAACTTATCTTGTTCTTGCCAGTAAACATAAACCTAAGACAATACCATCTTCCTCAACTGTTGGCACTGCAGCTCCTGATACAGAGAATTCAGTGTAATAGAGAAGGCAGTTGAGGACATCTTGTTGGAGCTAGTATTAGCTGTATGGTAGGGATCCATATTCCCTCAGAGATATTTTTAAAAAAAGCAGATACTAGAGCAACCCTTAGTCTTTGGTCTGCATTCTTATACTGAAAAGATAACAGAAAATCACTGGTCTGCTCAAGGTTGTTGTATGCGCATGGTTTATCTGTATGCAAGACATGACCCTGATCACTCCAGCTCCATAACAGAGCTTAGTATCCTATTACAATCCCCTGAGCCATGCAGGTCCAAAAATGTGTTCCACAGTATGAAAGCTTTTCTTTTCTTCTTTCTTTTTTTAAAATTATTGAGCTGTTGCTAACCACTGCACATAACATTCCTTTGTCCTTTGCAATGAGAGTTTTACAAGAGTGTTTAAGGTGTAGAGTGAGTGAATATGCACAGCAGACAAATGGCCTCTAGATTTAAGAGTCTCCAAGTACTCTCAGACATGAATGGCTGAAACATCTCCAAAGAAATCAGTGCAAAATATTGGATTACACACCTCCCTTGAATATGGATAAAATTAAGAAAATTTGAATGCAGAAATATAAAATATCTCTTTTAAAACACCCTTAAATAAGAGATCTACATCTGATGTTGGAAGCACATAGGCATTTTCAACTACAAAAAACAAAATTGAGAAACAGATTTGTTATCCTAAGACAATTTAAAAGAAAAATAATTAATATTGTTATTCATTTGTGGGTATACCTAATGTTTTTATTCCTATTTTCTTTTAAGAAAAAATAAAGGAACTTTGAAACAGACTTTTTAAATTAAGCTAACCAAATTCTATTAAACCAGATAGAAAACTCATTGCTATCTTTCTTCACTTGAAGTTTAAACTGAGCTTTTTCTCTTTCATCCTCTTCCGTTCTGAAAATCAGAATTAAAAATATATTTGCCTCACAACCTGAATATCAGCATTGATCACAGATATGTATGTGGTGTGTACTCTGTATCTCCAGTATGATCAGATACCAGGGACACAGGCTCTCTCTAGAGCAGAAAGCCTTCTGGATCATATGATCTGCTATACAGACATGGAATGAGTTATATGCAGATTTCCAAGATTAACTCAGAACGTCTTGGCCTTTTAGCATTTAATCTAGACCATTACCATCATTTTTAAGAGAGTTCTTATGTGTGAATAATTTACACCATCTGTTCAGTGTAAAAACATAGTGGAAAAAATGTAACCTGGACACAGAAGTATTACTTTTACTGGTCTATTTTATGAACAGATGCTCAGAATAAAATTCAGTTCCTGGAATAAAACCTTTACTGAGACAGAATCTAAAGATCAATAAACTTGGATTGTTCTCCCACATCCTAACCGCTCAAAAGGCTCAATATGAGAAAAACCCTTACCAATTATAGTCTTTGAATAGCTAAATTACATAGGAAAAATGCTTTTTTTTTTTTCTACTGTGATGATTTTAAGAAATGGGTACAAAATATGAAATGTTAGAATGACAATGTTTTAAAAAAAAGGTTCAACATGATAAAAGTGCAGTAGATAAATACACAATGGAATAAGAAGGGAAAAGATAAAAGAAAATCAACAAATTATGTGGCTAAAATAAGTATCTGGATGTTTACCATCATATGCACCCTGGCTGACCAGCCTGTTGTCCATCTTACACGGACCCAAAAGTGCAGTGAGTTTCCTACAACAGTCAGACATTCCAATGTGAGAAGCTTTAGGTATTTGGTCTCATGTGAGACTACACACTGTGAAGCAAATATAAACATTGGCAGATATCCTTCTGTGCACTGAAAGACAATGTTTACACCTTTTAAAAATCTAATGACTCTTTCATCATCTGCTCTTTCTTCTGTGGTTGTCTGCTTTTTCTTCTGTGGTTAGCCTATAGAAAACTGTACATTACATACTGGACCTGAAAAAGACACAAGCATCTAAAACTGGCTTCTGTCATCAGTTTGTGACTGTAAATTTTAATTCCAATCTGTCAGAAGCTACATAGGTAATTTGAGTTTCACTGAAAGATATCTTATTTAACTGCATTTCTCATGTATGATCCAGGGTGTCTTTGCTCTTACTATGTTCAAAATTATAGTGAAAATGAAGATAGACTCATTGCTTTCATCATTTCTCCTCCTTTCACTTGCTTAGCTTTCTTACTGAGACCAGACTTTTGCCCTGCTCCAACAACTGGAATTTTGCACCTTGCTCTAGCCACTGGCCATAGATCTCACATACTGGACTGAGCTGTGCCTGACTGTCACAGGAAGATGTGTGGTGGATTCTAACCCCATGATAAAGCAGACTGGGGCTTTATTAGCAACAGTGTAGACAGGAGAGGACTTGGGGACATATGAAGTGATAAACATAAGCTGGTCAAGTACTGCAGAACACTCCACAGGGACTGAGTGGTAAACCTGAACTTGCTTCAGCCATGCTCATACCACTTTGTGTTAACATTTGAATGAGGGAATTATAAAAACCAGAGAAAAAAGTGAAGTTCTCACACCTATGTTCTTATGCTAGTTGTGCTCAACAGATTGAGGCAGAATTTTCAAATCCAAATGGTGACATACCACATATGGCAATAAACACAAAAGCAAGAGTTCTGGCTACTTCCTTTGTAATTAAAGTTTCACAGGAACCACTTCAGATCACAGCACTCTAGAATGACTAATGTATTGTTTAGAGGCTAGTACTACCTCAAAGCAGAACAATTTGTCTCAAGGTTTCTAGCGACTACGATTACAGAAAGCCATGGATTTAACAGGCAAGTTTTGACTGAAACCTTAAAACTGGGTTTTGTGTTAATTTAATTTTTGTTTATCTCATCGTGATACCTAGATCTTTACCTCTTAGTAAAAATCTATAACCCTGTTCATAGGAGCCACTTTGCTTGCTCTCTTTCTTGCCCCAAGATGCTCTTATTACTCTTCTTTCCTTTCCCCAGACCAAGTCGGAGCCTTAGAACCTCTTTAGGGTGCTTTTGTGATATTAGTATTATACTCACACAGAGACAAAACAAGAAAAAAAAACATTTATATGTGTAATCACTAATTAAAAAAAAAAAGTGAAAAAAGTTTGACAAGATTTACTTACAGAGAGCTTAAATGCAAGTTTTTGTGCAACTAATACTGAAAAGCCAGTGGAAGAAACGGTCTAAGAATTGGTTTGGAGTTTTAGAAAGCAGGCATTCTTGACTGCAGTGCTGGATGCATGGAAGATAATTTCACCTAGCGTGCATGCCATAGCTTCAGCACAAACAGGTTTTATAGAGTAACTAATTACATATTAATCAGATTAGTACACATACACCTAAAAATTATTGTAACTGATTATCATAGTACTGCCTACATGCAGTCATGCACAATGGTTCTTCATTTGAGTCGAAGGGCTGTTTTTATGACCACCAACCCATTCGAAATTCTGTTGGCTGTCTTTCAAGTCTTTGTTCATCATACTTGTTCTTTGCTCTTGGAGCTTAACATGGTTTTAGTCACATATGGTCAGTTTCAATATTATTCTTATCTAATGTGTAGGAACATGCAGTCTTAAGAGCAAAGAACTGTAAAACTTATGAGTAACTACCTCTACTAGTAAATTACTTGGCTACACTTTTTCTATTGTTTCAGTCATAGTGCTTAGGATAAGATTTTGAGTAATTATTTACTAAATCTTACTTTTACAGTCATTTAGCAGCAAACCAGTTTCCACGGCTGGTACAAAATATTAAAACCATAAAAGTATTTAGACATACCATACAGAATGTATGGACATATGTTATCACAACCAGAAAAAGGCTTAGTTGGATTAGTCTGGAATAAATTATTTTCCAAAAATTAGTGTTCTTCCACAAATGCTACAATTGTTAACTCCTCTAAATTAATTTATTTGTTAAAAAGCATATTCACCTACAGAGTAGCTAAATCTTGAAACTCTAAAATTAATTTTATCAAGATTATGGATGCTTCGGACACTTTTAAAAATACTGAAATACTTCTGTGACACAGTTTGGCCTGATGATTTTCTACAAATTTTTATAACTAAAATATATGTCATTCTAATGCACAGTCTTTGGAGCAGACTTTTTAAGGTGGTCAATATTTTGGAGAAAATTTAGTAAAGGTAAGCAACTCGGTCAAAATCCTTGCCTGTACAATATCTTCTGCACCAATTCCAAACTGAACTGTTATTTTTAAAGACTGAATAACTAGTTGAAGAACTCTGATCTTTTATTTTTATGTGCGTGCATTCCAACAAAAGCTAAGTCCTTCACCTACAGTCTAGTGTCTCAGACAAAGAGCTTTTGGAAACAGAGTTCCTAGAGAGATTTATATCATGATAGCATAGCTTTCTGTTTGAACTCTGTATCATAATTTTCTCATGAAAACACTGTAAAAATAAACTTTCCTAAAAGTACTAAATAATAGCTTTCACTATCAAAGTAAAAGTTAAGAAGCCACACAACACTAGACAACACTAAAAAAAGTTAGCAGAAACATAGAAAAGTCCTTACTTTAGAAACTGTTCCTGAAGATTAAACACACTAAAACCTAAATAAATTGTGTAATGCAAATGTGACTTTGTTGTTGTTGTTTTACAACGTGCCAAGTTTCTTGTGGCTCTTCTACAGACCATATGAGCCAGAACCTACTTAAGGATGGGTATTGCTGCACAGAAGTGAGCAATAAAATGGTCTTTTAATTAATAAAAGAAGCTTTCACAAGTGATAAACCTGTAAAAGAATACAGCTTAGCAAATGCAGGAAGACAGCCATTTCTTCTCTTTTAATGCGCTGATCTAAGTGTGTTGGTGTCAAAGAAATCCAAGTGCTTAGATGGACTTTTAAAGAGTTTTATCCATCCAAAAAATTCCCCGAAGACAGTGGGATTTCCAAATAATTAATTTAGTTTTACTAGAATACACTTCTGGAATAGACTGCTGATGGGAAAATATTATTAAGTTGGGAAGTGAACAGTATCTTAGGAAGTAAGTTTAACCTGTTTTATTTATGCATTTTTATTTCCCAGAAGATGAACAATCACAAGTTTTGTGTGGAACCTACAATTTCTAAGTAGTAATACTACTGCCAGAGTAAAATGAACTTCTCCAGATAGAAGTGAAATTATGAAAATGCAGTGAATTTTCAGTAAGTGAGCTTATTCATAGTGAGGGAGCACAGAGTAAAACCACATCTAGTTTGGTGTTATTTCTAAATAGGTTTTTGTTCAGAAATAGTTTTGGGGTATCTGGCAAGCTCTCATCATATATTACTATTATTTTGTGAGGAGGTGATGGCAGACACTGAAGTGGTTAGTATCCTCCAAACAACCTGCAGTAATCTGCAGGAATGGATCTTCAAGCAGTGATCTGAGGAGAAAGTTGAGAAGGTTTGATTCCTGAAACAAACAAACAAGAAAAACAACCTAGACTCCTACCAGGCAGAAAGTTTTTATATTCACTGTTTTATGATCTACTAGTGTATTCTTTAATAAACAGTCATCTACAAAAGCCACAAATAGTACATCACTAACTCCCCAAGAGTAAAGCAAAGCAGTGAATGAGACAGAGAGGCTGGGGTGGATAGAGGTGAGTGTCAGAGCTGTTTAAGTATCACAGTTGTCAAAAACATCAAAAAATATTAGTTATGACATCTCAGCCAAGGATAAAACAGGTAAGACTCAGCCAGTGGAGAATTATCAGATGATTAAAATGCTGTTCTATTCTGATCTTTATGGCATTCAGAGCTCTCTGGACTGCCCCAGATAGTACAGTATATGGATCTTGACATGCATGAATTATACTATGCCATATTTTCACTTAAAATGACCTATTGCCTGTTGCAAGTCAGTAGAAAGATGTCTCCATCTCTGCATTTTACAGCTAGCAAGAAATGTGGATATGAGAAAGAACTGTCCATTCACTCTGAAGTGCAAATTTATGTGCAAAGTTTATATAATTGACATAACATTGCCTACCTTCCATTTTCTTTAAACATTTCAAAATAAAACTCTAACCCAGAGCAAAGGGCAGTATAGGATCTTTTATACCCATTTATATCAATATATATACATCCTACAGCCCATGGGTTTACTTTTTACAAACAATTTTATTTTTTTTATAAAGAGAAATGCTTCAATTAATAGCTAGTCAATGTCTGGCAACCTAGAACACTACTGGCCTTATAGATCACCCAGGGATACATAGCAAAATTATCAGAAATCGAACATAATAGGGGATTTGCAAAGTAAAGGACAGAAAACCTCAAAAACCCACAAAAAGTAAAAGACACATAGATTGTCATAGTTGAGATAGAGTACAGCAAAAGCCATGAAAATTAAACACACCAGTAATATTTGTGTTAAACATTTGGTTTGGCCTATGAAACAGACCAATCACCGAAAGTGCCAGACACCTTCAGTTCCCTTGAGCCCCAGTTCTTCCAGGTATCATTCACTATCTTGCATTATTATTTTGTACTAATTCTCTCTCATATTTATTTTTGTACCACAAATGCTTGCTGATCCTAGCTTGCCAAAGCAAATGTAATGACAATTAATCCTACAGCTTTTAAAACATCCTGACCTGAAAAATATCTCTTCATATTGAAAACGACTTGAGAAAGTTAATTTTTGGTTTGCTAAGCAGTTAACATCTCCACAAGGTTGTAAGAAATCTAAGGGGAGAGAGAGAGAAAGGGACTGTTGCTGCTTTTTTAATGAAGTGTTCTGCAAATGTCTTATAACCAGCTATTGGCCATATCTGTACTTTATTTTTAAATACTTGGTATGTTACATGCAAAAATACCAAAATTATGTATCAAGCATGCACTTTGCAACCATGGCTGTCTGTAAAAGTTGTGTCCACTCCAAAGAAAATATCAGATTCAGCACAGGCATATGTTTTAAATAATCTAGGGATAGCATGCAGTCAGGAATAATTTATTATGCACATCTGTAAGAGTGCTATGTTTTAAAAGACACAGTTTTTATTATAGCTGAACATTATTTACTTAGGGGGAGGGGAGAACCCTGATAGTTTTAAAGAATCAGTTTTCTTCTTTAATAAAAATGAAAAAAAATCTTCTACACTCAATTCAGTCCAGATTGTATTTGATCATTCTGCATGGTTTTGTGACTTTTATACTTTTCAGCATGGTGAAACAAAGGATTAAAGCTCAAAATCCCCCTCTTTAAATGGAAACAGCTTTTACTAGGAGCAGACAGAAATCTTTGTTCCGCGCTGACAGCAAAGGGCTGCATTGTGCCCTTGAGACAGCCACCCACTGCCCATCAGAGTGGGAGAAGCAGTGTACATGGGCTGAGGGGCTTGCTTTTCTTCGGGTGTCTGCTCTGGTTTCTTTTATTTTTATTTTGTGGTGTGAGAAGATGGATTCTTTTAAAAAGAAAGTCTCTATCTTGCTGCTTGGATATGTCACCAGCAAAGGCTGCTTGTGATCTACATTGCTTCAGTGCATCACCTTGGCAGACCCTTGCTAGCACCCTGCATTCCTGGGAAGGTTCTGACTCACTACATGTTTTCCCTCCCAGCGCTCAAAGCACTACTGGCCAGGCAAGGGCATAGACATTTCAAGTTAGAGTCCTCCCTCAGAACTTAAAAGACAAAAATAAATCTAAGCCATTGGCAAACCTTCAGAAGGTGAGAACTATGTATATTTGCTACTTGGAGGCAAGTTTTTCTATGGCATGACATAAGGGACAAGAACTCATTGCATTTTGCAGCCTACAGAACAAGGAAAATATGCTCTAACTGAAGCTGTTGAGTTTCCTTCTGTAGTTCTACATAATCACAGCCTCCTCGTCCTTGTTTCCCACAAGTTGCAACCTTCAGCTTGCTCCTGGCATGAGAAAACTGCAGTTTCAGGCCTGCTGTTTTACTCTTGCCCACAGATCCTGGATGCTCATACCTCTCTGAACGTGACATTTCTAAGGTGGTGATGTTTGTTTATTTGGGTAATCTTTCCATCTCCTTGCATTTATTTGCACCTCACGTCTGTGTGCAGAGCACATGTTGAAAAAAAGTTCTGAAGCCAAGATATATTTTCTAAATATATTAGCAGTGAGATACCCTTCTTTTGAAGGCGACATCCTTTCTACCAAACTCCAGCTCTTACTCTTCCCTGCTGGCTATGAAGGCCAACAGCTTTGCCTTGATTGGAAGTACCCCGATAGATTGGTAGCAAAGTATGGAATAAGCACAGGGACAAAAATCGAGTCCTATTGTGATGTTTGGTTTTTACTGCATAATAGTAAGGCTACATTCTATTAAGTATCATTAGTTAAACATGCTTTCTGGTACATAACTGAGGGTGGGATTTGGAACTTCTATTTGATTGTGCTTTACCTTCTGCTACCAGTTTCAATGGCTTATGCGGAAAAAATATCAAAGAACATCTCTCATATCTTTTCTCCTGTTTTCCAAATAAAAAAGCAACTTCTCTGTACTTTTGAGCTCCTTGTTAATTCAATGTATTGAAGCAAAAATAAAGAAAATTGTGTATTTTGTAAAAGAAGGGATTTGGAACCATTTTAGCTGAGTAGCCCAGAAATTAAATGTTGAATATTATTAAGTACAGTTACTAAGTAATTATTGCATAATAAATCCATGAGAAAAAGTAATCAACCTCAAGTTTCTTCCTATATTTTTAGAGGCAAATAAAGCTTTCAAACAACATCTTAGCAGGATAATTTGACGTAAGTGCAAAATTTACAAATATCAGATTTAATTTGGTTATACTCAGATTTCATAGAAACTGCATGGTGTTTTGACCATGGCTGGATGCCAGGTGCCCACCAAAGCCATTCTGTCACTCTCCCCTCCTTCACTGGACAGGGGAGAGAAAAAAATATAACAAATGGGCTTGTGGGTCGATATAAGAACAGGAGAGATCATTCACCAACCACCGTCATGGGCAAAACAGACTCAGCTTGGGGAAAATTAACTCAATTTATTACGAATCAAAACAGAGTAGGGTAATGAGAAATAA
>JANZLQ010000079.1:25157262-25174926 GCA_026212715.1 Elanus axillaris | reverse complement strand
ATGGGGGAAGCTTCCAGCAGCTTCTCACAGAAGCCACCCCTGTAACCCCCCCACTACCAAAACCTTGCCACAGAAACTCAATACATACTCAAAACGCGTAATTTTATGTAACTATGAGTTACATATTGCATGGGCAAAATAGCATCAGAGAATTATGTTGATGAGCTTAAATAATAAACACATGAGCAATTTATGGTATTATCAGAAAGCGAAGGATCCAGTAGCTATAAAACTGCAATTTGACAGAAAGTTTCTGTTCACAGCATAAACTGGTAAGAAAAACAGAAAGGTTCAATTAAAAATAAATTATTTAGACTAATAATTGGATAGTGCCCACTGGTATATTATTCATGGGTTTAATAATACACATAGATGTGATCATTAACAGTAGAGTATTAAAAACTTGATGTGTTTTATTGTATTGTGTTGTAGTAAAACAATGTAAATATGCCTGAGTTGGACATCTTATAAACTCAGCATGAGTTAGAGGAGGAAAACCTGAATGATATTTTTGCTTTTGTTTTAACTAAATCTTGGGAATAGTGGTAATATATCAGATTTTGACCTTCATAAATACTGCACAGGACTCTGTGTTTTGATATAATCTATATTACCATTGAACTAATTTCTAAAGGACAGATTATGAGGACAGTCCTCCGGCCCCTCCTCCTTCTTTAAGAAGAAATGAAAATAGAAAGTTACAGGGAATGGAAATGTGAAGGATCTCAAGATATCATTGAGTTCCCTCCTTCTCAAAATGTGCAGTCCAGTAGAGATATGCAGGCTGACACAAATAGTGACAGACAGAGTTCTCATCAGAATAAAAGGGTGTGCACTAAGAGTCCAGAGGACAACTGACCCATTTCACCCTTATGCTGAAGCAAACTCAATTTATGTAGACAAGTATAGTAAGATACAGAAGATATGGAAGACAGTGGAAAAGATGATAAAAGATGATAGAAAGATGACAGTAAGACATGCTAAATTGGGAGTACTTGTGGCAGCAGGGACAAAATTATCCTCTCTAATGCAATATTTGTTCATTTCTATTAAGGAGATATCTCAAGTAAAGCACTGATTTCTGGAAATAAAAGACTGCAAGTATTCGACTACAAGTATTTGAGAAAACAAAGTACTGCTGGAGAAGTCTATAGCCAGTAGATTCACACTATATAACAATACTCAATAAAGCCTTTGTTCAGAATAACAGTCTTTGACAGGGCATATAGTACTAATAAAAGGCAAATTAACTGCTTTGTGGACTGTGCATTGACTTCAGTGTTTTCACCCTATGCAAACACCATTAATCACAGTTTCTGGACTGAAAAATGAAAGTCACAGAAGCCAGATTTTAATCACATTAATTATAGTTTCTATATTTAGGATCTGTATAATCACCACTTAGATTAACTTAATTTTGATAACAAAAATAATTAAGGTAAAAGACATTATAATAGCTGAACAGTAAAAACCTTATAAAAATATCTCCCAGCCTAGATCTATCAAGATGAAGGTCCTAGGATTGGGCCCAAATGTCATTTTTGTACAATTTAAAATTGAGTAAACTAACAAATACAGAACCTAGCATTGAATCCATTCTATTTTACTCATATTAATCATAATTTAAAGGTAATAGCTCTACAGCCTTCACTGATAAGAAAATCACATATACATCTTATCTTTATCCTAAGAAAATCATAACCATGCAGACCCTGTAGATACCAGCAAAAGGTGATTGTTTCTGACACACATTACCTCTGCTATTAATAGTAACATGTACCATTCTTCAACAAAGTCAATAAGCACCAGTAATTTGAGTCTCAAAACTGCAATGTGCATGTTAAAAAGCACTAGATTATATCCTGCAGTTTGTTTTCATTTGTGTTGTGTGTGTTCTTTAGTATGGCACCTTGTATATAAGTGCCTGTTACCTTTAATCTAATTGTCAGCACAACTTTTCTACAAACAGAAAATGCTTTATACTTATATATCTGGAAATGAAGTACAGAGAAAACAACTGATTTGCAAAGAATAATGTAAAAATTCTTTCAGAGCAAATAAATAAAAGCAGGATCATGTTGCTATCCAAAACACTGGACCATTTTCTTCAAGATCTTTTTCCATTTTTTATTGTTATACTTGAAGTAGGGAAAAGGGAAACAACTATAACTTCACCTAAAGAATAAATTGTAATTCTAATTTTAAATGCAAGTTGTTTTTTTTTTTAAATGCAAAAATATGATAATAGTCAGCCCAATTAATACAGGCACTTCTAAATCTCTTTCCTTTTTAAAAATTAAATATAGTTCTTTTTTTTTCTTTTCTCCATATATTTTGTTCTTCTCTCCAGCATTTTGGGTCATCATTCCTAAAGTGGGACTTTTTTGCTATAGTTGAATTATCTTTCTTATGAGAGAACATTCGGTTGCCAAAAGAAACTTCTGAACCAGAAGTCAAAATCTTCTACAAAGTGGAATTCAATCTGCCAAAATGGTGCTAGTAAAGTCACCGAGATATCACCCTTTATGTAATTCAAATATGTCATCCTCATTTCTGTTTTTTAACCTTGGTTTATAAAATAAACTAACATGCTTTCTCTCAAAAATATTTTTGTTATTAACGATAGAAATATTTCATTACAAAAAATCAGACTGGTATATTTTGGTAACACTGAGATGTGTATTACTGTAGACAAAATGTTATTCAATAACAAGGTGTTATTTGAAATATTTGGATTTCAAATGAACTTTCCATGTTTTCTTGTAAACACGTTTTAAAAAAATCAAATAAATACAATAAAATATTTTCTGTTGGTTTTTTTTTTTTTTTTTTTGTTATTCCTTCCCCAGGTCACCTAAAACATACTTGGATGTACTTACACTTTACATTTGTATTCACAACAGGTTTTAAGGGTCTTTGGTAAGCTGCTTCTACAGCCATCTGTGTAGTTATTTCAAGGAACTTAGCTGCAAAACTGAAAATGAGTCATATTAGTGTGACATGCTACATGCTTCCAGCTTTCAAATTGTTATTTCTGCATGATACTCACTACATTAGCTACCAGCTGTTTCAAAGGTAGTACAACATCTTACATGGACTCCTCTGCATCCTTTAGGAGATTAAGATTACTGTTTTTTTTTCCAAGGACAGTCAAATATTTGTAGTTTACTAAGGGGACCAATTTAGTCTCACAGAAAATATTCAATTTTTATAAGACAGTAATAGATGACAAGCAACATTGTATTTGAGCACCACTTGCAAGTGTTTGAAATTTGGTGTCAATTCCTGCTGTTGCCATTATGTACATCCAAGAGAACAAAATATTGACAGGAATGATAGAAAGTAATATAATGGAAGGTACAACAGGCAGTTACTATGTTTTTTCTATGGGTACAAATTAATTACTCCTTCTGACGTCAAGTGTACAATAATTTGCTGGAATTTTTATTTCTCTGGAAATTTTATAAAGTGTTTAGCTCATTAGTTAATGATATTTTTAGTTGCAGAGGGTTCATTCAGGATCCAATTTCCTCTTGTTGTACTGCTGTGTAGGAGGAAGGTTAAGACAAAGAAAAGATAGAAGCCTTACAAAGCTTGCAGTCCAAGAAAAAGAAAACACTTTGGTTTTTTGGAATAGAGTCAGCTCTAGGACTAAAATATGAATAAAAGAAAAATTTGCTGAAGGAAAGAGGCATGAATTTGGATCTAGATCGATTGGGCATTTTAACGATTAAACAACCATACTGAAATCACAACTTTTTAAAGTAGAACTACATTT
Source organism: Elanus axillaris (assembly GCA_026212715.1). NCBI lineage: Eukaryota > Metazoa > Chordata > Aves > Accipitriformes > Accipitridae > Elanus > Elanus axillaris. The sequence goes on along the minus strand of JANZLQ010000079.1, from coordinate 25,171,148 downwards.
CAGATTAATTCATTACAAGAATGCTATCCATTTTTGGTGTTGTTTATACATCACCAAATGCCAGTTGCCAGGAATGGCATTTCAGAGTTATTTAATTCTTTCAGCTTGTCTTCCCTGCCACAGAGAATCCCTTCTCCACCACAAACTGATGCTCCTACTGTGAACTTTTCTTCATTGGTCCACCTGTGACATGTGACATGAGACTAGTATCAGTATTAAGATGAGCAACTTTGCCTGCAGTTTTCCTTAGAGTGCTGCAATCAAACTGTTTAACACTTCAGTGGCATATGCACCCACTGATCACATCGAGACCTTCAACTGCCTGTGATCTGCCTTGTCCTTTAAACAACCTTGTCCATTTCTATTGCTTTTGTGCAATTTCTTCCAGCAGAGAATGTCTCATTCTTTTTAGATTCAAACATTTCTAAGAGTCACAGAATCTTAGTTATTTGTCTGTCCTCAGTCCCATTCCAAAGCTACAGCTGTGACGACCCTGCATGCCCCTATTAATGACACTAGGTGCTGAGGTACTGTTCAGGACTACATCTATTCCCCTGGTGTTGCTAAACTTCAATGACATCTGAAAGTCAAACACATGTGTGTGTACAGATTGTGGTCACTTTCACCTACATCTTTTTCAGATAAGTTTTAGCAGCTGCTCTGACTTTCTTTGCATTAGGGGATGCCATGGTCCTATTTAAAATGCATTCTGTAGAATTTTACAGATCTTTATCCCTCTTAGACATGATGGAAAATTTTGTAATGTGTCCACCTGCACACTAGTTACAAGCTGTGTTTCAGGTAGTAATTTAAACAGAGTTCAAGTGTAGCACATTAATACTGAGGAGTGGTTTATCTTTTCTCACAATTCATTCACAAACTTCTCCTCTAGCAATGTGTTTCTATTTCTCTACCCCTCTCATTTATCTAAATTTTCCTGTGGCTGTTCACTAGTGATTAATTTTGAAATATTTTAGCAACTCAGTCATCTTACATAATTTAAAGTGCCCTCACAACTTTTTTACATTCTCTTTTTCCTATAAGATATAAAATCAGATCTGTTCAATCTCATGTTGGCCACTGATAATTCGTTCTGTTTCTGTCATCTCTTAATTACTTTTGCCTTAAGTATTTCACTTCTGTATGATAATATTAAATAAAGCCTTTCCATCATTGTTAATTATAAGTGTGACTGTGAATAATTATTCTACAAGTTTGCAGGATTTATTTCACATTTACAGTGGAAAGGATATAATTTCTTTTAGAACTATAGTTAGACCTTAATTCACAATAAATAATGTAGATGGATAAGATGTGGAGCCTTCTCCTGATAATAGTCCTATATGTGGAAATATCACAAATCAGTTTCTTTGAAATCAGAGGAATTATTCCAGATTCAGCCCACTATAATGAGAGTAGAAATAGATACAACACATAAACCAAGCAATTTCCAATGCAGGGTACTCAATATAAATCAATACAGCTCAATTAACCTAGGCAGTGACTCGATATTTTTGGCACCCCAGGTACATTTGCAGACCATCTGAGTCTGGTTATATTTTTGGCTTCTTTTGTGTGTAGTAAGCAAATATACTACCAACAAGCAACCTTGATAATTATTGAAGTCTGTAATAACATCTGGTTACCAGTTGGTAGGCACAACATCACACAGATGTAATTCTGCCTCATTCTGCTCTTAGAATACAACATTAAGAGTGAATCCTACTTATGACACTCAGGGATAAAGCACATGCTTAAATTTTACCTGTTTAAATGAATTCTAGTCACTTATCTGATTAACAAATTATGTTTCTCCAATGAGAGATTACTATGTAGACATAATTTAAACTAAGGAAATTAGGACTAACAGCTTCCCCATGGCCAGCATCTCAGGAACCATTTGCACATGCCTGAAGGTGTTCTTTGAAAAATAAGAGCTTCACAAAAAAAGATAGGGTTATACAGGTATCTTCTCCAAAACTCTTCTGTGTAGAAATGCCAATGCAAAAATTTGAATAAGGGATAAAACAGGGAAAAAGTTGCAAAGAGATGGTTGTTTAAAGATGTACTGCACCTGTGCAATCCCACTGCAACCCATCCACAAGCCAAGGTCTTCTAACTTTTGGCCTAAATCCAAAGTCCCTGCAAAAAATAAATCAGGTGGGCAAAATAAAGACTACACAAGTTATTGATTTGCTTTAGAGTAAAAGGAAGTATGAATAAAAGTGTTTATGGTGACCTAAAATAAAAAGTCTTAAAAGCTCCTATCACTGATGAAGCAGTGAGAAGAAAGCTAAGGAACCTCCGAGAAGAACAGCTATTTAATTCTAATATAGAGTCTGAAGGTGAACAGAGGGCCTGATTACAAATTGGAGGTTTGAAGAATAACTTTTGAAGAGCACAGTGAACAACCCTGGATGGAAGAGATAGACACATCTACTTGAATCCAGACGAGATGGTTCTTTCTGTCTTTGAGGAAAAAAAGGAGAAAAGACTATGAAGTGTTTTGTCCTAGAACAAGAAAATTCTGAAAGACAAAAAGAGAAAGATAAAGAATTTTTTACATGAGCAATGGTTTTATTATCCTGAAAGAGTTAAATTTCTACTGTTGCCTAGTGAACCAGTTTCTCAGCAGAGTTAAATAACAATGAGCATCATCTCCTGATGCCAAATGAAGAGCAGAACTCAACATTTCTATAATTAACTTCATACAACATTTTAATTGTCTATAGTCTTGGGGGTTTTAGTATTTATTTTAGCTGATTTTCTAGTTTTCATTTGTATGTTTGTAAATAAGAAGCAGTCTTTGGGAGGAGTCAGCATGAGGAAGTGGTTATATAGTGAACTATTTTGAAAGAGCACTATTGACACATAGGATAGATTGAGGTATCTTGTCACAATACCTGTGGAAAAGGAGTCCATTTGCAATCAGACAAGGTGGCTATTGGATTAAAATGGGTTTATCACTGAGGAGAAAATAACCATGGTACTCTATGACCTCTGTTACTAGAATATTTGTATGCCTCACTATTATTGATGTATTTATCCTCACAGTACCCCTGTGAGACAAGGAACTACTACAAACTACATCTTTCACAAAGGGAACTGAGACATAGGGGGATTGTAAGCAATTTACCCATGGTCACACAGGATTTATGTGATGGAACAGGGAGCTGAACTGTTGTTTGTCAATCCAATCAATGCTTCAAAAGCACAAGGCTGTCTTACCTCTCTAGGCCTCTAGCCAAAACTCAAACTCCATTGAAGACTTTTTGTAAACTGTTCATATGAATGGTCCCTTTCAGGTATTCTTTCTTTATAGGCAATGGGAGGTGGGAAAAAGGTAACAAAATAAAAATAAGAATATAATCTATTTTAAAAGTATGAGTTAAAGAATCTGTATCAACAGGAGTTGTTAGTACCAAGCTTTCTTAGATTACTAACCATATATTTAGGCAACCTCTTCTCTAAAGGTCTTCAGAACAGTTTTATATAAAAACCAGACAAGTTTGGATTCAGCTTTCATGTATTCCCCATAAATTAAGAACTGTTATATTATAAACATTATGGATCTTTGCAAAAAGAGATAACAAAAACCTAATTCTGCTTCTGACTTTTCCCCCAAAATGGCATTTTTAGGCACTATTACTTGAACAGTAAGCATGGTCCCTCTGCTTAGGAGCACTGGCATGTGGCTGGAGGTGGGTGACAAGCAGGATGGGGGAAAACCTGATTCTCTCCTAAGCTGCAGTGACACTAACATGATTTGGGCCACACAGTTAGCTACTATCAGCTATGCAGCCTCTGCTTGAGATTAGAACTTTGTTCTCTTCATTAGTGTAGTATTTTTCTAGTGTTATTTATGGTTGTAGCTCTAACCACTTTCCCAGAAGACAGTAGTTCCAGGAATAATGCTACTGCTGGAAGTGTTTGGTTCAAATGTACTGTTCTTGGCAAGGCTGTGACAGCATGGCACATGCACGCTTGTGTGTATATATGTCACTGCATCTGCTTATACAAGAGGATGTGATTTTAAGTATACTGATCTATTAGGAGGGCTGGTAGATTTTATTCCAAAAGCATATACAAATAGAATAAAATCACTCTAGAAGTGCAAGGCAAGGAATAATAAATGTGAACTAATTCTATAAATCCAAGTCACATTTTCTATATGACAAATAACCATTATCGATCTCATGCTAAGTGAGCATTTAAAATTTTAGAAGTCAAAACAATGGAAAAATAGAATCCTTTGTCATAAAAGTCAGCATGACAATTCATCCCTCTCAAGTGTCACAGAGCCCTAAATTCTGAAACCCAATTCATTCTGGAATAATAAAATGAAAAAAAGTTCTAAAAACATATAAATGTCATATTCTCTTCTCAAGCGATTCCATACTCTGAAGCTGCATCTTATATGTCTTTTTTTTTACTTTAGGAAGCTACTCATGCTATTTTTTTGCCATCTATACTCCACATTGAAAAACAATGCTGAGAATTAGACTATACAATCCTATCTATTCCAAAAGAAAAATCAATTGAATGATGATGCTATACTCTTGGCTTCTTTCTGAAAAATAAATATTAGATGGAAAAGTAATTCTTAGGCTGCATATCAAATTGCTCAGATTTTTTTAAGATTAAATCCTTGCAAATTAATCTGTCAAACCATTTTTTAAAAGTAGTAGTACTGAAAATTCATTCCTGTCTTAAATTCCTCCTTTGTGAATGGTATCCCTCTGAATTTATTTATAGTTTCTTAAGAAAATTTCATAGAACTGAGATTGACCATTTTTAACAATCTCTTCTGTGAACTTTACATCTGTCTGCCACAAAACACCAGAGATAGTCCATGTAGACACTGATTTTGTCAGAAACATGGCTTACTTCTATCGTTCTTTAGAAGTGTCTCCAGCATGCCATGCACAAATATAGTTTCCCTTCAAACATTTGTTTTCTATCATCATGCATTCTTATTTAACAAAGAAAATCAAGAAAAAAAAATTTATATGTTGGCATATGTAACACAGTGAGGTCTGAGTGGCACATTTTGTCTCTTAAAATGGACAAAAACACCTATTAGTCAAAAATGTGGATCTGTTCTTTTCTTTCTTTCCCTCTATGCCACTTGCAGATTTCAATCTTACAGAGGCACGGCTGATGTTCAGTGACATGCCTTTTTTTAATGTTCCATCTTTCAGGAAGAGGAGTAGGATTTTTTGGCACTGAATAATAAAATGAGTGACACCGCTCAACTTCACGATGTGGCAACAGCAGTAGTAAGCAAGTGCTTTTCAGGGGCCACTGGCAACATCAGTGTCATCAGCGTAAGCAAGTTGGCCTCCCAGGCATTTAGTGGTGTGCCATGTAGTAAACTGCTTCTCCACCCAGCTTTAACATGGTGGTGGAGATTGCTGTATACTGTTGAATAAATATTACAACATACCAGGATTTCAGAACATACACTCAAAGACCTCATCAAAGCCTGAGCAGGTGACAACCATCAGGAAAGTATTTCTTTTGACCTATGGATAGATCAAAAACGTCATAAAGGGAATAATATTGGCTTGTCATATCTAAGTGTTAATGAAAAAGCAAATTTGTTGAAAATACTAGACCTATTACACTATCTTGCTTGGGATTGACGCCTGTATACACACATCGCGAATTCTCCCCTCTTTCCCCACTTCTTCTGAAGTAACTTTTGCATTGACTAAGCCTTCTAAAAGGACAGGAAGTGGACAGAGGAAAGTGATTCAAGATAGCACCCTCAGTAAGAGAAAAGCAAATGAAACTCTATAAAAGCTAATCAGCACATAAAAATGACTAGCTAATTGCAGGTCTATTTTGGTTGCCAGGTAAGTGTGTGCACAGCTTCGAAACAGCTGTGATGTGAACTATTTCTCACCTGAACATTGGTCTTGAAGAAGAGTAGGCTGGGGAAGAAAAAAAATATATAAAAAAATAGTGTTTAATTTCATTTGTAAATAAATAAAGGGGCTTAAAAAACATTTTCCAAAACTCTAATAGGTTTTGCCTACAATGTATACAAGTATGAAAAGATACAAGACTACTTCTTACTATGGTCTCCGGCATGTCCAAAGGACAAAGGATTTTGCTGTAAGAATGTCTCTCTCCTTTCTCCTGCTTATATGGATATACACAGGGTGCCTTTTTGATTTGAATTCCCTCAGTCAGAATATGGAATTAAACCTCTCATGTTCAGTAACTGATCAAGAGCTACCAACATAAGAGGGGATGCCAGCCCTTACTCCCTAGAAAGTTGTCATTTCTACAGGTTTATTAAAATGAAGCTTAATTAAGATTGAATTTAGCACCTGATGAGGAAATCTGCCTGTTCTTTAATTTTAAAGATAAAATAAATATGTACTTGAATTTTTTAAATGACTAATTTTTTTTTAATTAATATGTAACCAGGAGAGATTATTTTTGGTTTATGATTATCTTTTTTACAATATCAGTAATTCAAAATATACATGTTGTTTGGTCTCAAATCCTGAACACAAGAATGGGTAATGAATATTACACACTTAATAAACAAAGCAGTTTTTTCCACTTTCAGTTATGGGAAATTAAGTTTGGAATTAGCCTCCTGTACTCCAAGGAGATACCCCTTTAACTACCATAACCCATGAGAGAAAAGAGGTCAAGGTAATAAAAATAAGCTCAATCTCTGTCCCACTATCCCAAATTTTGGAGATTAATTTTAGCAATCAACTGCCAATTAGTGCAATTTCTTTTAATGTCACTGAACCTGCTCAAAACAGTGTTTCCAACATTTCAGACTGAAGATTTTCATCCTTTAAAAATACTCATCAGATATTCAGAATCAAAGCATACTTGCAACTTCACTATAAAGACTACCTGTTGCATTGACAAACCAGTGATAAAGCCATTCAGTTGTTCTTCAGTTCGCTGATCTTGTTTCAGAGAAAATCTCCAAGATACAAAATGCCCACCAAGAAACTTTACCCACTACGACAGGAAGGATAACCTGGCTGGGGTGGTGGGGAGGATAATAAGTCCATAGGGAGTCTTCTACTGCCAACACAAACTGGCTGATCCTCGGGAATAGTGAGTACTGGAATATCAGGCTCTAGGATGATGGGCAAATAATGGTGAATGAAAGACACTGCCATCTCATTGATTTCTGCTCTAAGCAATAGGTAGAAAATTTGATTAGACAGATAATTTGCTTCTTACTTTAGTTTAAATTCTAAATTTAGATTCTTACTTTAGTTTAAAAACATAAAGGTCAGAGAAGACCTAGGGTTTGGGGGGGAAGGGTTGTATATGTGCATATCTATGACTGAAAATTAATGAGAACTACTATAACAGAGGTTATATCAGTGAAGCTATGATGAATCATGGGAGATTAAAAAAAATCATTACTTTCCATAGCTTTTTAAGTCATACCTGGCATATGATTTCTAATTTTGTTCTAATAATAGAGTAGATATACAGGGCCAGAGTAGAAGCAGAGTCATTACAGAAGACCAGGATCCATTTCAGAAGAATGGAAGATTACTGGAAGTTCTTCACTACAAATTAATTATTACAGAAACATTAATAATTTCATCATTCAATTCACTTTCATGTAACTCCTGGAGAAATAAAGAAAATGGCCTAGTTGCTATCATATTGCTGACAGTTTTACCCTGTCAGTTAAATTGAGAAAGGATCTCTGATCATGGTGATGTTCCTTCTGTGACTTTTATGAAAAGAAAAAAAAAGAAAAGCAAAAAGAAAAGAAAATCAGCTCTTGAAAAAGCAGAGTATTTAAAGCTTGTTTCATTCCTTAATTGAGGAACAAAACTGACAACAGATGAGCTAGGAAGAATTCACACAGAATTCCACAGGCAATTTCTATGTTTTAAATGACATAAAAAGTTAATTTTAGAAAAGGCCAAATACATTATTTGGAATTTTCCAATATAAACAGCTAACATATTTCTAAGAGTAATTTGCTAGATATCTATATATTCACAAAGTATTTTAATTAGTTAATTTCATAGTTTTCTCCTAAGAAACACTTTTCCTCTACTCCAACACACATACTTGTGTACAGAACTGCAGGCTCATAAATAACCCTTTTTGTCAATGGCAATTCTGCTGCTAAATTTATTTCCTTGAAAGTTACTTCCTTTATTCCCTTACAAGCCAAAAAAATATATACCACATTATACTTGAAATAAAAGGAACTGATTGAACATAAAGGTGATTCTGAAAAAAATGACCTCCACCAGTGCTCACATAGGTGATAGGATAAAACAAGCAGACACTTTTTCGTTGTGTAAGAAAGAATTCATAAATGGGCTACTTGAGAAAGTGAATAATATTCTTGGGCTGTTATGAGTCCTGTTAACAATCACTACGAAATAGTGGTCTAGACATAGATGCCCCCACACTTCAATGGGAAATGATTGGTTATTCATCTTAGTAAGAGCAGGAGGAAAATTAGAATAGAGTGGGAACAATCATACAGAATACTCACTGTCTGCTTCATCCTAACATTCAACAATATTAAAATATGATATAGCTGAAGCTCATTTGTTCACAGGACCTTACTCATGTCATCATCATTCTTGATAATAACCACCAGCACATATTTAAATTATACCAGTGAAATAGTACTTGAAGAAATCCTCCCAAGTAGTCTCTCCTTCTGAAGCAACCACTGAATCTTAGATAAATATGCACAAGTGTGGTAGACTTTTGGTGCCTGTTTGTATTCATTCTAATCCTTTCCCTGCTCACTGCCCAACCCTAAATAAATATCCTGCATTCCTGCTTTTAGTGTTAGTTAGACTCATAGTTTTCTCCCATAAAATGTATTTTTCCAAAGCAGTTCTTTTACAAGACAACTTTTACCATTTATACTTGCATGATATTGTTTGTGGAGTCATTTGTAGGAATTGATGCAAGATTTTATGTATTTAGACATTATCTGCACAAAACCAGTCTCTCTAACTCATAATTGCACAGTTTTCTCTTGGATATCTGTGTAACCATTCAAGAAATCTCCCTAAACTGACTAATTTGAAAATCCTTTTGTGATTAGATCATAAAAACATGGGATTCTAAAGAAGATTGTGGTTTGAGGTGTATATTGCTGTGAAGACTTAGCTATTCCATGAAGCCATCACGAGTTTCATTTGCCAAGAGACCACAATATGAAAGAGAAGGGGAGTGGGAGTGAGAAAAAGAGGAAGTGAGAAGGAGATAGGAGAGAGAAGGAGAAGAAGGAGAAGGAGAAGGAGAAGGAGAAAGGACAGAAAGGGAGAAGGAGAAGGAGAAGGAGAAGGAGAAGGAGAAGGAGAAGGAGAAGGAGAAGGAGAAGGAGAAGAGAAGGAGAAGGAGAAGGAGAAGGAGAAGGAGAAGGAGGAGAAGGAGGAGGAGGGGGAGGAGGAGGAGGAGAAATTTTGCCACCTTAGGTGTGTTTCTCCAGACAGATTTGCAGAGAGCAGGGGCAGGTGCCCAGGGCCAGGGTGCTGTTATTGGGGTGACCTTTGCAGCAGACTAATTTCTCCACCGGTGACGTTCCCCGCTCACCTCACTGACTAATACATAGGAAATAACCGAAGGTGAAAGCGCGCCATGGCTGGCTCTTCCGCTTCTCTCAAACACAGCCTCAGTTCCCACAATTTTGGAAAGTATCAGGGGAAAATTAATAATCAGGGTGAAGGATGTGATGTGATTCTCATGATCATTATTTTCTGGGCTTTCAGAAACAAGCAGCAGGACTGGGGCTTGGGCTCTCACTTTAAAACATGACCCTAGCAGGCGAGCGGGCTGGGGAAGTCACCCCTAATTCAGGATGGCCAAGGCAGGGGTTCTGAGCCAGGGCAGGCAGGGCTCACCCTGGGCTGGTGGCTCAGTCCAGCCTGCCCTGGGTCCTCTTTTCCAGTCTCCTCCTGGTACTGCAGCATCACTCCTTTCTCGTGAGCTTCTCGCCCTGCTTGGGCCACACAGCAAGCCAGGGGTGTCATCCCCCCCTTGTCACCTTTCCATGCCGCCTAGCCAGAGGCCACCACCTGGCAGGGTGGCAAGGGTGGTGAGGGGCTCCAAGGTGGACATTGCCTCTTCCTTTGCAATTTCCTGCATTCTCATTAAAAAAAAACCCTAACTAAACTAAACTAAATTAAATTCCAGAAAATATGGAAGCTGACAGCAAGGCTTTTCCACCTCGAGGCTTTGTGTCCCCAAAAGGTGACACCAGGCACCCGGGCCGTGTGTGGGAAGGCTTGTTTGGCACTTGCAACTTGTTTTGGTTTCTAGACGCGGAAGATATGATAGGTATCACTGCCGAGATCGCTACTCACCAAACTAGGGATCAGCAGGAAAAACTGGCTCATCCTCCCCACCCTGCATAGCAGCAGAGGACTCTGATTAAAATCGTAGCACGAATTGCTCAAACTTTCCAATGCACGCTTGAAATGGGGCACAAGTTGGTATCCGGGGTGGGGAGGCTGCCACGTCCACTAGAAACCCGTGGTGGCTAGATGCAGACCATAGAGCAATGTTTACAGATGCTCAGGTTCCTTCGGAAACCTGTGCCCCAGCGCTCCCACCTGCTCCCCAGCAGGCTGGGGACCAGCACTGACACCGGAGCCTTTCCAGGCTGCTTGGGGTGCAGGATGAGGCTGTGTGCAGCCAGGAAGCACCGGGGAGCTCGCAGAGCCGCAGAGCACGCAGCAGAAACCGCAGAGGAGGGCAAGCCAGGAGCTCTCCAGCAGCATGCTCATGGAAATCTTGCTCCGTTGCAAGAGAGACAACAGGGTTTTTTTCCTCTTTTTGCTGAAAATAAATTTAGAAGGATGAAAAGAATAAAATAAAAGATCAATCTCACAGCTAGGAAGCCACTGAGGGGGAAGGTGAAGTGGGCAGTGGTGCCATGCCCCAGCCCAACACATGCCCTGGGTGCCAGCATTGCAGAGGAGCCCGGCCCCAGCCTCGCAGCAGTCCCCAGCTTTTGGGCAGGCTTTGCACCTTGCCTGCACCCTGCCAGACCAGCACAGCTCCTGCTGGCTCTTACATCAGCTTCTCCATCGCCAAGGAAAACAGCCTGGCTCCAGCCGTGCTGTGGCTCCCCACTCATGCTGGTAAATCCCCTCCAGCCCTATGAGGTGGATGGCACATCTTGGGGTTACCTGAGGGGGGCCTGAAAAAGATCCTCTGACACTAAAAAAAAATAAATTCTCTGAGCTGAAATGTGGTGAATTGTGTGGGGCAGTCCTCTTCTATTTGGCCACCGAAAGAGCAAAAGAAGGGTTAAAAAGGAAGTAGAAAGAGGAATAAGTGAGAAAACAGTTTGTTCTTCAAAACTAAGAGACGGGAACTTCAGGAAGCACGTCACACCACTTCATTGAAGCATAAATGTCCTTTTCTTCCCCAAGAAGAAGCTGGCCCAATGTGTCAGCAAGGGTCCCACCTACACAGCTGGGACCCAGACGAGGCCCCAGTCTCCTGTAGCCATCACCATCTCGAGGCACACAGCTGTCACCCTGAGCAGTCACCTCAAGGGATCGAGGGTCAGTCCCAAAATGGCTTAAAAGCATCTGGGGTATTTAAGGAGCACTGAAAATTTGGAAGATGAAGAAGAAAGCAAAGTTCTCAGATGGAGCTGACTGAAGCCCAGAGCTGAATGTCCTCAAAGTCCAGGAAAGCAAACTTTCCAAATGAGATGAGGAACATAAATTACCACAAAAAGGTGCTGAGTAAGAGAAACACATATGTTCCCAAAGATCCCTCTTCCGCTGGTTTAACTGAATTTGCATCTGTGGGTCTGACCCAGACAGGAGGCAACGTGGCTGGGGCAAGAAGAGGAAATGTTTAATAGTGTTTGTGAACAAACACAGAAAGCATCAAGGTCTTTCAGATACTTCTCAGAAATTAGGAAGGCCCCTGCAAACGATTTGCATGAGCAACGCCTGACCCTTCGGGGAAAGGCAGTGGCTCCAGGGGGGTGAGTAAGCAGCAAGTAAGTGGAGGGATGGAGCAGAGTCACATAACTGTTCCTTTAGCAAGTGGAAATCTGCAGGGTCTGCGCAGGGCAATGGTAACTGTGATGTGAAGGTGCCACATGGCTATGGCATGGGGCCACCGCCACCTCCGGCATGGCAGCAGGGTGCTGCTCCTGCCAGCGGCAGAACTAATGCCCAGCCTGGTGGTACCAAGGGCTCTTGGTGGATCATGTCTAGCAAGTGGTGCTGCTAAAACCCATGGAAATCAGGAGCTGCTGCTGCTGCTCAGGGTCTCGGGAGCCCACCTATGCTCAGAGCCAGTTGGGGCAGGACCTGGTGCCAGCTGGGATGCGTCTGTGCATCCCAAGCAAAACCCTGGCAGAGGTGCCTCCTGGTGCAACCTCACACCCTCCTGCACCCAAGGGGCAGCTCTGGGCAGCACTCTGCCCGCAGAGCCCCAGTCCCTGGTGCCCCCAGCCCTGCTGCACATGATGGCCCCCTCCAGCCCCTCGTCCCCAGCACCCGCACATTCTGCACCAGCTGCTCCTTCACGCTGTTTCCATTTGAAGCTGGGTGAAGCGCCGGAGGACCTTTCTCAGCAGTGTCATCCGCTGCACGTTAAGAAGTGCGATCGCGGAGATTGCTGCATCAAGATAAACAGCAGAGGAAGCAGGATGTCAGCTTCTCCGGAGGGGGCTGCGTCATACTCAAGCTGTCGTTGGCCAGCCTTCCTTGGGACAGACAGCAGCTGCGGACAGCGAAAAGAGCACAAGGGTGTGACGGGGGGAGGATATCAGGGAGCAACAATTTTAGGCCTTTCTGGAAGATTTAAGAAGTTTCTGGAAGAAAGGAGCAAGGTTGGGATCTCCACGCCGACGGCTGGGATGCGCAGCCCAGGGGCAGGAAGGGAGCACAGGGTCTGGCAGCAACAGCGGGGGCACGAATCGGGGGAAGAGGATTCCTAACAGCAAAATGGTTTCAGGCTGCGCACTCCTCCGCCTACACCCGCTGCCGCCGCAGCAGCCGGGCACTCCAGTGAGGCTCCTGTGGACGGAGCCGGTGCCAGGGAGGCCAAGACACCAACATGCCCCCCCTCCAGCTGAGGCTATGGGCTTGCAAAGACATCTCTGGGCTCGGGGACCCCTCTGCCCCGGCTGGCAGCCGAAGGGTGCGGGCACCACATCCGCGGCCGCTCCAGCCCACTGAGCCCTGGGCTCTGGAGCGGGCAGGGGCTCGGGCTCAGGCTGCCAGCCTGGTTTGGGTGGGAAGAGGGCCCGGAGGAGCACCCAGCCGAGCAAGGTGCAAGGTGGGAGGTGCAAGGTGTGAGGCCGTCTTCCCGGCTGAGGAGCCGCTCTCTGCCCCCCTCAGACCTCCCGCCACACTCACCTCCCCGAGCAGCAGGCTCCTCCAGCCCTTCATTTACAATTAGTTATTATTGCAATCATTTGCCATTCATTTACCAATTATTTTACTGTATAAAGGTTTTTAATTGTAAAAAAGTCAAAATAAAAATTTTTTTACAAACGTCAAAAACACCCACCCCCGGGCCCGCACCCCTCGCCGTCGGTCTGCACCCCCCGCGCCGCTGCCCTCGACCCACGTGCGAGGCCTTCTCCCCGGCCGCCCTCCGAGCGGGACGGGGGGCGTGGCGCGGCGTCGTGACGTACAGTAGCGTCCCGTGACGTGTGAGAGGCGGAAGTGGCGGGGGTTGCCGGGGTAACCAACGCCGTGGCGGTCTTGGGGGGGGCTGCGGCCATGGGCGAGCTGGGTCCGGACGATGGGGCCGAGAACACGTACAGTCTGCGGCCCAGCCTCCAGCGCCGGTAAGCCCGGGGGGGGCTGGGGCCCTGGGCGGGGGCTCTGGGACGGGAGAGGAGATGCTGGGGGCGCCCGGGGCCTTTG
>JANZLQ010000079.1:25111025-25131229 GCA_026212715.1 Elanus axillaris | reverse complement strand
GGGGCATGACTGAGGCTCTGGAGGAAAGATTTGCAAAGCTACAGTAACAAAAGTGTTCTGATGGCATTTTTTCAACAACTAATGAAAGCAGCATGTAGCTATAATGTAAATGTTTTTGCCCCAAAGGCCAATGTATTATGCTACTGTGTTACAATGCCTGCATATATAACGCATATTTGTATAAATAAGACACAGCAGAGAACCTAAAGGGCTCAATTCTTTTTTCCTTAAGGCTTATGTCAACGGTAACTCTCTCTGACTATAACAAAGCAGGCTCAGTCTTCCAGTGAGCTGGGCTCATAAACAGATTTAGGCTGGCTGTGATAAGCTAGTGGAAACACTAGGACAGTATGATACAACACACTGAGCAAACTGGGGCTAATTTTAAACACCTAACTTCTCAGAAATTCTCCAACATTTTACTTTTCAGAAAATCTTTGTATGTCCTTTTGTAGTCTCTTGTCACTTTTGCTTCCAGAAATGCATTCCCTGAGTTCATAATAAATTAGATATATTTTGTATTTAAATGCTGTGAAGTAAACTCATTCCCATTCAGCCATATGTTTTTGGCAGTGCTAATATTGTATTAGTCTTAGTTACCGTGTATTTTGATTGTATTGATTTAAAACCTTATTTATCAGTAAACAAGTCTTTAAACAATGTAAATAATCCTTGGCTGGCCAAAGCAGTGTTATGAAAGAGAGTAAATCTGATAGGAAACAGCACATTCAAACTCTATTTTTAAAAACCAGTAAGGAGTATTGTGTAAGACATATTTCCCCTTTTTCTATTCTTTCTAAATATTTATGTTTTCAGAATTTATACAACTGAAAGTAACTGTCCTGAATGCCTGGTTTATGGTACCTAATGCAGTGACAAATAAAATTAGTTTGATGCAATTTTCATGGCTTTTTTTCCTTGCAGTTATACTGAATATGTAACATGGATTAATACATTTTCCTTCTGACTACACTTTCCACTTCCTCTTTGTCTCAGGGCTATTTTCACATATCAGTTGTAATGTGTATGAAAACAAAAGTATCATGTGCTTACTGTTTCAGTAGGACAAAAGAAGCTAGAGAAACAGAGATATTTATTAGTCTTTCCCATTCTTTAGACAATGGATATAAAAGACAAATTCATTGATGTGTGCTTTGCCCTGAAAAAACAAATTCAACATCTTTACTAAAATAAATCTACATTTTTTTTCTGTGATTTCAAGAAGCTGTTCGGTCTCAGGTTTTTCTATTGCTGTTTATTCAGTGTTCACCTTAGCAAGCTGTATTTCATATATACAATCTTGGATTTTTTTCTTTCTCTAGAAGAACTTAGGTGATCAATTGTATTTACTTAACTAGCATGAGAATTAGTATCTAGAAGCAAACCCATCTGAGTGCTATGTTAATCAGTTATTCTTTTTCCTGTCAGCACTAACAGCTTTTTCAATAAGGATACTTATTTTCTTGAAAAGTTGGTATAAATAACTCCAGTATACTCACTTAGAAAAACTAAAACATTGTAAGCATATTAAAATGGTTTTCTTTTTTTAGCTGTGCTTTTTACAAGACAAACATACCACTCTTTAATAACAATCTTTCAGCCCCTGACTAAAAAGTATATTCTATGAGAAGTCATAAACAACCATACAGAGAGTAGGTGAAGTATAGGTCTTGAATGACTTTATAGAGAATTGGTACTGTGGAGAACAATGAAGTAAAACTGCGGATGATGTGAATCACAGCAGAGATTCCAAATGAAGTTTTAGCCTGTTCTTCATTAAGTGGTAAGAACACACTATGTAATTTAATTCATTTCAGATCTCTTGTTTCTTAAACTTCTATGCACCACCTACCCCTTCAAAAGAAGTGATCGTTACATCCCAAAGTTGTTCAGGAATCAAGGTTTCAATTTTGGAGAGTTTTTTAAAGATGTCAGAAAGTCATCTCTTTGGGAATGAACAAAAAATTAAACCCTTAAAATTTATTACAAACAGAGCATTTTTTTTTTAAAAGTTTCAGGTCACTTTGCTTGTACTTTTTTTAAAAGAAAAAGAAGGCATTTATGGTCATTTTATTCAAATTATTCACTTTGCATATATTGGTATGATTATAATTAAGCTGAATTACAAGATATTTTAAAATAGGAATGTTCTGTTCTAAAACAGTAAACTTATTGAAGACTTCAGCTTTTGATTAAAACAATTTTTTCATCAAAGGTGACTGATTTCTGTGAAACCTGGGGCTACAAACAAATTGTCATTTTCTGAATGAATACTCCAGTGGGGACTTCCAGTCAGCCCCACTACAAATTTAGATCAACATTAAGTAATTTGCATTGACACAATCCAGGTGGGAGAAAAAAAAAAAAGAAAAGGAAAAAAATAGAAAAAAAAAAGACACATTCTTTAACATACAAAAAGTATTTTTTTACTTTCCCTGTTCTCCCTCTTCAGTCAAGGACAAAGGAAACCGAATTTGAGTTAAAATACAACTCAGGTTAGAGCACTTACTCAGAAATGTTTGAATTCAAAGGGCAAAATCTATATTTCTTTGTGAGGCTGTGAACATCACTCTTCTAAGATTAAAAATTTCGAAAACTTTCTAACAGCTAAAGTTCTAGAAAGAGTAACACTTTCACAAAAATTGGAAAACATCCAAATTAGACAAAAAAAGTGAAATGTTCCTAACTGTAGAGCTCAACTTGGAAATAGTTTAAAATCCAGAGAAACCAATCCATGTCTCTGCTTCCAATAAGAAAAGTTGAGAATTCCCTTATGCATGCCATTTAAGACCCTAATTTCTGTAATAATGGTAGTAAAACATCTTTATTACAATTTTTAAGCTTATAAATTGGAGCAAAAGAGCTGTTGAATGGTGGGCTCGTTCATTGTTTTATCCTGAAAATGTGATGCTAAGTCTTTTTCCTTTGTTCAAAGTTTTGAAGGTACAGATTTTTATATAGAATGCCTTTGGCTTTGAACCTTTCAGTCTTAGCCTTTCCTTTTCATGAAAGCAGACTTTTGCATTCAGTATTCTTCTGAAAAGTTTGTACCTGAGTATGAAACTCATTGTGCATAATGAGATGACTAATTAAGATGACTATTATTACCTCATAATTTTTTTTTTTTTTGTGAACTATTCTTTACAGGACTGACACGGGTAAGTAGATTTCTGAAGAATAAACCATTAAGTGTCTCTTCTTTTAACATTGCATTACTTCAGCAAGATACTTTAATATTTGAGTGAATGGGCTTAATGTTCAAAATATTCCTCAGAAGAAAGAACATATTTAAGGCTAGTAACTCCTATAGTGCCATGTTTATTTCACTAGATCCAAATAGTGACACCATCTCTATCAGTTTCCCTAACTCTAAACATGCTGATAGTGAACAAGCTTCCATACTTGAGCTGTGGCTACATAACTCCTGCAGTAGGAACATTATGGGTAATAGAATGGATTTGGGCATGACTTGGCTCCAGGTGTCTTGCATGAACAGTTCTGATAATTTGGAAACCTGGCAAAGAGAAAACAGTAAGAAATATTTCTGTGTGGGTTACATCAGAGCTTAATAATTACCTTGTGCAAGAGGAAAAGGTCAAGTAACAGACTCCACATTTCTGTAATATTTTCTTTCATGACCTTCTGGCCACCACAAATAGATGAGTGTGATTTTTATTAAACAAAACCCTGCAATGTTTGAGACTGGAGACACTTTTAGATTGTATTTTTTCCTGATGGGTCAGTCTAGATCATATTATTGCCATCTGTTAGTTCATGTAGTCCACTGGAGACCTTAGACACAGAAAAACCATCAGTATATGAACATGCACCATCTAGGATAGCATTTTGTCCTGGAATCACTGTCCTTTGATCTCCAGTGGTCAATCTTTATTTAAACTACAGTGAAATCAGGTATCATTTCCTACGCACAGTGAGATGGTTCAACTATGTTTGCACATGGAGGACAAAAAAAAATAGGCACTGCTGGGCTTTAATTTCTTCCTTGCAGTGTTTTTGATATACACTTAATACAAATGTTAAAATAACAACATGACAAACAGATATGTATTGTCTCCAAGCAGCTAAACCTTGGTATGTTCTAGCAGTAAAAAAATGTTATTCATGCCTACATGGTTCAAGACTGTGACCACACTACTGAAAATATGGGCCAGCTAATTTAGTTAGTTTGTTGCTTGCAAAATAAGTAATAACTTTTAAATAAGACTTATGAACTTCATGCATTTCACATTAATTGTCCTGTCTTTCCACAAAGACTTTAAACTTTTACTGGAAATACAATCAGTTCAGCTCAAGCCTCCAAAACATGAGATTTCACCTCAGCCTGGCTGATAAGCAACACTTCCAATGTCCTTTTATTTTGTAGTGGTTTTATTATTAATAATAAAGTTGAAGTGCCAAGAAAAAAAAGAAAAAAAACCTACCAGGTTTTGTACAGTATCAGCTTATCTACATTCCAACCAGAACTGTTTCTTGCCTCAATTTATTTCTGTCTCTCTTACATTCCTTTGCATTTTCAGTATGCTAAAAGGACACTCTGCATAGACAGCTTCATCTATTCTGCCTGTTTTAGTACTTAAGCTGGTTCTTCTCTGCTCCAGCTTGAATATTTTATATCATCTGCCTCTTTTGGCTCATTCTAGACAGGGCCTTCATGTAAAACAGAAGATGCTCTCCTAACAGTACCAGGCACTGTTCCATATTGTAGAAAGCTTCCAAGAGATTTTGAAGGGAGATTGGGATTTTTGATGAGAATTTGCTGTTCATTAGACTTGAAGAATATGGAGAAATTATCTGAATTTTGCTGTAAAATAAATATTATTGAACTGTAAGAAGAGAGACAGACATACAATACTTCTCCTGGAACAGGAAACACTGCATATTTCTTCATATTACAGTGAAAACATAGAATAGCCTTAGAGATTTTTTTATATATCTGAGAATCTCCAAGTCTGAGAGATCTACAACAGACATCTAGAAAAGATCAGGTATGCAAATTACCAATTTCATGCAAAATGGAAAACATAAGTCTCATTTAGGCACATCCCAGATGAAGATCCCTTCATAACTATCATAAACTCCCTCTCATGTTTTACATAAATTACATGCAGACATATAATTTAGTTCATTTTGAAAATGACTAATCTTTTCATAATAATACCCACAATATTTTCAGGACCAAGAAGAAAATTAAGTGCTTATTAATAATTGCAATCTTTTAAAAGCATGTGATCAGGTAATGGACTCTGACTACAACCAGCGATGTATCTTACTTTAAAGAGTTCAACAGAGAAAGAAATGTAATTTAAAAAAAAAAAATCTAGGAAAAATTTAACACAAATTATGTTTTCCAGTAACAAGCCAGAAATAAAAATAAAAGCTAAGGCTGTAAAACCCAAAGGCCACTTGCATGAAATTGTAAAATTAAAGAAGTATAATAATAATTATACAATATCCTAGGGAATACTTATGCATCTTGTGTAAAAACACATAAATTTTAAAGTTGGTTCTGTACATACAATTAGAGCAATTGTAATTACAAGGTTGTTACATTTTGCTAGCACTAATCACACAAGGTTTATACTGTTGGAAAGCCATTGCACTAATTCATGTAATGTCTTGTGTTCTAATTATTATCGTTACGTGAGCATGCTTCCTACTTTTCTGCCACTTAGTCAGTTTCACCACTAAGTTTGTAGCTTTTATAGGTAACACAGCAGGTTTTCCTTTTATAAGGGAAAAGAAATGTGGATCTTTTCTATATTTCCAGAGGCTTTAGGTCAATGGCAGGACTTAAACCTAGTCTAAGACACTCTGGGCCCAGCCCCATTGCCCTAGGCATTATTAAGGGATACTTACATTTTGATCCTGAGATGAGCTGCAAATATGTCAGACTACAGATAAGTGTATTGACATCTACATCTCCACCTAATTATTAGTAATTCCAAAGGATTTTTTTTAGTACTGGAAACCATGTTTAGCTTCTCAGGTCTTTAATAAAATGTAACCTGAATAAAGACCTGTTTATCAGCAAATGTGGGTGTGATCAGTTAATTAGCCATAAATATTTCTCCACAACAACCTTATGGCTGTTATACAGGCATGATTTATGTTCTTCAGTTTTGATTCTTTCTTTTCCTGTAACATAACTTTGTGTTGCTGCCTTTTATGATTCCCAGTTGTGGTCCCTAATTTTTTGATTATTTTAATTCTCCTATTTAATTCTCTCTTCTTTTTTATACTCTTCACTGATTGCATTTTGCTTAGGAAAACGTGAGTGATGTTTATATAGTTCATGTGATATTTCTAACAATCACTAGTTTCATAAATAATGTTTATGCAGGGAAGTAGTTCAATCTAAAACTCAAAACTTTGTGAAGTTATGGGGCTCCATTGTGCCTTGCAAATCAGACATCCGGAGAAGAAGCTCTGAGGGAAAATCTCCAAAATCTTTTTACTGAAGCTTCCATATCTGCTATTATACCTTTCAGATTTCTCTCTTTATCACTATTTTTCCCCCTTTTGCTGGAGGCCAGGGACTTGTAACCATGAAGGAGAATATGCACTGCAATCTTGAATATGTTAACCCTCAGGTGTCTTCCTCTTTAGAGAAGGAAAGACAGTGCAATGCAGTGGTTAATCCAAGCCAGCTTGAACACCATCAGATCACATGTCTCTGCAATTACGTCTTCCTGTCCTGCTCCTCCCTTCTGTTACTTTCCCAGAGAGATATCCCCAGGTCTCTTCCTTCCTATTACCAGAATACCCTCAGGTCTACCCAGTGGCTACACCCTCCACCATAACATTCCTCTCCTGCCAGAAGGCCCACATCTTTATTAAACAATCTCTTCCTTCTTTCTTTTCTTTCCAACACAGCAACAACTATACCTCTGTCCTACATTAAAGGACAGGTCTCGGCCATGTCATCCTTTACCTCTTACGTACCCAAACTCCTTATTGTTGTGAGTACCTCACAGGGTACCACAACAATGCCTCTACTTTTTCAGTTTCACCATTATATTCCAAAACTCCCCATCTCCTCAGCCTACACGAAACTTCTATTTCCCTTTCTTCTTCAACTTCTCACTCCTAAAAGTGCGACACCCCTAAATTCTCTTGCTGAGAGGAAAACACACACTGCTTTCTTGTTTGACCAACCACAGATGACATACATGCATGCTGACTGATCAGCTGCAGAATGAAAAAACTATTGTCTCCTCCTGTGAACCACACAAACTTTTACAAGCCACACATGGTTAACAGGTTATACACTGTAGGACCAGGAATACCTGTGAGTTAAGAATATTACAAAAAAAAAAAAAGCAAGCACATGGTCGAAAGAGAGTGATTCAAGAAGACTCAGGCATTTATGCTATTCTAAAGTTTCTGGGAGATGTTTACATGTCATTACGTGCTTCAAAAATAAAATCATACTAGACTCAGAATTGTTTTTGTGGGCTCAGCCCCATAGATAGAATGTGAGAATATTTACTGAACTTCAATCAGCATATAAAATTACTAGAAATCTTCTAGTTTCTGAATTCCTATGGGACGGAAAGTTAGAGTCAAAGCTCCACTCTGATGCCAAAATCAAGCTAATTCTTGACATGGTCAGAAGTAGAAATTTAAGTATTATAGCACTGTAGGTGTCTCTAGGGTTAAGCAGCAAATTGATGGGTGTTCTTGGAAACAAAGTCTTATAGGATATAAATTAGTCAGGAGCAAACTAGACATGACTCTAACAACCTAGCAAAATTCAGCATTTTTCAACAGAATTTGGATAAATCTAGATGGCTGTCTTAGACTGATTTAAAAAAAAAATACCTGCAAGATATTACTACTGCACCCTGCATGCTCTACCTGTTGCAGCTGCAGTAATCTGAACTTGATAATTAATTGCCTTCACACCTATGACATTTTTCAATGTATATGCTTAAATATTTCACTAATTCCTAAGTCCAGATATCATTTCTACCAGACAGTTGCATGTGGAGATTCCAAGTTCATATCCCAGGACTGTTTTCAACTTCCTATGCTAGCAGAAATTGGGAGCATTATTCTGGGCATGTGCCATGTTTCATTTCTGCAGTTACCTTTGGCTTAGAGAAATGTTTTCTATAAAGGTTAAGTGTAGTCTTTCATAAAGTCATGAAGATACTTTTTCCTGAGTTCTGCTCTCGAGTTGGCTGATGACTAGTATAGTCGGCAGCAACTGTAAAGCAGCGCATTTCAATTCACATTATGTAGCAGATTACATAGCATATTTATCCCAGTTTATAGAAATAAGGAAACCGATACAGCAATAAGCAACTTGTCCAACATCACAAAATTAGTCAGGCTAATTGTTCTAAACAGAGGCCCTAGTATTGATTTAAGCCATGAAATTATACTAACTGCAATGCCTTCTATAGCTGGATGTCTCAATGGTTTGCTCCAGACCCTCCAAAAAGTATGATATTGCCATCTTTCAACTCAGTTTGTTTGGTTATAAAAGTTGATATTTAAATACTCTCATTTAACTGTCATTACACATTATTGTTTACTTAAAAAATATGTTTCAGGAATATTGAACACCGCTTCCATAGAGATTCCTCCAATAAGGAGGAGGAGACATAAGATAACCTTCCTTCTCATCCTTAAAGCCTAGCAATGTTACATTAAGGGATGAA
The DNA here is from genome assembly GCA_026212715.1 of Elanus axillaris. Lineage (NCBI taxonomy): Eukaryota > Metazoa > Chordata > Aves > Accipitriformes > Accipitridae > Elanus > Elanus axillaris. The sequence continues at coordinate 25,122,542 of JANZLQ010000079.1, read as the reverse complement.
AACAACCTCCTGAGACATACATCTGAGAAATATGACTATCAGAAAGAAGGGGAAGATGCTGGAATGTTGAGGCACCATTTTTGGGACAGGACATGAATGATGTTCCATGCCATCTGGAGTAACATCCTATTGTGCTAAATATCTTTTCACAATTACTGGATTGCCCTCAAAATATAAGACTGTCTAATATGGGAAAACCTTGCAGATCTCACTTCATTGCAGTTAAGAGTACATGGATGGAACTTCCTCAGCCATTGAATGGGAACATATAACATGAATGGGATAACTAATGGTAGTTACTGCCAGGTGGGAAAGAGCAAGATAGGTAGAAGGAGGAGTATATATCTCTATATGTCTGTATAGATATACCTAACTATGCAGATAAAAGGAGGAACACAAGAATACTGTAGCAGGAGGAATACAGGTAACAAAATGTTACTGTTATTATGGACTGAAATTGAGAGTCTTGTGCCAGTTTAACAAAACACTCTAGAAAGAGGAATGGATACTAGTCAGTACCCACCACTTCTGTTTCACATGGTGGAAAAGCAAGCCAGGTCTTTCACCTGTTTGGAAAGAAGTTAGCTATAGCTTAATGTTTTTTCTCTTAGTAGTGCTTCCTAAAATTCTGACACTTTCAGCAGTATTAGGATGAGAACAGAACAAAACTAACCTCTGCTAGTTACAGAACAGTTTGCCCAAGCACTGCATAAATTAAAAAGCAGAAGGGATGTTACTTTGTAAAGCACAGTTATGGTACCATTTACTGCATTGAATTTGGAAGGCAGCCCATCTTCCCACATCAAGGGCTGCAACAGCATTATTTGGTAAATGGTTCTGCAACCCACAAATAGGTGCTACAGTCCCAAGTAGGTTTGACCTGTCACATCCAATATCGCCCAAGAATGATAATCTTTAGCTCCAATTGCAGATGCTGTCCTGTCCCAAAAGGTCCCTCCACTCCCAGCACCCAGGTGTTAAGGCACAGACAGAAATGAAACAGATCTGGAAGACATGAACCAACTCAAGCATCTGCATGAAAATTTTCACTCTGCTTTAGTGGGAGGCTAAAGGTTTCTGCAATGTTCACTCAGTCACAGAAATGTCAGTGTTATTTCAGAACACAAACAGATCAGGATACTGGCCATCCTACACACAATTTTTGCTAGGTGACCTCACAGGGCCACCTAGGATCCATGGGGCAGCAGCCAACACAGCAGAGGACCAGGACCAGAGGTACCACAGAACAGGCCTCCACCAATCCTTGCCTGAGCATGCCAAACGTACAGTCCCAATGAATCCACCCCAGACAAATTGATGTGACATGTGCGCTGACATTATATACAGTAAGGTATGGGACCACTGCTTCTCCCTGACCAGATCTCACTACACTGCCAGTGACAGTCAACTGGACTCAATGCTTAGTGCCTTATTTTATGCTGCTGGGCCAACTCAACTTATAATTAATAAGGAGGACCAGCAGCAGGTTTGTATGCCTGCAGCGCAGCCCTCCTTTACAGCCAAGATGCTGTCCCAGCTGCATTCCACTTCAAGCCTTCCAAGCCTATTGAGAGGGCAGTAGCAACTATAAGTCACCATAATCACTGCTGGAACAGCTGTGTACTTGATTCTCATGGCAGGGGTATCCAGCAGGCCAATAAAGCATGCATCAGTTTTATTAAGCAATGCATCATGGACCAGTCCAGTTATTTTATCAACAAAAGTAATTTCTCTGCTTGAAATCCATCTTCTCTGATGCAAGATGGCCATTAGTTCCCCCTTACCCCAGCATCATCAGTATAACCTCTCCCAGTGCAAGGGTTAGGGGTTTTTGGTTTAGGTATTCAGATATCTCAGCTTTATTTCCTATTGTCATTACTACACAATTTTTCCCAATTGAATTCTAGCTTATCAGAGAAAAATAATAGCCCTTCTATTCATTAGCTGCAAGGCAAGAACTTTTATGTCTTTGTAGCAGTTTGACTCTGGCCAGCAGCTAAGCCCCATGCAGCCACTTGTTCACTCTTCTCGCCTCCAACAGGACAGGCGAAATTAGGAAGAACAAAAGTGAGAAAACTCAAGGATCAAGATAAAGGCCATTTAATAAGCAAAGGAAAAAGGAACAGAAAATAAAACAAAACCCAAAAATGTTATGCAAAGGCAATTACTCATGACTTCCTACAAGTAGACCAAAGGCCAGTCAGTCTCTGAGCAACAGCTACCTCCCTAAACTCCCTTCGCCTCCATTTTCATTTCTGAACACAATATTATGTGGCAGGGAATATCAGTTTTGTCATTCTGGGTCAGTTGTGCAGGCTGTGTCTACTTTCAACTTTTTGCCCACTCCCAGGCAGCCCCTGAGGGGGTGCAGAGTGGGAAAAAGAGGGAGCCTTGAAACTGCACAAACACTGTTCAGCAATAGCCAGAATTTTGCTGTCTTAACAACACTCTTTTAGTCACAAGTCCAAGATGTAACACCGTATGGGCCACTGTGAAGAAAATTAACTCCATTCCAGCCAAACTCAGTACAATCCTGTAACCTTTCCAGGACATGTTTGGTTTATGCAGGACTTCAGTAGCCAAGTCTTACTCAGGCATATTGCTCTCCCTCTTGACCATGAGGAGAAAGGAGTTTTAAAACAATAGTCCTATAAATACAAAGTAGAAGAAACCACAAGGCATATCCTCAGTGAGGTCAAAATTCTTTTCTCTTCCACTGTCTCAGACATATCTCCCCACCTGTAACAATAAGCAATAATATTGTGCCTAGTTTCTATGTTCCGTGATACCCAGAATAAGGACATTTTGGCCTAATATACCACTGTTCTCATCAGTGACATTCCCTGTAGCACTGCCATTCCTAAGGAGTGTCTAATGACTTTTGGCACAGTCCCTGGTCAACAAATCTTTCTTTCTTGGCTGAAAATTTTAAATCCACAAGTGCATTCCCTCATGGGACAATATTTTCATCTTGACAGTAGTAGCACAGAACTTTTCTGGCCATGAAACATAAAGTGTACACTGACTTTCAGACAGAAACCATATGACTACACCATGTTAAAAGAGCTCAATATTTTTGCACAGCCAAAAATGTTCTTACAACATGTAGTTGGATGTCCCAAATATGTGACTACTGAAACTCTTTTTATTAATATTTGCTTCCTGCAAAATTGTGTAGACCAGCCCATCCATATCAACCTGAGGCTCAGCCACCACAAACCAAGACTTCCAGAATATCTCTTAGCATTAGAATGAATACAGATACTTCAGAGAAAGGAAAACATCATGAGAGAAAAAACAATCTAAGACCTAAAGCTTTCCAAAAGGGTCTCTAAGTCTCCATATATTCTTCTGCAATCGGGAAAAGAGAATGCCAGGAGCCCATGATTTGATCTGCTCTCACAAGCTGTATAAACTACCACACATCTACCGTTTACACATTCTTATTCACACACATATATATGTACTCAGCTTATATATAAGCTGCATATTATTATCTTACAAAAAGGTAACTTAATATGCCTTTATTAAAAAATAAAAGATATTAGAGATCTGCAACCATTTTTCATCATTGATTAAAGTTTCAATTGGACTATACACAAGATAAAATGAAGAAGGGATATAAAATTTATTCCCACATTGTTACCCCAAACAGTGTGTACATAACCCAGACTGAGGCTGGAAAAGAGTCTTCCATTTGCTGACAAGCATTCATGGAATTTTTTCATACTTCTCCAGTTGTTAAATACCTTCATCAGCAACCTGGATGACAGGAGAGAATGTACATTCACCAGTTGTTGGATGACAATGCTTAGAAGGAATGGTCAAAGACATGGAGGGAAAGACTGCCAGTTCTGAGGACTTCAGTAAATTGGAGGAATGTGCTGACAGAAACGTCAGGAAACAAAGCCAAAAAGAAGTCCTGCACATGAAATGGACCAGCTCCATGCAGCTGGGGACCAAATGCCTAGGGTGGTTCTTTGCAAGAAAGGACTCAGTAATCCTGGTGGTCTATTAGCTCAAGGTGAGTTTGCAGCACTACCTTAAAACAAGGAAGACTCACCACATCCTGGGCTTCATTAGCAAAAGAGTAGACAGCAGCTTAAGCAAAGTGACTACTCGATTCTGATCAGCACTGGGGAGGCCACATTTGGTATACTGCTGAGCGTTCCCCACTGAAACAAATGAGACGGTTGTCCTGGTTTCAGCTGGGACAGAATTAAGTGTCTTCCAAGTAGCTGGTACAGTGCTGTGTTTTGAATTCAGTATGAGAAGAATGTTGATAACACTCCGATGTTTTCAGTTGCTGCTAAGTAATGTTTAGACTAAGTCAAGGTTTTTTCAGCTTCTGATGCCCAGGCAGCGAGAAGGCTGGAGGGGTACAAGATGTTGGGAGGGAACACAGCCAGGGCAGCTGACCCAAATGCCCAAGGGGGTATTCCATACCATGGGACGTCACATACAGGAAATAACTGGGTGTTGTGGGGGGTGGGGATTGCCGCTCAGGGACTAACTGGGTGTCGATTGGCGGGTGGTAAGGAATTACTCTGTGACCATTTGTACATTCCAATCCTTTTACTATTACTGTTGTCATTTTATTAGTGTTGTTATCATCATTATTACTTTCTTCTTTTCTGTTCCATTAAACCATTCTTATCTCAACCCAGGAGTTTTACTTCTTTTCTCGATTTTCTCTCCCATCCCACTGGGTGGGGGGGGAGTGAGTGAGCAGCTGCACGGTGTTTAGTTGCTGGCTGGGGTTAAACCACAACACAGTTCAATGGCTGCTAAGATGCTTAGAGAGCTGGAGCACAGTACATTTGAGGAGAGACAGGAAACACTTCTGCCTGTTCATCCTGCAGAAGAGGTTGAAGGCGGATCCTATTGCTGCCTTCTGCTGCTTGAGAGGAATTATAGAGAAGACAGACAGATGCTTCTCAGGCATGCACAGAGAATGAAAGGCAATAGTAATGCCACAACATGTGAAATTCCAACTAGATGGAAGGAAAACAACATTTTGTAATGAGAGTGGTCAAGCACGTATCTCCCAAAAAGGCTATGAAACACCTATCTTCAGAGCTCTTTAAAAACATCTGGACTATGTGCTAAGCAACCTGATCAATCTTTGAAGTTACTTCTGCTTGAAGCAGGGCTAGGAATTTGGTGTCCTCCAGAGGTCCCTTCCAGACCAGTTTATTCTATGATTCTCTGTTTTGTCTGGAGGGAAAATTGTATTATTAAGGAGGAAAATTCACAGAAAAATCCAGCCAGTGTTACCATACACTCTATAATGAAGAGCTTTATAGGGTTCAATAGCCAAAGCAGGCAGTCTTACACTTTTCATATTTTTCATTTTTAAATAAATCGGGCACATACCAAGACTGCACTGCCTGAAAGCATTTCTCATCCAAATCAAAGCAAAGAAAGATATAATGGGAAAACCTTAGGAAAGGATAGAGATATTGCTCAATTAATCAAGCATATACTACTATATATCCATAAGCTTCAGGATCAGTGCTAACCATTGCCTTTCCAATGCTTTCCCCTCAAAGGGTGAACATGATTTGCTACAGGGTATTCCACTTCGTTTTCTCCAGCAGTGCCACTTTCTATATCCTGAAGAATGGAAGGAGGGCTTTCATCATTGCCTTGGGAGGCAGAATGTTACCGTCCAGTCTTTATCTCCCTGAGTGTGAAGAAGTTGGGAAAGCTAAACCCAGCTCTCCTGGGAAGGCAAATGCAGCTGCATATGGACAAACTGTCCCATAACACCATCTACAAAGCAAAACCACCATATACTTGGCAGTGAAAGAATAGATTCATTATTTCAGACTAATAGCAATGTTTAAGGCAGCTTGATATTACATAAAGTAATAGAATCATGGTGTGAAGAATTTTCATATATTGTTAGTGAACATCACTTAATACACTGCAGTTGAAACTCATTCCAGTGAAAGCTAATTAGAGAAATTGTGACAAGATAAAACTCTGGAATGCATATGTGTACATGACCTCAAAATCAGCACTTCTTTATATTCATAAGTGCAAGAAAAATTGAGCAAATTATATAGCATTGCATTTCATCAGTAACATTCTTATGGGAATTAAAACTTCAGAACTGAGAAAAAACAGGAATTTACAAACATTATCAGGTGATCTTCATTACATGTACTGACACAATAAAAGCCTAAAAGCACCTGGTTTTTAACAGTGGTGATTTTTTCTTATATTGTTTCTTTCTTCTTCCACTATTTATTCTTTTCTTTTTTCCCATTCTGTCTTTTCCATTTCCCAGCAACATTTTGCTTGAAAGAACTATTACAAGTGATTAAAGAAAAAGAAGAAACTTAGATGGAACATTAGCTGACCACAATAAAAAGATACAACACGTAGTCTAATCTACTGCAGAATGAGACATTTATATTTAAATTTTACCTTTCTTACTTGGACGTTTAAATATGCCTAACAAAAACATCCTTAAATCCTTACATAACTCTTCTCCTTTCAAAGAGACTTCATTTTGGATACTACTAGAAATTCACTGAATTAAAGAAAAAAAAATGTTATTTTTAAGCTGTTCAGCACTTACTGTGTTAGAGGCTGTTTATCCCAGTGGTTTTCTCTCCAAGAAGGATAAATATTCCTGGGACAGAAAAATTTTATTGGTTGCCCTTTGCTGAATGATTAGTCAGAATTTGGTGAGCTTTCAAGATGTGAAATACTTTAAATTTAATAAGATTAAAATCTCTTCCATGATGAAAACAAAGACAGTTTATCGAGCTAACATAAAAAACCCTCATAACTAGAGGTTATAATAAAGAAATTTTTTTTTTTTAGAATTCTAAAAGAAGATAGGAATAAAACATAATAAGATTTGAAAGACAATCATAAAAGTCTGTAGAAAGTGAAGATCTGTTATTCATATCCTTTATCATTTGGAAGTGTTCAAAGTTGAGATACTTCAGTGAAATTATCTCCTGGTTTTATTATCTTCGCACGTGTAAAGACTGGAAATAATCAATAACTGAGATTTTTTCAGTAAGTATGAACTGGCAAAACTGGGAACTATAGCAACTTATACTAATGCAAGATCTGATCCAAGAACTGAAATTAGAAGCTATTTCAAACCTGTATGCATGAAATGAAATGCAAGACACTTTCATCCTCTAGTAGGAAAAAACAGTACAATGTTTGGGCAGATTGCTGGCTAATGTATTGATTGATAAACACCTTACCTATTTCACACAAAGAAATTACAATGAAAGTCAAAGCAGAAAAAAAGAACATTTGCTAACTAAATCTGAAGAATACTTTCAATACTACTGGCATAAAAGTTTATAAAGTAACTCATTAAATCATAGTACCCTATAGAAGTTTACTGAGTCACTGCATTATGGATGGTAACATTCTAAATTGGATAATAAATTGGCTTAGTGGTGTTGCTGATGGCCACAGGAAAGTGGTAAATGGATACAGATGGAGCAGGAGGGTGACAAGTGGATTGTCAGTGGCATCTGTGCTATGTCTAATCTTGTTCATGCAGTACTGTATATCACTAATCTTCGAAGCAATTTTTCATCAGTTTAGCGATTGCCAGATAGTTTTAATCCATTTTGTTTTTTTCATAACTCAGGGGAAGTATCTATTAAAGTATGAAACTTGAACTATTTAATAAGCCTATTTTTTTAATTTTCTGCCACTCTGGAGCTACAAAAAAGATTATGGAAATAAACTGTTAAAAGCATTGTTGATTAAAAGTTTGCAATTTATATGAAATTACTTAAAATTTCAAGATTATGTGGTAACATGATTACAAAACCACTTTCTCTACATAATTTCTTAAATATATAAATCATTGGAATGCATGAAGCTAAATTTGGCATCTATACAACAGTTCTAACCTGCTGATACTGTTGAAATAAATTGGTATATTAGGTCGTTCCTTGTGATCTATTGTCTTCATCTAAACTGATATGAAGGTAATGCCAGTACAAGCCTACATCTGACTGAACACTCTATTGTTCAAACAGAAGGCAACATCTCTCTCTGTTTAATGTAAAACCTTTTCCACACACTTGATCTAAAAGATTCAAACTTGTTGTGCTTCAGTTCACTACTTGAATCAGATCCTGAGATGGTATTAAGTTGGCAGCTCAAAGATTAGAGCTTTGCTGATTACACTAGATAAGAATCAACCAGAAGAGAGTTCTACCATCACCAGGGTACAGTAAAAGGGGAGTAGCATGTTCAGGTTACAGCATCCAGACTTGGGAGAATGTTAGTTAAGTACACTGGAGTGTGGATAGGAGTCCAGGAACTGCATTAGAGGGAGTTACAGGAGGACACCTAGTAATGAGCAGTCAGGAAGGCTACAGGAAGTTCACCTATGGCCAGAGGAGGCAGGACAGCTGTCTGAGGGAACAAGAACCTCAATAAAGCTTTTGTTATGCAATCCTTGTACTAAACTTATTTGGATGGATAGGGCAATCTGGAAACTATGACGCTGATGTTTGACAGGATCATTTCATCCCTGTCTTTTATAGCTGAATTTCCAGGAACAGTAGGCTATTGAAAATGCATGACTGATTTTTGGAGAGTCAATGCATCTAGAGTCTGTAGTTTCCAGCAGTCAGAGTATCTATGTCATTTGCCTTTGAATGATTGTTCATTTACTACCAACTGATACTATCTTGGTTGTACTGTCCTGTACCTAATAATATAGCAGATGGCAGATGATTCTGTTTGGTCAATCATTTGCTTTATGCAAGAACCACAAGTATTAGAGAGATGTCATGAAGAGAAAAACAGGGCAGCAAAAGACAGTGGATGGGTTAGTCATTCCCAAAGATCAGAGATTCCTACCTCAGCAGAAATAGCCAAAAAGTTTAAGGCAACCAGATGGGTGGATCAATAAGACTTACATTAGTCTGTAGTTCCCAGTGACTGAAGAAAGTAAATTATTCCCTTCCAGGATCCTTTCTGCTCTTCATTCTCTGCTTATGGAGTGGGGCTTAATCTGTTCCCTAATAACAGCAGGTATCACATTTTAGCCAGCCACCTTCCTGCATTTTGTCTTTTCTCCATGTTCAAAACAGTAGTAACAATGTATGTGTAAGTAGACTCACAAAGGCCATGTTCTAGCTAAACACAGCTTTCATTGCCTTCATGATTGTCATTACCATGCAAACTACAATCCATTCAAAATATATAGCATGTACAGACTACTACAATCTCTTTCAATATCTATCAGAGTTCAGCTTCATATGTACAATATGGAAGCATGTATTTGAAGGCTTTACATGTTACAGGAAAATTCTAGCTACATTTGTAAAATCCGGTTTTATTACCCACTTAGAATGAAATTGTGTCCTTGTCTGTAAACTAATGTTAATTCTGCATCTACAAATTATCTGACAGTAAATACATTTTTAATGATTACAGACATACCTCAGAACAGATGTTTCCTGAACAGTTTTGTACTTGTTTTTCTTGTGCTAAACCTCTTAAATAAGTTGGCAACAGTTTGTTCTGTTTTAAAAAAGAATCAGCCACTGGTGCCAATTTTGTATTGACAAAAAACTTTAGTATACTTGGCCCTTAGTTTTTCTCCCATATGGAAGTGAAGTTGCCTTTCTTATGGCTCTTAGTGTTTCATTCATCCATAATTTATGTGCAGATGGAAGATTCATTCCTTGACTCATTTGTTCTATATTAATAAATAAACGACACTAGTACACCCCTACAGTTGTATAGCCCTTCAGGGTTAATTTCATAGGCAAAATAGCTCAGTTCCCAAGCAATTCTGTGGGAAAGATAACTGCTGTGGATCATTTGTGTAGTTAGAAAAGCAGATCACAGATGGATCATTTGCACAGTTATTGCTACTGTGACTCTTACTTACAATAAAGTTGCAGAAATGAGAGTAATATCTGTTCTTGTGTAATTCTATAAATGCAGAATATAAATGGTAAATAATGAGAAACACAGAAACATCCACTTGATAATCAGTCCCCGTCACAGAGTCCAAAAATTAATTTCTTTTAATAGGGATCATGAATGAAATCTAAGCTCTGATTAAAAATAAAATATTTCTGGTCTTCAAGACTATGCCTGTAACATTGTAAGGCTGATACTGTTTAACAGTATTTTCTGCAATCTAAAAGTGACCAAAATTTGTCATTGCATTAGAGGAGATTCTGAAAGCCACAGATAAACTTAATCCCATCATTAACCAATTGTTAATGAGAAAACTAGCAGAAATTTTACAAAATATATCTACCTCCAAATTCCATGCTACCTCCCAAAGCCTTTTGGGGCCTAGGCCTCAGACAAAAAACCTAACAATTCATATATCCTGTCAGTAGTAATGTAAACACATACTAAAAGCAGGACACATAAGTATCCCATTAAATAATTTGTACTTAAATTGAAAAGAAAATCAAAGACATTTCTACAACTATATACATTTTTTTATATTTTCACATTATATCACTTTTCTTTTCAAACTGAAGGGCTGATAAAATCCAGAATCTTGTACAGTTTAGTGTTTGCAATAGACTGTTTAAGTGTAGTTTACTATTAAATGAGTAACTTGGTATTGTCTTTCTTGGTCAACACCTCAGAACTATTAATTTCTTTCTCTCCTTTTTTTCTAGAGTTTCTCCATTATGTTATTTCGGGGGGAGGACAGAAGGGACCTGGTTCTTGTATCTGTCTGGACAAGTCTCTGAAAATTATTTAAACAAAAAAAGCTGAGAAATAACTGCATGACTTAAGTATTTTCATACAACTTGGGGAAGTATAATATCTGCTTTGAAATAATAATTAAAAGTCATTGTATCTCAGAAATGTAGAACTAGAAGGAACTTCAAGAGATCACCTAAAACATTGGCTGAAAATTACTTGGAATTAAATACACAAGGATGACCCCTAGCAGATTTTTTCCTAATCTGGTCTTTAAAGACCCTAGAGAAGAGGATTTCATAGTCAAATCTTCAAGGGCAGCCTGTTCCAAGGATTTACCACAATGACTTAGGGTTTTGTGGGTTTGTGGGATTTTTTTCTAATACCTAAGGAGAATCTCCTTTGGTCTAAATTAAGCTTGTTTGTTCTTATCCTTCTCCAAGCAAAACTGATGCACATTTTCATTAGCATGTCAGAACAAAGCTGTGTCCTTCTTTAGCCGTTTGGGGGGGGGGGGGGTTGACTAAAAAAAAGTGAGTTCTTTCAGCCTTTCCTTCTAAGTTGTATTTTCAAAATCTCTAACTATTTTTTTCTTTCCTCTGGCATGATGCTCTCAAATTTATCATGAAAAGTATTTCTAGCTAGAGTACAGAAAGCCAAAATCTCACAAAAGGTCACACGAATGGAATAATCACCTCCAGGCCTTTCATATGACTTTGCTGTTAATACATTCCAGAATCACATTTGCATTGTTTTAAAAGTCAGTGTTAGAGTTCACAGTTCCTTGGATCTTTTTTCTGAAGTTCTGCTGTGCTCACTCATTTTTCCCCATTC
>JANZLQ010000079.1:25096178-25111016 GCA_026212715.1 Elanus axillaris | reverse complement strand
TGGGTGTGTGTATTACTTCCCATTTGCCTTTACTGAATTTCTTGTTGATTTTAGATGGTTTCTTCAAATTACAAGGATCATTTTAATTTTAATCATATCCTCTGAGCTTGGCATCACAGTTAGGTTTTATAAACATGCCCTACACTCCATCAAGAAAATCATTAGTGAAAATAACGGTTTTCATTATCTATTGAGTACATATTTTCTTCCTACCTGAAACTTTGTGACATGATCATTTCCACAGCAACCAGTTTTGATGTCAGAAACAAAATTATGGCCTTACAGAGGTACAGCTGGAATAAATGAGCTCTTAGGAGCCAGATTTCATGCATATGTACATAGTTAAGCAGTGAAGTGTCAGGGATAAATATAGCATTTATACAATATATAAACAGCCAACAATTTTTACTCATACAGAATTCCTTCTTGAGCAACAGCAGCATAATTAGCCCACACAATTAAAGAGTTTGTTTCAGAAAGACTTTTTAAAATTAAACTTCTTCTTTATGTGTTAAAACTCACAGTAATTAGGACTTGTAAAAGTTTACCATATGGGATCAAAAACAAAAACATTAAATTCACACCAATGTAAAAGTACTGCAGTGCATTTTATGCACCACTGACATTTCACTAAAACTTCATCTGAAGGTGTGGAAGACACATGCTAATCTCTTGGCACAACATTTAGCCCTAGAAGATAGGAAGCAGTAGGGTGTCCAATCAAAGAAACAAAACCCTCCTGAGCATAGATGGGAGAAGCTCTCCTTACATAGCTCCAACAATATTAACATGGTGCACAGAGCCAAAGCAATTAACACTGACCATAAATATTCTAGTGAAACCCTGTTCTACAGAAAAGCATAGATTTAACAGAATTTAAATATTATACATGTGAACTATAAGAGAAAGGAAGAAAGGTTATGCAGCTCCTGGAACTGAAGCTATGTCATCAAGCAGTTGCCTGACCATGCTGCCCATATCTCCAGTAGACCATCTGCTTGGGAAAGCAGGTTTCCTGAGAAATCAGATAATCAGGAAACAACATCCCAATGTCAAAAATAAGAACAAAGCAAAACCAAACAAAACCAAACCAAAAAAAATCATCATTTATATCTTTGTTTCAAACCCCTGTTTGAGGCACTAAAAAGGTGACTTTTCCTTAATGAGGTGAATTCCCTCTTTAGCAACAGCTCCTAAAACCCACTGACATTTAATAGAGCTGCTCTGTACATTCCCTTGAGGTGCATCATATCCTAAGGCATACACCTATTCTAGGAGCCTTGTTGTTCGCTTCACTCCTCTCAGAAACAGCTACTCCTATGAAGCACCATTATTCATCTAACACACATGTTATATAATTCCCTCAGAGGTCTTACACAGAAAATGAATATTAGAAAGAAGGGTATTTGACATATCAAAATGCCTGGTTAAGTGTTGCTGTGTTTTGCTTACTGCGTAGATCTAATTTCAAGTATGCAGCCACTTCTTCATCTCTGCTTTTCTGTCAAAATTGGTGCCTGGATTGTGCCCTATTTTACTGTAAGAGACTGTATGGGACTACGTTTGTCTTGACATTGCTGCTTGCACCCTACCACTTCCTGGCCTCAACATCCTGTCGCGTGGAGGAGTACGCTCTGAAGGCCCCTGAAGACTGCCCAAAGTGTGAAAGGAAACCAACTCGGCGCTTGAATGCGAGGAGCTCCGTGGAAATGGGAGGACTCTTCGGAAAAATCAGAGGGGCAGATTCTTTGAAGAAATCAGAGGGGTGAACTCTTTGAAGAAATCAGGGGGACGAGGAGGATAACAACTGCGTACTCCCCTCGGTGCACAGCTTTTTCCCCCTCAGTGTGGGGCTTCTTGGGGGTGCTTCTGCAGTGGACACATGACCCATTGTTGCTGCCGCAGTGTTCGAGACTCTTGCGGCGTTTGGGACTTGGCATCACCTTGGCATCGAGACACCATCCCTGCTCCTGCTGGGTTTGTGGTGGGGATAGTTGCTTTCGCTGCATCTCTTCTGTCTTCTTGCTTAGGGGTTCCAACTTTATTTCTGGAGTAAATGTCATAACAGCGATATGACAGAGAGAAAAGGAGAAGTAAAGTTGGAATGGTTGTGCAGCAACTGACCTCGTTTGTGTCTTAATCTCGCTCTGGGATCGTATCGAAACCTCCCCCGACATTGGATCAGAACACTTACCTACACAGTAGTGTTACAGGAACAAAAAATAAACAGTGAACTTAACAGGTGAGCTGGTGTTTACCAGGAACACCCCTGAGTTGTAAGGCTGTTGTATCTGCACTTCTTTGTTGAACAGTTTACCTTAAGATTAAGGAAAAAACAATTCATGATGATCTGCTTTTTCCTGTAATCATTCTGTATAATAAGATAATCCTGTATCTTTCTCATGACTGGAGTCATTATCCTTCATAATTTTAGTGTTCTTATCCAACATTGTGAAGACTGTGGTATAACTGCTTTTTTCATGTTGACCATTTATTAAACCTCTCAATGCATGTGACAAATGATGTATTTACTAACTGAGAGCTATTTTAATAAAGTTTTGTGGAGCTGACACTTAGCAGTGCTTTGAATGTTCTTGCAGTTCTTTGTTTAATCTTTCTTCTGTGCTTGCTTTTTCTTACCTTTCTTTAAAGTTTTAATAAATAGACTTAGGGTCATCTGTTGCCATGGATTTTCCTTCCTTGCTGAATAAATACAACTCTTGACAACTCCCTGAAGCAGCTTCTTCTTCCTTGTCTGCATATCCTGTTAGAACTACAAGAAGGTAAATAAATTTTATAGGAAGAACTAGTGTGGCTTTATATCACCTCTTGTTGTTAAGTACTCTATTTCCTGACAAAATAAACAGAGTTCTGTGTTGCGTTCCTGTTTTCCCTTCTTGCCCTTTAGCTAACTCTTTACTATCAATATCTCACTAATATGAAGCAATGAACCTTATTATGAACTATATTATGAACCTTAAACTTTGTACAACTATGTGCTTATAAACAAAATTCTTATGCATGAATACTGCAGATACCTCTGAGATGCTTAAGGTTTTGTCTGTAAATCAGGAATAGAAATAAATCAGGAGTATCTCAAAATGAAATGACTAAGGTTATAAAATGTAGAAATTCTGGAAGCTGAGCAAGCATTACTGGAAAATTCAGTAAATATCAATCCAATAAATACTTACCATCAGTATTTCCCTCTACACATTCAAGCAGGTCCATGGAAATGAAAAAGATGGCTTACCAACGTCATGACTTAACCTCTTCTGTGGCATATGTGATCAAAAATATTATTTACTTTCCTTTCTTTAAAATATTCACATTAATATCTGTAATGGATTATCTTTTTAAGGACTTTTAGTGTTGGGAACAGTATTTCATGAACATCCTCAAATAGATACCTATAAATTCTAATTACATGTCCTAATTATTTAATTAAAGTTAGTACTGTACATGAAATCACATAATTAGAACATGTAATTAAGTAAGAGTCAAAATTTGTAATTAACCAACAGAATGTGCAGTAAATGTGTTTAATTTACAAAATGTATGAAAGTTGATTAACTGTGTATTGCACTGCCAGTGTGGATCAGATTCAAAATGATGCTTGGATATTTCAAAAAACATTTTTATCAAACTGTCAAGTCATTCCTTCTCGGATTATTTTTTTTAAAGATCTCAGATATTTTCCTTAGATATTTTCAAATCAGAGTGGAGCTTTTTCTCCATTTTTTTTAGGTGTAGATCAGAAGAAATCTGATCTACAGATCAGGCAAGTAACCTTTTAGGTTACCTATAATGTAATAAACTCCTAGGTAAGAGAAAGTTTACTAAATCCTGGTAAGCAAATGCTTTAGGTAGTACATCAAAATTTCATCTAACAAAGGTATCATACACTGCTAGGTTAGGCCACATGTAGGCTCCTTTGCCAGAATTGTAACTGAAATTGAAAAATTTACTGTTGGCTAATTCTCCATCAAACATCTCATTCTTAAAAAAATTTTTAATCTCAAATATAATATGACTACAGAATTTATGTATGTCTTATCTGCTCACTTCATTCAGTAATGGAAGTTTATTATTTTGAAGCTCCCAGACTCAAGAAAAACTCCAAAAAAGAGTATCTGAGTCACTTCTACAGGTTTTTTCCTATCACTCAACATAAGGCAAAAAGTTATAGAAATATATTTGTTGACACAAAGGATTTTTTTATTCTTTCCCATAATATAATTTAACCTCCAGCTTGTATTTTACCATATTTCTAACCTCCTTCTAAATAGTTGGTTTTCTGCAGCTTTTATCATACATTTCTTAGAATTTAATAGTTTTAAATATTCAGAAATTAGAAAAATATATAAGAAGCTACATTGATCTTGGACTACTGAATGTTGAAGGCATTCATATAAAAAGAGAAATAGATTGGATTTTCTTTGTCAGCAACACTAGGTTTGATTACTTTCTTTCCGTCAACAGTTATTAACTAACAGTTATTGCTAACTTTAAGTTCATTTTTATTCCTATGATAACTCTTCCATAAAGAAGAGTGTAAATTACTAATGCAGAGTCCTCTGTAGAAACCTGACATCCAGATTTTCTATGTTAAAATATTTAACTGAAGTTTTATTTCTAACTATTAACATTGAAATTTTAGAGAACACAGTATTTAAGCTTAACATCCAAATGTTATTTTATGACATTTAATCTTAGCTTACATTTTTATTTGGTCTTAAGAGACTGTGGTTTCCATAAATTTATCCAGAGATCAACCTTTTTCTTTTGTCCATTTGCAGTTACCTCCTTTTAACTGTAGTTCAGTCACAGTTTTTACTTACATTATTGGCTTAGAAGTACCATAGAAATCAGTCCAGACTATGATAGTTTTCATTGATGTAATGTACAACAAACACTGCTTTTCATATATGTAAAATTGAAGGCAAATTTAACCCTGACCTCAATTTTGAAACTCAGAAAAAGCTGTTGTATATACCACATACTGTGGTGGTATTACCTAAACCCAACTACCTAAAGAAAAACAACTATGTAAGCAAAAGACATTGAAAGACATTGAGACATTGAGAATGTTTACAAGTGGGGGGGGGGGGGGAAGGGCAGAAAAAAGAAAGAAATGATAAACACCAAAACCAACCAAAAAAACCTCCTTGCCATCTTATAAAAAATAGAGAAGTATTTATTTTTCACGTGTCAGTAAAATATTGGTTCAAGATATAGTCCAGTCAGCTATGCAAAGTAGAATTGTACACTAATCCCACATTTTTAAAAATTGCAAATGTAATGGTTATAGCAGCAAGTTTTTAACAGAAAGATTGTTTTTGCAAATTAGTTAAGGAGTCCTTATCTTGAGTACGTCTTCTGCTTTTGTTGCTCTATTGTTCTATAGCCTACTGAATAAGGTCCTCCAAAAAACCCAATTTGTGGTGCTAAAGAGACTTTATATCCATTTAGTTGTATTAAGGTAAATGTTTCCTTCAAGAACACATCAGACTAACAGATCATATTTATGTAATGGTTTTTAACCCTTGCCAGTTTAATTAAAATTAAACCTATCTCCACTCATGTTCATTGCAATGTACATCCTACCCCCAGAATACAATGAAATCAAAGAGAAGAGGTGGCCAGCCACACTGCAGCCAGTTTTTTTCAGCTGAGAAACAATGACATGAAGCATATAACTTCTATAAAATGGCCTCCTAGTTCCCAGGACCTGCAAGAAAAGTAACTGTCTCCTGGTCTTTCTTGCAAAGGGGTTGGTTAGTCCACAGAGGAACCCTCTGATTCCATGACCTGAAACTGAGGACATATAAACCACCCTCAGGGTTTAAACTATTTCACAATTCCTTCCAAACCTCAAAGAGAAGTTTGCTAAGACAATGTTAAAACATAGCACTTCTATATCAAATATTTTTAGAATTCTTCAACTTTATGCATCTCTCAAACAGCTTGCCTGATGTTTCTTGAAAATGTGTATTCTGACATCCTATGTATACCAATGCAAGACTAGTTTTGGCTGATAAAGTTCAAAATCAAACTTATTCTAAAGAATAATACATTTGTATGAAGTGTTACAAGTCGTACATATTGTATATTTAATAAAAATTATAAAGTATTGTGATTCTATAGCACACCCAGGTTAAAATTTCTGTTGCCTATGTAAAACTTTAACACATTTAGTACATGACAGTTGAAAATACCCCAGCTGCTTCAAAACCTGCAGTGGCATCTTACTATATTGCTAGTCAGCTGAAGAGCACTCCTTAATACAAAAGAAAATCACTGTTCCGTTACATGTTTCTAGGTAGTTCTGCTGGTTTAAGTGTAGATATGAGTGTGACAACAATGAATTTAATATTTAAGTTTTCTGAAAACCACCCTTTGTAGATATCATTAACCTGTACCGCAGACCACAGCTAACTCAAACATGTTAGAACATTTTTGTTTTATAATAATGACCCTTTTTGAAAAAGATACAGCTGCCTATAGTATTTGGGTAGCTCAACTGTGAACTTATATGAAGTTATGCATAAAAAATGGTCATTATTATAAAACTAATAGTGCCAGTGGACAACTCCTCTCACCTCAGGCAGCTGTTGTAATATTTAAGCTTCTCTCTGTACTGTGGAGATTACCAAAGTGTCAGAAAAACCCACACTGAAATAACATTCCCAAATGTTTTCCTAAGAACACTTATTTCTAATTTGTTAGAACTGGACTAGAATGGCAGACATTAACAGATATCATAGTCTCATCATAACTGCACTTAGCAATAAACAAAGGAGATAAGAAATAATGGAAATTGGCTTTTCTCATACCAAAAATAACTTCTTCCAAAACCCCTTCCTTACTTAAGTGCTCAAAATATCTGAAAACAGCTCTTTAAACATATTATTTTTTCTCCTTTTATTCAGATCTCATGTTTTACCCTGTAAATGTTATATCTGAGACTTACTGGTCTTTCTAATAAAAACAAACCACCCTCCCTAACACATATAAAAAAAACCAACTTCAGTACACATGATCATTCTGCATCCCCTCAGAAAGATACCACAATGGGAATCTAGTAATCCTAACTGCTAAATATTCACAGTGAGCCTTTTTTTTTTCAAATCCATAAACTGATGGGATTACAATATCTGAGCAAGATGTCAGCATTTTTTTTTGTATATGTAAATTGAGTGAGCATTAATCTCAACATTGACTGAGGATTAAGTAGATGGTGAGAAAATGGAGATCCTCTTGTATCCAGCAGTCCTTATAACTGCTAATTTACTACATGATGCTAATTAGTTGAGGCTGGATTCATAATGGAAATATATAGTGCCTGAGTAGAAAAGCTGTTAACATAATTATATGTGTTACACAGGGGGTGTAGCAGATTGCAATTATTAGAAGACTGAGTTTAAGGCTACCTTGTGTACTCTGATGTTAGGAGTGGCTTTTATACTCCTTCACTTCCTAAATAAACACAAACTCAGCATTAAAAAATCTTTTTTCTCCTCACAGTTCTAAACATACGCTTTATAAAAATTAACTTCCTCCCCTAAGTACTCAGTTTCCAAATGCAGTTCATTTTTAACAGTTAAGGTACTTGTGGATATCCCTGGGCATCTTGTCAAAACATTACCACAACCCTCATTTAATGACTGGTTACGTAAAAGCCCTATCTCAAGCCATGCACAGAAAGCTGGCCTGTGAGAACAAAAAAAAAACAGCTCTGCCCTGTACCAAAGACTGCCTTGCCTTTCACTCCCTTGTCACTTCTTTAGGGGTTCATGGGAGAGTGTCTACAGAGTTTTCTTAAAGTCAAAGGTTTTCTAAAGCACATCTGCAATGCCTAGCTTTATTAAGGAGTTACATTTCCCAGAATCCCCATTTTCACAAACTATAAAATATTCCATATTCCATGATCAGGGAACTCTCAAAACCACATTTCAAAATAGCAACACATGTTAAAAGCAGGCATATCAGTGTTTCAAATCCAATTCAGCACTTCAAGAAAAAATAATTAAGGGATAATGTTCACCGAGGAGGAGTATTCAGGCTTTAAAAAGCTTTTGTGAATGATTAAAAAAAGTGAAGGATGCCAAGGCACATAATAACCACAAAAGCTGTTTATTGCATTTTACAGTACCATGAACACTGTGCCTATTAGCTAAAAAAAAGAAAGAAAAAAACCCCCAACAACCTAACAAAAAAAAACAAAACAAAACCAACCCTCAAAGTCAATAAACAGAAATATAAAAATGGCCAATACTGTTTTTCTCAACTTCTGAACACTTAAAACTTCTCTGCTGTCTCCTACTACAAGTACATTTTGAAGGGTAATGATCCCTAACCTTCCCTTAGGAAACATGCATTTGAGAACCTCTGTTTCAGTCACTAATATCCAAACAATATTTCTTTTAGCCAACCATCCTTTCACTCCCAGAAGTGGAGATCCAGGGAAGCCACAGAAATACCACAAAATACTGGGAAAGAAAGGTATGAATGAACACTAACTAGCTTCACAGCAGTGTACTTTTCTGTTTCTTTTTCTCTTAAAGCATACACACAATACCTGAATCCCTAATGAAATCTTCAGCACAATAGAGAGACTTCTTTCTTCAATACCTTTTTGTTCTTATTTTTTCTCCAATTTGCTTGCTATTCTTTCATGTCTGTTTCTTCTCCTGCATTTCAGGTTCTTGCTTGTACTTTTTACATTCATCTCCTTTCCTCTCTTGTCCATGCTCTTAATCTCTCCCTAGTCTGTTCTTTTCTCAAAGCATTTGCCACACATTTTCCTTGCTCAGAGCATTGCTTCAATCTCCTGGACTCCCACATAGATCTTGCATGCAGAAAGTGTTTTGCCACAGGTTTGAAAAACAAAGTGGCATCTGCTGCCTACCTGTACATTACATGTCCCTCCCTTAAACATTCATCTTTTCCTAACTCTCAGAATGAGAGGGGATAAGATATAAGAGGGGAGGAATGAAAATACCAGCAGTTCAGAAGGAGTGAGAAGGAACCGGGAGCCTGTGACTTCTCTTAACTTGCGGGAAATCATTGCCTGATCAAGAAAATCTTGTCAAGACTAGGTTTGATTTATTCCTTTCTAAGTCCCCAAAGGCTGTCAGTCTGATGTTACTTAGGAGATCCAGCTGACTAAAACAGAGACATGGGAAGTTCTTAAAATTTTACAAGAATCAACATTATACTTTCAAAGAAACAGTATGTGTTCAACTTTGTGCAATCAAACTATCAGACTCGCTTTGCAGCCAGTCCACTTCATCAAAGTGCCTAATTTGTTTAACTACACTATATTTCTGATGTGTCACTCAGATTAAGTGAGAGTAAGCATTTGTCCTCAGATTGATCATGCCTAGTTCAATGCCTTTAAATAAAGATCACTAATGCATCTGAATTTCAATTCTTAAGTCAGTTTTGGACTACTTCTCTAATTTCACTATAATGAAGTGATAAAGAAGATTAATGAGAACTCTTTCTTTAACAGAAAAAGCAAAGGGGTATTTCACTATTTGACCATGAGCTGGAGAAGACTGAAGTGTGAAGGTTGCTGGAAGACAATGCTATACAAAGCAAATCCCCAGATGATGAGGTGCTGAGAAATGTGTGAGCATCAAAAAAAAGGTTTCTGAATGACGGGTTAATACAAGTCTTAACCATCAGTGTCAAGTGGCCTGTTTGGGACAGTTCACCTTGTTTGATGTGACCGTGAACAACTGTTTTGCCACAGCTAAATGGTGTAACATAAAAGCCAGGGAGACAAAGGAAGTTCAAGTCGTTTATGGTCTGCCAAACCCATAAAAACCTCTGCTTTACTCTGTTAGCAGTAAAGCAGAAACTGCAAAACCAGTGAAGTACTGGGAAAAAGCCAAGAGGACTTTATTAAATTTGTAAGATTTTCCATATGACAACCACCTTAAATGTGCCTGATGAATTCTTCTGTTGTGCAGGCTCTTATGCTGTGTCTTTCCTGGGTACAAATAATCACTATGTCATTAGAATAAATGAATAGCAATTGTTGTAATTGTATCATGACCTCCTGGTGATTGGACTACGGCCATCTAATTGCCTGTCAGTATTCAGGGGCCCAGATCTACAGCTGTGACTAATCATTATGGCTCAAGAAAAGGGCTATGCAAGCTTATTCACCTGTGAGACAGTCCAGTTTCATAGAGTATAATTTAGCAGAAATTTTACATAGCTGTGATTTCTGAGGGGTGCAGAATAAGTGAAGCTGCATTACAGCACGTGGCAAGGTGCAAAATTCTTCCTTGTGTTGCCTCATTGCACTCATCTAACCCTTCTCAGTACAGGCATGCTGGGTTTAGGATCAAATTCACACCAAGCAGGATCCACCACACCTGAAAACTTTGATTTTTGTGCAGCGGGGAAAAAAAATTTCCTGTTTTGTACATCACTGAGCACCCTGAGGGCATTAAGTAATTCATCAACCTCTTACACTGGCTAAGCAGAGAGAATCCAAAGTTTACAACCCTAGAGTTAGAGAAACAATCTGACAATTCTTAGAAATTCATAGAATTCTTACTTCTTCTAAGTATGATGCTTTATTTTTTTAATGCTTACTGTTAATTTTTAAATAATTATGCAACCTTCCTGATGTGAAACCTGTATGTTTTAAAAGCAGTTGTTAGAACAGTTGTCTTCTGAGGTGTTACTGTTTCAGAAGTATTTATACAGTGAACAAAACAATCATATACAACAAAAACAGTGAGCAAGCATTTTGTCATAGGCTAACAGGATCAAGTCTTTAGAAATAGTTTCTGTTACTGGTACAGATAAAAAGTACCTCAGAGGCTTTAGGGATTAACAGGTTTCTTGAAAAGGGGGAAAAAATGTCCAGATAACTGAGCACAAAAGTAACTTAAACACTACCAGTCAAACAAGAGAAACTTCTCCCTCTAAGACAGGCAAACAGACTGTCAGACCCACAGGGAAAGTCACAGAGTATCTAGAATACCATCAGCTCACAAAGTATTCTGGTATTAACATTATCAGGCCTGCTTATGCACCCTACCCCAAATTGCTATACCTGCATATAAAAATAGCATCCTTCTAAAAGTGTATTAACAGGATGATATGCCTTTCTTCCAACAATGGTAATGCTAGCAAAATTGATAAGAAACCTGAATTTTTCTGCCTTCTACCAGTACACAGTTAGAATACTGATTGTCTTCTCCTAAATATCAGCATATTTCCAAGTTCTCTGCCCTCCTTCTCAAGGGTCCTGACATCGTTGGACAATGCTGCTGTCTAGATTATTTTCTCCTTCAGTGGGTGCAATTGGGAGAAACCAGCAGAGCCTTCAGTTTGAAGGGATCTTGAGTGTCCAAAGGGATCACATTATTGAGTTCTGCAGATTACAGATGGTGTTAACAAGAGATTCAATTTTCTTACAGTAGATAGAGGATCAGACTCACCCAAACTCTGTTCAATGCAAATCCCAGCTTAGTGAAGAGATTGTGTTTCTGAGACACTTTTCCACTCCCCTGATCCCCTGCCTGACTGGTTTCCAAAGTGAAGGCATACTCTAAGTTATGTTCCAGATGTGTTACAGTGATAACAGTAGTCCCCCAAGATCATCTGCACACCCTTAAGAGACTGACCTCTTAAAAACCACCCTGTTCCTCTCAGATAATTTGTTTTCTACAGCAGTGGTGAAGCCATAGCAGAAAATCAGGTATCAACAGTATGTGGAGGAAAAAATGATGTTGTTTCCATTTTTAATTTGTACTAGTAGTATAGTCAGACCTAGCAGGTGAAGGTCAGCCTAGAAACTAGCAAATTTTTTATTAAACTGATGTTTTGATGCAACTCTTATTTTAACAGTCATTGTAAATGGTGGTGAGTGTATTCTGAACTCACCTGCTACCTCAAAGCTAACATATTTTGTCATTACAAATACATATCTTTAAATTATTGGGGCATTTATTCAAGCAACATCTAGACATTCTTAAAAGTGTTACAAACTTCTTGGTCTTTCATTTCTGCATAATAATTTTCAATAATACCTTGCTCAGAAAAGATATTTACAAGGACAATAAACTGTGAAGACCAGAAAAAGTTAATCAATACCAAGTTAATATTGTTCCATTTCATTTGGAGCTTTCTAAGAGAAACTATTGGGGTTGGGTTTTAGTATTTCAGGTGGTCATCTAAGCTTAGATTACCCATATCTGCTCTATTCTGTATTATTTGCATTTACACCATCCTAGTAGCATCAGGCATGGAATGTTCTCCAAAAGATTCTCACAACAGGAAATCAGTTCCTGGAGTGATTGTCGAGGACTATTACTGACTTCCATCCTATTAAACCAATACAACCGTTCAGCACACTTAATGGGTTGAGAAGAATAAAACACAAGCCTCACTCTATGGCTAAAGGTGTAAGAAAAGCAGGCACAGAACTGATACTTAACAATACCAGCTTACCTGGGTAAAATACAAAGGGGAGAGAGGCAGTGTACAATAATGTATGTTCCTTCTTCCTCATTTTTGCATTGGTAAAATGTTTGTGAACTATTCGGTTTGTGAACTGAACAATATACATTGGCAAATTCTACATCTTGTCTGTTCTAAATAGGATTTTATTTATCATGTACACATCTAACAGGTATAAAGACTTATGCCTGTACACAGGGAGATTATGAATCTCCTAACACTTAGCTGTTACTATTTTCTTTTAAAAAAAAACAAAAGAGAGAGAAAATCTTTCCCTAAAAAAATATTTAAATGGGGGGAAAAAATATATCTCAGCATCAGATGCTCTTTTGGTGTCTAATGTTAGCACTAAACTTCACATGAAGAACACTTATTTCTAATAAAAACAAAAATTACAGAAAGTCTGCTCTGGGGAATGAATGATAGGAGCTAAACACAAATACACTAAGGACCAAATTGTCAATGTCTTAAAATTCTATCCTAGGACTGTGTGCATGCTGTATTTTGCATTCTCAGAACCAATGTTTGGATAAGAAGATTGGGTATTCAAGCATGACGCTATCAATATTTGCACCAAAGTGCCCATCTGTGCATGCAAAGCTAGTTTTGGGTTCATCTGTGCACTGGGGATATTCACCTGAACCCAAATACTCTTTTATAATCTATGTCAATTTTTTAAATCTTGGCCTTCACTACAAATCCACAAGGAGTCTGCTTCACTTTGTCAGAGCCAATCTAATATGCTACCCTGCTCCAGGGATAAGAAACATATCATGCCCCAGCTAAATCAAATAAGCGTTCCTCCCTCTTCTTTGAGATGACTGGGACAGCAACATGGGTCTTTTGCAGGTATGTACCCAGAAAGGGGCAGTTCACCATCCTGGCATGCCTTTATACTTAATTTAAAAGTTAGATAGGATTACAGTGTCTGTTCCTGGGAGAACACAGCTGTGCCACACAGCACTTTTCATGTCCCCAACTTTAGCCTTCAAACCATCTTGTATGCACTGCTGAGTATGAGGCTGCTGGCTGGGAATTCTTTTTTGACTTTCTAATAACCAATCAAACTGTCATCCTGATGCATAATATTCAGCTGACCTAATAATTGCCTTAGCCAGCCTTCCTGCAAATGTTGGTTATGGTCACACTGGTAGTGAAGTCCTTTTAAAATCCACCATGGGTGTGAAGTGACATTTATTTGCGTTAGTGAAGGTTTGGGTTGTCTAAATACTGCAAAACCCCCAAATTTCTCCTAAGTAGACCATATTTTATTACTTATTATTTCTTACCTATTGAAAGGATAGAGAAAATGAGAGATTTTAAATGAATGAAAATACAGCACATCTGTACCATGAATATAGTGCTCTTGAAATAGTATTTGTTTTCCTCAGTCTCATGTGGGAGATGTTTTAATTCTGTTTCTTCAGAAACGAAACTGCAGAAGGATTCTTGCTGCTGCAAAAGTGGACAAGAACATTTACCTTTTCATCATAGGTAAAAGTAGAAAATTTTTTAAATATACTGTGGCTTCTAAAGCTCAGCTATGTCACTTCAAGGCATCTCTGCCAAAATCTTATTTTTTATCATAATTGCCCTCCCAGGTTTGGACCTCAGCTAAAATTTTTCATTGCAAGTTTTGATGAATTACCTTAGACTCAGTGTATGTGGACTAATATTCAAATAACAGCTGCAAGATAAAAGTGTCTCTTATATGTTCTAAATCATGTTTTCTCCCACACTGCAGGAACATTTGGACACTAGTCCAGTAGTGTCAGTGACTATTTCAATGCACATAACATTATTATTTCACTGGCAGGTACTGAACGCATCCTTGTTTGAAGACACATACTGTCTTAATTATATTACACACTCAAGTGTTTCGTGTTCCTTTGCAGACACTGTTACTCAGGCTGTAATTGGATTGCTGGCACACAGCTACAAATGCAATAGAGAAACCTCTTTGGGTGCTGCCTAAAACGTTCTATTTCATATAAGAGCTCTTACATGGACTGTTTATCTTAGGTTTTTCTAAATAAGTAAGAGGAGAGGAGAGGCTTATTTGGGGTAGATTTTTACTTCAGCTGAAATCAGTGCAAATTTTCATGAACATGAGCATATTGGACCATTGAAGACTTTTGCTGTCTTTCATATTTTGTCAAAATTTAGTCAGCTGAACTGTGCATGCATTGAAAGGTTTCAGAAACATGCTGTTTCATATATACCTAAGTGCAGGATGCTAGCTCTAAATCTACACCTATGAAAGGTGCTTTGTGCATACCTGTTTTCTTTTTTTTTTTTTTTTTTTTTTTAAAATATACTTGAGTTTGTCCTTTTAATTTCTTTATCGTT
>JANZLQ010000079.1:25055553-25082718 GCA_026212715.1 Elanus axillaris | reverse complement strand
ATACTGAACTCAAAACACAGCACTGTACCAGCTACTAGGAAGACACTTAACTCTATCCCAGCTGAAACCAGGACATGAGCATACAAATTTTTGTGGTGAGCATGCCAGTTCTTGTTGTGAATATACCAATTCTTGCTGTGAACATACCAATTCTTGG
Source organism: Elanus axillaris (assembly GCA_026212715.1). NCBI lineage: Eukaryota > Metazoa > Chordata > Aves > Accipitriformes > Accipitridae > Elanus > Elanus axillaris. The sequence goes on along the minus strand of JANZLQ010000079.1, from coordinate 25,082,561 downwards.
TGAGACCAAATAAAAGATGAGTTTTCTGAGTTAAAGTATCCCTTGTGTCATTTCACTTTAATCCTGACCTGGGAATGGGTGAACCTGAGAAACTGGGACGTGACACTTCCCCAATGAATCTTGACAGTCAAGAGATGAATCCTTGCTTTCAAGTCTAACAAGAACGCTGAAGATCAAGGTCAGGAACTTGATTGTGTTCATTACCGGGAACATCAAGGTAATAGACTGGATAAGCAGGTTTAATTCTTAGTGTGAACCTGAAATTACTGAAAGCTGTTACACCTGGTGTCATTGACTTACCAAGACCATTTGAATTTGAGACTGCACAAAAGCTGCACCCCCTTTGCAAACAGTCTAAAATGCAAAGGCATAAGTGAGATGTTATAGGATTCAAACATGAAAAAAATGCATTTTTCAGCCTTTGAAACTTTTGAAACACAAAATAATCCTTCTGTTATACTTCCATATAAGAATCTGAGAAGGAAATTGTGATATCATAAATACAGCTCCTCCAAGGATGGTGAGGTTTTACTTACACTTTTTACATACTTTTTACTGTACAAGTTTCGACTCCAGGGCTAGCCAATACGTTTCACTTAAAAAAAAAACAAAGAGGGGAAAAGAAAAAAAAGGACTAAGAAGGTAGGAACTTGAGAAAAGTCTCAACCAAGCAGTGGAAATATGATAAAAATGTACATAAAACCAAGGGTATTTTTACAGTGTTGTTTCTTTTGAAAAAGTGTTCCTAGGTTTTCATACAGTACCAAAGCAAGACTGGGATACAATTGAAGTCTGTAAATAAAAAGTAAAACATAGTTAGGGATTCAGCATGAAATAATGGAATTCCTTTCTCATGAAGTCCTAAATAAAAAAAATTAGCCAAGTGTGACAAATGAATCATCACACACACAGATTTGGCATTTACAGTAGGTGTTTATGAACACAACGAGCAGAAAGATTTTTGAGCATTAAATCACACAGATCATTAAATGCTTTCAATACTGCTATCATTTTTGCAACTTCCAGATGGAAAGTTAAGGAGGAAGAAGGCAAAAGTTGTCTAATTAAAGAAGACTGTGGATTATTTTATGAATGCTGGAGTTGTTCAGCTATCTTACCTTATATTCTTCCCATGACAATATTATATCAGTCTTTCTCTTAGGAATGTTTTCATTCTGTGGTCCTAATGCAGGAATTACTCAGAGAAACTCTAACCAAATACAATAGGACTTGGTTACTTACAAACAAGAACCTTATGTTTTATTCAGGCTGGTCCAAACCACTTTCTCTGTAGGAAAATTCTCTCATTTACCAAACATTCTGCTTCTGTTTTTCTTTTTCCTTAAATAATTTTTAATGTTCCAGCCAAACCTTTTACCCAGTGTGGCCTTTTCAGAACCTTCCAGAAGCTCTTAGCTTTCCTGCACATTCATTCTTTGGAGTCTTAGGACACCTTTCATGAGTCACCAGAAAAGTTAAATTTCATAGAACTAGGCTTAAGACCATAAACTGCTAAAATACAGAGGGAGAGAGATACATAAGGGCGTATGAAACACTTCTGCATGTCTCAGGGGAATACAAAGCAGAAATCGCACACTAATGACTGAAGTAAGCAAGCTAGGACATCCACACGGGCACAACATAGTAACATACAGCTAGATGTACCAATTCACATCTGGCAGTAATATAGCTGCAGCATATAGACCATTTAAGAGCTCCTGCTACACTGAAATGTTCTCAGACACATAGCTGACACATTAGGTGTTTGAGTACAAAACCAGATAAAAAATGTCTGTCTGGAACATGTAAAGTCCCAGACCCTCAGTATTGATTTGTACAGCACTGAAATGCTTGAGCTGCTCAGCATCTATCTCAAGCCTAAACTCAAGCGGAATTTCACAGCTTCCATATTTTATGTAATTCCAAATATCTCCCACAATCCTTTTTGGTTCAGTGGACCAACCAAATAGGTGTCTTCAGAATAACTTGCTTGATTCAGCCTTTTGAAAAGTAAATGGGCCACCTACTTACAGCATGAGGGAGGAAGGATGTGAAATACAGGTAAATAGTGATGGCTGTCACAGGTGAGCAAGAGGCAGGCCCTGCAGGAAGGCACAAAACAATAGAAACCAGAGGATGCCAGTGTCACTGAGCAGTGATTAAGCTTGCTGGAGGATCAGGTGTTAGAGGTGCAGGTGAAGTCCAGGGAAGACAGAGAAACGAATAGCCTTTGAAATCATTTAACAGGAGTCTGGGAAGCAGGAAGAAAGAGGGTCTTAATGAAGTGAAAGCCCTAAAGAGAAAAAGGAGAATGTCTTTATACATCAACACACTAAAGTTTTAATATAAGAAAGTAGAAGGGGAAATCCTTCTGATTACATCTTTATAATCCTAAGGAATCTCTGAAGTGATATTAGAGATCATTTGTGTCCTTTCTCCAGCAATATGCAAACCTCTTCAGAAATCTCTACCTACCTAACATGAGTGTTAAGTTCCTTATTATGTGCCAGAAACTTCCATAAATCATGCTTGCATGGCACAGCAACGCAAGTCAGAAAATCTCTGCCTGAAGACTAAGGCATATGGAAAATGGTGAAGAGAAAGATTAAAACCAAAAACATTGAAGAACAAAGAAAAGGAGTGTATGCCACTAAATGTAAGGACTTTCAGCACTCTGAGAGCAGGTGTTCCCAGCAAGGGCTACCAAGGGTAAACTAAGACCTTCTCTTGAACAAGTTGCCTAATCCTAAGGAAAGGTGCCCTAAGCCTGCTTTGCTGTGCAGAAGTGTAATGAAAAACATTTTGATCTTGACCACTAACCTCTTGCTAAAGTATAGCATCATTTTCCCTTATTTGTCAGTAAAGTGTCCAACATGAATTCATGCCCACTCTGTTTTATGAATAATGTACTGGAAGACGAATCTGTATGTGGAGAACAGCTGAACTGATTGCATGGCAGCCTATTTGATATAATTTTGGATTCTTCCTAAATACTTTTAAATGCACTCCACTAAAGTATCTAAAGTGCAGAATTATCTACATCAATGTCATATTTTATGGCTATCTGAATACTCAGTTCCTAAAAGATGAAGATGGCTAGATGGTGAAAGTTTTGTCAAAAAGGCTAAAACAGAGTTCAGTACAACTGTTGCAAAGGCAAAGAATTTACAAAATGTAGGGCATATTTTTGTATAGGACTAGTTACTAGAGAATTTAAACTAATATTTAGGACTTTTATTTTAGATATAATAGATATAATAAATATTTTAGACTTTTCTTTAAATCTTGGTCAGACTGGAACCTGAAAAAAGTGTAGCCTGTTGCTTATCAGCTTGGCAGTCATCTGTAGTAGTAAAAAATAAATTGCTGCAGTCATGGTGTTCAACCTTACTGGAATCAGCTTTGTACTAAGAACCATGGGCTTGAGCCCCTGCAGCTTCCTTTGTGTCCTTAGTTTGAAGCACTGAGAGCACAAGAAACAATGAGTAGCTTTTTCAGGATTGTAGGAAATGGGAGTACTAACAGTAAGTAGAATGCACTAAGACATAGGTATTATCTACTTTCTAGAATTTAAAGCACTATGGGTCTCCATTAGGGTGAAGGCTGTCACCTTTCCAGTATGTTCAGTAGAAAATCTCCTAGGTGTTGTCCTATTCCCATATTTAGTGAGAACACCAAGGATCCTGGCTGCCATAGTCAAAGTTCAAAACATATTCTGTGTTTGTCTAGGTCTCTCAATACTGTTGCTATGGTGCCAACACAAGCATGAATGTCATGCAGTATACATACTCATTGAACTCCACAAAGGATCAGTGGGAAAAACAAGATATGTACTTGTAAGTACTCGAGATCACAATAGGACCAAAATCTTTGAAAAGCAGCTGCAGTGTTTTTGTGTTGACACATGGCCAAACTGAAGGTGAAAAATAACCTTAATGGTCACAAAAAAACCCATTGATTTTCTTGCCACTGTTGATTTGAATAGATTTAAATTATGTCTGCTTAAGACAGTTCTATGAAAAAGTTAGCTTAAGAAGTTCATTGTCCAATTTTCTTTAAGGAAAAGGTCTGTTTAGACCCCTGCCGTACTTAAAAAAAAAAAACCCAAAACAAAAAACAAACAAAACAAAAAAAAAAACCAAAAACCAAACAAACAAACAAAACCCAACAAAAAAACCCAACCACAATAAAGTCTTTATATAGTAAAATGAAACTGAGAGAAAGTGGACATAATGTCATAACCATGTATTATATATCATTATGAGGCAAATGGGATTTAAACAGATTTAGGCTGCTTATCCAAAATAGTTTTGCACAACTGCATAATGGTTTGAGGTTTGTACAGAAGGCAAACATTTGAGCTCAAACAGAATGAGACTACTGTTTGTAGAAATTTCACAAAAACTAAAAAGAAAAAATGGGGAAGAGCAAAAGATCAATCCAGCAAACATTTACTTTATTCAGCTGCACTCCCTTGCCAATCGGACAACTTTTAAAAACTTTTCTAACATATTCCTTTTTCCTTCTCACATTGCTTCTCTGTCCTGTCCTGCTCCATATACATCTTTTAAATAGCATGGAGTATGGGCTAGTGATCATTTTCCCTCAAACAACCCAGTTTATTGCCAGAAGGTATTCTTACTATTACCTGTAATTCTTGCTGCAGACCATGTGCAGACAGCTGGAAGAATTGGGGAAAAGACAGAGAATTCACTTTGCATCATTATAATGCCGTTGGAACAGGTTCCTTCCACTGCCTCTAAAAGCAATTAAATTGAAACAGATCTGTTTCTGTCACTGTGCACATTCCCAAATGCACACTTAATATTGCGCTGCAAAGCATGTGATAAGGAAGGAAAGACAGTGCTGGGCTGCTTCATTTCCATACAGAAGTTGAGGACATGGCAGCTTCTTTTTGATGGACAACAAAACATGAACATAGCCAGATATATGTCTTTCTCTTTTCTCCTATGCTTGCATGAAGGATGGGGCAGAATCTAGCATTAAATAAATAAATAATAAACTGTCTCAGACTTTTTTGAACTTTGGAATTGACAAAAACTGGGGAAAGCTACGAAGATATTTTTTCTAGCCTAACAGTAATATGTAAAAAAATGTTACATTATTGTACATTGACCTACTGTCAGAGAGGCAAGCATGAAATTCTCATATATGTGTACATGTACATAAATGTATGTGTGTATGTGGGTGTATGTTACATGTTCTTAAGAGTATTTTAATGAGAACAGATGATTCTGGAAGTGAGAAAATTACTAAACTGTGATTTCCTTTGTGATTCTCATATGTCTAAAAAACTGTGATTCCTTTACTTTGGCAGGTTCTATAGGGATGTTTCTTGGACCCTTCCTCTAAGAATATTTCTTGTTAAGTAGCTGGCATTCTGCCTCCTCCACTCCCAGAAGCTTATATCTGCAACCTCAAATCAATCATAAACAGGACACTGGGTCAGATGGCTGCAAACTAGAACTGTCCAGCCCTAACAAAGAGGATTTAAGTTGGCAGTCCTGCCATAGGAAGTCTAGCTGTGAAAGCTTCCATTTTGCCCATGTCAGAGTTCACGTCTGTTTGAACAGACATGACCTGATGACTGTGCCTTGGATGTGCTGCTGTGTGCATTTCTCTGGAAAACTTCTTCTGTGGAATTTTGGATTTAATTAAAATTTATACTGGATGTCTTAGTGGCCAGTATTCCTGATAGAGCTGCACAAGTAAAATTATTCAGCAGCTGTTACTTAAGAAATATTCCATTTTAATATACATTCTTCAAACAGAAACACCAAACAAATAGTGCTGTATGAAACAGAGCAAGCATTTTTTGGTTCATTAGATGAAAATTTTAGACTTGATTGAACACCTGAACTTAGAACAGGGCATTGTTATATGAAGAAAAAAAAAAAAAAAGAAAAAATAATAAAACAGAAGTGTAGTGATCATTTAAATTGGGCATCAGTTTTAGCATCTTACACCCTGGAGTCATGTGAAAACAGAAAAATTGTTGTTTTCTCTGTGAAAGCCAAGACTAACTCCAACTGAAAGAGTGATTCCTACCAGCATCTGAAGAGAGGCTGAAACATTTTCAAGGAGAAAACCAGACCAAATAAATCTCAACTCCTTCCAACCAATCTTTTCTTTGATGGGGAGCAGGGGTGCCTTTGACAGTTTTTGTACTTCTCCCTCTTCTACGCAAGTCATTGTAAGAAATACAAAGATGATTGTTCCATACTGTTTCCTGCAAGGTTCCTCTGAGGGTTCATGGTGGAGATAGAAACTTAAAGGACAGGGACATACACCATGACAGTGCACTTAGGAATGCAGTCACTATTATCCACATGAGAGTATAATACAAAGTCTTCATGTAATCTTGTAAGTTAAAGCTGACTCTGCCTCACAGATAAGTAGACTATTTTGATAAAATATATTGTGGTGAAAAAAATGGCTATGCACATGGGTATGGAGATTTGGATTCCAAAGACCTTATTTACATTATTTTCTCAACATACGTTTCCAATTATTCTAATAAAGTTTCTGATTTACACTGTCACACCTAGGAATATTATCCACCCTGAAAAGACTGTGTGTTTGAGTAAAAGATATACTGATTTATTACATGATAGTATTTTCATTAATAGCAGTACTTTACGTAGTTTGGAGAGAATAAATCCCATGGAATTCGGGGGTTTTGTGAACCAAACAAACACAATAAAACATTTTGTGTGAGAAATCCACCTGGATTTGCAAAATTATTCTTTACTCCGTTTTCATTTTATTTCAAAAGAGTATCAATCAATTATTTTTATAGTGAAGGGGTATATATCAAAAGAAAGGAAAAAAAAATCACAGAAAAGACATTGTTCTGTACTATTGTTGAGCATTCAAAATGCCAACACAAGAAGCCTGAAACTCCTGGGCTGTGGATCAAAATCTGTTCATCCTGGCCTTCAAGCCACTATATCATAAAAACTCTTTATATACTCCTTCATCTCTTTTCCTGTTCTCCTCTACACCTTATGCTTTACCAAGGGTGATAATTCCATGAAATTAATACTTCATGCATTTCCCACACAGGCACTAATTTCACAGTTTCTTTCATGATTCTCCCGTGTCTTTTGTATTATGACTAAGCTTGTTCATAAGTCACTGTTTTTGCCTGCTCCAAATACACTCTAAAATCTCATTTATGCTTTGTTGCTCATAAGAACAGAAAGAAAAAATCATTAGTCCCATTGATAACTAAGCAGTAATTAAACCTTTGCATATGCCTCAGCTAGTAGGCAGGTAATATTGCTGTCATCATTTTCTTCTGTACTCTTTTCCTCTTCCTCGTTTGGTGAGATGATAGATAAAGGGAATTTTTCAGTGAACAACCTTTCAGGGTTTGGTTTTGGTTCGGGGTTTTTTTTTTGACATTTGAAATACTTGATTGTACTGAATAAAAATTAAATTATTTAAATTCCTTCTATGTTGTCTCAAGAGAGGTGAGAGTTTAGTTGTCTCGAACCCTTAATCTCTTTTGCTGATCAATATACTCAGAAAATCTGTTTTCTCTAGATTACTATGGCCACAACCTTCCTTTGATGCACTATTTCTTCTCGTCACACTGAATGGCTGAGGTATATAATTGACATTACAGTCAAACAGGCTGTCATAGATCAAAAAAATAGGATTGTGAGTCCTGCTTTTAAACACCTTGTTTATTTATGTCCTTTGTTCATTGCTTAATGATAGATCTATAATTTATATTCTTTGCATTGTGGATTAATTTGGCTTCTCTGTGGTAGACCATTTTAAGCTTACAGATATTTATAAATTTTGATAACAGATTGGGCAGTACTGTGCACAGAAAACTAAAGTGTAACTCAGACTGTACTGCAAACTGCAGCAAATCATGGATTCAATATCATAACGGAACTCACTCAACTCAAACCAAGAGCAGGCACTCTATCTCATTATTACTGCAATGGTACTTTGCTAGTCCATATATTGTGGTTAATCAAGTACTTCTAAAAAAAGCCTCTTTCCTTTGTTATTATTGCTGCTTTTACAATAGATCTCTGATGGTCCAAAGCTGCAGTAAATATCAAACCACAGTTGTGGAAGATGTTATGAAAACTGGTTAAAACTGCTGATCAATTCAAGACAAAACGCACATCTCCTTTTGTTTAAGAAATACTGTTTGGTTGTTCAAAACAAAGCTGAGAATTTCAAAATGTAGGTATCATAAAAACTCTTTTTCAGTGTGAGTCTTCAAGTTTAATAAAAAATAAATAAGCAAGAAACATTAATGTTTAACCTGATGTAACAATGAAAGACTTTTGGTTAATCCAGCCCATAAAATTATAATAGGGTAAAATGTAATAAATTGGGCATCAAATGAGACAATAATGGGAGAGAAGGCCTGAGTTCCTAACTGCTACCATACAGTGGAATATACCTTGGTCACCTTCTGATTTATAAGCCAACAACAAAGCAATTTCAGAACTATATGTGTATTTCTAATTCATTCTTGGCGAATTCACTTTCATATCCACCAGATGCTCTGCATTTTGCAGTGGTGATCTGAATCTCTTGTCTGTTATAGTATTTCCTGCCATGCTAAACATATCCATTCATGCTAAACATCTATATGCTTGTTGATGTGCAAGTGAGCAATCTAACAGGCTGAACTGGCAAGATCAGACCAGTGGAAAGATTTTATTACAGGTTTTCAGATGGACAGTTTCTATTTTCTCTAAGTAGCTCACCAAGGTAGAAATACACCACTGCAGGCAGCAATTGCTTTGCCTTTAGCTGAATTGGTGCAGTAGCATTTTGTGCCAGATTTCTCCAGAGGTTCATGCTTTTTGAAAGCTTGAGTCACGGTACTTCTGCCATTGCCACTGCTGGGAAAAGTTAAGCAGAGCAAGAAGTGGAAATTGTTGGAGCAGCTGCCACCTGTGCTATACATGATTGAGTGGAAGCTGCTGTCATGCCAATTTTCTGTGCTTTATAAACCAGGAGACCCAAGCTAACCCAGCCCATCATGTATTTTTTTCAATGTCACACAGGACTTGTGGCCCCTGGGCCTTTGTTAGTGTTCCATTGTCCAAGTGTGAGAAGATATTTATATCTCAATAAAAATTTGCAGTGGTGGTAGCTTTCATTGTAGTTTACTGAGACAGAAGGAAAATACGTTGTAAAACAGAAAAGTTAGAAAAACTTGCCTTAACCAGGTTTTTTAGTATTACAGATCACATCCTTGGCTGAATTTAGGAAGGCTTAGCAGCATCCATTTGTGAATGGCGACAGTTAGGTCTTTCAACAGAAATGAAGAATCTTTCTAAAGGTTATGTCTTATGCAGGCCATCTGCCATTACACCCAAACTGTTGAAATATTTTAAAATATATTGTTTTGCAAAGTATTAAAAGAGCTGCTCACAGCTTGTGTTTAGAAATTTTATCATGTCATTTAGCTAGTACCTTAGATTGCTAACTTTAAGCAACCCTAGTTGAAAATCATTACTTACTGAGGGCTGAGCTCCTGCTGCAGACAATGAACCATGAGAAGAATTTTCTGCTTCCTGATTCATATTGACATCTGCGTGTAGTTATTATATGAATCTGGATGAAGCAAGATGAAAGTCCTAATGAGCTTTTATATGTGATGCCTGAATACATCTTAATTTCTAGATTTCTACTGAATGTAAGAAACAATGTACTTGATACCTGCCTGTAGTAATGTTCAGCTAAATAACAATCACCATGTGTATTTCATTGTCATCTCTAGAAAGGACACAAACTAACAGAGAACAAATATGAAGGCAGGAATACAATGCAACTCAAGTGGGGATGACTGTTACAGAAACACCTTAAATATGAAAGAAAACATAACAAACTGCTGGATTCTGATAGTCTAGCTGGTATGAAACACATCAGAATCTGGAGGCTTTTCTTTGTATATGGGAACTAGGTTACTTTTTTTAAAAATGCAGATTTTTATCATAATTTAGAATATCATAAGGGAGTATGAGGATGAATTGAAATTAACAATGACTCTAAAAATTATTTGGTGTGAAAGAATAGCAGAAAAGAAATTTTGAAAACATATTGGGGTCACTGTTTTCCAGGAAGAAAACAATATTAAGACAATCATCAAAACACGATATTCTTCATCAGCTTATTCCATTTTAATATTCTATCTCTTGTTATTGATAGAAAATACATTTTTCACTTTTAAGTTTTCAGTTTTCTACTATTAGCATGATACCACTCTGTAATCACAACAACAAATATTATTATGTATGTGCCATGCTGGGATATGGCCATTTCTCAGCTGGTTGAAGCAATATCCCTGCAAGGCACATAGAATATTTTATTCCTTAGTGTTATAAATACTTTTTATTTGCCATTAGGAGACATTTCCATATTTTGTTGATTTGAACATTAATGGCTGAGGCTAACTTTTGGCCGGAACACTTGTATGGATGCCATCTTTATTTTGTGGGTGGGTTTTTTTTCCTTCTCTCAGATTTTGGAAATTTTCTCCTTACTCAGGGATTTAATTCATCTGGAATACACATAGAATTTTTACATCAAGATAAATTAATTTTGTGAACATTGTGAAGCTGAAATTTCAGGGTATTTCATTAGGGTGCTGACATTGAATTTTGGTGTATCTTTGAAAGCAGTCTTCCTTATGCTTCAAGTGACCTATTGCCAAAACTTGTCCAACACACAAGGTTGAGTTTAGAACCTGGCAGGACAAGATCACATTCTCTAGGTCCTTCAAGGAAAAGCCAAGATACAAGAACTCAAAGAAGACAGAGCTCTTTTATCTATCAGGTCTTTTGGAATTACCTCAAGGCTCCTTAGTAAATACCATGTCTGTACTTTTCTGGTGTTGCAGATGTACAAATTCAGTTTTCATAGCAATATATGTAAATAATCTTGTAGCTAAAATGTCCTCCTGGCAGAAGAGTAACAAAATAAGACCTAACTTTTTTGACCTTCTGGAAAATATACAGGGCCTTTAACTGCCCCTCCAGGGCAGCTGGAGGCCATAGCTAAACCACTAAAATATACTTTCAGTAATGCCGGTCAGACAGGTTCATACTCTTATGTTGCAACATTTGAGATCTCCTGGTTAGACACTATGCACAGTTTTATTAAACACTTGCAATATTACTAAACATCTTTTCTACTTTCTTTTACTCAGCTGACATGGATTAGCTGTTTTCCTTAGTATTGAAATTCTATATTCCTGCCTTAACTGTTGTTGATAACATTATTTAGCAAAACATCTTACAGAACATTCACTTGAGCACTGCAGCTTGGCAAGTGGTAAACAGTTTGTAGGAGTGAAAATCTTACAACACCATTTCAAGGACTGAACACTCTGAGAAGCATTAGCACAAATGAAAAAAAAATGAAAGGCTATTTAACAAACACTAATACTTTACTTTTTAAAACTCATGAAGGCCTCTGTTTAAGGTTTATTTTCTTAAAAAGAAAAAAAAAAAGTGGGTTTAGACAGTTATTTTACCACACTGTAAATTAGAAAAACAGCCCCCTTCCATGGAACTCAGAACTCTTCAGCCCTTTCAGGCAGTAAATAACAGTTTGTATTGTGTTATGTGGAAAAATAAAATATTATGCTTTCAGATTTTTGTATTCAGCTGCAGATTTGCACTGGGTTTAATGCCTCTTTATTTTCCATGTAAATGGATTTTCAAAATTGTTTCTGTGGAAAAGTGAAGGCATTTTTTTTCTATTTTTCCACTTAATGTCATTGAGCTGGCATTTGGGTGAATTATGAAAAATCAAGAACCTGAAAGCTATGGCCCTGCTGAAGTCCATTGTATAGTCAGAAGCAATTTGTGCAGAACAATGAGAGAAAATCCAATAGATCTTGAAATGTGCATAGAGAAAGCAGCAATACTTTGTTATATTAATAATTTAGTTCTCATTTTCATCTTAATTCTTCATATTTTGTTAGGTTTTGCCCTCTTTCAGAAGCAGCCACAGCATGAAAAATACCCAGTGGTACTAACATTTTCAGATAGTTTCCACTATACTTATATTTGAGTTTTCTGGAGTTTGTTACAGCAGAAAGTTCAAGCAATTTGCTCATGCTCATTTTCAGAATAGCAGTGACTAAGCAAGTCTTTTGCTATATAAAAGAAGACAAGAGAAACAACAGGTCCAGTTCAGCCAAAGTATTCAGTTCCTAAGTCTTACTTATGACTCTAATTCCCACTGAAATCAATGACAGATGGACATGGAAATATCTTTGTGAACTAGGGCCTTTAGTGCCTTATTTTCATAAGCAGACACAGATACCATAGTCTTTGTAGGAAAAAGGTTGTGGCTATTAGAATCTGCCTCTTGAAAGATTTGTTTACTGATTTTGTGTCATGTATATTAAAATATAATAAAGGTCTGAAAAAAAAGAATGATTAAAGCTGTTACTAGCAACCAAAACCTCAATCATTTGATTTCTGCTGGAGGAAAAGCTCTGTTTTCTTAATTGTCTGTATATAAAGTAAGTTATTAATATTGATTATTTTTTATTTGATATTTTTTAAAAGAGAAACAAAATTTTCTTTCTGAATTGCAAGCATGAGTTAAATGTATGTCTATGGCACTGGGTTTCCATATGAACCAAAATCACCTATAATAACATCAAACAGAAAAGGAAGAAAACGCAGTGGATTCCTCAGCCACTTACAACTTTTGCAAACAACAGGCTCTTTTCTCCTGTTAGAGTGCTTCAAAAGTGTCTCAGTCCAGGCAATGCCAAAGACTGTTGGACTGTGCAGTGTCAGAAACAAGACAGCTGGAGGCTAACAGGGAAACATATAACAAAGACAACGATAAAGTTTCAAGAATTCTAACCTGCATTCCAGTGGAATCTGTCACTGCCAACTTTGCAGTCTGCTCTGTCATGATTCTAATTTCATTTCACAACTCACAGCCAAGTCCCAGAGGCTGCTTAGCTTGTATCATGGACATATATCTAGTGGAGTGAGGAGCAGAGAACATTGGTCATGTACAAGTTCACAAAGTTCTCATTCTGATATTGCTTTCCTGTGTGATAACTGAAAGTATGTTTATAGTTTCATCTTGAAGGTGACAGTAGGACCAGAATATTTTGGCGCCTGCAGCGAGACTGCAATTTCCAGTAACCAGAAACTCATTCCAAATTTATTTATTTCTGCTCTTCTCTATGGATTTTGTTCTACAAATTTGAAAGCCTGCAGTCATCCACAAGTCATACAGTAAAATAATTTCAGTGTCTTCAGAATATTTTTTTTCACTATGGCAATAAGTGTGGCTGAAGTAAAGAAAGAATTTGCAAATACTGCAAATGGAAAAGCAAGCCCTGAATGTACTACCACCAAAATCAAGCAGACTAGTTAAAAAACTTCTGGAATGTTGGAAATTACCATCAAAATCTTGCAAAAGTGCTCTAAACCATCATACTGGGAAACCAAAGAGAAAAATGGTTAATTTTAGCCTATGCAAATCCTAAGTAGCCTCTTGGTGCTTTCAAGAATTTTAGCATCATGCCATCTCAGCACTGTGCTAATTAAAACTTCCTAGGCTTTTACAAATATCCAGACACTTCTTTGTCACATTTTCTTAAAAATTCTTTGGGATTGAGAGGTTTATTCTCCCAAGAACAAATGAGGAGCTTCTAGAGTTCTTAGAGGAAAAGCTTTGGTAATTCTACTCTTTTGGATTAAGGGAAAGTCAAAGAACAGCTTATTTTAGGAAGCACAATGGGTGTCCCTGCCTCAGTATCCAGCAGTTGGAGCAGTAATGAAGTTCCTTTCATAGCTAGAAATTTTAAATTAATCTCTCAAAGGGCTGAACACAAAGAACTTCAGAGAAGTACTTCTCATCACTGTCTGACTGCATTTCAGATCAGCAAACAGGTGTATCCAGCTAGTGGCTATGCTCTTATTAGAATACAGCATGAAAAATGGCCTTAGAAACAGGTAACTCTAGAAATTGTTAGCTTTTGCCATGTAGCACAAAAATACATCATGTAACACTCATGACACTCTCCTCACAATTATTACCAGTTTTTAGGGATGTTTTCCTGAAAAGAGAAAGAGAACAGAAGTAAAGATTCCTAGGTCATTTCAACTAAAGCAGACAGAAAAGAACAAAGAAAAAGTTTCATGTTTGTAGACCTTATCAGAGAACAGTTCTTTTCAATGTAAGCTTAGAAACCACGATCTGTGCCAGTTCAAGACACAATTATTAAAATACATTTCTGTGATACTGTCTTCTGTTCCTGGTTCAGAAACTCTGGCTGGCACAGAATGCAGAGTCTGCACATGGCTGCTTTCAGTTACACTAGCTGCAACCCAAAGATCCTCTACAATTCATAAAGCCTGGACATTGCTCTTCAGGGTGAATTTCGGGTGCTGTTATCTGAGATGCTGTGTACATACCCTTTGATATGTTGCAGTGACTAAGGTAAGTCAGAGTAATATAGCTTCAGGGAATGTAAATAAATTAGGGGTTTTTTTTAATTATTTGAATTTTGCCTTCTAAAATTTCTACACTGCTATGTTTTTTAGAAAGAAGTGAGTAGGAATAGAGTCTAATAAAATACAAAAATAATAAAAGAGAACTTCCAAATAGTTCATTGTAATCTAATATTCTGTTTAGTTCTGTGGTGTATTACAGGCAACACTGAAAGTTTTCTACAACTGTTTATGCATTATATTCATAAGTGGTGTACAAAGTGACAAGCTATGTGAAGTCCCACTAAACAGTGAGATGATTTACAGTGGTAGCTGTGCAAGGAATTGGTAGATACCTATCCTCAATTCTGTACTGTTAACTGTATTTTGAACTAGGAAATGAGCCCCCTGCCACATTTTTTTTCTTTTAATGAATTTTTAGCTGTCTAAGATGTTTTTTTATGTTCTACTGAAAGGCTAATCATCTTGTCTTTAAAGCAAAGCAATAATTAACACCAAGCAACTAATACTCCCCTGAAACTTGGGTTTGGTTCTTATCAGATCTCATAACAGAAGGTTTATGGGCTGAAAAATGAAATGCCTTTTGCAGACAACATAAAAGCTACACTAGCTAATAAATCCCATGAAGGTAAGCACTGCCAGAGTAATATGCTGTACACAGCCACTGGGCATCCGTCACAAATACCTATGGAGCACAGCAATCAGAGAATGGATCCAAAAAGCCTGCTGTCAATATGGCTGTTTGGATATCCCTGGCATTTTCTCTAGGGAATGAGTTCATGCTACTCTTGCGTGTGTCTCAGTCAGTAACACAGAACTTAGACTGTAACTTCTAAGTCAGACTAAATTCTTAGTCACTATGGTATTCACTGTTTTTAACTGAGTTATCTGTATTTTACAAAATAAAACATTCAAACGGTATACAGACAATTTAACAGTAGGAATGTAAATGCCTCAAGAAGATCAGAAGTCTTGACATTCTGTCATTTAAATAGTTCTGAGATATATTTTTTATGTGAAAACACCTCTGTAATTTATTGTTAGAACTCTACAGTCTTCTAAAGCATAAGCACTTTTTCTTCTGTTGATATTAACTTGTGATCATAATTTTTGATGTATTTATCTTGCAGATAAATTCAGACCCAGGTCTTATTTTGTTTTGCTGACACACCCTTAATGGGTTCTACTGGAGTTAAGAAAACATGTATTTAGTGGTTTAGGGAAAAGTCTTGAAATGAAGGTTTATTATTGGTGTTACTAGTCCTTTTCATTAGAAAAAGATATATGTATGTTTCTTGATACATACATACAGGGCAAGAAAGCTCATTTAACAGGCTTCACTTACCACATTGGCATTATAAAGTGCTGAAGTATATTCTCTGGGAAAAACTGAATCTTTTACATGAGCTGAAGTAGTTTTACAACAATCTGCTACCTCAAAATGAAGCCATCAGAGTGTCTGACTTCCTGGAGAAATTGTGGTTTCTGGCAAGGTAGTTGAAGAAGAGGCTTCCCAGACAGAAATGAAAATGAAAATTCATCTTAAAAAAAAGAAAACCACAAAGGGTTCTGTGGCATAGGTTTTTATTAAAACTAGCAGATTTAAAAAAAAAAAAAGAAAGAAAAGAAAAGGAAAAAACAGTGTTTGTCCTTTGAAAGCTTTTAAGAATATAATTTACATAGCTATATTTCTCATGGCAAAGAGTGTTCTCACCATATGACTCTTAATAGTCTTCAAGGGTGCTCTGTCCTGAGGACAGAAGTACGTCAGGATGTAATATGACTATCTCCTTTCCTCTTATTCATTCATGTAAACAGCCATATGGCCCAGATCCAGACTGTATGAAAGTCAGTAGCAGCCTTTCTACAGACCAAAAAAAGCTTTGAATCATAGGTGTTATCTCACTAAATCAGAAGTGAAATAGTACTCAGCAGATGAAAGAAAGTATATGAATCACCTAGTGGATAGATGTTGAAAGGTTTTCACCCGTTAGAACTTATGCCAATTTCTGAGAAGTACAAATAAAGCCCTAAACCATGAATTTCCATCTCCTTAATTAAACACATAATCAACTTGGTACAATAATCCTCAGTATGCTTGTTACCAGCATAAATGTTACCAGAATAAGTGTAATTCTCTTCCTAAATTTTGAGAGCTAAAAAATCTCTGAAATCTAACCACAGCCTCACCACATTGTAGTGTTTCCTTTTATCACTTCAGATTTGTGAACTGTTGTTTAGAGCAAAACTACTTACCTAATTAGTCATGTCTATTTATGCTTGCTGCCATGTCCTACCTTTCCAAGTTCTATCACTGTATCAACAGCCTACATATTCGTTTTTCCTTGTCATAGCTCAAAACTTTCCCTTGCAACTGTTCTTTTGATTAGCTTTGTATAGCTAAAATTCTAGAGGTTCTGATTGTCCTTAGTTGTGTTATTTTCCTCTCAGCTGTATACTTTTTTCCATGGTATTACAAATGCTGCAATCCAAAATATAGTCTCAGCTTTTACTGATGTCATACCAGAATAGTTACTTATGACATCCTCTGCTGATGGATATTTTTAATGTATCACTGCTAGAAAATGTTTTGTTATATTTTGGTTTAGTTCCTATTCTATTAATGTTAAACTGAAAAATTTCATCCTTATCTATTCATTCCTCCAGTTCATGTGAATCATCATAATACATAGCTTCAGCTTCCTTTAGAAACCAGATCTGGCTGAAACACCAAGTCCTATATTCCTTCCTGCAGGTCACTGATCTACAGAGTGAGCAAAGCTATCCTGTTAATGATTCCTACAGCCTTTCTTTCACCTTAGTCATGTATTGAGAGACCTTGGAAGTCACCAAAAATTTCATTTCAAAATCCAGGATTGTTTTTCTGTTTGGCTGAATATTGAACTGTCTTTAATATATTCAAGGAGTCCATTTGTGTATTTGCTAAGTGTTATTTGTTTCTGGTGAACTGATGTTTCTAATAAAAACCTAATTTTCTTTTTCATTTTTACCTCTTTCTCTATTCAGACAGCCAAGTTTAGAGTTTTACCATTTCCTAGGTCTTTGCCAGATTACCTCTCAAAGGCATTGCACTAACGCTTTACCTTTTCTCATGTATTCAAAGATTATAGCCTTATTTGACTTTTCTTTGTGTCTTAACTTTTTTTTCAATGACTTGCTAAGGTTCTATGGCATTTTCTAGAATTCTATATAGATACTGCTTCTTCAATGCCATCCTCATTTTTTTTTATTATTACTGGTGAGATACCAATTGCACAATATGTCTTTATTTCACAGGTGATACAGTTTATAAAAAAAAATATTTCTTTTTGTCGTTTATTTCTTTCCTCAAGTTTTGTCTCCTTATGGAAAACACTGTCTTAAGAATTTGTTATATTCAGATCTATTGTTTCTGTTGTTAAGTTTTACAAATAAAGCCATTATTATTTCAGCTATACTTCAAACTCTCAATTAATTTTAATATTTTAAATATTATATTCTGTGCTTTTTTCTTCAGTCCAAGTTCTTGAAGACTGTGTCATAAAAAGCTGATAAATATTTAAACAAAGTTTAAATATTTGAAATAACATTGACAAAAATTTTATGCATGCAAGGACCTCTGAAATCAGTAGAGTTGTAGGTATCAGCATAGTAACAAAATACCTTAATGGGTCTGACTTTCTGTTTTGACTTAGTTTTACAAACATGTTACTGCTTTATGACTATTGTTTTCACAAGTGTAACACTTTGAATGAGACTGTTGTTTCTTCAGAATACCTGCAATCATTGGAGTTATCAGGTTTCTCCATCACAAGCTCCTATAGAGAGACATCAATCTTTTAAACAGTAGTAACAGTTAAATATTTCTTAATTGTATACTACACTAGAAAACTATTTCTTTTACGATGTAAGTTATTCTGTCACCACTTGCATCCTGTCAATGCAAATCTGTACCTGAATTAAATTGGATTAATCTAAATGGTCTGGATATCATACCCATTTAAATACTTAAAAACTGATCTGGGAATGCTTACAATTAGTTTGTCATCTAAATGGATTCAGTCATCAGCCCAGTTGATTAGGAATAGCACACACCATTTCACAAGAAACAGATAACATCCAGCAAACACAGATTATTGGTGTTATGGCCTAAATTAATTCTGCCTGTGATTAGGTGCAGAGAGCAGAGAGACACACAGAGATCAGAATTTGTAAGCAAAACCCAGAAAAAAAAAAACCCAAATTTTGGACAGAATATAAAAGAGGTCAATTCTTTAAGTGAACTTTTCTAATTCAACACATCTGGAGCTACATTCTCCAAGTGTATAAAAATAGGCATTCTCTTGATTTAGTCACCATACAAATGTATGGGTATATATTTTGTCTATTGTTAAAACTGCAGTGGAAGTTTATTCAGGGCAAAGGCTGAATCATTTAGTATTTTGTTCAGTAGCTAAAGAACACATTTGTTTGTATTCCAAGGAAGTTTATTGTCCGTTGTTTTGGTTTTGGTTTTCCAGTTTGGTCACAGTCAAAAACTATTCCATCAGAAAATTGGTCTTCACACACAGAAAAACTTTATCTAAAGCCCAGATCCTTGAAGGTAACTGAATGACAACTTGAAAACAATGGTCATTAGATTAATAAAATCAGTTAGGTTAGGATCCGAATCACAACTCCCAGTAGTTCTGTATTTTACTGTAGCTTACATCCTAACATTATTTTAATATCTACACTTTTGTTCTGTTTTGCCTGTTGCCATCATCTACTCTTTATTTCATTGGCTAATTAAGCGCAAAAAGATTTCCCAATTATTACACCCCAAATAATTGCTTCTGTTGCATTATCAGTCCTACTAAGCTCCTTGTCATTATTTTCCACCTTCTGGGAACCATGACTATTACATTAAATTGTCACACCAAAATACTGTTCTCAAGACTCTGTGTCTCACAGTATCCAGCAGGTATTCAGGGGAAAGAATACAGGAAACAGTGACAAAACCTCCTCCAGTTCCACTAACTAGAGATGTAGTAATTCCTGGCCCAATGATTACACCCAGAACTGTCATGTTAGAGGTCACTAATGAAGCTGTTTTGTAAACCAGTTTTATCTTGTCACAACTGTACTCTGAGGCAATGAATGATTACACATTGCTATGAAAAAGCATTTCTTTGTGTCTTGTAGACAGCTGTTAGTTGATCATAACTCTTTTACTGTGATACATCATAAAGTTATTCTCTATATACTTCTTCATAGATTTTTATATTTCTTATTCATGGCCCCTTTTGTATTCATATCTCTTTCGAAAGGTCAGAAGCCCCAGCTGATATACTCTGGTTTTTAGTTAACACTAAGTCAAGAAAATCTCAAAAATTGTAGCTTGCATCACTTCCAACATCCAGATTTTCCTGCTCTCCACATGTCTAATCCTTCTTATGTGTAATCCATTCCAAGGGGGAATAACAAAAAAGAAAGGAGAAAAAAAAAGCAATATGAAGACAAAAAACCTAAACTACTCCTGCAGTTGTTTTACAACAAAACACATAAAACCTGTTATTATCACTTTTATTCCAGAGTCTCAGGGACTTCTTTCTTTATAAATGTACAAGCAGTTTATTAAACTATGATGTATACAGCTCTACAAGATAACAAATTCATGCACGCAACATATGAATAATAATAAAAGACAAAGGAAAATACCTCCTGTGAGAAGGTAGTTTAAGTAACTTACTTATTCAGTAGCATTCATGTGAAACAAATTAACCAAGCAGATGCTAAAAATGAAGGGTACTTATGGGTGACACAATACAAAATGCAGTGTCACAGATATTGCAGCTTAAGTGCCACCTTTTTTCATAGTCTTTACAGCATGATTCAAACTAAGTTTACGTAAAAACATCAGTTTGAGAATCTAGATCAATTTTTGTTTGCATAAATAGGCTCCAAGTAACAGAAAGCTAAATGCAAACAGTAGTATTGTCTGTAGTTTATCCTGTGATAAATAGGAGAAAAATGGTTTAATAGCAAAGGCCATAATTATCCACAGCTCTCGGTTTACAATTAGTTTTCTTTGACAGTTAAAGTCATAAATGCCAGTTCTAATCATGTGTTCAGGTTGAATTAGGCACCGCCAATGCTGCAAGAGATCTAATCCTCTTTCTTTCCTTCTCATAATGAAATAATAATGCAAATTCACCACATTGATGGGACAACCCATGTGAATTTATTACAGGCTTGGAGAAGTCTCTCAAAAGGGATAAATTCTTTCTGGGTACAGACTTGAGGTAATTCAAACCAGACAAGAAAAAAAATGGAGCTGTCATCAGAGGCCAGGATATGGAATGGATTTAATTTGTATGAATAGGCTTTTTAATAAGTATAACAGGGCTAAGCTCCAGCTTTACTAAGGGAATATTACTGCTGTCATTTTCCAAATCTGGATGCACTAACTTTATTTGTGGGATGAAGATCAGCTCCAAATCTCATTTCTTGTTACACTGCAGCTTGCAGTGGACAAAAAGATACTGCACAGTGGGCAAACGTACTGACCGGGTCTTCTAATTATTTGAGTTAAGACAAATGGAACAATTAGCTACTTGTAAAATCATTTGCAGTACTCAGTGACACGTACCAACCTTTTCTGTAGAACAAACTCTACCTTTTAGTTAATGCTCAGATTTTTATCAGGTAAGGCTTGTTGTCAATATGATAGAATACTTAATTATTTTAACTTCCAAGGGCCATTTCAGATAGTGAGAATATATAACACTATCTAAAAGGATAATTGTTCTCCGTAAATAAACAGATCAAGAACATACAGATTGAAACTAAAAATGACACGACAGAGATGTAAGTTTTAACCGTGTATTACATCACAGTAAAATACAGCCCAATTAGTGAAATAAAAAGATTTCCAAGCAAAAAAGAAAGTCCTAATTTCATTAGGAAACTGACAGAAGTGTCAGGCTATCTCCATGGGGTTCACAGACATCATTACCACTGCCCTGTTTTATAAAACTACTGTTCTGGCCACAGCAGGCTGCCTGCATTACTAACACTAGGTTTCCAGTGGAAAGACAAGGTGAGAGCAATAGTACAGATTTAAAGAGACATGATAAAATGAACCCCTTTCTTTTTACTTACTTATTTGTATGAATATCCAAAGCATGTTTTCAAGTTTCTCAAACAGAAGAACCAATTTTCTCTGCAAACACAATGAAACCAGTCTTTCTCATCTGTCTTGCATACAAACAAATCTTCAACACAAATACTAACTTTTCTCACAGTCTTGCCAAATCTTTTAGTTATCTGGTTTAACAACTATAAACATGGCTTTGTTGGATCATCAAAACGAAACCCAGTGCCAAATGCTCTGTTGCCTTTCTATGCAAAGTAATATAATATTTTACTTCAAATATTTTTTTTAATTTCATATTCTGCTCAGCCTTGCAGTCTATAAGTTTCCTCTTGATGTTGGTAGAATAAGAATGTATAGCATTTCTGCTGTATGGCATCAGACTCTTCAGATGTTACTGATGAGCAGCTAAAGCTTTTTTCATTTATCATTTAATAGTTTCAGCATCTTAAAATTTCAGATTAAATACTTAGTGTAGAAATCAGAACCCTTTCTTCAATCATGATTACTTCAATTAATTATTTATTTATTTCATTATTTTATTAATTATTTATTTAATTAAATTTAATTTAATTAAAACAAGGTAAATGCTCATTTAAATTCAAAGCAAGGGAAACAGAGGGATACAAAACAAGAGGTGCATTTGGAACAAATAATAACTTTCCTCTTGGCTGCACTCCTACAAACTACTTTTTAGTTATGCGAAGAATTTCATCTGTTGCATATACTTACTTTCATTTTGGTCCCAAAATTGTTTTGATGCCTAAAGATTTGCAGGAGAAAGACTGAGTATAATAATAGTAAAGTAATAAAGCCTGTTGAAAGGTTATTGGTGCTGTTTCAAGATCTATATTCTCCGTCTGCACTGCTATACCCGAATATATTCATGCATGATGCCATGTTGATAGGATATATGTTTAAATCAGGAAAAAAGGTTATTGGGCAGTGTTATTTAAAGAAACCATTGCGTGATTGTCTGAAAATGACATACTTAATCATAATAGCAGTGGGTAATTCACAACATAAATACAATGTCTCTGTGAATTCCACTACTGAACCACCACTTTGTGCAGTATCTAGTTCTATACATGACCACTAAGTTCAACCAGAATGAAGATTATGATCATACAGATGATACTCTAATTGATTAAATGAGACCTTGAAGCTGACAGCAGAGAAAATTATCTAACTGAATAGTCACCTTGTAAATAACTTGAAGAATATCAAGTATAATTAATCACATTTATTCATACTTTACACTAGTATTTACAAGCATGTCACTCACTTTTTCAGGAAAAAAAATCTTTGTGTGTTACAAGCTTTTCTTCCTCCAGAAAAAAAAAACAAAACCACAATGTATTATGGTCAAAGTAAGTTCTTTTGCATCTATTGTACTGCATTTTGTAAAAAATAATTTTTAAAAAGCTTTCTACAATAACACAATTTTACTCTAAAATTTCTTACACTTAGGCTTTGATACATAATCTGATTTCACACTATTAATCTGATAAACAACTTCTTTGAAGTTTGAACTGATATTTTCTTTAAAAATCTCCCTTGTCCTTTCTATTCTCACTCTTTTGAATTTCATCTTCTGCTGATATAGCTTAAATGCAACTCAATCTGTTAAGCTTCACCAATGTCATGCTCTGATCTAGCAGTGTTCTCTGACTCAACTGCAAGGGACTGTATTCTTTTATGAAATATGTAGTCCCTTCATCTTTTGCTGAGGGGTCCACATTAATACCACTTGAAGATGAGGCATTGCAGCATCTGTGTAATAGAGCAAGAAACAAAACTTCTGTATTTTCTAAAGGGGAGAATGACAACTAGACTTCTAACTGTCCTGGTGAGTGAGCAGCTGCATGGTGCTTAGTTGCTGGCTGGTGTTAAACCACGACAAACACCTACAAACATCTGCCAATTTTCTCACACTACATTTGAGTAGCCAGCACTGCACTGCATATGGGAAGCTGTGGATACTGAAACCTGTCTAGGAGGAGCTTGGCATCAGGAAAACCCAAAAGCTTCTAACATTTTTTTCCAGGTCCCAGATCCAAGCTAGGAAAAGATTCTGGTTAGTTCTGGAATAATCGGTGCATATGTTACTCTAGCAATAACTATTGCATCTCTAATGCTTTCTAGAGAGTATTAAAAAATAATACACTATGTAGTCTTTATTTCTGGCTTTCATGTACACTTTTTTTCTTGCAGCTATTTTATGTTTTTTTAATATATTACTTCATCATATTTGCATAGTTGCATATTCATATCTGGATATTTGTCTGCTTTTGTTTCATTTTCCATTAAATTCTCCAGCTGTCACTCACTGTTTCATATTGGGTTTATTCTTTTTTACAACACAGATTATGGTTCTTTTAACTTTTATTATTTTCTCTCAATTAATCTTTACATTTTATTTTTCTAGTTTATCTCATCTTCATGCCTTCTAAACTTTCTTTGCACTTTCCACCCAAATGTCTCTCTTCTTTTGCAATCTCTTTCCATAAATGCAACCTTCCACTCAACTACTGCACGCACAATGGCAAGACCAAAGATAATCCTCGTTTAAGAATAAAAGACAGCCTTCAGAAATCAGCTACTGCATGTGTTCATTTATCAGTGTGAAATATGGTTTTGTTTCCCAGAATGCTATAATGAAACCATTGTACAAATAGGCATTTTTCCATTATTTTAAAAATTATAGCCCTTTTTCAGCTATTAAAGGTCAAAAAATATGACTAGAGGAAAACTTTTTGATTTTCCCTCAATGCTTCCTCCCTCTTTGCTCCCACTATCACCCTTTTACTCAATATGTCACTATATTTAATTTTAATTGTGAACAACAAATGTCCTGAAGTAATTTTTCTTTTATAGCTAAGTTAGAAACCTTTAAAAAATAAAAGTGCTAAAACAACCATTAACTTCATGTGGAAAAGTTGCTTCATTTGTATTTTTCCTCATTTAAATGAAATTTCAGTACAAAAGGATATTTCTAGTTAGGAGATCGATTGACTTTGTATCTCAAACTTAGCCTCAACTTATGTAAAACTGCCTACAGCATGAGATTTTCAAAGAATTTTCCTTTCTACAGCTGTTAAGAGGCCATCAAAGTGTGAGGCCCTACCAGAGTAAACAAGATAAAGCCTATTGGTATACCTTTTTCTAATTTTTTAACCTCATATATGAAGACAAATCAGATTTTGGAACATTTTGGAGTGATTAATATGCCACACAAGAATGCAGAGGGCATAAAAGGTGAAGCTATTTTATTTATATATGAGAAAGGTACTATATGTACACAGATACTCAATGCAAGTTTTCCCACTATGCAGAGGAAAAGAGGTAATGTAACAATGTGAGGATAGGCAGGTTTCTGATGTCCTTAGTCAGAATGCAAGCTAGAACACTTGAAATATTAAAATCATGTTTGCTGACAGACTTAATAATTGTGTGTTTTATACCAACATAGTATTTCAGAGATCACAAGGGCTTCATGCATGCTAGCACTTCCTCTCTGAAGAAACCACCAAAAGAACAAAGGGTGGTGTTACAATGTGAAGCTGGGCCATAGGTGGGACTCATACAGCTGAATAATGCAAGACATATCCCTTTGAGGAAAATATCTGATATTCAGTGTCACGAGAGGTGCCAAAGTAGATTTCACTCCATTTTTCTGTGTTTTCATAGTATCACAGCAGATTGGGATCCACCCTGTGCACAGTCATTTGCTAGAGCTCATCAGAGATTAATTTATCTCCTATCTTCACCCACACGTAAACAGGAGGTGACCAGCTTGATGAAGGAAAAATACGCTATGCAGAGAAAAGTTTGCAGCAAATTTCCCCCCCAATCAGGAAAAAAATTTCATTTCTTAAGCAGGTTTTCCTCCCTGTTGCTGGAATCTTCAAATACATTGATACTCATATGGCATATGGGTAGAGTAGGAGAAAGATTGTACATGGATCATGTGGCATGTGGAATAGCCGCAACAGCAAGACCCATAAAGAAATTGCTTGCCTGTATTCTGTCCTGCTTCCATCCCCCATACCTCACACAATAGAGTTGCTTTGAACTACTACAAAGCGGTTCTCCATGGTGACCAAAGGAGAGGCTGAATTTGTGCTTACAAATGATAATAAAAGTAGTGCTCTTACAATTACACACAGTAAAAGTACAGTAGTCATTACAGGAATATTTATCCAAGGAAAAGGATCTTTTTTTTATAAAGAGCATAAATACATTAGCTACTTTGACTTCTGTGCAAATTACATTTACCCTTTAAAAGTAATCTTTCACATTTCATGTGACACTGTTGCTGAAAAAACCAGCTGTGTTCATCGCAATGCTGAATTATCCATTTCTCCTCTACAAAGGAGCAAAATTGCTTGATTGTTCTGTATGCTACTTTTCCCCTTTCAGGTAAAATGCCAGAGCTGAATCATGACTCCCTTAGTGCAGGCCATTTTTGTCAAAATGAAATGTATAATCAACAGTTAAAACAATTGAGTTGTTTTGCTAATCTCTTGTTTCATAGACCTAAGATTAACTCCACAAGCCGTCTTTCATTATAAATCAGATAATCAACACTGCTCCATTGTTTCTCAGCCTACAGTTACGTAGTGTTGAATACCCATCAGATTTTCTTTAGTATTATTACCTTTTTATACTAACATTTTATTGAATTTTCAAACAATAATTACACAATAAAGGATTAAACCAACCAAATCCTGTACTGCTGCTGAGTAACAATCAAATGCTTAATTGCTAATAATCAACACATATATCAACCGGCTTTCTAAGTATAACTGTTATTTATAACAACTACAATGGCCTCATTTATATGGGGAAGATGGAAAATAAATATGCAATGCATGTGCAAGTGCAGACAATCACACATAAGACAAAAATAACAACAAACAATTGAGAAGCCTCAAGGATAGCATTTTTGGTTATTACAGTATGTACACATGAACATATCTGACAGCCAAAGGATAAAAATTCCTGCTGTTTTCACACTGAATGAGATTTAGAGGAAGAAACCATATGCTCTCTGACAATCTACATCCCTTCTGTGTGGAAGGAGTTCCCTATCTGCCTGGAAAGCTTTCAAAGACTGGGTTTAGCATCATTTTAGCTACAAATATCAGCTTTTCCTGTTTAACTGCTTAGTTGAAAGACATAAGAGACTTGGTAATATCTAATCTGGATCAGCCACTAGGAAAAGACAGTCATACTCACCCACTACTTTTGCAAGGGCAGGACAGATGTTAGAAAGTATTTACCAGAAATTCTATGAGTGGAAACACTACCAGAGAGTCACTACAGATTGCATTCAAATTGTATTCTGTGCATCCTGTATGAGGTATCAAGTTGGG